>CM051459.1:322187816-323401621 GCA_028095005.1 Rhynchospora pubera
CCCGAACTGAATCTGTTCGGTCCGAACTGAGCTGTTTTGACCCGAATTAGGCCTGTCCAGTCCGAACAGAAGTTGTCCAGTCTGAACCGAGAGCCGCCATGGCATATTTGGAAGGATTTTCACGTATGGAAACTCGATATTTTGGTATGTTTTCTTGCCATAGCGCCCCAGCCTCCTTTCCAAGCCAGAAGACCATTATATATACGCCCCAAGGCCTGAAGGAAAGGCATTCTACCCTTCATACCGAAATTCCACCTTCCTTAGGTGATTCCACCATTGATTTCGTTGAGCAACCAGATTCTTGAGGCGACGGCAACAAGAAGAAGGATGGAGACATGCGTTGCAACACCCTATTGTCTTCGAAGATTGAAGATCGAGCATAGAAGGACAATTTGGTTTATTTTTCCTATGTCTTTATCTATAATTTTCATGGACTTGTATCTTGTGATTTTTTCTCTTTGTATTGTTTGTTTTGATACTATGTTAGGCTAAATATATGTTGTCTTAGTGTATGGATGTAGGTTAGGTTTAGTTTGATGTTATGACTTGATATGACTTGATGTTTTGCTTTATGATCTATTTATTGAGTAGTATTTTCATTGCTTGTTTAATTCTCTTGTTTTGACCTGATTTACTTCTAAATAAAGGCCTGTTTAGTTAAGTTACAAGGTTAGGTTAAACAAATAGGATTGAATTAAGTACTCGGGATAAGTTGAAGATTCGAAAGAGGAGATTAGTTAGCACTGAAAGGTGTAGTTTCTAAGTTGGCTGAAAGACAACTTAGATTACCCTAAGAAAACAAATAAATAAGACATAAGTTAATTAAAATACCGACACAAAAGTTTAGGTTTAATTGGCCTATGTGGGCAAAGTAGAGTCCTGTACTAATTTCTAGTCCAAAAGATGACAGTTGAGGATTAGGTAATGTAGTTATAGCCGATCTGAGCCCTTCATAAAGTTAAAACTCAAGTTGTACGGTCATAACTCAACATACCAGCCTCTGTTCAGACCGAACAAGTCGTGTTCGGACCGAACTGACGGCATATGCTTCAATTTGTTGGCATTTAACGCGACAGCGAGCGATCCGGCAAATTGAAGGCTAAACCTAAGTGAATCTTGACCCCTAACACGCCTTACATATTTGAAAAACTCCAAAATCTACCTACTTTAGTTTACCTTTCTTGAATTGTTATTTAGAACAAAAAACAACCAAAAATATCTACTTGATTGCATTGTTACTTAGTTTCTTTAATTTGCAACATTCTCTACCTTATTTTATTATCTAGCTTCAGAAAAACAACAAGTCCGGTAATCGTTAATCCGTCCTTTGGGTTCGACTCTAAGTTTAACTCCGAACGACTAGTGAGGTTAGGTCTAGGTACAAATTTATTTGATACTAGGATTTAATTCCTTCATCATATATATATATATAGAGAGAGAGAGAAATGCTATGGTGCATCGCGATGTATTAAGACTTTTGTACATCGCGGCCATATTTGTCGATAGTTTTACAAATTGATAATCTAACTAAACAAATTCAATCTATATATTGAAATCTCATTACAAATCAAATTTTATATTTTTTTGAATTTTTTTACTAATTTTTTCGATTTTTTTAAAACCTACCATTTTTAGAATTTCTTTATTATTAATTGGTTTCCAAAAAAGGAAGTTTTAGAAAATTCGAAAAAAATAGTAAAAAACTTTAAAAAAATATAAAATTTGGTTTGTAATGGGATTTCAATATGTAGATTGGATTAATTTAATTAGATTTGTCAATTTATAAAACGGCTGACGGATAATGATCGCAATGTGCAAAAAGCTCAATACATCGCGATGCACCTTAGCATACCTATATATATATTGCAAATTTTGCACTCATTTGATATTTTAATTGTTTCGGGAATATGAGAAGTTCATAAATAAGCAAAATTCAAAGCCGATGTAATTTCATTTGGATCAAGTGAAAATTTGGGAAATTTCCTATTCGTAGACATAAATTTATTATAAATAATTCAAATTCTTCACAAAATTACATAATTCACAATACTTTATGCCTAGAAATAGAAAATTTCTCCTATTCCTAAACGATCCAAACGGCCCCATAATAAATAATTTTAGCACAAGTAATCTCAACAGTTAACACTTTGACTTACCTCTAAGTCAACGAAAGATTGCGAGTTTTAAATATAAAAAATAATTCAACCCCACAATGTAATAACATAATAAAGAATAGAGCAAATTAACGAACAAATTAATCAATATGATAATATTCCATACTTTATGTTAAAAAAAGTATGTGGAGCCATTCTAAGCGAGCCGTTGGGATAGGAATCTGAACAGACGTAGTCTATTCAGATCGACTCTTATACATATATACCCCTCAATAGGAACTACCTTTTTGGATCTACATTAGTTGGATTTTATTTTTGTTATGAAGAATGATTAGTTAGTTTTCCCTTTAATGAATCACACAAGAGAAACTTACGTTATTGCCATTCAATTTTCTTGGAAGATTGTAGAGTTGTAGACGCGGTAATACTGTAAATATTGGCGCGAAAAGTTATCTTTTAGTGCTGGCTCGACAGCGAATCAGAAGTCGACAAGTAACATCAACTGTATGGGGGGATTAATAATTCGGGAGCATCACCGTACATCGTGTCTAAGAAGAAATTGAAGGAACTCATCAGCGTCATAAAGGGTGAACAGGAACACTGCCATCGCTATTCTGCTGGCTCTGGCTCATCAAGAGAAAATAATCGAATCAGGTGGTACGACCTAATGCTAATGGAATAATGGTACGTGGGACCACTTCTGTTCAGAAATTGGTTTTGCGGAAATTCGTAGGCCTCTTGATTTTGATTTATTTAATTTGCCCGTACGAAGATGAATAAAATTGTGTGGTTTCTTTACGTATTTTGTGTTCACAAATCACAATAATACTTCGTATGATTTAGGATAATATGTGAATATATATATATTTATTTATGATGCACCTTATCATTCATCAAAGATCTTTATTTTTATCTATATCAAATTGAAAATCTGTAATGTAGAAGTATAGGCACATGTTTTCAGATATATGTACTCATTTTTCTAGTAACGTAAATGTATTCACTCTATGTCAGCGGCCAGCGGGCTTGGTAACATAAATTCCAAGTTATATATTAAGCTCCGAAGATTATTAATTCTTGCGATTAGCAAGGTTTAAATATTTCTTAATTAACTGTGCTTGCGATCAAATAATAATTTGATACATTGGCATCCCCTGTTATTAATTATTTGCTTTTAGATGGTTTCAAAGCCCAAGTTGCTTTTCATGCAAAACAAAAAATTGTTATTAGTTTCAAGAGGTGTTACACACTAGATGTAGCATATAAACACGTGTTTCTGTTTGATATCAATCACTAGATGATGCAACAATATATATTGATTTTTCATCTAATACGGAAACAAATTGAGCAAGATATCTTATACCTTTATTGTTGGTATAGATTGAGCAACACATCTTTTTTGTCTAATATTATTTTATTTTTTATTTGCCCATATAGGTGGGCAATTTTTTTGTTAAAGTATAAAACTTGCCACAAAGTGCTTGTATCTTCAATTTGTCTGAATGCTTCTTTAGTCTGGTTATTAATCTGATCAACTGGTTCATGTATTTCTTGCTTCTTTCATATCTCTCTCTATATATATTAATTTATTTCTTGTATATTATTGGGTGTTTTAAAATGTAAAATTAGAGATTTAGTGATCACGTCTATGGAATTTTCACGCCTCAGACTGAAATTTTCTAGAGAACTAAACAGTCACAATTAAGTCCTCAAAGGTGATCATATATAGTGAGACTATAATTCTACTTTTTGTTGTTAACTATTTGTTTTCTTAAAAGATTCATGCCTTGAAATACATTTCAAGTTCCCCAATAATGATAGTAAATAGAGATTATTATCTATTTCTACTTGATCTAAATGTACAGTATGTTTTCAAATAGAGCCATTATATATATATATATATATATATATATATATATATATATATATATATATATATATATATATAGAAAGTTTAATATGCACCATAGTCCATAGAGCTTTCTATGAACCACGGACTTTTTCGGGAATATTTTTGTAAATTGACAAATCTAATTTAACCAATCTATTCTACATATTGAAATCTCATAGCAAACTAAAATTTACATTTTTGAGATTTTATTACTATTTTTTTTCGAATTTTTTAAAACATGTCATTTTTGGAATGTTATACTATTTACAATATTCCAAAAAATGGCATGTTTTTTAAAATTTGAAAAAAATAGTAATGAAATCTCAAAAAATGTAAATTTTGGTTTGCTATGAGATTTCAATATGTAGAATAGATTAGTTAAATTAGATTTGTTAATTTACAAAAATACTTCCGTAAAAGTTCGCGGTGCATAGAAAGTTCTATGCACTATAGTGCATATTAAACTTTCTCTCTCTCTCTCTATATATATATATATAGAGAAACGTTCCGCTGCCACCAATTTTTAGTGTCACAAGTTGTCACAATTTCATATTTTATCAATATTTATAGTTTTTATAATTAAAACGGTGAATCCAAACCGTTGATCTTATTCAATTTAACGAGCGATGTGTTTCTATATAAGTTTTATAAAATTTGAATAAATTTGATACTCGATCAAGTGATCAACAAATTAACGAATCTAGTTAATTATGACAGATTAATTCTAATACGTTCATCGTTTGGTCACTTGATCGATTGTCAAATCAACTTCAAATTTTATAAAACTTATATAGAAACGCATCGCTCGTTAAATTTAACAAGATCAACGGTTTGGATTCACCGTTTGAATTTAAAAAATTATAAATATAGATAAAATATGAAGTTGTGACAACTTGTGGCACCAAAGGCAGCGGAACGCTGCTCATATATATATAAAGTTTAATATGCACTATGGTACATATTAAACTCTCTCTCTCTCTCTCTCTCTATGTGTGTGTATATATATATATATATGTGTATATATATAGAGAGAGAGAGAGACAGAGATATTGGCTAAAGTAGACTCCAGCACACGGATCGACTGTATGCTGGAGTCATTTTCAAAATCTAAAATTCATAAAGTTGATTTGAACCATTCAAATTGTTCTTCATATTGAAATATCCAAGGAAACCAAAATTTATTTTTTTTTGAATTATTTTGGTATATATTATGGTATTTTAAAAAAAACACTATAAATGAGTATTTCAAACCCTTCAATTTGAAAATAGCATAATATATAGCATAAAAATTCGAAAAATTATAAAATTTGGGCTCCAATGATATTTTAATATGGAGGACAACTTGCACGGCTTGGATCGACTGTTTGAATATCAAATTTTGAAAAGCGACTCAGTCATACAGGTTTGATCCGTGTGTTGGAGTCTACTTTAGTCGATCTCTTTCTCTCTCTCTCTCTCTCTCTCTATATATATATATATATACTCTTAACTTCTATGCGCACACCTAATATTTCAAAATATTTCTATTTAAAATAAAAATATTCTTATACATCAACTAAGATAAAAAATATAAATATATGAACATAAGAAACTAATAATTATATAAAAATAAATATTTCTTATTAGAAAAAATTATCTAAGGATTATTAAATGAATGAGTTCGAGCAAAATCTATTATCATCTTTCACATTTATTTTTTCATAAATGTAGCTGCTCTTACAACGGTCGATTTGGAACCCGTATGGAAAGGATTACACATAGTATATGCACTAGCAGCTTCTAACTTATATACATTTATGAGATGCATTCATGATCTGTTTATTTCGCTCTTAAATTTATACTCTAATCTACTCAAATTTAGCCACAAACCTACAACAATCGTCTAAATATTTCTGAATCGAACCATAAAAACGATTTGGAAATAATTAATCTCTAACTCAATTCAATTAACTAAATTGGATTGGTTTGAAAGAAAATGTTCGATAGAGCCTAATATTCCCCGGACGAAACTATATACACGGCCTTCACTATCGAATGTATATGAGTCAATAGTTGGTAATAGATTAAGCATTTTTCAGTTACAAATAAAATAAATTCCTAAGTTAACCGTTCAAGGATTTAAGGGATTAATCAACTGATTAAGACTTAGAGATTTTGGTAATACTTCAGTTTACTTCCGTTTTAGCAGTCCGTTGACTCTCGTAGCGGCCCACTAAATAGAGCTCAGATTGCTGACTAGATAGTTGGTCGCTAGTTCTCTGACACTGACACAGTCAATCTGCTCGAATACACGATGGTCCGCTAGGGGTAGCGACGTAGCGCATACTCAATCTTTTGGTTAATTTGGAAGTTATTTTGTGTAGGGAATATGGTTTAACTAAGGCACCTTGATCCCACTCTCGTTTAAGGCCAGGTTACCATTAATTAACTCAAATTCTCTCATACAAAACCTAGATTTCAACTCTCATTTTTTTAGTCTAGTTCCTATAAGTTTATGCCTTATGACCTATTGTCTCCTAGACTCTCGTCATTGGAAAGGACTTCAACTTACGTTTCTTGATCCTAGTTTAACCTCTCGGTATCAACCCTCATGTTGGTAATAGTTGTGGTAATTATTCTAAGTTGGATTTGGACTTAACCACATAACAATCAAGCAAGGCCTATACTCGACGAGTGCAAGCAAACATAACTTAGTCAATTCATGTACAATTATATTAAGCAATTCAATCGAGACATAAGACACAACATATAATAAAGAAATTAACTAAAAAGTATATTATCACCCATAAACTTAAAGATTCGCTACCATGACCCCTAAATAAGACAACTACTCACAAGTATACATTACAGAATAATGACATGTATCTAAGCAAATAGAAAACATAAGATAAAAACAAAGATTATAACAGATTTTAACTCAATATATAAATTTCTATTCTCTGGTACACTTTCGACGGTTCGCTGATGCTCCTGGCGACTCGTTAGAATCCCCTGGTTGCGCTCAACCAGTGGCGAAGCTAGAATTTCGCGTCAGTAGGGTCCGTACTTTTTTTTTCTGAAAACATATGTATGATGTAACGTCTAATATAGAATAATAATTTTTAAATAAATAATTCTAAAATAATGTTACATAAAAAATTCAAAAGAAATCAAATATATATTATAATAATAATAAAAAATATTATACTTAATATACAAGAATAATAATTCAAAAATCAAGACAATAAAAAAGTACAATAATTTCCTCTAAATTTTTATTTCATTAGAAATCTCATTGAACACTTATTTTCTATATCATATAAAGATGGGAGGCATACGAAAAAGTTCGGTCACTATTCAAACCATAATATTGTTGATCTCTTTGTGGCGTTTGGAATTTTTTTGACAGGAACAATATTTAGATATTGTTATTTTTAGTGGCAGTTTTTATATAATATATTAATATCAGAATTGTATTTTTGATCTTCTATGGTATCTTTTGTTTGTAATGTCCTAACAAATCACGCAATGTGCGAGATTTGTGCTAGTATATATATGCTACAAATAATTATTCATCCAAATATTCTATTCGATTCTAAAATTCGTCTTAATAAGATTCATTGGGAGGAAGAAATAAGACGATTAGTCAGGAACAAATACTACCTGGGTCCATACGTGATTTTTTATGCGTCGTTATACAATTCAAATCAAATACAATATGTTTAGCTGGGTCCTTCAAAATTTTGAGATGGATCCCTAACTTTTTATGATTTTTTTTAATTATAAACAAATACAATATCAATTAGAATTTTTTTTTGAGGTGGGTCCATGGACCTACCATTTTTCTACGTGGCTTCAGCCCTGCTCTAACTAAGCAGAATTAACCCTCGATTTTCGAACCCCTCTTCAATCGAGCTCAGGTGTTTATATAACTGACATTGATGGTTTTTTAAAGGTGGAGGTCGTGCAATTTAAGATCTAGAAATAACTAAAAACGTGTAGCTCCAAAACTAGATATGTTATATTTGGCGGTAAGTTTCTTCCTTTCTAGTGGCCCGCTGTCAAACCTAACGGTACATTGGAATCTTTTGCGTCGTTAGTCCTATCTAGTACCCGTCGTGCTCATTGTGGGCCTCCAATCATGTCCATACACTACACCATATTATTTTTTTAGTACCGGTTTATTATGCATCTTTAGTACCGGTTTTGCAGTGGTACTAATAATAGGGGGTGCTAAAGATAATTAAAAACCGGTACTAAAAAGGCGGTACTAAAGACAGGGCCCAATTTGCGGGGGAAACAAGCGGCTCACATTAGTAAAAACCGGTACGAATGTTAGCAAGCTGTTTTATTTTAAAAATAAAAAAATTTTGGTATCTTTAGTACCGATTTTTAGTCTAAAAATCGGTAGTAAATTGCTCTTTAGTACCGGTTTATTATTAAAAACCGGTATTAATAACAATCATTATAAAAAAAATTATTTTTGTTTCTGGGGCTAGCGCCATTTTTACTAGCCATCAATTAAGAATACCGATATGTACCAGCAATTTATTTAAAAACCGGTACGAATGTTAGCAAGCTGTTTTATTTTAAAAATAAAAATTTTTTGGTATCTTTAGTACCGGTTTTTAGTCTAAAAACCGGTAGTAAATTGCTCTTTAGTACCGGTTTATTATTAAAAACCGGTATTAATAATAATCATTATAAAAAAAATATTTTTGTTTCTGGGGCTAGCGCCATTTTTACTAGCCATCAATTAAGATACCGATATGTACCAGCAATTTACATCATATACAAATCACATGCATCATACACACAATAATATTTATCAAATCACATGCAAATTAACATTTATCATAACATCTAATATATTAATATCACAAATTTTGTAGTCATCAATTATTGTTAGCACCTAAATGTCCAAGTAAAAAGCCAAACCAGTCATTTACAGTAAAATTAATCTCGTCCTCGCTATAACGCTTCCCCACAGGTTGCAAAAACTGCATTTTATTGAAATTTCATATAGTTAGTAACCTATGAACTCTAAACTTCACAATATAATATACATTAAACTCTAAATTATAAACCCTAAAACATTTTCATATATATACATTAAGGTTAATTAAACTTAATCCATACCGATGGTAGGTCCGGATGTAGTGTGCAGTGATCAAGGATCTTGCGTAGCGAAGTCATCGCATAAAAGCCACAATCTGTATTGTTTGGTTGTCGTGGACTCTTCAAGAACATAAAATAATACTATTAAGTTTAAATTAAATAAATTTTCGAATAAAATGAAACTACATATATTAGTTTTGAACTATGTACGGGAATCATTTGAACTTCAAACTTGGAAACTTGGACCAATCTTGACAAAGCTCTGTAAAATTAAATATAAAATTATGAAAATTCATTTTTAGATATTAGTATATAACTAAACAATGCATACACGCATTATATATATATGTTAAGTGTAAACTTACTGATCGTAATTTCGTAGAATTGGGGAATGGTAGCCTTCGTTTAATTGGAGTGAATCTACTATCCACATCTTTCGTGTCGAGAGTTTTGCGATAATAATCACAAAATGCGACCTGTAATTACATACATATTATCTCTTTGTTGGTGAAATTAACACTAAACTGTAGATTCATAATAAAAGATAAAGTCAAAATTAGAGATTTTATAACTAACCGATTATGATGCACTAAAACATGGTAGGGATCCCTTTTAGCATACTTCTTCAGAAGATTCGCTATGTATCGTACAGTTCCGAGCTCATCTGTCACTACATCCCGACCCGAGCATCTTTCCAGATCCCAAAATATCCACTTCTTCATCAAAGTATCAACACAATATTGCCTGCACCGCCTGAATGTTGTATGTACAATATTTAGGGTTTAGGGTTTAGGGTTTAGGGTTTTAATTTATTAGACATATCATATAATCAATGATCAATTGTTGTAAAGTTAGGAAAGTACTTACAAAATCCAAAGTTTAATCACTTGAACGAAGAGTTCATTCCTACTGAAGACATGGCGGATGTCTCTAAATTCGAGGATGAAGGTCTTGACATCTTGAAATTCAAAATCAACAGGAATATCGGCGAATTCAGTCACTGATTTGTCGAACATCCTCATATAGTCGTGCATTCTCTTTGCGTGAGGTCCAATCTGTGCCAACTTCTCATCAGGGACGAATGGATCGTGCAATTGAATCTCCTCCTCCGCAAAAACTGATCCACACTCTCCTCTTCATCTTCATCATTCTCTTGCACCGTCTGCTTTCCCTTATCTTGCAGAGGAATATGTGGAGTTTGTTTCGTCATTTTCCTCACTTGCTCCTATAAAATCCACATTAGTCATCAAAATGATATATTTTTTATTTTTTAATATAGCAGCATATATAATAATTAGAACTTTGCAAAATTTATAATTGAAATCAAGATTTACCAGTTTTGTCAAGTCATAATCTACAAGATGACCCGGCCATCTTAGAAATGAACCTTGGAGAACACCAAGCTGATCATCTGCGTTAGGAGGTGGAAAAGGTACTATCACGTGTCTGGCACTATCGAAAACTTCTAAGATTTGTACCTTCACCTCCCCTATGCCAACTGGATGTCCATGGACTATCTCAGAAACCTGTGCAAACACCATAGCTCTAGCTACATACACAGGCGTCCCAGATATCCCTGGTAGGAGTAGCAAGGCTTTGACAGGCCCCTGTATTAACGAATTAGAAACCCTAAATACTATATGAGGGCAAAAGCAATTAATATCTATCATAAGCTAGGTATAATTAAGAACCTGATAAATAGATTGAGGAATCAGATGCGGTTGATCGTTGCTACCCTGTGATAGCATAATCATGGCTTGTTGAAAAATTGGATCGTAGGTCTGCGGTGTTTGGATTTGCGAGAACTGCTGCATTCGCCTGTTCCATTCCTCATCCATTCGGGCCTTGAATTCCTCATCCATTTGTCTTTTCACTTCCTCTTGCACCATCCGATCAACATCCTCTTTGCTAAACCCCTTGTTTGATTTACATTTCATCCAAATCATTTTCTCTAATGTCATCATTATATTGTGGTTCACTTAGATTTTCTATATGATCATCACCTACTATTACATTATCCTCTATATCATCCCCCCAATCATTTTGTACAATATTTTCAAAATCATCAGATACATTAATATTGCTCGTTCCAGCATCTAAATTTTCTTCCAATTTTTCTCCATGTGAAACCCAACGGAGGTATTTTGGTGTTGTCATCCATCCACGCTGAATCAGATGTGATCTAATCACTTTACTATCTTGTCTCTCAAAGTTCAGGCAGCGTTTACAAGGACATAAAATTCTGGGCTTTCCAGTCAACTTTCGATGTTCTTCTGCACATTTTATGAACTCATCAACAAGTCCAAAAAATTCATCTGATATTCTTGAATAGTCAAACATGTACTTCTCCCTCAGATCCATATGTATATATACACAAGCCAAGGTTTAGGGTTTATAGATTTAATGCAACATATTAGATTTTTGGGCCGGTTACCATCCTAGCCCGTTCTTTGGATACTCTTGTCTCATTAGCGAGCGTACGTTAGATGCAATGAGTTGTCTGAGAAAAATTCGGCAGCATTTCCCCTTATGTTCCCTGAATACGCAAACACATGATTACTCGTGCGTACGTACCCGTGGGAACATAAGAGGAAATGCCGTCAAATTTTTCTCAGACAACACATTGCATCTAACGTACAGCTCGTTGTCCTAAATGAGACAAGATTGTATCCAAAGAGCAGTACTCCCGACCGGGAGTACTATCCGAGATTAATCCCTAATGGATTAATCTTGGACGGGCAAGACCTAAAATAGTTCAAATTCCGGCATTTTGGTCCTACATGACAATACTTAACTAATAGATGCAAATGTCAATTAACCAATATGTATATGCACAGTAAATCAATAAAAAACAAAAAAAAATTATTGAGGGTTAAAATAAAAATTACCGAAATTGTCTTCTCTCGATCCTCTTCCTCTTCAATGGCAAAACTTTCTCTTCCTCTTTGATCTCCTTTGCTTTCTCTACTTATTTTGCAATTTTTCGGAATTTTTAACAATTTTTAGCTATTTTTTATGAGGTTTTATAAAGAGAAAAAACTTTCGATTTTTAGATGGAAAATAATGGCCATGAAGTGAAAATGAGTACTATATAAAGGGAAGGAGGAGGAGATATACCCCTTGAATTGAAAATATCTGCGTATTATTAGTACCGGTTTTTATAAAAAATCGGTACTAATAGTTGGTAGATAAATAAAAAAATGGGTTACCATTAGTACCGGTTTTTCTAAAAAACCGGTACTAATAATTGCATCTTTAGTACCGGTTTTTTTTAAAAAACCGGTACTAATGGTAACTAATTTTTTTAGATTTTTTCCAGAAACATTAGTACCGGTTTTTAAAAAAACCGGTACTAAAGGTATTGACTGACAATTACGGAATTGCCATCTTCTAATATTTATACCGGTTTTCTTAAAAACCGGTACTAAAGGACTGGTACTAATGCTTTTTTTTTTGCGTAGTGATAACTCAGTCTATCATCGTATCGAGGACCCACATCACGTAGATCATGTACAAAACAAAGGGAGCCATAGTAGTACCTAGCTTCTACTTTGATTTAACAGATTAGAGTAATAAATTACATACAAATCAATGAAATTAAGTCCTAAATCCGGTTAGAATATGCATATGAAAACCATTTATCAATTAATTTTACTCCCTTAAATTAATACTTTCACAAATAATAGGAATAAATATCTTTATCTCTACTCCTTATAAACGCATAATTCCAAGAGGAATTACATGCTAGATCTAGCACGTAAACAATTGTTTGTGTCGTTAATCGATTTGATCTGTAATTGGATATCAATCGCTAAGTGAAGTAATAATATATTTTGATTTTTTATATAATAAGAAAATAAATTGAGCAACATACATATATCGCTAGTAAAATTAGGCAAAATATATTTATTGTCTAATGAATTTTGTTTTTTTTATTTGTCTAGATATGAGGGGATTTTTTGCTAGTCTATATTGAAGTACAATTAACATTTTCTACTCTTATGAGTAAATGATATTTTCACCAAACATAATTTTTATTTAAATATTTATTTCATTTTATTCTCAAACATCCAAACACAAAATGTCTCTCACCAAACCCATGAGCATTTAATGTGAAATTATTCGGTTTCACCTTTCATGTTGTTCTTTTGGAACGTACCCATTTAATTCTACTTTTGAAATGGAGCCCTTTATAATAAGCTTTCTTTATTTATTTATTTTTAACACGGTTAACATATAAATAAGGAATCTGATATTACCAGCTAATAATAACCACCAAATAACCCATGCAATCCCTACATATCTCTTCTCCTAAACACAAGGATTTAAGAGTGTATCACTTCTAGATCTAGCGTGCATTATTTTTTTTATATTGTTTAATCGATTTATTTTTTTGGCTAAATGTCAATCGGTAGATAGAATTAATATATATTATATATTATTTGGTATATAAATAAAATAAAAAGAACATTGATTAGAATAATATGTATATATATATATATATATATATTAGAAAGGGAGAGCATATGAAAAAATTTTATCGCCTGTAATGTTTTAATTATTTTTATTATAAATAAATGTATATTTTATTAAATTTTACTTCCCACATCTATATGTTGATTTTAATTTTTCTGTAACTAGAAATATTTTTAAGTTCTTATTTATCCACACATTGAGTGTTACGTTTTTTAGTATTTATAAAAGCACAAATCCAAAGATTTTATATATATGATCTAAAGAATACGTACGTCTAACTAATTTTTTAACTCAAAAGGTGTATCTAATTCTTAGTTACAAACGATATGGTCATTGATTATTATAATCTAATTTGATCAATGGTGTAGATCTAATGTCAAAATGAAAATATTAATTAAGCCATTCGGTTAGAATATAAAGAGCGCTGAATGTTAGATTGGAAAGATTATCAATGCAATTTTTTTTTCATCCTATTAATAGAATTATTTTTTAGTCAATCTAGATTAATATGAAGAAGATAAAATTCGAAAATCTAAAAAAACATGAGACAATCTGTTTTGCAAATCGTTCGCAAAATTATTGTCATAAATTCTATTTTGATGATTCCTTAATTTGTTAAAATTTTACCAACACATTGAATGGGTGCGCTTCCTAGTAGCTAACTAATAAGTTGCAAAGAATTTTATACCTTTCTGACTCTAGTTCTTTCTACATAATTCACAAAAAAATTCTTTTATCCGATTGTTCTCACGATTCAAATTTCAAATGACTGATTCAAACCGTTCAATATATTTTTCTTATTGAAAACTTATAAGAAATTAATTTTTATATTTTTTTTGAAAGTTTTTACTATTTTTTGGGTATTTTAGAAAATTCATAATATAAAAATTATGGATCATCCAATAACAACGATTTTGTAAAATATAAAAAAAAGTAAAAAAATTTGAAAAAAAATATAAAAATTAGTTTCTTATAAGTTTTTAATATAGAGAATATAATGAATGATTTGAATCGGTCATTTGAAATTTAAAAATGTGAAAACGATCGTATTGGACAGACCCCATCTGTTAAATATATTAGACTCTAGCATTTCTCAATCATGCTAATAATTAGTAGACGTTTACTCTCTTTTTAATATTTTACAAATTTTTAAAATAATTAAAATCAATTTTTGGACAAATATACCCTCATCTCCTATCTCTTTTTTTTTTTGGGGTGGGGGGGGGGGGTGGGGGGATAAAGTTCGCGTTCCGATTCTCCTTGATGTGTCAGGGTTTCCAGGACCTGAATGCTAAATTTGACGTATTGAGAAGTGTAGTCATGTGATACATTTGTCACCTTTATTTTCCTCTCCAGTGTATTTTCCTTTATTTATTTATTTTTTTTTGGGAAAATTAAGTCTCGTACCGATTCTCCCATCGATACATTTGTCACCTGAATGCCTAAATTTCTTATTCACCATGCATCCAAACACGATATATTTGTTTCATGATATATAAGTTATGATCGAGAACTTGTGCTACCTATTTATATTTATCAAATTTAAGATGGTCTCTGGTAAATCATAGATACATTTATCGATGAGAGACGAGGGTTTTAATTTGTCACACCTTGCACTATCGATGGTCTTACGTCATAACAAATGAAACAACCAGAATCAACTATAAATTTCATTAACCGGTTATCTAACGAATCTACTTTCCTATACTTAATTATATAGCGAAATTAAATAAGACAAAATTAATCTAAATAATATATTTTACGGAGATAAGTGAGTCTAGATTTTCTAGAATACAAATACCATAAGTCTAAACAATCCCTCCTCAATCTCAAGAATATCAGGACCAACCCTTCCCCAAATTAAGCAAGATCAAGACTCAAAAATAAAATATACTACTCACAATTCCAGTAAATAGATTCAATCAAAATCAAACAATAATCAAATCAATCAATAATAGTGTTTTCAATACCCTACCGCTTACCGAAAAATTTCGGTAATATCGGATACTGGAAATACCTAGAAATTTCGAAAAAATACTGGATTTCGGTCACTGACCGGTATGGATGCCGGTAGGGTATTGAAAACCATGATCAATAAGAAATTAAAAATAGAAAAGTCTGGATATTTGTATAGGAACTAAAATTATAACAATTGAACAATTCAAAACATGTTCAAATGCATCACATATTGCAATATAATTAAGGATACAATAGGGGTGTGTTTGGTATCATTGTTGAATAAGTCTTATTTCGAATAAGGTTTATTCGGGATGAAACCAAACGCGTCCGGAATGAGATGGAATATACATTTAGAGATGGAATGAGAGGCATTACCTCTTCTTGTACACAAAAAGGCTCAATTCCATAGAATGGTGTGCCTTTTTCTTGTTCCTTCTTGCAACACTAAGAGTCCATAAAATTAACCAACGTCGCAAATTAATCTTTTTTAATTATTGTTAATAAAATTCACGGTGAAAAAGTCAATAACATATATATGTTTACGTTTTGTGCATTAATTGTTCTTATACTAATATAACGTTCAGACGTACAGAACCAAATATAAATATTTGTATTTTTTTCATATTGCTTCAATGAGTTAATCAAACAAATTATAAAAATTTTAATGTCTTTATATATCTAAATGAAATGACTAAAAATATCACATTTTATATTTTTTGTATGAAAACTGAAAAGAATGAGTACTCTGATCAGAAAAATTCTGACATTAACCTGGCTGCTCCTAATTAAGGGCACTGAAGGGGCACAAACTAATAAGATCTGCACATACATTGTATTGACTCGTACTCTGGTTTCTTTGACTGTGTATATCTGACGGACACCGACAGAGGGAGGATCCCACACATATTTGGCATATATATGCGATATTCACTAAAGAAGAACCACAAAAGTTTCTGAATGTTTGTGCTGATGTTGAGGTTTTCTCAACTTATGAAGTAGAACTTCTCCCTCTCGTCCCCTTATCACTCCTAAACTATGGAAACCTCTTCTTCACTTGATAAAATATTCAACAGCTCATCCATGGTACCAAACTGTGATCCTCATGACCAGCTAGCAGGCATGCAACTGCTTGAAGAATTAACAAAAAATGCAGGCGCAATCCAAGAGATGGTTTTGAATGAGATTTTAAATAGAAATTCAAAAACTGAATATTTGCATGGCTTTCTGAAAGGGGAGAGAGATAAAGGTTTGTTCAGGAAGCAAGTGCCAGTAGTAGACTATGACAAGGTGAAGCCTTACATAGAGAGAATTGCAAATGGAGATAATTCTAATATTATCTCCAGAAATCCGATTGTAGAGCTTCTTACAAGGTAGTGCAAACATAATGATAGAGCCGATTTTTCTGACTCTATTCAAATATCATATTGTTTAGATTATATTGTTCTTTTTCTTTGCATTATTCCTCTTTCCTTTTTCGACTTCATTATCGTCCAGTTTCTTTATGATCAGTAGAGCAATTCTTCGAACTGAATAAGTGCGTGCACACTTAAATGTTTGATCACTTTTGTGTTTCTTAAAAAATTATATCACCCTTGTTGTTACCATATTTTATTATTAATTTGTTTCTTCTTGCAGCTCTGGTACATGTGGAGGGCAGCCAAAATTGATGCCATCAACTGAAGAAGAGTTGGATAGAAAAACATTTATGTACAATGTTTTAATTCCTGTGATCAACAAGTGAGTTATATATGTGTAAAAGTTTTTCATACATGTGCGTATGCATGTTTTTCCTAATATTTTTTACTTCTTGAGCTTTAACGATTTGGATCGAAGTAATTGATGGAAGTAGTGGGAAGAACTAAAACTCTCCTTCTTGTTTCCAAAAGAAAAAAAAAGTAAAGCACTCATTTTGTTTTTGTATCACTATATATATCTAGTAAGTAAATAAAATTTATGCTAGCTGAAATTTATCATCAAGGTTTTTTTTATTTGCAATTTCTTAAGTAAAGTAGTTATGAACTTCCAACTTCTATATATCTTAAAATAAGACTATGTTATATAGTAAGCAACTCATGTGTATACTGCATTGATCCAGATATGTGAAAGGATTAGACGAAGGAAAAGGCATGTACCTTCTCTTCATTAAGCCAGAAATCACCACTCCATCTGGCCTAACTGGAAGGCCTGTCCTCACTAGCTATTATAAAAGTCGGCACTTCCGCCAGCGCCCCTTTAACCGTTACAACCTATATACAAGCCCTGATGCAGCCATCCTTTGCCCTGACAATGGTCAGAGCATGTACACTCAGCTCCTCTGTGGTCTGATTCAACGGGATGAAGTCCTTCGTGTAGGTGCCATCTTTGCATCGGCTTTCCTTCGTGCCATAAAATTCTTAGAAGTTCACTGGCAAGAGCTGTGTAATGATATTAGAACCGGTGATGTTAGTGGTTGGATAACTGACAAAAACTGTAAACAAGCGGTAATTTGACTGTTTTAGCAGCCTTTTTAATTTGATGAACACCTAATTATATAATTAATTTAGTCATCTGCTAGCCCAGGGAATTTGCAAGTAATTACATATGCTCTTGAATATTTGTCAGGTATTAGGAAAAATCTTGACGGGACCAAATAAACAGCTGGCGGAGGCGATAGAGCACGAGTGCAAGAAACATCCATGGGAAGGAATCGTCAAGAGGCTATGGCCGAAGACTAAGTTCATAGAAGTGGTCGTGACCGGATCAATGATGCAATACGTGCCCCTACTGGAGTTCTATGGCGGTGGTTTACCGCTTGTTTCACCCATGTATGCATCATCAGAGTGTTATTTCGGGATCAATTTGAGGCCGCTGGATAAGCCGTGTGATGTGGCATACACGCTGTTGCCTAACATGTGCTACTATGAGTTTATAAAGGTAAAAGATGAAGACAATGGTGCAAGTGGTAGTAGTATTGAAGGTGCTCTGGCCGAAGAAATGGTCCCATTGGTGGATGTGGAGTTAGGGGGTTTCTACGAGCTAGTAGTGACTACTTTCACAGGTCAGTTGAATTTCTGTTTATGGTTGCCATCCTCTCCTTGTTAATTTCCCTCCCAAGTTTGACTCAATTTCTCTCTTTCTTCCCCCTCGAGTGAAGGGCTATAAATATTTCCCACATATATATAATGCTCATAAAGCTGACTTTTGAACATTAACAAGAGAGACAATAAAACATGTTATAAAAAGATATGGTTTTTAAAGTTAAATATTCATTGTTTTCTTAAAAAGGCATGAAACTATCACCCCACAAATATTATTAGAAAAGGAATATTGTTTACTTTAAAAAGAGTAAGTAAAAAGAAAGAAAGCAAATAAGAGAGACAAAAGGAGTACACCACTTGTTTAAAACTTTAAATTGCCAAAAAAAAAAAAAAGTACACATTTTGTACATTTTCTCGATTGCACTGCCCTAAGTCTAGCAGTAGAAAGTACATCGTCCGCGATGCCAATCAGGAAGTGATATATATATAGATAGAAAAGAAAATAACAAGTTTGTCTTTATATTGCATGGATAAGCTAGGATACAGGCAGAGACGACGGAGAAAGGAAAACCAGACTTGGACTGGATTTAGAAATGCAGGACAGCCGTCAGGATTATTTTTTTATGGCCGTGAATAATATATTTATAAACTACATATGCAATCAAAAACAAAATATTTATGCGTATAATTAAGGATGAGTTATATTCACGAAGTAACGTACTAGACATACTGAAACCATATTTCAACATCGATCCGAGTTATAAATGATTAATTTGAAACATTTAATTTGTTTTCCATATTATAATATTGTTAAAAATTAAATTATATATATATATATATTTTTTTTTTTCATCTGTACTGATTTGTTTAAAAATATTATTTTTGAAGGGTCAGTAATTTTAGACAATCAAAAAATTCGTGAAAGTCATTTATAAAAGATTTATTAACTACTAACTCTTTACCGTCCGGTTAATGACATTGATTCCATATCCGATATATATGAGACAGATAAGAACTTAATAATTTATAGAAAAATATGATACAATATGACATTCATTTGATTATTTTTATAGATATGTTTAATATATTTATCTCGGAAAAACCTAACATTTTTTTCTCTATTTAACATATATAAAATATATATACGTTAAAAAAGTATATGCATACGCACACAATTACAGAATGTCAGACGTACATTTAACCACTCCATGGAGAACAAAGAAGGCGACACTAATAAATGTGGTACAAATAATCAAGAATATCAGTGTCGGATTAAAAATAGACACATATGATATACATCGGTGTTGGTTTATCAGAAAAAAAACTGCATGACAATGAAGTATCATTATTTGTATCGCCTTTTTCTCTTCAATATCGGAGTTTCCGAGTTGGTTTTTTCTAGGACAAAAAATGATGTCAATAGATATATAAACAGTTCAAATTTTTTATTAAAATTATTAACATTGTCAGCGACTAACTTGTCCAAACAAACGTCTGACAGGATTGAAGTCATTGCAAAGCGTCGGTTCTTTAGCTGTCAATGTAAACATGCATGCTAAATGTGCCGGAGCTTAACTTGACCAAATTAAATACTAACCGGTTATTATCAGTGGATATTGTACTTAAAAATCCAATTCAAGTTTTTTGAATATTTAGTGTTGGTTGTTTACCTGTTAATCAAAACTAACACTGATTGTTTGTTACGAGTATCTAATATTAATATTTCGATATATATGAAGCGTATGCAGTGTTATTACTGACCCATAGTGCTTATCCATCTGGGTCGACCATGCACATTTCATCAGACATTAATATGTCGACATTGTTAGAATAATTAATTGTACTACTGATGTCTATATATATTTGATTGCAAAAACATACCATATATATAGTTCCAGTTAATAATTAGTTAATAAAAGTTTTAAGGGATTGCATACGATACGTAGGAATATGTTTATCATTGAGTGTATCTTTTAGTCAAACTATAAAATAATTGGATACGTCTCTAATATATATATATGAATATTGTATATACGGGCATTGAATATATATGGATCCGATACGAATACCATTGCCTCTATAAAGAAGCAGGATAACATAAGTTTCTCCCTTTCTTTTTGTAATTAACTTACTTATGTCGATACACGTTACTTAATTGTGATTTTAGCGCAATTGAATTTTAGTGCTCTTTGAAACGAGGAACAAATTTTAATGAAGGGAAATGAAATACTAAACGAAATCGTGCAAGAAAACATTATATTGTTATCTTAGAAATGATCTACTCTTGACAATTAATTAATTACTTCATGGTTTAATGAAAAAAATAACGTATATGTTTTCTGAATATTTAATATTGATATTGAAGACTTTGGTTTTTTTTATGAAAAAATATAGTACAAAAGATCCAATGCAATTTTTTTTAAAAAAAAAATTTTATTGACCCATACTTTCAAATTAACTGCCATCAAGTTGCAATGATATACGTACGTACAAGGTCAAACAGCCAATCCAGACCCTTGTTTACGGCATTTTTTTTGGGATGTCATCATGCATGTCTCCTTGCCCATCTTATAGCAGACAGCATTAATTAAGCTAGCTAAGCGAGATTCACCGTCATTAGGCCGATATTTTAGGTTTTCCTATGCATGCATTCACAAGTAAAGAAAATATATATATGCCATCATGCATGTTTAATTTGCATCGCATGATGAGTATTTCACCTGTTTCATATGTACTACCTTAATTAATCTAACCATTTTGCAATCATGGCTACAAAGTTTGCATAGGAAAACAGTGTTTCGTAATATTCTCTGCAATGCACGGTAGGGGTTTTGAACAAATAGAATACACACATGCATCATCAATTTCGCGTAAGAAATATATATATATATACGAGGATTGCTAAAATGCTATGTATAGCATGGATGGCCTTCATGCTACGGATTCGTTTTTGCATTTCATACTTCAAACAACCGATCCAAATTATTCATTATCTTCTAAGTATTGAAATCTTATTAGAAACCAAATTTTACATTTTTTTTTTACTATTTTTCTCAGATTTTTGAAAATCAATGTTATTGAAGGGTCCAGAATTTATTAGATTAAGTATTTTGAAAAATCTGAAAAAAAATAGTAAAAAAATTCAAAAAAATGTAAAATTTGGTTTCTACTGAGATTTCAATATGAAGAAGATAATGAACGATTTGAATCGGTTGTTTGAAGCATGAAATTTAAGAACGAATCCGTAGCACGAAGGACATCCGTGCTATGCATAGCATTTTAGCAATTCTCTCTATATATATATATAAAAGTAATACAACTATACAAAACATAGTTGTCACTTTCTTAATTTCTTGTTATTATTTTCTCAAGTCATATATAACTTAGTTAACAGCAATAAATAATGATCTAATTAATATGTATCATACGATGACAAGTGCAACCAACATTCAATTAAACAAAATGTACATATACATACATATATTAATGAATGTATGATTCAGTTGGTTGTGAGTTTTTTCTTTGATCAAGAATGCGGAATTTAATAAGGATCATGGAATACCTCCAGTCATTGTCGTTCCTGTGAATGTTCTGGATGAGTATCTTCAAGAAAGAGAGAGAGTCCAGCGCCTAGCACTTCAATACCTTCTGTTCCTGCAGAAAGAGAGGGCACCACTGAACCGAAATGCCTTCCCGTGCCTTGATGGTATACTCAGGGAACTCGATTCAGACCTTGTCTCCCTCAATCACTATCTTCCTCTCTATTTGATGAAACAGAGTGATAGGATATCAATAGAATCATGTTCTCCATCAGAACAGGGATAATATCTAACAGAAATCACTCAGGAGGCGCCTATGGGTCGGTGGAATCCAAAAGACGCTGAGATCACATGTTCAGACCAGATCCCAGTCTCCGTCCTGGCGACCCGCCAGAAATCCTGACGACCCCGCTAGGATCCTGGCGACCCCGCCAGAAAAGGATCTGGCTGAACTTACATTGGTAACAATTATAAAACAAGTACTTCATTTTTCATCCTCCACTAAATGTCTTTTTTCATAAAACTTTAATATTTCAAAACTGAACACTAACTATCACAATTAAACAATTATATATACCACATACTTTATATAAATAAATAAGAAGTTATGATTTTCCGAACTATTTCATCTACATCAAGAGTTTTTGTAAATATCTACCGATATGGATACATTCAAAACATTGATTCTTCAACTTTTATTTTGTATCAAAATAAATTCAAAATTCTATATTCTTTTTTGGCGAGTTTAGAGGGAAGTAATATAGATATATAGTAGCTAGTTTAATTTATTACTTAAAACTCTTACAATTTTTGTCCTTTGTTAATTAAGGTTACAAAATAATAGAGGTATATATACTTAAGGCATTGGAACCCTCTATATTGTATTTGTTAATAAAAATTATCAGTTAATAATTGTCAGCTGATTGTTGAAAATATGCAGTATAACAGCTCTGTAATAATATTCCTGCTTTGCTGAGATGTCAACTTAACGTTTCCATATGCTTATATTATATGTGAATTTTGCGGGGGTAACTTTTGTAAGAAATCCAATTTGGCAGCCACTGCTGAGATTTTCTAAAAAAAAAAAAGAAATTTTGTAAGAAATCCTATTATAACCATGCTTGGCCATGTTGTGAGTTGGTCTGTACGTCATGAATATGACTGTAGTTAGACCTGTCAAACGTGGCTAACGACCACAACAATGAGTCAATGACATTTGCTGTTACCATTTCGTCTATGCCAATGTCAGGAATGTGTTTGTTGTCAATCACTTCATTAATCCAATTACGGCAGAGAATTCAATGTCGTTAATCGTTCCGTTTATTTTAAATGGAATAACGGTTAAACGTTATAATCATATATATATATATATTTTTTTTTCAGAGAATGAAACAATGAATTGCACTATTTTTTAAGAAAAGAACACAAAAATAAAAACATCACAAGTTGTTATAAATCATATAATCAGGCCTCATCCAATGTGGTAATGATACAACCAAAAAAACACACGACATTACCCGTTATCAAAAACACAGAAAACAAATAAACTATCAGCTGAATTACACCCAAAATATAAAAATGAAGCCTCAATTGTAATCTACACCTCCAATCCAAATCTGAACTCCCTTCTCAGTTATCAGAATTTCAAAATACCAATCTCAGCCAATCTGTTATCTTTCTTCTCCTATGGAAAAAAATTCATCACAAAGTCAAAACTAGAAAAGAAATAAAAAAACGATATTGAATAAAATAAAAATTACCTTAAGCCAAAGCAATCTACCATTTTTCTTCTTCTCTGCCTCTCTTCCTTTTTTTTCTTTCTTTTGTTCTGCTGCTTTTTTCCTCATATATACAAAATAACCAGGAAACAATAATGATTGTTGGTGGTAACATAGTCTTGAGTCTTGACAAACGAATCATCGCCTCTCTCGGATCTAAAGATATGAAATAATAACTCTTTCTCAGCCTCTTAAGCCAACTAAATCTTCCTCAAGTACACTGAATTTCTGGAAACAAATGACGGATCGTTGTAAAATCAAGACTATACACCTAGTAGGCTACCAAATCTGTCAAGGGTTTGAGAAATAACAACGAACAAAATCGTGTCTCATCAATTTATCTCTTATCATGGGAGGGAGAGGGAACATATCTGACTTTGAGGGCAATGAAGAGTCGAAGAGAGAGGCAGAGAGAATGTAAGTCAGAGGAAGCATGCGAGAGAGAGAGGGAAAAAAGAGAAGAAGACTGATGAGCGATGCAAATGACCTAGTGTTTCCTTTAGTCTCTAGTACAATTTGTACAGAGAACCTCATTTCCTCTGCTCTCCTCTCTCTGCTATTCATATTATTCTACATTTGTAGAATACTATATGGCAAAATGAAATAGTGCAAACGAAATAGACCATTTCGTTTACTGTTCCGTTAGCATATATATAACTCTGCCTCAAACTATTACTGTTTAGTATTATGAACGAAATGAAATTTCATTTCATTATTCATTCTGTTTCGGTTTAACGTCACGCAATAACGTGATTTTCTCTTCCGTTGACAGGTCTAATTGTAGTTTTGCCGTGAACTACAACCTATAGCTAGGTTACTTATTAGACCCAAACCCTATGCATATATATGGCTCACAAGATCATGACAGGTCACTTATGAATACACAGTCAAATTATGAAAATTAATTATATAAAGTGCCAGTTAAAGCTACCGTTAATTAAATATGAAAATTAGCTTTTGATTGAATAATTAAGGACAAGAATTTATCATGAGTGGATGATACGGATTTAAAATCGAATTGGAATGTTTTTTGAAGATATGTAAATGTAAGATGGTTAATTTTATTTTCATAAAAAGGTCATTAGGTCGAATATAATTCTTTATTTATATATGACTCCTAAAACCTAGGTCAGTAAATATATTTTACATTATAACAGATCAAAATTCCTGTCTCTCTTTTAAAAGTAAGTTTCAGCCTTTTTCAAGTCAACTCTCACTACCGTACATTTATTTTATTTATTTGCTGCTTCTTTACACTTCTTCATTTCCATTTGGGATAACTCATACAGCAAGTAATTAATTAAGGGAAGGAAGATATATAAATCGACAATTTTACCATTGTGTATATGTTGTCCCTAGTGCAACTTTTTCCCATTTAAGTTTCATCTTTATTTAAATGTGACATCATATATATACAGGAAATTAAATGTCAGGATTGAGATACCAACCTATAAACGTCATGTACATTTTAGAATTATAATTTAGTGATTGTTGGGGGAAAATTTGGTAACTACTTAATATATAGGCGATTCTGCACTTTAGTAACAAAATCAATTAAGCAGGGCTGTAAATGAAACATGCTTATTCTATATGTACCATATTCGATAAGACGAGTATGAATAAGGTTTTATTTTTGTTAGACTGATGAATATGGATATGGGTAAAAAAAAGATTCGTTAACTGATCGGTATAGGTAAAATTTTACAAACATATATGTATATATAATCATGGTATTAGAATATTTCTTAACATATGATATTAGTTTCGTTCTTCATCCAAATTTTTTTATGTTGATTAAAAACTTAATTTGCACTCTATTATGTTATAGTTTATAATTAGTTATATAAATTTTTTTGAATGTCAATTGACATGAGAATAAATTTCATGATTTTTGTTCCTGAAGTATTATCTAAATGTTGTACTTTATCCATATATTTATTTGATATTATTTATTTAACACATTATATTTTTTGTTAAATTAATAATATTATTATTTTTCAATATTTATCCTTATCCTATCCTTACCATTAATTAATTCTTAACAGTTACATATAAGGTATGGATGAGTTATTTTTTTAACGAGTACGGTTACGATAAGGATAAAGAAAGTTTTAACATAAATGGATATAAAAATACTTTCTACCGTATCGTACCGTAGCTAGGGACGGATTTACATGGAAGAATGGAGTGTCAATATCACACCAATTTTTTTAAATAATATTATTGGTGATGAGTATTTATAAGTATAAAATGTAATTTTATTGTTTTGACCATATATTGTAACCTCATAAACATTTAGTTATTTTTTCATTGTTGAACTCCATACATATTTTGTAGTTTAATTTTTTTGATAAGTTTTTTGGAGTCTAATTTTATCTAAACATAATGTGATAATTTGAATACTATTAATTTAGTTAACCCATTATTATTTTTTCTGCTCCGTCATTGACCGTAGCATTGACATCCCTAAAATCAAGGATAATCCACATCAAGTTGTTTATTGGCAAAGCATTAATATATTATTTTTTTTTGGGTCGGGTGGCAATCCCCACACCGACAAAAATATATTAAAAAAAGTTATTTACAAAAAAAAAAAGAAAAACAAAAAAAATTAAAAAGAAATTAAATCTAGTTTAAGAAGTAAAAAGAAAATCTAGGAAATTCTAAGCATGTCTACTCCATGCTGCAATATCATCTAAAATGTTCCGGAGTAGAAGATTGGCCGGAGTGTTCGAATTGGAGAAGATCCTTTTATTACGCGCCTTCCAAATGTTCCAAGAAGCCGCAGCTCAAATAATGTCCCAATTATTGATTCCTGAACCTCTGATAGAAAGCCAATAGTTGCAGCGGTCTAAAGAGAAGTCCAAGTTCGGAATTCTGAACTAGAATTGGATACGTGTCCAAATAGTAGTTGCAAAGTGACAATGCAAGAAAGGTGGTCCGAAGATTTAATTGAACCCGTATTGCAACTGGGGCAGGAGGTAGGAGATGGCTAGTCTTTTAAAAAGAGATTTTGTTGAGTCATTAAGCGGTCCAGAAGCAAAAGCCTAAGAAAAACTTTTACTTTCGGTGGTGCTTTAATTTTCCAAAGCATTAATATATTAGTACTACTACACTGAATTCTAGGTTGTACGTATCTAGATCCAAGCTTAATTTTTTAAGTCTTAGGCATCATATGAAAAAATCGTACCAGATGAGTAACTTACTATTGGTTGATCACTTGATCGAATAAAGTAAGGTCATAAGTGCGCAAAATGCTGTATGTGTGATTTAGTCAAGGTAGTTATATATGCTATTATTATCCTTTTTTAATTAGCTGATCATAGGTGTCTATTTGGTAGGACATGCTTTTAACGGTGGTCTTCCTCAATCATATCCTTCAGTCAAACTCTGTTTAAATAGACACCTATGAGCATAAAAAAAAATGTAAGCCGATATCTAGATGCAGAAGAATTAATTTGCCACCAGAAAAAGTAAAAAAAGCTTAAAGTTTTATCATCTAAATTTATTAGGAAGAACATGAAAGGACATTGGTTAGCAGTGGATTTATTAGGAAGAACATGAAAGGACATTGGTTACCAGTGGATTTAGTACGTAGTGGGGTCTATTCCCCTGGATTTAGGTTGATTATGTAGCAGAGAGGCAGAGATATCAGTCGAAGTGCTTAACACTTCAATTGGTCTTAGTTCTTTCCTGTAGGCTGTAAGTACTGTGGCTTTTAATAAAGTCTGGCATCTCTGCATGAGATGCTTTCGTTTTTTTTTTTACAAAAAAAAGAAAAAAAAAAAGCTGAAACGGCATTCCAAGCTTGTTGTTCTCCCGATGTATGGAGTATGGTCTTATAAACCACCTGATTTTTAAGAGTTGATTCCTTAATTTCGATTGAGATGCTAGATATACATATGACATGAATTATGTCTTAATGAGCAAAAATCCAGCATGAAAAAAAATTTAAGGAGATTAATTAATTTATTTCCTTTTCCAAAAAATCAGATACATTTTTTTTTTTTACTTTTTGGGATTAATTAACGAGTGACCAACATCTAATAACAAAGGTCATACTTTGGCCCGTTCAGGCCTGTACAGGTACAGAGTTGGTGACATCCTAAAGGTGACAGGCTTCTACAATGCTGCACCACAATTCAAATTCATCCGACGTCGCAATGTTGTGCTGAGTATTGACACGGACAAGACCACTGAAGAGGACCTTCTCCATGCCATCTCTGCGACGAAACCTCTCCTCTCATCACTCTCTCTCCTTCTATCAGACTTCACTTCCTTTCCTGACACTTCCTCTGTCCCCGGCCACTATGTCCTCTTTTGGGAACTGATTCCTGCCACTAGCACAGGTACCTGCAAAGGTCTCGATGTACTTCTCGATCAGGCAGTGCTAGAGGAATGTTGTGCTGTAGTTGAGAGTTGCTTAGACTCGATATATCGGCGTTGCAGGAGTCGTGACAAGTCAATTGGGCCACTGGAAGTAAGGGTTGTTGGTAATGGGGCATTTGATGCTTTGATGGATTTTTGTGTGTCGAGAGGGTCATCTGTTAACCAGTACAAAACCCCACGTTGCATCAACTCAGGTGATGCTGTTGCTGTGTTGGAGGAGAGAGTAGTCGGGAGGTTTTCCAGTCAGAAAATGCCGCATTGGGAGCCATTCGGAGTTGAGGAGAAGGTTGTACAAAGAAGCTAAAGCTGATGGTTCCTCCAAAACTGCATCTTAATTCAGAAACAACATGCTTGCTTATTTAAGTGAATTTGTCCAAAATCGACGGAAATATAACAAGTGTTGTTAATAATGCAGGTTTCCATCGACCATGTTTGATCCATATATATTGATCATGTATTGATGGATTTGATTGATATTAGTAAATTGATAATCTACATTTTTATGTTCTTAAATGTAACAGGAACTTTGAATTTATCCAAGCTCGTTGGAAATCTAAATAGCGTTATTAATAGGTTCCCATAGTATGGTCATATATATTGATGTATATTAATTTGGATTCTATATATGTGGATTGATGATCTATATTTGTATGTACGTATGTAATTAATATTGTAACATGAATTTCATATTTTTATATTTGAATTTAGGCGATGTAAAATTTGATGCATGAGGGCATCCACCCTCCAAAATTCAGAGTTTTAGAGTAGCTAATTTGTTGATGCATATAGCACCCAAGGTTTGTTTGCAAGTTGAAACTGTGGGAATGCTTTTATTTGGATTTGTTGCTTGCTTCATCTACGAGGCTTTGAATAGAAGTAATCTGAAACTAAGAAAAAAAATCTGTAAGTCGCTCTCTCATGCAATACAAATGTTTTATGAACTCGACAAATTGAGGAAAAAAAGAAATACAAATGTTGTATGCTACCTCGAGCTGTACAAATTGAAATCCCAATGTGCAATATGTAAGTACAATTGGGTTAAAATCCACCAGCACAGACCCCAGAATACTGAAATTCATCACAGAACTTTCATGTAAATATGACATCAAATTTTAAACCTTCAATTTAATTTGAATATATTTATTGATACTTTTTTTTGTTTGAACATCTTTAGTCAACATTTAGCATTGTTGGGGGTTACATAAGTAAAAAATACTGCAGTGTTTGGAAAGTGAGTAATGGGCTACGTTAGAATCCAAAAGTTGGAAAAACTGAAATAAAATTGGATAACACAGCTGCATTAGAAATGATATAAAGTTTTATATTTCACAAAATAAAAACAAAAAAAAATGAAATTATAATCTTTCTGTTCTCCTTCTCCAACTTATATAAAACTAACATGCATTAATGACTCTGCATTGCAAAATGGGTGTTCAAAATTGTCATTGATTAATCACTATCCTGAGAGAAAAAGAAATGTACTCATTGAAATGATCTCGAGATAACATATTAACATTTCCAGTGATTAGGTTTCATTGGGACCAGTGTTTTAAATACCGTACCGGCGATTAAATCGGTGAGGCTGCCGGTATGGGGTTTATCGAGGTTTACCGATTTTACCGATTTACAAACCGGTATAATAATATATAAAAGTCCATTTATACCAAAAGAATAATGTGGCCTAAGGGTTTAGTATGTTGTCTTTTATGCATAAAGACTAGGGTTCGATTCCCCATCTCAACAAATTTTGTATTGTTTTCAATTTAACTTACTTGTTTCTCCGATTCAAAATAATAAACCGGCCGATTTAGTTACCGGTTTAAACAGTTTTTTCCGGTTTATCAGAAATTCGGTTTTATGGACTAAACCTACCGGACCAAGGTCCGGTTCACGGTAAACCCGGTTGAACCGGCCGGTCCGGTACGGTTTTTTAAACACTGATTGGGACTTCAGCCTCCGACAATAATAGATCAACAGGGCGGCCCATTATGCTCCAGGCGTTACTTACTTGTTATCGGATCTGATAAAATGAAACAGAGCTGATATGCAAAATCCAAGCATCCAAATGGATGAGTCCAGTTTTTTTCTTGATGACGTCATCAATTCGTGTGATGACATCATCAATTTTCGTGCTGACATCATAAAAAAAATTTGCTAAAAAAAGTTTTCAAAGTTTTTTTTCGCGCTGACGTCATCAAATGGACGAAATTTTTTGTTCAGTTAGATTAGTCAAGTGATGGGTTAATTTGCGTTAAGTGTTCAGTTTGATGCAGTCGTAATATGAAGTTTTAAATTTTTATGTTTAGTTAAACTCGATAAGGGATGAATTTAAAGTGTTTATGTGTTTAGTTAGCTGCAGCAGAAATTTGATTTCATAGCTTTTTGTGCTCAGTTTACAACGTTAAGGGATAAGTTAAATTGAGTTATGTGTTCAGTTAGATGCATCTGTAATATGACAATTTAATTCTGATATGACATAAATATGAACTTTAAAACAAAAAAACAAACACATACAACAACAAAATGAATAAATACAAATATTAATTTAACAAATAAACAACATAAACAAATTGAACAAACAAACTAATCATTTACAACAACAAATAGAACATTTAAAATAATGAACTGAACACATATATAACTTCCATGAGAAAGCAATAGTTGATCATATTCAACATACAAATTGAACACTTATAACAACATATTTAACATATGTGATAACTGATAAACAAAGTGAACAGATACACACAGTGGGAATAGAGTTAATTACAAATGTTCAAGTGAGGCTTAAGTTGCAAATATCAGAAAAGTTTGGTTCCTATTGCAAATATCAAAAAATACCAAGATACTCAAGTATCTTATCACACTCGTCAAGAATGAAATGGCGTACATTCTTCACGGAGAGATCCTTGTCTCGGGAGAGAGCAAGGATTCTCCCAGGAGTGCCAACCACAATATGTCATTTTTCAATATATCTTTGTGCTTGGAAATGTGAACTCCACCATAGAACACCGCCACCTTTATGTCTGGCAAGTATGTCGTGAATCTCTTATACTCATGGCAAATCTACACAATACAGGTCCTAAACAATTAAACCTTTACTCCATTGATCACAATCTTTAGACAACCATTAAAAAATAGTAAGCAGCAAGCAGTGGCGGATCTAGAAAAAATATTTAGGTGGGTCTGATAACCTCTGTTTAAGTCTTCAGCCCCACTTTCGAGTGCTCCAATGGCAGAAAAAATTAGCTGGGGCTAAAGGGGGACTCCAAGGGCTCGACGGCGTGAGATGGGGCTCTAGCCCCACCCGCCCCGGTGGTAGATCTGCCCCTGGCAGCAAGTAGAAAAGAAAAGAGAACAGACCTGATAAGCCAACTCTCGCGTGTGGCAGAGAACAAGGGCAGCGACAGGAGAGGCGGAACGATGGAGAGGTCAGCTTTGAAGCGATGGAGAGGAGAAGACGCGAGATGAGAGGAGAGGTCATATCTGATAAGCCAACTCGCGCGTGTGGCAGAGAACAAGGGCTGTGACTTGGCCAGCGATAGGAGAGGCGGAGCAATGGAGAGAGAAGACGCGAGAGGAAAGGTGGAGCGATGGAACAATGATTGAGTTGGATGACTCTTTTGATGACTAGAGGTCAGATCTGAAGCGATGGAGAGGAGAAGACGCGAGAGGAGAGGAGATGTCAGATCTGAAGCGGCTAGGGTTTCGAGAGAGAGTTTCAGTATTTATTTAGATGCGATTTTTTAAATTATCAAATTGTCCCTATTTTCACTAGATGAATCCAATAGATTCTATGGATGCTAGTAGTATGGATGATAGAGATCAATTCCCAAAATTAAATATAGTTTGACTGTTCACTTCAATTTCAAAAATAAATGAAAAAAAATTATTATTTTTTAACTAGTGTTGTAATATCAGATTTCGAGAATCCGATCAGACAGGATCGGATCCAATCTCCAACATTTCTGTTTCCAACGGCACAAAGCACAAGCCAACATTTCTGTTCCCAACATTTGTCACATTTTTTAATTTACAATTTTATTTTTTAACCCTCAATTTTTTTGTTATTACAAAATATATAATTAGTGATTAGTAATTAAACATAATTGAAACTCCTATAATGAAATATAAGTCAATCTCCAACATTTCTGTTTCCAATGGCACAAAGCACAAGCCAACATTTCTGTTCCCAACATTTGTCTCATTTTTTAATTTATAATTTTATTTTTTAACCCTCAACTTTTTTGTTATTACAAAATATATAATTAGTGATTAGTAATTAAACATAATTGAAACTCCTATAATGAAATATAAGTATATAATTAAATTATTTATGTTAAATACATAATATGTATATGTGTATATTACTTATTTATACATATATATTATGTATCATATATTTTATATATTAAATACATATTATTGTACAAAATTAAATTTAACATGCATAATTTAAATCATATATTTATACATATTATTGTATATAATTAAAATATATGTCTTATATGTACATAAAATGTACATATATTTCTATATATATTTATTTATACATTCAAAATTTTTATATATTAATATCTACATTTAATGTATGACAAAAAAATTTTATTAGGCTATTTTGTAAAAATAATAATTTTAGGGTCATCATCGAATAAATTCAACCAAAATATATTCAATTTTTTCGCCGATGACCCTAAAATTATTATTTTTACTATACAGTCCAATAAAATTTTTTGTTATACATTGATATGATACATAATATATATGTATAAATAAGTATTATACACATATACAATATTATGTATTTAACATAAATAATTTAATTATATAATTATGGTGCATATTAAACTTTTTCTAAATATATTTCATAATAGAAGTTTCAATTATGTTTAATTACTAATCACTAATTATACATTTTGTAATAACAAAAAAAGTTAAGGGCTAAAAGAAAAAATTGCAAATTAAAAAAATATGACAAATATTTTGAACGAAAATGTTGGATCCAGCCGATTTTTTTTGGATCGAATTTCCGGAATCCGATCCTACAGCACTGGTTAAAAATTTTAATTTATTTTTTAAAATTCGAGTGAACAGTAAAACTATATTTAATTTTTTCGGTTACCAAATTCAGATCAGAGGCGAGATGAAAACGGAGCAGATTTTATCCATTCGATTTGTATTCAAATATGAAAAATATCCTAAATATCCAAACTGTATCTGTATCTGAGTATATCTATATTTGTATCATATCCGACAAAAAATATGGATGCGGATATGATTTTGACCAATATCTGATACATATCCGTATTTGACAAAAATATATAAATATTATCTGTATTCGGTAGATATTCAATTTGTTTATCCGTATACTCAGTGGCACAAAATTGTTAGTATAATTACTCTTTTTAATATTATAGAGAACTTTTGATTAGATAATACTTAGTTTTTATTAGATAGATTGACTTACGGTATATTTTAGACTAGTAATGTAAAATTAATTTTAATTTCTATTGATAACTACACATGATGAGAATATTAAAATTAATTATTTTTTTTTCGTCGTGTTGGTTACATATGATATTGTAATAATTTGAAGTACAGTGACATTCGATATCAATATTGTTACTTTATTTAATTTATAGATATCCGTTTTAATTTATGATATAAATCTATATTCGTATCAAATTATCCGATTCATATTTAACACCTACGTATTCGAAAATATCCATATTTTTATTTATCTTCCAATAAAAATAGGGAGTGGCTAGTGTCAAATATATATAACATATGTACTTGTCCAACACGATAAAAATTAAAATTTTAAGATGAGAATGGCCGATATAAACCGTTCAAATTGTTCTACATTATAAAATCTCCATGGAGACCAAATTTTACATTTTTTTCAAAAATTTTATTATTTTTTTGGAATTTTTAAATATGTTCAATCTAAAAAGTTATTAACCTTCCAATTTTAAAAATTCGAAAAAGATAGTTAAAATATTTGAAAAAATATAAAATTTATTTTTCAAAGATATTTTAATATAGAGATAATATTGAGCGATTTGGATCGGCCGTTTGAAATTTTAATTGTGACAATTTATATCGTGTTTGACGTCCTATATGTATAATTCTAGCATTACTCATAAAAATATGGATACGGATATGATTTCACCACAATCCGATCCGTTGATTCAGAGCATCTGATATTCTGATCTGATCGCATACCCGTTATAGAATAGTTTTCTTATCCGTTTTACGAACCAAAGAGGAAAACAAGCGACGGGTTCGTTTCGCAGCGGAGCTTGTCTCGCTCCACCAGACCACCACACCACAGAACGAACCAGATCTGTCTCTCTCTCCCCTTCTTCTCCGATCAAATCAACTCCTCAACTCCAAACCCTAACCCTAGAAACCAAATCTCAAACAATGATGCCAGACGACCCGTTCGCGCGCCAGCGCCAGCGCGCCTTCATCACTTCATCAGCAAGCGCGCCGATCTTCCCCACCTCGCCTTCCCCTTCCTCCTCCTTCTCCTTCTCCGGCGATCGCCGCACTTCCACCGCCTCTCCTAGCCCTGTCTCGATCCCTCTCCGCCACTCCCGCTCGCCTTCTCCGTCTACCTCCGCCGCCTCTCGCCACTCCCTCACTCCCTCCACCTTCCTTCACAACTCCAGGCTCGCCTTCGCTCTCGTTCCAGCTGCACTCTTCCTTCTTGACCTAGGTGGTACTCCCGTTTTCACAATTCTCACTCTAGGTCTTGCGGCGGCCTACTTCTTCGATTCGGCTAAGTTCTCAGTGCCATCCTTTCTTTCCATTTGGGTGTCTCTTGTTCTCTCTCAAGTGGCTTTCTTCTTCTCCTCTTCACCCTCTCTCTCCCACACTTCGCTCCCTCTGACGGGTCTGTCTCTGTTTCTCTGTGCTGAGACCACATTTCTGATTGGGGTTTGGGCTTCAGTCAATTTTCGGTGGATCCAAATCGAGCACCCAGCTATTGCTATTTCTCTAGAAAGACTCCTCTTTGCTTGTGTACCAGTTACTGTACCGTCTCTCTTCACCTGGGCTGTAATCTCAGCTGTTGGTATGCCAAATTCCTCTTACTATTTCATGATATTCTCTTGTGTTTTCTACTGGGTCTTTTCAATCCCTAGAACTTCTTCATTTAAAAAGGGAAATGCCGACCCATCAATTCTCGGTCAACTTGAATGCTGCTTTCATTCTCTATACATACTATTTGTTCCGTTACTTTTCCATATTGGATCTCACCATTCTACCATTTTCTCTTCTTGGTCCTCGGTTTGTGAACTCTTGTTACTCTTCTTCATCCCCTTTCTGTTTCAACTTTATGCATCTACACGTGGCGCTTTGTGGTGGGTCACCACCAATTCTCATCAGATTCACCGCATAAGAGTTGTAAATGGTGCGGTTGCAGTTATTGTGGTGGTTTTGTGTCTTGAAGTTAGAGTTATATTTCATTCTTTTGGTAAGTACTTGCATGCAGCACCGCCCTTGAATTATATACTTGTGACTGTGGTGATGCTTGGTGGTGCTGTCGGTCTGGGGGCCCACATGGTAGGCATGGTGAATGATGCTGTTAGTTCTCTGGCATTTACTGCATTGACTGTACTCGTTAGTGCTGCTGGAGCTATAGTCGTTGGTTTTCCTATACCGGTATGTTCTATGCAGCTTTACTTATGGCCTTTGAACTATTTAACAAAGAACATTGTGTTATATGAAAACCCCATCCAAATTTTCTTGTTCATATGTAACACTCAAGTACAATTTGAGGTAACACAAATAAGCAAAAATTAAATCAGCAAGGCCAACAAATGGGAAATTTCATCGAGTACCATTTTATTGATTAGGCTAGCCCTACCATTGAAAATTGTATCAAGTACCACTACTAGTGCAAGTCATATGCTGATCCTAAATTGCCTTGTGATGCAGTTCATTCTACTTCCCATGATAGCTGGTTTCTGCTTGGCACAATTCTTCACAAGAAAAAGTCTTTCGTCATACTTCACATTTGTGGCACTCGCAACCTTAATGGCTCTATGGTTTGTAGTGCACAATTACTGGGACCTCAACATATGGCTTGCTGCCATGCCTTTGAAAACCTTGACTAAGTACCTGGTATTAGGTATAATGCTAGCCATGACTGTGCCGGGTCTAACTCTACTGCCAGTCAAATTTCGGTTTTTAATCGAATTAGGCCTTATTGGGCATGCCCTATTGCTATGTTACGTAGAGGATAAGCTGTTTAACCATGCAGCCATGTATTATTATGGATATGATGAGGAGGTAGTATACCCAAGTTATGCAGTTCTGGTCACGACATTTTTGGGCATGGCAATTGTCAGAAGGATGTCTGTGGATATGCGGGTTGGGCCTAAAGCTGGTTGGATCTTGACCTGCTTGTATTGCTCCAAGATCTCCATGTTGTTTATTGCTTCAAGATCTGTTGTTTGGGTCTCGGCTGTTTTGCTGCTGGCTGTAACTCCTCCTTTGCTTCTTTACAAGTACGTCTGTACACTTAATCCTTCCTTTGAAACCGTATTATAAGTGTGAGTATGTTAACAATTTGCACAAAGCCCTTTCTCTTGTTCCCGATTATGTTCCATTTGTGATTTGGAATAAGGATGCAATGATGGGCTTAACATAATTCTGTATTTGGTGTAATGAAAAAGGAACCTTTCTTTCTGAAGTCTATCAAAGTTGTTTTTCCCTGATTTGGGCTTTCTCCTTGAAGTCTTAATTTTCGGTTTGAATCCAGTTTTATTATCAAATTTCTGCTTACTAGGGTGCAAATAAGGAACCAAGCAAACATAAACAGCATACAACAATAGAAAATTATGTAAATAGAAAGTGAGATGTTTGTGTTCTCTGTTGTCAGGGATAGAACAAAAGGGGTTTCCAAAATGAAGGTGTGGCAAGGGTATGCACATGCTGGTGTTGTGGCCATCTCTGCTTGGTTCTGCCTTGACACTATTTTTGAAGCCATACAATGGCTTCAGGGAAGACCACCATCTGATAGCCTCCTATTAGGCTCTTACATTCTTCTCACTGGGATAGCTTGCATACCTATTGTTGCTCTCCATTTCTCTCACTCTCAGGTACACTTTCTTTTTTTCCCCCCCTTGTATGATGGACCAAACTGTGTTGCAATTTCATGTATTCTTTTGAGAAACCTGCAAAATAAAATATACCCTTACTGTATGAGAAATCTAAATCATCAAGGAAGAACTATAATTTTTCTATACGTTTCTCGAATATAATAACTTAGACGGTCTTCTATTAATTCATTAGGTGTCCAAACTAATCCCATCATTCACTGTTCTATCTATATAAAAGGGGCAGTTTTATGGGTCTTGAATAAGTTAGGAAGTGTTCACAGATGATATTTCTACATATGAAGGGCCTGTCTGAATGGCCTTATCAGTATAGACATCTTTTTTAATGTGATTTTATCAGGAAAAAAATCCAGTAGTCCTGCAATTTCCATTTTCTTCTTCTTCTTTTTTTTTTTTCTCCTTAACTTGAATCTTTGTTTTTGTTTGGACACTGGTACAGCTGGCGAAGAGATTCCTTCTGCTGGTCATTGCAACTGGTCTTTTGTTAGTAACAATGCAGCCCCCCCTTTCACTCTCTTGGATCTTCAGGTCTAAACTGATCCAAATGGCCCACCAATCAAATGACGACGTCTCCATATATGGCTACACCTTGCGAGGCCCCACCTGGCCATCTTGGCTCCTCATCTCAACTGTCATTCTTACCCTGGCTTCCATCACATCTATCATCCCAGTCAAGTACATTGCTGAGTTACGTGCCTTATACTCAATAATAGTTGGGGTAACCCTAGGCATTTACATTTCAGTGCAATACTTTTTTGGTGCTCTCATGTTGTACCCACTTCTGATAACTACAGTCACATGTGCCGCAGTGTTTGTAGTATTCACACATATTCCCTCGGCAAGTAGCACTAGGATTTTGCCGTGGGTTTTTGCCATGTTGGTTGCTCTCTTCCCAGTCACATACTTGTTAGAAGGGCAGGTACGTGCAAAAGGTTTTGCTGCAAGTGCTGAGGAGGAACAAGAGGCTGACCGGTTTAGTACCATGCTGGCCATTCAAGGTGCAAGGTTGTCATTATTGGGACTCTATGCAGCCATATTCATGCTTATTGCCTTGGTGATCAAGTTTGATCTGGCTGCATTGTTGCATGAAAAGGCAGGTTCTAACACTCAAAAGAGTCGGGTGCAACCACACTCCCTGCCCAAAACCCGGTTGTTCCAACAGAGAAGGCAATCAGCGACTCCTTCTCTAACAATCAAGAGGCTCTCAGCCGAGGCCGCATGGATGCCTTTAATTGGGAACATTTCGACTATTTTATGCTTCCTCATATGTCTAATTCTGAATATAACTCTAACGGGCAGTTCAAACCGAGCAATATTCTTTCTTGCCCCTATTTTGTTACTGCTAAACCAAGATTCAGATATTATTTCTGGTTTTGGGGATCGGCAACGTTACTTCCCTGTGACTATTGTGGTGTCGAGCTATCTAGTGCTGGTGGCTTTATATCGAATCTGGGAAGAGGTATTCTGGACTGGCGACAATGAGTCGTGGGGTGGGTTGAGCATTGGTGGGCCTGGTTGGCTTTTTGTAGTTAAGAATTTGGCTCTGCTGATCCTGACCTTGCCAAATCATATATTGTTCAACCGGTTTATGTGGGACTATGTGAAACAGACTGATGCCATGCTGCTGCTAACGATGCCTCTTAATTTGCCATCTATAGTGATAACTGATGTGTTAACAATTAGAGTTTTGGGGCTGTTAGGGATCATCTATTCATTGGCTCAATACCTTATCTCAAGAAGGATTCGGATTGCAGGAATGCGATATATATGAAACTAGGTATGTCTTTTTGTAAGCTTCCTTGGGTCATTATTTAAACATTTCTTTGGCCTTTGTTTCTCTTTTTGTTATTATATATTGAAACAAACAAAAATTTTGGGTACTTAAGCTTGTGTATTATTGAATCAATATGATAGTGGATGTAGACCTCAAATCAACATTTGTTTAGCCTTTGTGAATTTCATTGTGAGGGAATTCACTATTGTTTTTTACTTTTTTTCCATTGTTTTGCTTTCCTTTTGTAGGTGTAGTGAAGAGTTGAGAACAAAAGTCGATGTTTTTTCATCAATGTTCAATAAGGTTTAAAATTTTTATATGAGACTTATAGCTGTAGCTGGAACTGTAGTGAGTTTTGCAAGAGGGTGTTAGGATAATTTGTGATGTAAACTTGTACACTTGTAGTTCATACAACATTAGCAAAGATCTGGACGCCTCCTCTCTCCCTCCCTCCCTCCCCCCCCCCCCCCCCCCCCCCCCCCTCCCCCTCTCAAGCTCTACATTCTTTGAGCTATCTTGTGTAGGCTTGGGCTGCCTGCAGCCTTCGTTTCATTTTTTTTTTATTTCTTTTGATAATTTTAACTTTTGTAGAACAGGCATTTGTTTGAGATAATAAGAATGCACAGAAAATTGCCCATTTGGAGATGAAGGTTGGGGATATATACAAAATACGGCTGCTTCAATCGTTTTTGGATTTTGAACAGAAAGGAATGTGATTTTCTTTTCGTATTCTTTTGTACACGTGATTTCATCAGTTATAACAATTTAAAAAGAATCCAATTTGGCGAGGAACATAACACAGACCGAATCGTCTTCTAGTTATTTGGAGGGCCTAGTATAAAATTGATTTCAAAGTTCCAAAACGATATCTGCACGAATACTAAGTATAAAAATCAGGTTATAAACTGCTACGAATTTGGAATAAGCTTGATTTATTGAATTTTTAAAAAATTGATGCTGGTTTTGAAGATATAACAAAATGATCCTTGTTATCTTTGTTAAACTAATAACAAATTTTGAATTACCAGGTAGTTATTATACATAAAAATGCACTTGTGCTTCTAAATAACAAATGTGTAACAAAGACAGTTGTTGCTTTTCAACTAGGGTGATAAAACTTACGACATGCGGATCTTCATTTGAGGGGCTGTATATTATTCTCTCTGTAATTTTCTTACCATGTCTGAAATATCATTTGCGTTTGAAGTTAAATGGGTTATGAATGTGCATTGAACAATAGTCACGTGTCATGACAGCAAGCCGGAATGTATTTAAAAAACAAACATTAATTTAGAGTAGGTCCCCGCTCTTCATGGTGACGGTGGGTATGTTTTCTTTACATTTACATTGTATAATTTCAATTTGTCAAATAAATTGTGCAAAAAGATCTTTCCGTTGAAACATGGCTGTCTAGATCCGACGAGAAGCAAAAATAAGATGCATCAGTAAAAGAACCTAGTGAGGAGTTTATTGTTTATGCAAGGTGGTCATCTATAAGTGGGGAACATGTCTAAAGAAAAAATTCACAAGAAACAAAATATAGAAACCAGGCTTTGTGCAATATATCATGTAACCCCACCTTTGATCTCACGACCATATATTTTAAATTCTCATATGTAGTATATTTATACATGGCCATGGGTTCTCAATCCCGGTATTTGTTCACTAGCTCCTAAAGCATAAATGCACAAGTATCTCTGTAACATAAACGCCACAGGAAAAAAAAAAAGGTGATATGTTCTTTGTTTAATACATCAGTTTGATTACTTATATGACGTACGTATAGCGGAGAGAAAATTAAGAATTAGTCACGGCCTAATATATTCTAATCATATTTAAAGTCTGTAACCGTTTCTACCAGTGAGTCTCTAGAGACCGGTACAAAATAGTGCACTAATACTTAGTTCATTCATTAATTATAAGTTTATCCAGCTCGTTTCGTACAGGTCTTCAACACTTTGAATTCGGAACTTGACCTCAAATTTGCTTGCACGGTCAATTTATCATTATTTTTCGTGACAATTCAGCAATATATTATGCCGAAGCGTTAGGTTTTGGTTATCTTCCAATAAGGTTTTGCTAAATTCTCCAATGTTCAAAGTGGTTCAACCAGAACTTTTCGATTCAACTATCCCGCTTTCTTCTTTACAATTTATATTTAAGTCCATGACAGCTTCTACCAGCAAGTCTTAAGAAAAATCTAAAAAAAACAACACATTGTTTATTTTATATCTCAATGAACTTCCAGCCTGTGGGCAATTTTTTTGCAAATTCTCAATTGTTTACATGCACAATTTCTGCATTCGACTTTGAAATGGGTATTTGTCCTCAAATTTATTTTTTATTTATTTATTTATTTATTTTTTTTTTGAAGAAGAAGAAGAAGGAGGAAGGTCTTTGCTATCCAATTTTTCCTGAAATAAAAAGTGCGCGCATACGGGAGTTAAATTTTTGACCTCTTGAAGGCTAGCCTAATGCTCTTACCACTGAGTCACTAGGCCACGTGCCAAATTTCTGCAAATTTAGCATGAATGGGCAATTTTTCAAATTTCTGCAAATTCAGCAATATCATGCCAAAGCATTTGGTCTGGAAATGGCTTCTAATAAGTAAAGTCGAATTAAACCTTACTACATAATTTTGTCCCTCCAATTCTCAATTGTTTCTAGTAAATAACTTTTGAAATCAATTATCCTGATTGCTTCATGAAGACCATTTATTCTGTTTTGAATTCAACTCTCTTTCTCAGCATGCCAGGTAGCTGCATGAAGACCATGGAAACACGAAGCACAGTTGAATGGCGAAGAAGGACAGAAAGCTTCTGTTGGAAGTTGAAAAAAGGTTAAGAAAGAGGAGACGAGTAGAAGATGCAGGTCCCTGGTCTGGTGTGAAACGATTTCAAACCTACAAAGGTCAGCAAACAAAATTATGCGACCCAGGGACCTTTTTGTATAAAAAAAAGGTAAGTGGCGAAGGACAAATAAAAATGATGTGTTGAATCACAGAGAATATAATCATTCTGAGGGAGGTCATGCATACTTTCAGCAGGAGTTTCAACAAACCTGCTTTTGCTTTCAAGTGTGATCTCTCTAAGGCGTTTGATAGGATGGAATGGGATTTTGTGCTGCTAACTCTCATCTCACATGGCTTTCCCTCAGAATTTATACAGTGGATTAAAGCATGCCTCATCTCAGCACGATTCTCTATCCTCCTCAATGGGCAAGCTAATGGTTTCATAGCCCCTTGTAGGGGCCTGAGGCAGGGGTGTGCCCTCTACCCTTACCTTTTCATGCTAGCAATGGACATACTTGCTAGAATGCTTGAGAATGAGAGAACATTGGGTAATATATTTCCAGGGAGTCAGGCTTGCAAGGAATGCTCCTCCTCTAACCTCCATTCTGTTTGCAGATGATCTCATCATCTTTGGTCATGCCTCTGTCTCAGAAGTCTTATGCATACAGAGAGTCCTCAACACCTTCTGCAATTGTTCTGGGCAGCAGATTGGCCATGAGAAGTCCAGGATATGGTTCTCCAAGAGCACACCGGAAAACACAAAATAATGCATTGCATCCATGCTCAATGCTCTTCCACGTGACGACTCTCAAATCTATTTAGGGGTGCCGGTTGTTGCATCCAGGCCTGCAAGCTTCAATAGGCTAATAGGTAGGGTCCAAACAAAACTGAACTCATGGAGCTCAAGGCTGCTGCCTCAAGCTGGAAAGATTGCACTTATAAAATCTGCCATAGAGCCAATGATTCTGTATAGTGTTGCTGGTGGCCCCCTGCCTGAATCCATTGCTCAAAAGATAAACCAGAAAATCAGGGCATTCTTTTGGGGGTCCAATGGTAAAGGCAACACGAAAATGCAGTTAGTGAGTTGGGCAAAAATCACCAAACCAAAGATGCATTCTGGGTTGGGGCTTAGAGACACAACAGTGATTAATGGGGCAGCTGTCATGAAGGTCCTATGAAAGCTGGCTTCAAAGGAGCATGAGGATTAGCTGTGGGTCAAAATTCTCAAGGCAAAATACTTATACAGAACAACACTGTGGACAGCGACGAATACCTCTAATGGTACTAAATTGTGGAAGGCAGTAATGGCTATGAGAGAAGTTCTCAAACCGAATCTGGTATGGCAGCTGGGTATTGGAGATAAATGCCTGGTGTTTGGAGAGCCATGGTTTGATTTTTGGCAGCTATATACACCGCAGAACAGTCAGCAAAGAAACATGCTGTTGCAAAACTTGATTGATGGTCCCACAAACACTTGGAATACCCAGCAGTTGATCTCTTGCTTTGGCTTCCATGGAGCTTTGTATATAGCCTGCAAATACCCTCAACCGCCAACTACAGCTGCTACATCAGACAGATTAATTTTCAAGCCTGCACAGAATTTGAAGTTCTCTTTCAAAGGGGTTGTCAGGCTACTTATGGGGCTACCGGCCACTGTTGATATGAGGGATAAAGCAATGCTCAAGGTTATATGGCATACCAAGGGGCTCATACCAAGGGTTAGACTTTTCATGTGAAAATTCTTTCATGACTCGCTTCCAACCTTGGGTACCTGTGCGCATAGAATGGGGAGAGACATACCGTCATGCCAGGTTTGTTGAGGTGGAGAAGAGTTAGGGGTACATGCACTGTTCAAATGCCCTTGTGCCAGGTCTTTCTGGCTAACGTCATGTTTGGGGTTGCAATCAGATTCTTTACCAACTGACACTAAGCAATTGTTGTTTTTTGTCACTAATATGTTGCAGGATGGTATGTTTGTCAAATTTGCAAATCACATGTGGGCTCTGTGGAAGCATCGGTGTGCCATGATACATGAAGGAAAAAGCATCAATGTCTTCTCAGCTTTGCGTGCTGCTGAATCTTATAATGCTCTATCCACTGTGGTCCTCAATCAGAACTTCCAGTCAAATAGTAATGCCTTGCAATTTGATGATGCAGCCGATGTCAACATGGAAGGGATCCAGTGCTGGGTTGATGGCTCTTCTGATGATCAGGGGAAGGGAGGGTGGGCTTATTTGGTTTTTGACAATAATACCCTCAAGGTGTATGGAGCTAATTCAGGTTTTACCTCATCACCATTTCATGGAGAATTGAATGCCTTCATGTTAGCAATGAATGCAGTACAGATGCAAGGATGGCAGAAATGTATTTTTTACTCGGATTGTCAAGTGCTATGTAACCTCCTTAATAGCAAGGCTGATATGGATGCTATCCCTTGGCAGTGTTTCAATCAGACGATGGATGCTTTCAAAGTTTTCAGGAATTTTAATTTCACTTGTGTATTATGTCCTAGGAGGTTAAATGTTCAAGCTCACTGTATTGCAAACTATGCGAGGGTCAATAGGATAGAATTGTGGGGATATAACTTTCCTTTGCCCTGTAAGATGGATTGTAACTGGCTTTTTTAATGAATCTTTTGCCTACGGGCTTCAAGCCAAAAAAAAAAATAAGTTCAGAGCTTCGTTTTTAAACTTCATGGGGTTGTTTGGATCAAGTGGGAATTTGGAGACTTTTCTATTACTAGGCATAAATTTGTTATAAACAATCCAAACTTTTCACAAAATTACACACTTCCCAATACTTTATGCCTAAAAATAAAAAATTCCTCCTATTCCTAAGCGATCCAAACGACCCCCATATTCATTATATTCAGTTGGAACTCGTGGGCAGGTGATAAATCTATAGCAATTAGGGTTTTTTTTTATCCTTTCACTTGCATTTGGGTTAGAAATTTCTTGTAAGAGACATGTAATCCAATCCACAATGAATAAAACTTGATTTTCTTATGTTATCTTGTTCTAATCCATTTTCTTATTCTCTCTACCATATTGGGTTATATCAAAGGTGTATTATTTTGTTTTTGCAATATATTGCATATTTTTCCCACCATATATTTTTTTGAAATTTTAATATTTATCCTATAATTAAGAAATAACAAAAATAATAATAATAATAATAAAATAAAATAAATATAAATAATATTTAAACATATTAAATGATAAATAATAATTATAAATATAATCGATATAATACTTATTCATACTAAAATATTTATGTATTATACATATCTCATCTCCTCTCCTCAAATCTCATCTCAGCCCGTCTCATCTCCTCTCCTTTCCTCTCCACTCCTCTCATCTCATCTCCTCTCCACTCTCATCTCTACTTTTCGATTAGTCTCTCTCTGTTTTTTTTTTCTCTTCTATCTCTTTGTATATTATTCTATTTTTCTCTCCTTTACTATATTTATTTTTTTCAATTTTTAATCTTGTACATCTTCTCGCTAGTTTTCTGGATTAGGGTCAATCACCCCAAACGGACTTTCTTATCAAAAGTTATGCATGTTGGAAATTCTAACGTTGAAAAATACGTTTTGTGTGATTTTTATTTCATTTTCTCTGATTTTTCATTTTCTATGATATATATGTGATATATGATATATATTTTATTTTTTAAATAAATACATTAAGGGGCCGTTTGGATCGCTTAGGAATTTGAGGAATTTGGGGAAGTTGCAATTCCTAGGAATAAATTTATTGGGAAGTGTGTAATTTTGTGAAGAGTTTGGATTGTTTATAATAAATTTATGGTAGGAAGATGAAATTTCTCAAAATCCTTGAACAATCCAAACAGCCCCTAAAAAATAAAAAAATCATGCCAAATTGGAGAAAATACAAAATGATTATCTTATTTTTAAAAATTATTTATACTAATAAATAATTAATTTTCTATGAAATAATTAAACTGTATAAGATTTGCAAAATAATAAAATACAAATTTAAAAACAAATACACACACATATATATATAACTTTTTCATTAATAAAATTTAGATTACAACTTATTTAAGAACAATCATTAAAATAATTGAAAAGGCATAATTGTATTGTTCTTCCAAAGAACAATACTAGTTGATATCTTTCTTTCAAAGAACAATATCAGTATCGGTCTTTCAAAACACAATATTGCGAATCTATTGTTAAAATTCTGTTTAAATTAATAATAAAATTGAAATTGAATATTATTTTAATATTGCTTTTAGTTTTTTCGGGGACTATTGTACCGTTCACACCACAGCATCCAATGCAAAACAGTGAAGCCTGTGTAAAAAGATTCAGGCCCATTTCTTTAAATATGGTACTGGGCATCCTCCGCCTTCCTCAATTCTATTTTGTACTGGTCTACTGGGCCAGTACCGCCTTCTCTTGATATGTAGGTGTGAAACCTGCTACTGTTTTAAGATTTTGCTTGCGTTTTAAAAACAAAACGGTTAACGAAAGTATGAAATGGTTTTGTTCATATGTATTTTTGTAGTATTTTTATGATTTTGATCGTTTCGTCTAAAACGAAACGGTTAACGGAATTGGTAGTCAGTTTCGTATCCAAAACGAAATGTTTAACAAAACACTCTATTTTCGTGGTCGTTTTAGACGTAATGCACTAAATAGACTAATATTATTGACTTCTGCCCTTCTCACGCTAAGTGAATAATTTTTTAGGAGTCTAATTGAATTTACTCTTCAATATTTACTTAATTTTATTTGCAAATATCAAATTATGTATAAACCTTTCAATAGAATTGAGTGCTCAATCGGCTTCTTTGATTTAAAAGAGGATCAAAGTCGACATGTTCAGATCTCTATACTTGGTGTTGTGAAATGTATTTAAATAACAAAAATATACCTGCGTCGTGGCGCGGTCTAGTATTCGTTGATTTTCAACTTCTAAATTGATAATTTTATATTAAGATTCCTGCTGGTGCAGGTTGTCCAAGTTCATTAAAGTAACAATAGTAATTGATAAAATCTTACCGACCATAATTAGTGCTAAGCAAGTGTTTAAAATTGAAATGTGCATGTGTTCTGCGGTTTTTACTCGGCTCAGTGCTAGAATTTATTTAATGATATTGGTATAGATTCATTATTGATTATACAGTGTCATAACAGAAATAATTTGGGAAGTAATTGCTGAAATTCATTCATTAACTGGTTGTCAGAATCTGGCATTCAGCTTTAAGTGCAAATAGTAGTACTTTGCAGAAAATATATATACATCAATCCTGTCAGTTTGGAGCAGTACTTTTCTGAAAGTTTGTATTAATATTACTTTCTTCTACAAATGATAGAGGATCTTTATAACTTATAAACTCTATAAGTGCACCTAGCCAAACAGTTAATTAAGTACCCACTACCCACTAGTTATCTTTCTTTTTGGAATTGATGACACTGAAAAGTATAAACAATGCAATAAATAAGAAATCAATACTGATTGCACACAAATTTTTGCATGATTAGTGACATAGCATTTATATATATGGTATTTGGCCGGAATTAACTCTAAAATTGTAACCTAAACTCTTGAAATTGTGTGCTTTTCAGTTTGAATTTGTAGGATTTGGTACTGTTTTTTGTTTGTCTTTGAATTTCAGTGATTTGGAGCAAAAACAACGAAAATCGGCACATTTCCGGCATTAGAGATGGTCCGGTGCGGCCCTGCATCAACCCTTTGCGGTAGACACCTCACATCCCTCTTCTCTGGATGCTTTCTGTACGACTAGCAACTCTTCTGTGCGGCCAACACTTGTCTGGTGCAGCCAACAGCCCTTTGGTGCCACCAAGACCTCTCTGATGCAGCCAACAGTTGCCTGGCGCGGCCAATAGCCCTCTGGTGCCGACAAGACCTCTCTGGTGCTGCCAACACTTGCCTAGTGCGGCCAACAACTCTCTGGTGCAGCCAACACCCCTCCAGTGCGGCCAACAACCCTCCAGTGCGGCCTATAATGCATACAACATGCCCTGGACATCTCCAGTGCGAAGTACAACCCAGCTGTGCGGCCAACACTTGGGCTGGATGACTCATTCTCAGCCCAGTACGTTGTTGTACTCCGAACTGGGCCTGTTGTAGCCCGCACAACCCAAGTCGTAGCCCGCACCGACCTAATTGTACTCCGCACAGAACCCTAAACGTAAACTATTCCCTATATAAAGTGCCTCCCATGTCAAATTAGGGATCTCTTCCTTCCATCTTCCACTTCCCATGCGGCTGCCTGGGGCGCCGCCTCACTTTCCACCATTTTCCTCCGTCATTCCCCGCACAGCACCATCGTTGCCCGCACAATGCCACCGTATCCCGCACAACTCCACTTCGTAACCCGCACAACACCATTTTTCACCGCCGATCCACTCGCTGCCGCGTCAATTCACCCCGCACTGCCGCTATTGCACCCCGCACCGTCGCCATTGCATCCCGCATCGTGCATCTGGAGCTGGAAATTTCATGCGATAGCAGTTATTCCGGCCCTGATTTCGACTCTAGAAACTTGCAAGTAGGAGGAATAGGCTGGGTTACGGTTGTCTATCTCCTTTCTCTCTTGTTTACTCGATTATGGAGTTTGTACCTTGCATTTCATCATTTACTTTCAGTTTTGAGCATATGTTAGGCTAGATTGCATTGTCTTAGGGCTTAGATTAGATCTTGATGTTTTGATTAATGTATGACATTTGATATTTGGTATTTGATGTGTATTGCTTGTTGGATATTATTTGTGAATGATTGTTTGTGCCTTATTGATTAACTGAACCTCCTATTAGATGAATGACCACATCTAATCTTGGTCAAAGGTGTAGGTTAGTTGATTGGTTAAACAAAGTGACTTGAGGTAGGATATAAGCCGAAAGGTAGTCCAATTGATACCCGACAGGAAAAAGTTCTGCTAAGGCGAAAGTTTAGTGGATACCTTTCAAAACAACAAGTGAACTTAGGTAGATTAAGCCAACATGCGAAAGTTGAGGGTTAATCGACCTAATGAGGTGTTAGACTAGGTTCCGGGTCCGATACCATGACCAACAAGTGACAGCTGAGGTTTAGGGAGTCCAAGTCCGGCTAGATCTGCCTCACACAAGCAAAAAATCAAGTTATTGAGTCGAAACACCATTAACTGAGGGTTGTGCGGGCAACATTGGTGCCTGTGCGGAGTACACATGCCTAATCTGATGCGCACTAGTTGGTATCGGGACGAAACTGACCGGTGTCGACGATCCAAAGCCGGACTGAAAGTAAAACTGAAATCCTAGAACACTTTCATTGCATATTTTATCACCAAACCACCAAAAATTATTAGTTGTTTGTCTCTTAATTGATTGTCTTTGTTAATTGTTAGTTTAAACCAAAATCGTTCATTTGATTGTCTAGATTTTGTGAATAAGTAAGGTTTAATACTTAATTTATCGTCCATGTGGATTCGACTCCTAACCACATCCAACGATTTACCGTATGCTCGTAGTACTTTTAGAACTAAATAGAGTATTATTAGCTACACATTAATTAGATAAAGATGCGCCGAATAAACAATGCATTATTGATGAAATATCACTAACAATCATGTGTGATGACAGAATGGTCCAAAATTTACAAGTGAGTCGCACATGTATTCTGCAAACTTTATTATAGTCACTTCAGTGATGTTAGTTCACTAGGGATTGGTGCAAAAGTCGTGTAACACATTTTCTGTTTATTTTTTTTATCTTTTGTTTGGAGGAAAGACTAATGAAACACTTTTGTATATAATCAGGTCAGTGATGTTTCTGAGCAGCTTTAGTAATTGTATTAAGTGTACTTGGGCTGTTTGGATTTTTCGGGAATTTAAAAAATTTTATATTTCTAACATAAATTTATTATAAACAATCTAATTTTTTTACAAAATTACATATTTTCTAATAAATTTATATCTAAAAATAATAAATTTTTCAAATTTTCCAAATTTTTAAACGATCCAAACGGCCCTTAATTATTTCCGTTGGAAAAACCGTCACAACTCACAACAGAATCTAAGGCAGACGAAACTCGGTGTAAAAGAAAAAAAGAAAAAAAAAAAGAGGATCAGACAAGAAAATCGTGAGATCTTTTCAAACAGGCAGAATTCTTATTACCAATAAAGGATAATCCATCACAAGAACAACCACAACTTTGGATTCTTTTTAACACATCCCCCACCTAAACACGATTAACTATAAATCCATTCCAATATCTGATACTACTAGCTTAGAACAAGCCAACTCGTGGAAATAAGGGCCATCTAGCTGGCCTATCTTCCTTACTGAGCCGCGATGGGTACACTATGCAACACTACAGTCTCAACTGTGAGACCGGGCCCGAACCCGAAAAGCACACCCCAGTCGAGCCCCTCTCCGGTAGTTGCCCTGCCTTCCTCGGCTGACCGCCGTCTCATCTCGTCCAAGATGAACAGCACACAGGCACTAGACATGTTGCCAAACTCACTCAACACGTGCCTTGTGGCTCGCATTTTCGACTTGTCTAGTTGAAGCTTAGACTCCACTTGATCAAGGATAGCTGGGCCTCCCGGGTGCGCGATCCAAAAGATCGAATTCCAGTCATTGATACCTTCCAATTAATAAATATGCATGTTAATTTCAGAAATTAAGTTTATGAAGACGGTCCATATGGTAATTTTTTCAACAGACATATATGTTACACATACCAAGAGGAGTGAAAGCCTCGACGAGACTCTTTTCGATGTTCTTGGAGATGAGCCCGGGGACATCCTTGAGAAGGTGGAAGGTAAGGCCAACCTCCCGGAGGTGACCGTCAATGGCTCCCTCGGAGTCAGGCAGGATAGTCTGGGATGCAGAGACCATTTGGAACATGGGCTTTTCAGTTGCAGGGTCAGGGTCGGCACCAACAATGATGGCAGCAGCACCATCTCCAAAAAGTGCCTGACCAACCATGGAATCGAGGTGGGACTCCGATGGACCACGGAAGGTAACTGCAGTGATCTCAGAGCAAATCACCAAAACTCGGGCCCCACGGTTGTTCTCGGCAAGGTCCTTAGCCATTCGAAGCACCGTACCTCCAGCAAAGCATCCCTGTTGGTACATCATGAAGCGGTTGACAGAGGGACGGAGGCCAAGGAGCTTGGTGACTTGGTAGTCGGCACCGGGCATGTCTACACCACTGGTAGTGCAGAAGATCAAATGGGTAATTTTCGACTTTGGCTGGCCCCACTCCTTGATGGCCTTGACTGCCGCCGCCTTACCAAGCCTGGGCACCTCCACTACGACGATGTCCTGACGGGCATCTAGTGATGGTGCCATGTAGGCGCAAATGTTTTTGTTCTCGGTGAGAATCTCCTCAGTCAAGTGCATGTACCTCTTCTTGATCATGGACTTGTCGCCTGTCACAGAATTAAGGACCAATATTAAATTATTAATTATCCAAATTAAACAAAATCATGTTTATATATGCGTACATAGATGCCCGGAGAAGTTAATGAGGGTATTTATTTGGCAGCAAACCATGTCGATCACAGGCATGACGCCTCTGACACGAAGAGGCCAGTACTAAAAATTTTCTCTTTTTTTTTTTTGAAAAGTTAAAAAATTTTCTCTTGATTCTACTCATTTTGCCCATATCATTTTTACTACATTTGAGCTGGCGACCACAATGTGTCGACAAAGGCACGCGCTTAACTATCCTCGACGAGTGGCGGATTTAAGTGTGCCAAAAGTGGGCAATTGCCCTCCTTATTTTCAAAATAGACTCCTAAAAGTGTAAAAATACATATTATTGAGTTAGAGTTATTCAATTTACATCCCTAAAAATTTTAAAATTTCAACATAACTACTTTTTACCTCCTTATTTTAAAATCCTGGCTCCGCCCTGACCCTCGTCAATAAAATTGTACCCAACAAATTTAATTTAATACATTGTTCGTCTGCAGGTGTGGGTCAAACAAATTTACCGACCTACCTACCCACCTGCAGTATTTGCAATAAACCTTTGCACTATTAAGAATAAATATATATGTACCAAAATTGCTCCAACCAAACAAGTCTAAAATATATGGTTATCAATAAAATTATTTTGTGAAAAGTCTATGATATGCTTGGAATTTTTTTTCCTACTACTATTAATTGTTGAACTTCAAGATCAGACTTCCCATGATTTGTCTTTTTTGTCCTTCACACACCACAAACCAGAATTGTATTTATATAATAGAAGGTAGACTAAAATCAACCACGACTGACGGATAGACCTGTCAATCGGGATTTTATCTTAACTTTTGAGATTCTAATGACTAATTCGAATAGTTAAATGTGTTCTCCATATTGAAATCTCAATGGAGACCAAATTCTATATTTTTCTAAATTTTTTTATTATTTTTCTGAGATTTTTAAAAATCATTGTTATTGAAGTGTCCAGAAATTTTTAGATTAAGAATTTTATAAAATATCAAAAAATACTAAAAAAATTCAGAAAAATATAAAATTTTTGTCTCCAACGATATTTCAATATTGAGAACACATTGAACGGTTCAGATCGAATGTTAGAATCTCGAAATTGAGATTTCATCTTAGCTGACGGTCTCATCCGTCAGTCGCCACTCACGACTGATTTTAGTCTACCTCTTATAATAATCTTGGCCTTGCATAAATTGGGATTCTGTGTCATTTTCTTTTAATTGAATGCCGCAAACGTAGCTAGCTAGACTCAAACCACGGAAGCATCCTTACAGAAAAGGAGCATGCTTCTTTAATTAATGCGTATCTACCCTAACAAACCTATTAAAGGGCAAAAAATTAGATGACATGTGAAATATCTAAATGAATTTTATGGAAATCATCATAAAGAGACCGATCTCAAATTTAGACAGACTTGTTGGACGGCACAAGGGGATCGCACTTCTTGGATGGACTCTTAAAAAACCTAACCATGGAAGCCAAATTACCTGTTTTTTTAGTTTTTTTGAAGGTTAATTATCTGTTTTTTTAATTACACAACTGACACTACACAATTAGAGAATCTCCGCATTTTTAATATACAGAATTATACAGAAACAATCTATATATATCAGCCAGGTAATACCACACCTACCAAACCAGTGAATTATACACATACAAAATCAAAATTCGTCTTTCACGAAATAAGTAGCACATACTAGTAATAAAGTGTTGGGTTTAATAAAATGCTTAATTTGAAAAAAAAAAATTAGATGTATAGCCGAAATTTTTTTTTCTAAAGTGAAAATTGCGCCAACCAAATTTGCGCGTAACTTGGCTAATACGTGAGACCGTTATTCTAGTTTCTTTTCTTTTTTTTTTTAAATCAAAATCTAATATGTGTTTTTGTCACCTACTGATAAACTAACCCGCGCACAGCATGAAGTATATATATATTATCGCTCTTTTAAAGAATAGTTTTAAAGCAATCTAAAAATTATATATATCTAACATGACGTGTTGACGTACTTATATTATCAGCACTAAGATTAATTGTATATATATTTTTTTATGTTATATATATATATATATATATATATATATATATATATGCCTTTTTTTGTTTAAATTTGAAGAAAACATTACTAAAGATAATCTAGAAACCGTAGCATATAACAGTTACAAGATGATGATTTATAAGGAATTAAAGAGACTACTTACACATGCGCTTGAACTTTTCCTTGAGATCTGTCATGTGCTCACTGTTCGTAATGCGAAAGTAGTAGTCGGGATAGTCAGCCTGGTACACGCAGTTTTTCGGAGTAGCTGTACCAATTGCGAGGATGGTTGCCGGACCCTGCGCACGTTGTGCTTGTCTGATCTCCTCCACTGTTGCCATGGCTGATATCTCTTCTTCAACAAAGAGAGAAAAAGATTGTTGTTTGTTAATTAATTATCTTTGGTTTGCAGCCAACTAATGAGTAATGGCAAAGAGTAGTGCCTTGTAGTGGTGCAAGGAAGGGTGGAGAGAGCTGACACGAGGAGAAAAAATTTATAACCCAGTGAAAGAAAGTGGTAGGTCGAGTGGACGGGTGGATGGGGATCCACGTGTTTTTGAACTCTGGTTTGGCATGAAAGAAGGTAGATATGCGCCAAGAGGATTAAGGAAATAAAACTTGAAGGAAGGGTTAGTTGGAGGCGTGTTGAGGTACCTTACCCTTTTGTCTCACACCCTCCAGTGAGAAAAAACAGGAGATTTTTTTGTGCTTAGTTTTATACACATGAAATGGATCCATACTTTGTTGGAAAGGATTTATTAATTGCGGACGATGATTGCATGTGCAGCGTAATTAATTGCTAGGCATATATTGTTACACGACCTTAATTTCCCAAAAAAATTTATTGCTACACGGGAAGAATCTGACCGGATGGGTTGACATCAAACGGTCCATTATACTTTAGGAGGATTTGAATAAAATGGAAAATTTTCTTGGGTCCATGAGTTAACATCCGGACAAATTTTTTTAACTTGAATATTTTAATAATTTGTAGTTATTTTTTTTTAATAAGGATGAGAATTAAGTTTCTCAATTGTAATTATATAAACTGATTTGTTTTTTTATAAATGATTAAATCTCGAATTTGCGTACTTCATTCAATGAAATTTATCTTTAGTCAATAAATTTAAAACTCGTTTTCAGGATTAAAATTAGTTGATAATAAAATATTTTAATCACAATCTTAAAGTGGACTTAATTTAAAAAAAAAACTATATCAGGATATTAACATTGTATGTTTTCACAATCATGAAGCAACGTTAAAATTTGTAAGAAAAAATAAAATGGAACTTGAATTAATCCACACTAATTCAATGACTTCACTAATATCAATAATATGAGATAAATTAAATACCGAGGGAGCGTTTGGATTGTTGGAAGAAAGAAGAAGAAGAAGGAAGAAGAAGAAAAAAAATTATAAACAATTCAAACTCTTCACAAAGTTACACGCTTCCCAATACTTCTTCCCCCTTCTTCCCTTTTTCCCTTCTTCCTACACCTATCCAAACGCACCCGAGGGAAAAGTATATTAGTTTCAAGCATGAAAAGCTTACATTACCGGCGGGAGAGAGAGGGAATATATGGTAAATCCCATCAAAGCGAATCCTGCCAAACTTTACACAATGTTTGGTAAAAATTTTAAACATAGGACTATAGGAGTGTGTGTGTGTGTGTCCAAATTTGAGTCGCTACAAAGTAGGCCCGCCATAACTATTATAATATTGCGCAGAAGTAAACGTGGCGACTGCAACAAGAGAACATGACACCGGATTCGCTTTGAAAGTTTGAAATCCATTACAAAGATATCAATCTGGATTCGCTGTAGCGCGAGACACAGTGTAGCGCACGTATGAGTCGTTTGATTTTGATCGGACGGTTTATTTTTAACGGGTCTATCAATCTAGATTACATGCACGGGACTCTCTTGTCCATTGGATCTTGATCAGACGACCAGAATGCCGCGCGACACCAATTTCAAAAATATGACCCAACAAAAGAAAACCAACACTAACAAGTAACAAACATACCTGCGTAATAAAATTCAGGTAATTAACAACTGTCTGTTATGTAGGCACCTCACTCACTCCTCAGCACTGGACCTATGCAGTTACTTACAAAGAACCCTCTCTCAGGTTAGGACCATAATTATCCAAAATAGTAATTCCGGCATTACGTGTAGAATTGAGCCTAAATTGGTTCAACTTATTATTCCTTTTTATCACAAGTGACCACAGGCGTTACGGCAAAACAAATTGGGCCTAAATTGAATAGGAGGCTGACAAGTAACAACTTACCAATTCGTTTTACAATTTTTTTCAATATTCATGTTTAGTAATAAAATAAAATGGACCGATGAAAAAAAAAATTAACATCATATTTTCGTAAACTAATATTTATATATATTTAAAATGAAAATATCATTTATTTGTACGATAGCTAGGGATGAAAACTGATCGGATACAGAGCGGATGTTGGTCTTTCCATATTTGTATTCATTTTTTTTTATACGGATATGAATACGGATGCGATCGGATACGGATACGGTTCAGATGTTAAATGGATACAAATCCAGTTCGGATATTATCGGATACGGATGTTATCCGATCGGATACGGATTGCAGTTTCTGTAAATATAATGATATTCAATATACTCAGTGTCTATGTTAGTACTTTGTCAATGTTAGTACTTCGTCAAGGTTAGTAGTAGACTAGTAGTGCATGCGAATGAATCTATTATTTTTCATAGTTTGATCCAAATGAGCATTTCTTTAAAATATGAAAGTTAATCTTAATAATATTGCCTTCGATCACAATCTACAACTTTAAAAGTGAACTTTCTTAAATTCAAAGTAAGCAAATTTATTTGTTGGGTTCCAACTTTCAACACATAAATGTATAAGTTCACGACCAGAAGGAAATAAAAGGTTAAAAATGAGAGCAAATAAGAGACCATCTAAAATTGCAAGCACCATATAAACACAAATCTAATAAGATTGATCAATAAATTCAGTTTTTTCACATTTTTAATTCCAACAATATAGTCAACTAGTCAATGCCAAATCATATCATGTTACCTTAAATGTCATCATACATTAAAATAATATATCAATCATATGTAATCATCATGATTAGAGGAAAAAAAAATTAATTTTAATGTTGTTATCATATATAATCGTCTCAACAATAAAAAATAAAAATAATTTTATATTACTAGTCCAAATAAAAATATTAATTGTAAGAAAATTTATCCAATAAAAATTAAGTATTATCTAATTAAAAGTATTCTCTAATGTAGAGAATTAATTATATTAATCATCTTATGCCGTTAAAGATACGGATAAACGGATTAATATCTATCGGATACGGATAATATCTATATATTTTTTATCGGATACGGATACGAAGCGGATATGGAAAGAACAGATATTGGTCTTCCCATATCTGTATTCATATTTCTTTTATGGTTACGGATGCGGATACGAATACGGATATGTTCGAATACGAATACGATTCGAATATTATACGAATTTTTCGGATTTGGATATGAATCGAAGCGGATAAAATCCGCTCCGTTTTCATCCCTATTTGATAGGACATGTCAATGAACATTGATTAGAAATGCTAATTGTATTTGCATGAATAGAACACTACTAATTTTTTATAGCAGATAACAAGGTGGCACTGAATGTAAATTCATCTGACACTACTTATCTAATAGTCGTAAAGTTTTTCCTTAAGCACTGCTTAATATTTATTGCATACTAGTATATACATAGTTATATCAAATTTGTTAATCGTCCTCATATAAAGACGCATTACAAAATACTAGCGTGGTGCATCTCGCTTCACGAGATTTTTCAACTTTAAACTATTTTTAAAGTAATTTCTGTAATTATACCAATATTTTCCATAAATTTTAGGGTCCAAATGAGAGTTAAAAAATTTCAATAATACGAGGATTTGTCAATCCACAACTGAGAGCGCGACAGCAATTAAGGGTACAGAGCATCATGAGAATTGACGAAGGCAAATTCATTAAAGTGTTTCTTTTTTTTCAAAAAAAAAAAAAGGCTGCGGATTACCTGCATAATTATAAGAATATTGTTTTTGCTATTTTTTTAAAATATTCAAACACATAAATCAGAAGTTTCATATCCGAACTAGAAATTGATTCTTTCTTAAAAAGTATGGCAGTTAATGAACTCTATTTGTTCGTTCATCTTATCCATATCATATTTGATAAGATAGATATGAGTAAAATTTTATGATTAACGGATATAGATATGAGTAAAGAAATATTTTTTTGTTCACTTATTGAATACGAGTAACGGGTGCGGATATGGATAAGAGCTATTTCGTACTTATTATCTAACGACTAACGGGCAAATTTTACAAACATATATGGAGCTTTGCTACGGTGAGTTGCGATCAAATTTTCTAAATTTAGTTCAAAATGACCGATCCAAACCGTCCAATACGATATCCATATTAAAATCTCAATGCAGATCAAATTTTACATTTCTTAAAAAAATTTAAGTTTTTTTTTTAAATTTTAGAAAATCATTAATCTAATTAGTTATGACCCGTTCAAAAATAAGAGTTTTTAGAAATCCGAAAAAATTCTTAAAAATCTAAAAAAAAATATACAATTTGGTCTGCATGGAGATTTCAATAGAGAGATCATATTAGACGGTTTGGATCGGTCATTTTGAACTAGATTTAGGAGATTTGATCGCAACTCACCGATCAACTCACATAGCAAAATTCAATATATATGTATATATAATCATGTTATATATTATCCCGATACTTCAAATATGAAGGGTACGTATACAGGTACGTCTCTGATACGGCACCGGTACGTATCGAGTACACCACGTCACGTACCGCAAAATTGGATATAACCCCCTACAAACTTCAACAATTGGATATAATCCCCTCCAAAATTTAAAACTAGATATAACCCCTCAATTCTTATAACCAAGGAAATAAACCCTTTTGATTTAAATTCAATCTTGTCTTAATTAAAAAAGACAATTGCATAAATTTGTGACCAAATTATCCTCCTCCCCCAAAAAGCATTTGAGCATCGAGTGCTTTCTTTTTTTCTTTTTTTTTTTATTTTTGAAGTTATGTCACATGCTTTCTTTGTACAAGCAAAGTTCTAAAATTCATGGAAATGCCTTCAATGTGGAAAATATTACAAGGACGGGAGAAGCAACTTTAGTTTGCCATGCACAAATAACCTTTTGTATTTTTTTTTGTTGGTACCTGGGCATGGCTGGCGAGCTAAATGAAGGAAAAAAGAAAACGAAAAAAATACAAAATCAAAAACTTTAGAAATGCTTGAGAATAATAAACTTGTTTCTTTCCTGCCATATAGCCAAGTTATAGTCATGAGGACCGCACATACCAATTTTTTCCTGGATATCGTTTCTCATTTTATTTCACTTGAGGAAGAGGGAAGATGAAACGACCAGTAGAATAGGAAGAGTTAAGGGTGTTTATGTCAAATGCTCCGAAAAATGACTTTTTTGAATTTAAAAATTATTATATTTAATTAAAAGGGTTTATTTTCTTGGTTATAAAGATTTGAGGGGGTCATATCTAGTTTTAAACTTTGGAGGGGTTATATCCAATTACTGAAGTTTGCAGGGGTTTTATCCAATTTTACCTTTAATATATTTGATTGACCGACAATCCGACATACAATACAGCCTCCGATATGCCCAACTTGGGTACAGCTGGGCATAGCCACCTGCTCTTCGTGCGCGGGAGAAATGGGAAATCAGAATTGGAAGGAGAGAAGGTGGGACCATCATTAATGGGATATAAAAAAATGAGTTTAGTTGGACTTTTTCTCCTTGGCTTTTGTCTTTGTTTTCATCATTTATATCCAAGTCGGCTAAAGAATATTAAACGAGTTAGTATGCCAACAACTTTTAACTTACACTTTATAAATAACGATTATATTAATTAATTTATACATATTATACAGTAATAATATTACAAAATATACATTAGAAATAAAAAATGGTTATGCTAACTATAATTTATATGTATATTATATAGTATAACATTAGAAAATACAATATGATAATTGTGATAGTAATAATTTATAAATTACATAGTATAATATTATACAATAAATTTTAATAGTTAATAGTGATTATGAGATTGTAATTGAATAATATATAATACTGTACAATAAAATGTAGTGATTCTAACAATCATTTTATAATATATATTCTAATAATCATTTTATAGTATATATTATAAAAATTATTATTATTATTATTATTATTATTATATATAGAGAGAGAAAAAAAAACATATGGTACATACTAATGTACAGAAGTTTCGATGCATACTGATCCAAACTCTTAGATTTGATTCACAATGACCGATCCAAACCGTCCAATTTGATCTCCCTATTATAATCTCCTTACCGACCAAATTTTACATTTTTTCAAAATTTTTAAGTATTTTTTTAAATTTTAGAAAATCGCTAATCTAATTTTTCTGAATCGTTCAAAAATAGCAGTTTTTAAAAATCCGAAAAAAATACTTATACCATACCCGTATATATATTGTCGTACCCGTATCGAAAGTTTTTAAAAATTTTCATACCGCCGTACCCATACCGTACACGTATCAATGCAACACAGATCATGTTATTAGCATATTTAGTGAGATACGTATTAGTTTCGATTTTGTACCTGTATCCATGCAACATAGATCATGTTATTAGCATATTTAGTAAGATATAGTATTAGTTTTGATCTTCATCAAAATTTGTTTATGTTGATAACAAAATTAATTTACACTCTATTTTATTATAAAGTGGGACTAATCGACCTTCACTCGATATTTGAATTACAAAAAAATTAAAATTTTGTACTCAATTTTAAAATTTGTATATATTATGTTTCAATTAAAATTTTATTTATGGACTGAATAATTTTATATTTGGGGCACATCGAGCTCAGTTCCAGGAATTTGTAGTAAAATTATTTTTATCATGTTGTTGTAATTTAATTATGTTTAACTTTTGATTTATAGTTTAGATATGTTTATCTTTAATTCAATATTTTACCAAATTTTTAATTCAATTGCAATTAGCACCAAAATTTTATAATTATAAAGTGCTCTACATGAGATTGGCGGGAAAAAAGACTTTACAACTTGACACGTAAGAAATATAACAAAAAACATGATCTTATTAATTTTTTTTTTTTTTTGAAATAAGTGGGTAGACCACCGCTTTCCATTAGAATGAAAAGCATAGTAACAAATACAACTGTAAAATCTAAGACGCAAAGAGACTCGGCACTGGTACCAACCCAATTGTACCGGTGCTCCCAATATTATCTTAACTAAATCTAACCCAACCAATACAATCAACATCCGATTATTACAAAACAACCCCTCAAAAAGTTGAATTATCACAGAAAATGTAACTAAAACATAATATGCTATCAAACTACTCAACATGAATCATCAATCTGCCCCAGCCTTCCTGATCAGCTCCATCCATTTCTCCAACCTCCAAATGGCACAGTATCTCATCCTCTGCCGGTCAGTAGCTCCACACCTCCTTTTTGAGTTTCTGTTTCGCTAATCGTGACAAATATATCATTATTCTCCTAATATCAGCTATGCTTTGGAAAATTTCCTTAATTGCTTCATAAAGTATACAAAATTTCCTTACCTACAGCGAAAAATTTCAACAGAAAAAACCTTTACAAAAACTTTTCAATGACAAAAGTTACTATATAAAAGTTCAAGTTTCCAAAAGAAAAAACCTTTGTATAAACTTTTGAATTACAAAAGTTACTATATAACACATCCCATAGAAAACTTTAAGTATATATATTTTCTTTTTAAAGTTATACGTCCAAGATAGCCGGATAAGCAGAAGTATAGATTAATATTGGCATCATGTGTGAACTAAAAGTTCACGAAGTAGGCTAGTTTGTGAGAACCAAACAACCCACGAACTAGACTGTTCGCGAACTTCTTGACTTGTTCCTAATCCCCTAATTTTCATGAACCAGGAGTTGTTCGTGGGCCTATTCGTGAGCCATTGTTCATCCCTAGTTCGTCCCTAGTTCATGAGCGAACCAAACACACCCACAGTATTTTATTGAGCCAATACGGATGAATAAAAGTAAATATTTGGTCCAATGCAAGATAAATAATATCACTCAAGCCACCGGCAAGAAGCGAAGAAACTTGAACATGAAGAAAAATAGAAAAATAATCAGTGGAATAAGAATAAAACAGTAGTTGACTTTGCTTGCTTAGGTGCGTTTGGATAGGTGTGGGAAGAAGAGAAGAAAGGAAGAAGTATTGAGAAATGTGTAACTTTATGAAGAGTTTGGATTGTTTATAATTTTTTTCTTCTTCTTCCTTCTTCTTCTTCTTTTTTCCAACGATCCAAACGCACCCAAAAGAGGTTGACTAAAGGATGTGAATGAAAAAAATTGGTTCTGGGACTGGAGAATTCATATTCTGACCAGTATTAGAGAGTAATATTTCAACATAATGTCATAAATTTTTTTGTTTTATCTTTCTTTCTATCATGCACACAAACCTAATTATTTCATCCTATCTAAAAAATGGACGCCAGCAGTTCTGCGGAATAGTTTGCTAGTGTTAGTAATATTTTAATTTACTGTTATATCTAAGATTCAATAAAAAAAAAGTTTTAAAAAGAATTTATTATCAATTGAAGGCTAGAGCCAATATAACTTAGAAAGGTACCTTTATTTTTTTTTGTTAAACTCGCATTGTATCTTGTTGGAATTTTTCTGTGGTATGTATTATTAATTATGAATCATGTTCATTTAAGTTAAATTATTAAAGGACGCATCATTATTTTGATGAAAAATTCTGATGTTCACATTCAATGTATTGGTCCCAATGTATTGATGGAAACACATCACTCATTAAGTTGTACAAGATCAACGGTTTAGATTTAACATATAAATTTTAGAAATTTTAATTATTGATAAAAAGTAAAGTTGTGATATTTGGTGGCACTCTAAAGTTGTGCCACCGAAATATTTTTCATATTATATATATTATCTTACTATTTGTTTTATTTGTCCAGATAGTGTCTTAATATGTACATATCTATCATATTCAAGTTTTTAAAATATGATTTTTGCGGTATAATAGTACAAGTTTTTAAAATATGATTTTTAAAATATTCAAGTTTTATTTGGCTACTTCTCCATCATGCTCTCAGTAGATTATGACCTCATAGATCATAGACTCAAATCCATCTTCCTCAATGAACCTTTTTCTATCACATTGATTTTTCTGCACCCTTGGATTGTTTTAGATGATTTCAATCTACTCCACGAACCATTAGAATATTGGAGTTATGTCCTAGAAGTCAATAATTTAATGACTTAAATATTAGTTTATGTTATGAATGATAATTTTATCATTTGTTTCTAGGTTTATTATTGACAGATCATTCAGGTTGAGGATCTGAATTGTGAATTTATGTGGATCATTCTTTAGAATGACAATAATAAATCTAAACTGTCCATAATCTTAGTAATTAACAAGAAACATTAATTATCATATAAGATTAGTATGCAAGTTAAGTGATGATTAAGTTCTACAGATCATAGGTAAAGAGTTACCAACTTAATTGTATATGTGTATGTTATAATAACATAGCACAGGACTTGACCCAACGAAATAAGCATATGGATTGTGTTATGTGTCATTGTTTATTTCATATGAGCTTGATTCTAAATTTGAGATGATTTAATCTTTCCACATGAGGATGAGTTCTATAAGTTTAGTCTACCGTTGATTTCCGATAAAGGCTGCTATACGGACTTTATTTATGCTCTCTTGAATTATGCGGGGAAGAGTTGTTCATCAAGAAACCGTATGTCCCTCATCAGTATACCTAGTGAGTGATGATATCTGTTTGGGCCCCTTGATGGAGTTGGATTGTGTTGGCCACTTTGTACAATCAACTCTAGATCAAGAAATGTATAATATACAAGAATGACACATTCATATCTTGGATTATACAATGATATCATGTGGCATGAGAATCAAACAAGGAAATACTTTTATTTCTTATGCAAGATTGAGATATTATAGCAGTACATTATTTATGTGAATTGAGAATCATAACGTGTTGTTAGATAACAGTTATGATTATTGAAAATAAATAAAGATTTATTTTTCATGTCCAACATAGTATAAATCCTTAAAAGGTCACGCAAATAGGACTTTATTCACACAATCCATTATTTATTTATTTATTCACAGCAGTAAGTACTGTGAAAATATGATAGATTGATTAATTAATTGTATACCGTTGTGAACAGTTATAATTAATTAAGTCAATGGGATCATATGAAAATAAATGAATGCATTAACTAATCCTAAAATATTTTTTAATGAATTAATAATTAATTTAGTTCAACACAATTTTAATATAAATGGTTATATTAATTAATTGGGCCGTCCTTTAATTACAATTGAATTATAGACTCAAGAGAGAAGTGGAAGTGGCCCTTTTAAGCTCATATAGGGGTCGGCCTCATTTGGTGGTAGGTGGGATGGCATAATTGTAATTGTTGTCCCTAAAGGAGATGGCTTAATTAAGGTTTAGAGGAAGCAATAATTTAATTGGTACTCGACACAAGCAAGTCAAATTAAATGTAAATAAAGAGAAGAGAGAAAGAGATGACACGCGATGTGATTACGGAGTTTCGACCCGCTAGATAAGTCTAGCCTTAGTCGTACGTCTTCGGGAGTTTCGCTACCACGAAAGGGCGCACTCCGTTCAATTCCAATAAGAACGGGTCTACAACTTCGAACCGAATCACCTCGTCACAAGGACACTCGAGGCAGATCGGCCTAACTCGAATGACACAACGGCCTCAAAGGAGAAGAACTCTCAACCTATTCCAACCTACATCTAACGACAATATCGGGACGGTAGTATTTGAGGCTACTAAATCTCTCAAGATGGTCTAGTTATGAAAAGCTCAAGTGGGAGAGTATCCCTGTGCTCAAAGGCTTAATACAGGTATAATTTTGCAAGGCAAAACTCTCTTTAGTTATAGAATAAGGTATGGTTTAAATGGGCCATGAAACAACCTATTTTACCATAAAAAAATGAATCCGAACGTTATCTAACGTTATTAGACATCATACAACGCTGGAATATGACTTTTGGAATTGTCTTGTAGTAAAACTAGCCGTTGGGGCATTACTTGACGCCAAATAGCGTTGCATAACGTTGCTGCCAGTTTCAGCGGACAGTGTTTAGTGTTTTGACTCAAACTTTCTGTTCCGAACTTCAATTGAGGTGATTCAAAAATCATTGGAAAGAAGACAAAAAAATATACAACTTTCACGTTTTTAAGTTTCTTCAAATTCGGAACAAAATATGGTCAAATCATGCTCATAACAACAGTACAGCAGGAAAACTGCTGTTGAAAACGTTGTGTAACGCCAAGTTGCGTTGTGTAATGCTTCCTGCAATATTTTGGTTGCAAAACACATCCAATAGATGACCAACTACTACTATTAAGTAATGTTAAGTACCATTACTTAATTTACCACAGAAACTTTAGCTTTTCTAGCTAAAAAAGTCATTATGAGAGATATAGATGTTCAATACCTATTAACCTAGTCTAAACTAGTTCCAAGCATAAGGAAAACTTAGTCTTGATCTTGTTTGAGTTATTCTTCAATCCTCATCTTCATTCTAATCCATTTTTTGAGTTTATATACCGATTTCATACTATATCATATCATATAATGAGAACTCAAAGAAGATTGTTAAATGTCAAATGATATTGTTTTGTAATCAACAAACCTAGAGAAATTTAGTACAACAATCTCCCTCTTTTGACGATTTGCGAAACAATATCATTAGTAAAGCGATTAGATTAAATGTTGACATTTTACAAATTTTACTACAATTCTTCCCCTTTTGTAAATCGACAAAAGGTGAAAATTGAGCAAACTCCCCCTAAATTTGTGGCTCCCCTTGGATTTGGAAAAACGAAATTGGAGAACTAATTTAGAGCACTACACAAAGTAGTGTGACCAAATTTAACCTCTCAAACAATAAGAAGATAAAAATAAAGAAGCTCCCCCTAAAAGTTTGGCTTATAGGATCGGGGGGTAAACTCGGTATTTAGACCACATTAGTTACCATATCATTAGTTGTACCACTAGTGGTACAAGGTTTAGGAACCCACTTACCCTTGGAATCACCATTTGGTTTCCTAAGTTTGTATTCCATAGATATATATGTCCATTTTGATAACAATAGTTGCAAAATTCATTAGTTGGCTTAGGTATGTTAGAACCCTTGACAAAATGAGAATAGTAATGAGCTCTAAGGTATGCGGTCTTCTTCTTAGGATCATTGGATGAGGCTTTGAAATCTTTTTTGCGATTCTTTAGGAAATGTTGGAAAACATTTTTTGATGCTCATTGGATTGATCCTTGTGGTTTTGAAAAGAGTGTATCTCTTTAAATTTATAAAATCATCCATCGGATCCTCTAAAATAGATTTTGTTGGACGCTTTTGGAACAAAAATCTTTTTTTCTTGATTTTGCAAATTCTTTTTGTTTTGCACTCTAGTGTCTCTAGGTTTACTTTGGTACATATGTGCATGACCACGAGAATTCCTAAGTTTTTGAAAGTGTGGTGTTTTGTGTATTTTGTTTTCCATTACTATGTGACATGTTTTTTCTTCTTGGTTTGATAAGACTTTTGGTAACCAATACTGGACTTATCATGAGGTTTTTGACCATTGAAAAGGTTTTTCAAATCCATTTTAGGGGCTTGAGCTAAAATCGGTTTTTCAAGTTATTTTTCAACCTCCTTAATTTTAGTCTCATACTTATCCATCTTAAAAGTAAGCTCATCTACCTTAGCTCTAAGAATTTTTATGGTATCGGCTTTCCTAACCAAGGCATCATGGGTAGCATCTAGAATGGAGTTTAATCTATCACAATCAACACATTGGGTTGAATTAGTTGGTTCATCATCACTCTCATTATCACTACAACTAAGAGATTTATTGAAAGGAAGATATACCTTACGAGAGCATGTCTTTGGTGATTTCGATGGAGTGGAAGGACTTGAAAGAATAGAAAAATCCATCTCTTTGACAACTATTTTTCGTTCTTCATCGTTGTCCGAACTGGATGTCCATGGGTCGAACTTCGATTTCATGCCAACTCCTCTTATTTGGCTTCTTTCGAAACAACTTACAATGGCTCTCCATATGTCCATAACTACATCAAAATTGCGAACAAGTGTGCTACCAATTGATTCATGTACCGAACATAGGATGACATTGACCGCATAGTCATTATTCTTCTTTTTCCTCAAGGCCTCAGTAGTGCATTGGTTGACTTAGGTATTCATTTTTGTGTTGTTTAGTATTTTGACGCTTATGGTTTGAACTTCAACAGTTAGATATACACACGGAGTGCATCACAGACACAAACTCAAAGAATTAAATCTTAAATGTAAGTTATTAGGTCCTCTTTAAATAAAAAATAAGAAGTTTTTTTTTTAAGATAACTCGGAGGTCTAAGTCACCCAACTTATTTTTAAATTAAAAGTCTATGAAAGATCGCCAACCGGATTTCGAACTTGCGACCTTTCACTCAAGGAGTCAAGGTGCATTGCTCTTTGCCACTAGATCAAGAGCTGGTTCTCAAAAAAAATTTAAAAAGTTATCCGAATAAAGCCGATATGCAGGGGAGGATCTAGCAGCGAGTGCAAAGGGGGCTTGTACCCCCCTAATATTAAAAAATCGTTATATTTACAAAGTTAATTTTATTATAATTCTATATAAATATAACATTTTGCCCCTTTAAAATGAAAAATTGTAAATTTGTCACCTCATCTTATTTTTCAGGCTCCGCCCCCGCCGTATTAATGGTTATAAACACAGATTGTGATTGTCGGCTAGCACAAAAGTGTGCTGTGTGCACATGCATGGTCCATGCGTTATGCAGCCATGCCCTCATGCCGTAGATTCCAAAGAGCGTTTGTTGTCCACACAAAAAAAAAAAAAAAAAAATAGTTGATCGGTCAAATTTTAAAGTCCCTTTTCGCGAGGGATAGTATAAGCACTCGGTGCATTTTTTGAATAATATGACAAATTTGAAGGTCTGAATTCTAATTTCTATTTCTATTTCTATTTCTGTTTTTTATTTTATTTTATTATTATTTTTTTTCCTTTCCTAGAGCTTAGACAGCTCTTTTCAGAGAGGAATAACCAAACTTCGTGAGACGAGATAACCATACCTGAAATTGTCTTTTACTGTTTTCTTTTTTCTTTAGTAAAAAAAAAATGGTCATCTAAAAGCATCCCCACCCATGCGCTTGGTAGTTTATGCACATAGGCTCCGTTCAGATGAGATGTGGAAATAAGAAAATAAAGAAATAAATTTATTATAAATAATCCAAATTTTTCACAAAGTTACACAATTTTCAATATTTCTTCCCACTTCTTTCCTTATTTTTCTTATTCCCACATCATCCAAACGGAGCCATATATAGTCCGTGCCATCAATCAATGGATTATATATACAATGGGAATGTGTCGGAAAAAAATATTTTTAAACAAGTACCCATACCTTTATGACATTAATATCCGGTCTCTCGTTTGGATTGCTTAGAAATAAGAAAGAATGACTTTTTTCTAGACATCCAAACAAATTAGAAATAAGAAAAAGAATAACTTTTTCCAACAATTATATATACATAATTTCAACAAAATTAGATAAATACTAACAGCTAAATGAAATTATGTGTGTTATTTAATTAGTACTTTATTTAATATTAAAATAATAATTTTTAGTAATTTACTTAAATTAATATTAACTTGTTTATTCCTAACTCACCATCCAAACAACATTTCTTCTAGGAATAGTTTGTTCCCAAACTTTCCAAAGTTATACTCTTTCCAATATTTTTTTCCTAAAATCCTTATTCTTTCCTTATTCCCATACCATCCAAACGAGATTAAATGTTTATACCTAAATTTTAGGGGTGTGTTTGGATGAGCTATGAATAAGAAATAAGAATAAGAAATTTCGGTATGCGTGCTTATTTTTATTTTTGTGCAACCAAAACAATACAAGAATAAGGAATTTGGGCCCTCATTCTTATACTAACAAAACCATGGCATAAGAATAAGGAATTTGGACAAGCACGTATACCGAAATTTCTTATTCTTATTCCTTATTCATTGCTCATCCAAGCACGTATCCGCTATTTCCGCAAAAACTTAGTTGTGAAAAATCTAACTTAATATTTCCTTTATGGAGAAAACTATCAAAAGTTTGATCGCATACTTTCATTAAAACAAAGTTAATTTAATTAAAGTACAACAAAACAAAATAGTAGCTATCCAAAAAGAAAAAGTTATAAAAAAAAGGATAAATGTGTAGAACAAGCTTCTATCAGTTCCGTTTGGATAAGTAAGGGAAGAAGGGAAAAAGGGAAGAAGTGGGAAAAAATATTGGGAAGTGTGTAACTTTGTGAAGAGTTTGAATTGTTTATAATTTTTTTTCTTCCTTCTTCCTTCTTCCTTCTTCCTCCTTCTTCTCCTATCCAAACTAGTAGAATGATATAGAGTTCAAATTACAATAACTCCAAATTCGAGTTCCCTTGGCTCAAAATTCAAATTACATCAACAACAAGTAACATTACCTTAATTAATTAAGTACAGATTAAATTGATTTGGGGCTCAATTGCATTAATATACTAGAAAGTTCCACCGCAAGTTCGCTGCCATACTGAGAAAGTTTTGACGAAATTTGCAAGGAATTGCGAAGAATAAGGTTTTTATTTTTACGCGGATCTTATTTCATGTTATTGAAATTAATATTTTTAAATTTCGTTGGGTCTAATAATATGGAACTTCCGACCAAATGACATCGAATTAATCCGTCCATTTTGATATAAATTTTCTAACGAAATCTTATGTTAAAAAAAATACCATTTTGATCTGGGCCTAAGAGAAGTTTTTAACAAATTAAAATATTGACTGCTCTGCTCAAAGTATTTGATAGTAATAATTGAGTGACTATAATATTATATCAGTTTTAAAAAGGAAGGCTCCGTTTGGATAGGTGTGGAAAGAATGGAAGAAGGGAAGAAGTGGAAAGAAGTATTGAGAAGTGTGTAACTTTGTGAAGAGTTTGGATTGTTTATAATTTTTTTTTTCTTCCTTTTTCTTCTTCCTTCTTCCTATATCCAAATGCACACGAAGAGTAGGTGATTTAGGGACTTTGGTACCGGTACGTTGAGGGTACTAATTCAGTTCTGCTCTTGTTTCAGTCTCCTATACACGTTCTTTTTTTTTAAAAGATAAATCTATGTACTGTTCTTTTTCTTTCTGAATGAAATTAAAAGGTGGGGCTGATTTTCGTATTTACTTCCAAATGAAAAATAATATTATATATATCAGTTGGAAAAATAGACATGATTCAATATTTAATAAATGAAAAAAAGGACATGACCGGAGAGGCACAATTGGCAGGAGAACCAAATAATTCTTTCTTCTTCTTTCGTTTTCTCTCGTTTTCTCCTCTTTCTTAACATATGCATCTTCTTGACTTGTAATAAATAAAGCAACCAACAACCAATGATTTTGCATTAACCACAATTATGATTTTAATTGTAGTTGTAAGTGGTTGGTACGGAATGCTGAGCGCTATAACACCTCTTAGTTTTCTGAAAAGGATTTTGAGACTTTATTTTATGAAAATGATTTTAAGACTAGTTGCAATGTAGCCGAGGTTAAAGGGAGGAAGTAGGTATGATAAAGGACGGTCCACATATTTCTTTTTTTTTTCTTTTTGGTAGGATCCGGATCCAAACGCAACCCGTTATTTTATTAATTAGATAGATAGAATGATAGATAAACTGACTATTGGGTTCCCTGCTGAATCTGGGTTGTTGGAAAAAAAAGGTAAAAATAAGCAAGTTACAGGCGTATGATTGAGCAGCTCGTTTTACAGTGCCAAGAATATTAATCAATCGGTGGTACAGGCGTATGATTGACCAGCGTATTTTACAGTAGTGCCGAGAATATTAATCAATCTGTGTTACAGACGTATGATTGAGCAGCTCATTTTACAGTTTCAAGAATATTCAATTATTCATGGTGTTTTTGACAGACAAGTACAACAACCCTTCTCCAGTCAAGGCAGAAAGGCTCCATGTTCAACTCATCTCTAGTAGTGGTGGCACTGCTATTCATCCAACAATTCTTGAATTTTTCCTACTGTTATTTGAGCATTTGAGAAGTTGAAGCACGATGAGGCTCTTTGATGTAGTTCAGATCTTCATGATCGAAGAGAATTCTGATTGTGAATGCTTTCAACATACTTTGTAAAACTTGTATATTTTGTTTAATATCTTTGTCAGAATATATTACAAGTCTATTTTGTTTTATATCTCTGTAATCTGATATGGTGTCCCTTTCTATTTTGTCAAAATAGAGTTTTGAACAGATCGGTTTGAGTTTGGATATGTTACATGGTACAGATTGAAATGGACATGGTACAACACGTTCTTGTGACTCATTTAAAGCCTAAAGACAATGACATTCTCGACTATTTGAAATTTTCCTTCCACTGGGGAATGCCCCCAACTCTTCCAAAGGAAGAGCATCCAAATTGTGAACTAAACACAGAAAATATTACACACTAAAGTTCAACAAAACTCTTAGAAAAAATGATGACTAAGAACTGATATCTAAATTCCAAAACTAACATAAGCTTGGGCCTATGTTATATCACCATTCTACCTAAACATCTCCATCTCTTCCTCAGAAACATTGAACACCAGCAATATAGATTAAACCCCTTATTTCTCCCTACACTAAGGCTCAATATATCTCTGACTACACATATTGGAAATACGCCCTCACAGTAACACTGAACTTATAAAAGGTCCAAGAACAGAAAACACACAAGTAAACAAAAATGCAACAAAGTCCTCCAAAGATAACAAATGCTGCCGCAGTCAAGCAATTTATTATAAAGCCGTTCACTCTCTTAGCATTAAGCTTGTGACTCTACCACTGTTGGCATTAATTCTTCAGCCCTGACAACCTCTCCTTGACTATCATTGTCCTTAGAAGCTCCTGTTACCATCACCACTGCTTCTGATCTCTCCTCACTCACCAGAATGGGCTCACATGTCACACATAGCTAGTTCTCTCATCATTGGTACAGCAGAATCATTCACATCCATCATTCTCTTCATCTGTTCTTTGATATTATCTGTCCACAACCCTGACCAGTAGGATAACAAATGTTTGATTTTAGCAATATAATTATGTAAAGTAGCTTGATTGACTTCCTTTAAACACACTTCATTTCTTAAAAGCCAACAAGTTCAAAGAATGGCCATCGTATATTATATAAGTATACAAACATTATAACATTATCAATAGCACACATTCAGCATTTAAGATCCATAATTTAACCACAAAAGCGTTGAAATTTAATATCCAGTATTTATCACAAAAAAATTTTAATTTTAATAGAAAGACCCTAGAATTCAACGTAATTCAAGATCATTGTTGTTTAGACCAACTCTTTTCTAACAAATTCCTCTTTGCCAGACTCTTCTTCGCTAGTTCCTTGGCCTTTTTCTTCTTTTCTTTGCCCAGTATCTAATTAATGATTAGAGTAATTATCTATTAATATTTTTGTACTACAAATTTGAAATCAAAATGGAGAGATTAATACCTCTCCATTTTATTTTGATGTATGTACTGCAAAAATTTCCTCTTCATTTTTGACAATGAATCATTCAACAAACTATAATACTTGGGCTCGTTTGGATGGTATGGGAATAAGGAAGAAATAAAGATTTTAGGAAGAAAACATTGGGAAGAGTGTTATTTCAGGAAGAAATATTGTTTGGATTGGTGAGTTAAGAATAATCAAATTAATATTAATTTAAATAAATTATTAAAAATTATTATTTTAATATTAAATAAAGTACTAATTAAAGAGCGCACGGAATTTCATTTAGCTATTAGTATTTAGCTAATTTTGTTGAAATTATGTTTATATAATTGTTGGAAGAAATTATTCTTCTTCTTATTTCTAACTTGTTTGGATGCCTAAAAAGAAGTTATTCTTCCTTATTCTCATACCATCCAAACGGACTCTTATGCATTTTTAATAAATGAATCACTAACAAACGACTATTAATTACTACCTATAGTGCAAATCTTCTGGTCAAAAAAATTTGACTTGACCACTATGAATCCTTTCCACCACGAATTGCTTACCATTGTGCTCAAATATTCATACAGAAATAATTGCACAAGTAAATTTATAAATACATCTGAGTGATGTAATTGAAGAGCAAACCTATCAGAGAGATGTTGAGAACGAGAGCAATTTCCTTACGTGCCAAATTGAAGAAATTGACCACATCGCTGAGGGAAATAGTTAATCGGGTTTTGGATACAGGGGTAAAGCGGTTTTTGGGGTCCGTACTGGTACTGCTGAGGTGGAAGTAGCCGTCTGGGTGAGGGAGGCGGCGAAGATAAGAGCGACGAACTCAAGTGGTGATTTTGTAAGTTATCAGAATCAAAGGAGGAAAAGAGGTGGGGGAAACGGAACGAGATCTCTGGGTCCGTATCCTCTGCCAAAGTTGGTAGAGTGTTCATTTTGATCCGAGTCGTTCGATTTAAGTTCAACGGTTAAAATTTTTCGGATCAATTAATCTGGTTACATGCACGGAGCTTCTTTAACTGTTGAGATTAGATCTAATGGTTAAGTTGGCACTCTACCAACCTTTTAAAGTTGGCAGATGATGTGATTCTAGATTTTTGGTCGGCCGACCGTGCAACTTAGTAGATTGATAGGTCCGAAAAATATTAACCGTTGAGGTTTAATCGGACAGCTCAAATCAAAAAAGTGGACGTTTTTTAAAAATAACCAGAGAATTTGGACCCGGGGAAAACATAGCAGAGTTCTCAAAAGCTCGAAGGGGATAGGCAGGAAAAATGGAGTGGCGTTTCAAATCTAGGATTTTTTGCGTGAGAGGGACATGCAGCGGGAGAGAGAGAGTTGTGTTTTTTTCTTTTCCCAATCTGTTAGACTGTTAGACAGATGAGTAAACAGAGAGCAAACAGTGAAAAATCGATTTGATCTTCTTTCTCTACCGTCCGAATCTTGATCATTGGATTTTAGATCGAACGGTTAGAAAACTAGAGCACACAACAACCTTGTAGAAGTCAGTCATTTATCAAAATATCTTCCATTTTGTTTATAGTTTTGTTTTAATAAATTTCATACGAATATGATCTAGGTTCCTATGAGTTTTATAGGAGTGACTATGCGATTCAACCCAAAACAATCCGTCACCTAGATCATTCAAATTTTTAGGATGGATCGCTTCGTCCTTGTGTGTGTGTTTTTTTTATATAAATTATTACTATCAGAGTTTTTTTTTTTTTTTACAAGTGGGTGCTGGACCCACTAAAAGTCTAAAAAATAGTAGTGCAGCTTCGTCCCGTTTGTCAGGATCTGCACCAAATTTTTTAAGTGCTTCGGGCAGTTAACTAATCAAAAGTTCAGGTATCGAACTTATCAAAAGTTATTTCTGCTCTAAACATGGGAATCAGACATGCTTCAATCCCCACATCACATGAGCACTTTTAATTGTCTTCTAATCAATAAAAAAGGACACAGCTGGATTATATAGCAGAAATGCAGAATCAATTGATTTATAGACTGCAAAGTTGTCTGTCTGTAAATGACGATACCAAAAAACCAATTTCATTGATAAAAATAAATTCAAGAATGAAAATCAGAACATCAAATGAATGAACTTAATAAAACCCAAAAATATTACAAATTATGTAACAAAGTAAAGAAAAACAAAGGACACTGGAGTCGACCTCATTGGGGAACATGAACGTAACATTTTCAGATTAGCAAAACATGAAAAAAAAATATTATTTTCATTAATTAGTATCACTTTGTAATATCAAAATATGGTACTATCCAAGGTTTTCTTTTTTATCCCACTGAAAGTCGGAGATGGCACTTGCCATCCTATCTCAAAAAAATTAAAATAATAATAATGATGATGATGATGATGATGATGATGATAAAAATAAAGTAAAATATTATGAATGTCTTTATTCTAATGCATACTATGTTTATAAAAATTATTAATAACAGAAACTTTACGAATCAAAGAAAATATATCAAGATATGATCTATAAGTGTGTTTGGATCGTTTGAAAATAAAATTAACTAGCTATATTATCGCGCTTCGCGCGATATATGATTAATCTAAGATGGATATATTATTGAATATTAATTCATTTACAGAAAAAAACTGGTCTAAGCAAATTGTACGTCTCTCAATCATCTTTTAATATGACAAATTATAATTGAATCATCCAAAAATGAACACATCAGCAGCAAGGCTAGATTCACCAACCTTTTTGAGTTGTTTTTTCTTAATAATAAAACTGGGACAAATGAAAGTGCTAGAAGAGAGTGCCAGCAAGAGGAATTAAACATAAATAAACTTGATTCTTTATTTGCACACTAAAAAGGAGTCCAAGGACAAAATTATTTTGCACACTAAAAAGGAGTTCAAGGACCTACAGTACAGTTTCTTCAAAGAGGAATAAGCACTTGATGTAGAGGAAGGCAATTCTTGTGATACTAAAAATAATTATATTTTAATATCTTAATTTTATCTTCCCTGTTTTAAACATCATATACATATGCATTTTAGTGAATATGGCACAGTTTAGAAACAGTACCTATACAGTTATACTGTTATTATAGGATCCTCTAGTCGGATCTAAACATTTTGTTTCATTCCTAGTCATGTCTACCATTTCCTCTGGAAAAAAAAAAGATAACAACGATAAAATCAAGAAACAAAGAGTCCATCAAATTAATCAGATTTGAGATATGTTAGGAAAAAAAAATCAAATCAGTGGATCTTACAGCTAGAAGGATAGGATGCTGGAATCGCCTATTGGTACTCAATAAATTCTCATAAGTTGCATTCCAACTGCATAAGCAAAGTGTTTTTGATATAAATTGCAGAATTGTAAGTTATACCACATCCTTCCATGTTAAAAGGACCCATAAATGGTACCAATTATCAAATGCAGATAAACCTGGCTAAACCCTGCTCCAAGAGTTTTTTTTTTATGTTTTTCCCTTATTTGCTTTTCCATGTTTTCATCGAATATAAAAGTGAATCTAGCTTCTAATTTGAGCACTCAAAGAAGAAAAATCTATAGTTGTAGCCGAAAAAAAAACGGTACAATTATTAATAAATCATGGTATAATGAATGCTTAAGAATTGTAGCCAAAGAAAAATTAGTACACTCGTGAAAGAATCCATTGATATCCCATCAGAACTAAATATTTTGGAATCAGAACTAAATCGAGATTGTAACCCTAAAATCAGCTAATTTGGTTCCCAGTCAGCATTTAATTTGAGAGAGGAGCTTGATGACGCATACCTTAGGATGACCAAAATCTGAGGAACTCGAACTGATCCATGGCTAATTCTTAACCGGGGGAGGTTGAACTCATGCATAAATGGTCAATTCTTAAGATGCCTTCTGAAAGATTATAAATTTTTTGTAAGAGGTACTCAGCTTAAAAACTGATAAACGTTAACTGTAATAACAACAAAAATTATAACAGTAACAATTCGTTGCTAAATTTTTTGTGCTCGTTCAATTTATTTTAAAGATAAGTCAAACTATAATATAATGCTAAACTTTTAATCAGAAAAGAAAATCAAAGGAAACTATCTTCAACAAAAAAAAAGAACTTATCATTTAAAAGCTCATGCATAGAGAAGCTCCAATCCTGTGGGGCTGACACCTCTCCTGTGAAAATTTAATCGAGATAATTAGATGAGGAAAAATAATCATTAAATCTAGTAAGAACGAAAGAGAAAGGTCTATCAAGGTTTCAGGAAAAAGAGATTCAGAGAAAAGATAAGCGACCAAAAAAAAAAATAAGAAGAATAGGCTGAAACAATTAAAGGCAACGAAAGATAAGAAGATGGAAAAAAATAACCAACCTATCTATTCTCCTTGGTTTATTTTTATGCACGATAGATGGATGGTAAGAGGGAGCAGATTGGATCAGGGCTAGGATCACATCAGGAGCAAGATTAGGGTTACAACTGTGAGGGATCAGATCAGGATGATAGGATCAGTATCAGGGTCTGAGGTAGCGAGGCTGTCGAAATCCCTCAGAGTGCCGAGGAGATCGATCGATGTACAACTTGACTTCGCATTGGGGATTGAGCAAAGCATCATGATTGTGCTTGTAAGAGGAGTTCCTGAGACCTGAGGGGAGACATGTCGAGACGAAATAACTGATGCAATCGCTCCACCTCCCAACAGCAACTGAATAACCCACATGATTTTCCATGGTACTATGATGCAATTTTGTAAGTTGCATCAGTGGAGTTGTCCGGATCCCAACAGCAACTGCAAAAGAAACAATAATAATACACATAAACTATTTAAAAAACATTACAAAAGTATATAGCTATCATGATTCTAATTCATCAGCCAAAACGAAAAAAAATATTCAAAGTCAGAAAATATACACAAACTAATAAAACCGTTACTTCTATTTTTAATATAAGCCGCATGAATACTCAGATCAGAGATAGTGCAAGCACGACTGCATGGGTAGTGCTTAAATTACGGATGTCGTACCAATTCTGTTTCAATTGGAAAATCTTGTCGGTCTGGCATTGTTTTGATAACATTGTTTTGCTTTGATGATTTCAGAAAGTGCATGTTTGATGCTCATCTTTGTTGTTGAGTTCACTTGGTTTTAGTTGCTTTTCATGCCTAACTGGACTTAATGAGACAAAATATATTTTGTTGCCAAAAGAAAGAAAGGACACAACCATGTTTTAATAGAAAATAACGCACAACACTACCATTAGAAACACAAAAATTGTACATATCACCAATCTACTCCATGCCGAAAATTGTCATCACTAAAAAAAAAAGAACATAAAATCTTCATCTAAAAGCAATACAACACTAAAAAGATGAGTACCTTCTCAGTTGGTCCTCTCTTCATTGCTTGACTCAGTAAAATCCAACGTTGAACACGTATGCGGTCATCTTAACACTATACATAAGCTGCAGCAGATTCACTGCAAATCATTACCAATTATATAAAAGTTGAAAAAAGATGTAAATCGATCGGAACACAAAACTGAATAATAGGACCATATATTTTTTTATATATTTCCAAAAAATGTCTCTCTGTCCATTACATATAATAGGTCCATACATTTTAATAGGACCGAGCATATTAGGCAAATGAAATACCAATCTTTAATTGACCATATTTCAGTCATGTTTACTTGATTCCATCACATAATTTCAATGTGAGTTCCTACAGTTTTTAAATTGAATCTTGCAAGAGGAAAAATATAAAAGAAAAAAAATCTTAGCAGAAATACTCTTCAAACAACACAAACATAATGAAACCAATGATAAGTCTATTGCTTTCTGATGCAAAGAATTAGGCCAAAAGACACTAAGATCAAGAAGAATCAGTACCAAATTGAAGGGCTCGAGGAAATCATGACCAAACAATTATGCCGATAAATATCGATTAAATAGCCATGCGAGCAATCAAGCACATAATACTTCTGCAAGCCAAAGAAAAACCTATGAACTCGACTGAAAAAAAGAGAACAAAATCGGTGCATAGAGTAAAATAGAAATAAAATAAAAAAGAGAGGGAATGAGAGTGCATAGCTGTCTTATGTAAGTCACCGAGCTTTAGAAGTGCCCAGGGGATCCTCAGATGGCAAACCTGTGAAGAGAAGAAAAGGCAATAACCCAGGAACTATAGTAGAAAAGCAAGAGCCAAAATAAAGAACAATATAAAAAAAGAGGAGAAACCTGGTATACAAAGGTCGATTCTTCCCTCCTAGTTTTCGCCGTTTCCAAAGGGCGATCTATCGCTCTATTGACAGCGTTGCCTCCAACTCCCCCCGATGCCTCCCTCTGAAACAAACAGTTGGGATCACTTTCTCGAACAAAGATGAAGAATAAGAGAGCAAAACAAAAAAAAAATGTAGCTCAATCGAAAGAGGAAGAGACGATCTAAACTGTTGTACCGTCGAAATCGACGATGTAGGCCAGAGGCGTCCAAAATACGGCGGCAGAGAGGGGCAGCGATTCCTCAATCTCGCCTTGGGAGCTGCGCCCTTTCGTGCTGAGTAACAGAGGTCTTCGAAGGATCGAGAGAGAGAGAGAGAGAGAGATGAGGAACTTTAACGGGAAAAGAAGAGGGCACCCTATTCCCATTCCCATGTAATCTTTCGTGCTTCTCTCTGTTGTCTCCGCACGAAAATGCATCAAGGAAAAGCAACACTCTAGATACGAAGCTAGAGAGACAGAAAATCTAGAACAACCGGGTTAGTGGAGCTGAACGTAAAGGATGAAATCCATCAAGCAGGGAGAAAAATCCCTTTCGTGCTGAGTAACAGAGGTCTTCGAAGGATCGAGAGAGAGAGAGAGAGAGAGATGAGGAACTTTAACGGGAAAAGAAGAGGGCACCCTATTCCCATTCCCATGTAATCTTTCGTGCTTCTCTCTGTTGTCTCCGCACGAAAATGCATCAAGGAAAAGCAACACTCTAGATACGAAGCTAGAGAGACATAAAATCTAGAACAACCGGGTTAGTGGAGCTGAACGTAAAGGATGAAATCCATCAAGCAGGGAGAAAAATTAGACGGTTCAGATAATTGAACAGTAATTGACTGGTTTGAAATTGAAGTATTTAAGATATTAGTTATTATAGATTAAAATTTTAGTCCTAATGATTATTAACAAAGCCAAATATTAAAATTTCACATTTTCACTAATATCTTGATATCCAAAATAACATGTGAACATTACAAAGATGAGGCACAGCTAGGCTACTTAGTCAATAACAATATATAAGACTTTATTTTATATGTATAAAAAAATTGGCCACATAAAACAATCATACGTAACATGGGTGGATTGAAACTTCGTGATGTTCATATATGGTGCCCGACATAAAAACATGCAATGGCATTTCAAAACGAGTCCAAAATAAAATCGAAAAAAATCATGCAAAAATTTGTGTAAATTAAAACTAATATTTTCAAATAGTCTTCATTTTGAAATAAAATTTATATTCGAGTTTGTATGGATTTAGAGTTTAACCTGAAAGATATGGGCTAAAATCAGCCACGACTGACGGATGTAACCGTCAGTTATGATCAAATCTCAATTTTCGAGATTCTAACAGTCGATCCGAACTGTTCAATGTGTTCTCCATATTGAAATCTCATTGGATACCAAATTTTACATTTTTATGATTTTATTTACTATTTTTTTGAAATTTTTAAAAATCATAGTTATTGAAGGGTCCATAATTGTTTAGATTAAGAATTTTGTAAAATATCAAACAAATACTAAAATATTTCAGAAAAATATAAAATTTGATCTGTAACGAGATTTCAATATGGAGAACACATTGAACGGTTCGGATCGACTGTTAGAATCTCGAAAATTGAGATTTGATCGTAGCTGACTGTTGCATCCGTCAGTCATGGCTGATTTTAGCCCATCTCAACCTGAAATAATTTATTATTCTTGCGCATCCAACCCTATATCATTTTATCATTTTTAATTTCTCGACATGTACGTAAAACGATATAAATTTTTTACTTTGCTTTGGTAGAATTTAAATCTATTATTACTGTAGTTCGGCTGACCTAAATATATGCGCTCATATGCATGAAACTGTTGAGACTATTTATTGAGAAATTAACTTGATATCTTTTAACGATCTCTTCCAACAAAAAAGTTATGTTGCCATCAAGCCATTTTCTCCTTGATAATATTGATAGCCCGGCGGGCTTTGCGATCCCTACAGTTTTTTTTTTACTTTTTTATTTAAACCTGTTGACACGGGAAGGGGGATACACCGGACACAGCAATTGATACATACTAGCAGCAGTGCCCACTCAATGTGTGGGCGGACTTAACATGTGAAAATAAAAATATTTATATGAATATGTTGTCCATTTTCAATATTTAAGGTTAACGTTGTCTTGATCGGTGCTGAAGCAGTATTCACCGATTTAAACAAATATTGATTTAAAAAGTAGACATGTGAACAATTTAAAAAATAATTTGATGAAAAAAATATGTTTCTCAATAAAAAGTTCCACATAAAAATATATCATCTCAAATAAAAAAATATAATATGACAAAATTCTTGACTTGCTATTGTAATGAACAATGATCATACTCTAGTCGAATACATATTTTGTAAAAAATAATAAATAATTAAAATAAAAAAAATTAATATAATTCTATTCATTGAGTGAGTGTGATATGAGAGCAATAAATATTAATTGACAAGTTAAAAATTGAAATTTTATATCATTTAAATTAACACATATTTGATTAACATATAAATTCTTAAGAATACTATTGTCATCATATTTTGTTACGTAATTTTAGATTTTCTTATCATTTTAGAAACAATATGAAAACCGAAGGGATTGAATGTGTATCACACATGCGTTGGTATTTTCTTTCTGCACTTCCATTCATTATTTCTCTTTAAATTGTTTCGATACTATTCTATATCTATCATATAGACTACCTACGGAATTAGCCAGGTAAATCTTTTTTTTATTTACTTACCCAATAGTCGATCTTTCTAAAATCTTTTGAAAATATCTATTTTATTTCAAAATTCACTTTATTACATTAGTCAATTATTGGTGCCTTTTCAACTGGCTTATAAGGAAACAATAAATAAGCTAGTAAGGAAACAGTCCGAAAAAGGGAAAGTACGTGGATGAGGAAGAAAAGAGAATTAATTGCTATTCCAGTGTGGCCATGACGAATCCAAAATAATGTATGAGAAATTAGTATGTAAGAAAATTAGTTAATAAAAATTTTGGACACGCCATAAATAGAGGATTAATTGCTGTATTAATGTTTATAAATTGTGAATTTAAAAGGAAGCTTTTGCATTGTCATGGTGATAATTATGGGCAGTTTTAGTAGAAATCAATTCGTTTGGATTTATTACATTTAATTAATTAATTGTTGCTTAATTTAATTATAAAATAAAAACAGAAGTTTTTTCAGGTTGATTAGATGTCATGCGAACATTTAATTTGGTAATTGTTTTCTCTTCTCCGATCGGAAAAAAAACGAAATGTTTTACGGACTGTTTAATGCGATGACTAACACAATGGAAATTTGCTGCCATTTGTCATTCTGATAATTTAAGACATGCCAAATAAATAATTAGCTTATGAGAATTTTCTTATTTCTCAAAAAAAAAAAGAATTTTCTTTAAAAAAAAATAAAGTATGAAATGATACACATGGGTAGGCACACGAAATTGGGGATGGCTTAACATGGTCATTCAAATTTAATTACTTGTTTCCTATCATGATTCATTTATTCTATTGGCAAAACGTCATATAACATGTGCAAAAAAAGAAAACAACCCATTTTCATCCCCAAAAAATCTGAAAAGAAAGACAAAATTTTCATCAAAATAAACGTATACAAAATTTTAACAACAACACAAATGAAGCAAGTTCCAGACACAAATGCATAAGCAGTTAGGTTTGTTTCCCGCCGCAAAGAAGAAAACTGCCGAAATTCCAGATTCCACACCTGCCCGAAGAAAACAAAACCAAGTTATAAATGAAAACAATTATGAAGGCAAGGGCAAGTAGAAGTAATAGTCGTGCCTGGATTCCATTCTCATTAGTAATGGCCACAAGAAACCCTTGATTTGTAGAAACTGATAAAATTGGAGTACAACGTCTATTAAAATATCAATATCTGACAAGTTAAAAATATCAATATCCAAAGCTAAAAACCGCCATTACTCCATCCATAGTTTTTTTTTCGAGATCCTGACAGGAGCTGTCAAGGTAAGCAAAGTAAAAAACTTAAAAGTACTAAAAACTACAAAAAACTAAAATATTGGTACCAATGTTTATGTACTATTGACATGCATGATCCCATAGTACAGTTTTAAAAGCATATGAAGACACACCTCTGGATGAACAATAATAAATACACATCAAATTGGATTCCGTTAACATATTTAATTGGTACCTCACCACTCTAATTTGAAGAACCTCTTCAATCAAGATTTTGCTCATATTTGTAAGTGAGACGACAACAAGTCTTTCCAAGGCTGCATCCCATGTATATTTGCCAAAATAAAATTCAATAAAACAAAAAAAGAACTTACAGGAAGCCCAAGGGGTATGACCACCATGCCAAGGGAACACCAAGCGAGCATCAGGGAATGCTGCAGCCATGAATGGAGATGGTGATGGGTTTGAATTATGATGCCTCCGCTTGATAGGATATGAAACTGAGAGAGATCTTTCACGATCCCGTTCGTCTCGCCTGATATTGAAAACCTTGTCATTATAATCTCCATGCCTTCTACTAAGGTACTTGTACCTGTTTGGGCTACGACTACGATGTCTTCAAGAACTTCTTCTAGGAGTTGATGACTTCAAAAATTAATGAAATGGACTAATTCATGTTAATGCTCACACTTTGATCGATTGAACAGTCAGTGTGGACATTTACCAGATTAAGACCAGCAAAGAGGTACATACCAGTACCACCTGTATTTGAATGGTTCAAAAAAATTTAATTTTAAAAAAATAAATATTTACAATCTAATAAAAAAATAATAGAGCAAGTACCTCAATCCTGGATGAGTCATCGTCATGTCTTGCACGTGGGGTATAGCCATTTTCATCTTCATGTGTTATATTAGATTATGAAAATATAAGAAACATTAATATTAAATCACTAATGAAATGTAAACCTAATTCTATAATTAAGCTAGAACCATGGTTCTCCATTTCAATTCTATAATTCTATATTAATAAATAAAGCAAAAGTTTAACCAGATTGGTCAAAACACGGCCTAGTGGAAAACTAATTTAGGTACAAACATCTCTATAACTGACAGGTGTTTGATAGAACTTAAACTAATTGTAATGAGAAAGAGATGTAACCTAGAGCAGATCGATTTTCAGGAGGACGATAGAGAAGGATCTCTCTGTTAGGCAAAGAAAGACCTCTGATAATTCAGACTCTTGCCTAAGCTTTCTGACAATATATTGAAATCCTGAAAGTTCAAATTTAATTACAGTTTGCACCCAAATTCTTCAAGCTTTCCAGTTTTCTATACGCAGCCACGAGTATTCCAGTTTACAACATCTAAACTTCAAAGTCTCCTTGGATACCTACAACTCCTTTGCTGCATCATTAATTGGCACAAAAATTTATGTACCACGTGCTCAAAACTAAGTGATTTCCTCTTCAATCCAAAAGGTATGCAAACATGTGACTCATAAAATGTTAATAATTGCAAGGTTCAAAATCAAGTCCTCTAGGTCGTATGTGAAAATAGTAAGCTAATTTTATATGCTTATTTCAATAACGAAAAATGGAAAATGTTGATATTACCTTCCCCTCCTTGCTAAGATATGCTGAACCAATGTAACTCCATTGGAATGCAAACGCTGACGACTTCGTTGTCCAATTATTGGATCTAAATAAGTGTGTTGTCTGAAGTTGGATACAATGAGTCGTTGCTTCAAAGAAATAGAGTAAATGATTTAGAAAAAGTTAATGAACCTATAAACTTGAAAGAAGGTAGTATGCAATAAAAATTTAATAAATTTTAGGACAAACTTCTGATGGGTCAAATCCAGAGTCTTTACTTTTAAGTTCATAACCTATGGAATTGTGTTACTTTACAATTTTTATTACCAATCACTACTAAATTAAAGAAAAGTAGAAAATGAACAAGTTATAATATAAAATCCTATAGTACTCTACAGCAATTAATATCAAATTTCAAGGTTATAAATAAGAAGAAAGATATTGCAGCAAATTAAATCAATAAAAATAAAACTAAATTAGACTAAAAATAAACCAGATTTTATCAACTCAAAACCAAAACCAATTAAATCCAAATAGAAAAACGAAATCAAAAGGGACACGTAGCAGTACCTCTAGGGAAAGTTTCTTGATCAGTAGTTACCCAATGTTGTTTTGTGCGCCTGAAAGCAGAAAGCAAATAAAATTTATAGGTTTTGAACAGAATCAATCAAAACTATTGAAAGGTAGAAAGAATTTGCTATGATCAATGTTAAAAGGGAGAAAAGAGAAGAATCCAGATCTGGGGTAGCCTACCTGAGTTGCAAATGTTAGGTTGAGAGAAGAAGGCGACTTCCTGAATCACGTGAAAGGAGGTGAAGGAGCGACATGGAGGGCAGGGCGAAGCAGTGCAGCGGAGGAGAGGGTGACCATGGTTGATCAGAAAGTGGATTTGAGAGGGTAAATGGAGAGCGGCGGCCAAAACCCTAGACTCGCCATACGCCAAGAGAGAGGACCGGAAGGAGAATTAGGGAATAAATTTAATTTCGGAGGAGAGAAATCGTGGTTTTCCTTCTTGATTTGTTTTGGTTTCCTTCTATGAAAATTTCGATGGGAATAAACGGCGGAACGGGAGGGAAGGGGATGTTCGCCTTCTTGTTAGAAGGGATCGGAGATGTAAAAGGCACGAAGACGAAAGTCACGAAACCCAGAGCATAACGGTTTGTTAATGAAAAGCGAAAATAAATAATAAAATGCACGGAGAATCGAACTCTCGAACCTTGTGGTTTTAAGCTAGCGTCGTTCCGCTCCGCGCAGATGTTAACATGTCTAAACGAAAAGTTTAAACCTTTCATCTCAGTTGTAAATCTACATCACTGATCTGATCAAATCATAAAATTAGACGGTTCATATTACATTGGGTAAATATTTGTTTGCTCCTTTGGGTTCAAATTTTGGATAGACCTTTGGATTGGTGCTTTTATAAGTAGTAAAGATAAAGATAATAATCTGCAGATTCTAAAGCGATATATGCAAATATGTCCAGCGAAAATAGTATTTATCATGTTCAAATGTTGGATTTGATGTTTGACTAATCTTTTTATCTGGATCAAGTTGCAGTACTCTTTTAAAAAATTCATCTTTAATCTATCCATTGTATTAACAAAAAAAAATCATTATTATCTGTTAACACAAACTTCAAAGTTCTTTTATAAAATCAAAACAGATTCCGCATTGTAGGATGAAGCCCATAATCCAGGTTGGTGTTTTGGTTTTGGGGCAGTCTTCAACTCTTCATTTCTTGCCCCAAAATAAACGGACATCATAAAGTTTATTCGGTTTGGGGCAGTGTTTCACTTCACATTAGTTTTATCATGTTTTAAACGTTGTATCAGATTTGAATTTGATGTTTGACTAATCTGTTTATCTGGATTGAATTGTACAGTCTTTCAAAAAAAAAAAAAAACATCTTTAATCTATCAATTGTATAATAGCATAGATGTAGATTTATTAATATTTGTTACCACAAACTTTCAAGTTCTTTTGAAAAAAACAACCTAGATTCGCAACCATCGTAGTATGAACCCCATAATAATGCAGGTTGGTGTTTTCGTTTCGGAGCAGTCTTCATTTCTTACCCCAAAATAAATGGACATCATAATGTTATTTCCAGATTCCATTATATATTTTACGTCACATATTTAATATTTTCATCTACATTAATATTTTAAAATATGAAATTTTTTTTTTTCGAAGGCTGATCGGTTAGTTGCCAACAGAGATTATATTAAAAAAAAGAATATTTACAAGGTCTCACCAGAAAAGTAAAAAGTTACAGTAAAGACACACAGAATCTATTCTCTGTGAACGTGACCTTAAAAATCAGCTAATCTAAGATGCTGAATTTTCTAATAACAACCGATTGCGGACCAGTAATAATATCTGCGATCATATGCACCAATAATTTCCTAATATCTACATTATACTATGGTCTGTCTGGATGCGTTGGGAATTTGAGAATTTTCCAATTTCTAGACATAAATTTATTATAAACAATTCAAACTCTTCACAAAATTATACACTTCTCAATAAATTTATACCTAGAAATAGAAAATTCTCCAAATTTCCCAAATTCCTAAGCGATCCAAACAGCCCATAATTAATGATTTTTTTTTTCTTCGTTTTTGAATATTTTTCTTAAAAATTTTTGACAACTCTACAAAATATAGTAAAATGATATCTCATTTTTATATTGAAATTTACCATGCTTTGTGTTTGTTTGCCAGAATTTGATACGTACTACCGTCGTTTTTATTTTATTTTACACGAACTCAATGAAATTAGCAAGAATTGACAAGTTAGATGGTTAGATGACTGATTGTATTTTTTTAATTGTGGCAATTATCCGTTATGAAAACGATACGAAATAGTTTTTATCCGTATCCGTATCCGTTAAATTAACAAAAAAAATTTCTTACCCGTATCCGTTAACTTACCGAAAATAAAACTTTACCCATACCCGTCTTATACGGTACGGTACGGATTAGATAAACAAATTTTATTGACAGCACTATGCTTGGGGGGAGGAGGTGGCCATGATTATTCCACCTTACACCATATTCTACACGTTTTCCTTGTTCTAGAGCACGATTTGGAACTACTCTTTTGCTGGTGCAGCATGTTCCACAAACTTGGAGATAATTTGTAGCGGGACGGTGGCAGTACACGACGTGAAGACTATACTTCTCACTTTCTCTCTTTATTTAATACTTGATGGCTTTTGTAGTATTATTTCATGTTATTTATGTGTTTTTTAAGACTATGTTAGACTATAATTTTATTGTTTTAGGGGTAGGTGTAGCTTATGTTTGGGTTTGTCCTGTTATGCTTGTTGTTCGATTAGTATATGTGAATTGCTTATTGAGCTTTTATGTTAATATGTTTGTTTGAAGTTTATTGTGTTTTTTAATAGACGAATGACCATGTTTAGTTATGAAATACAACATAATTGAGTTGATAAAACTTGGATAAGTAATTCAAGGTAGGTTAGAAGCTGAAAGACAGCCAACAAATAGTTGAAAGGTGAAAGATTCTACTAAATATATACGACAGTTTGAAATACATATTTCAGCAATAAGCAAGGTACGAAGAACTTGATGAAGGATAACACTACGCTCTATATCAAATACTGTAATAGAGGACTACAAAATTTAGGTATGGCTAGATGGCCCTTCACCAAGCTCAATCAACATATATTATCAAGTAAAACACGACATTTACGTAGGGAATTCAGATCGAATTGTTAGCAATTAATTCAGACCGAATTCTTCAAGTCCGACCATGAAAGTGCATCAATTCGTTAACCTACGATCAAACTAAAGTGAAATCGAACCCTAATACATTTTTATTAGCATATTTCTATCCCAGAAAACAACAAAAAATATTTAATTTACTTGTTTGAGAAAATTACAGCTTTTTTTAATTGCTTGTTCAAACTAAAACTTCATAAAAGTTTCATCATCTTAACTTTTAGTAAAATAATAGGATTAGCATTTATAAACCGTACCTAGATTCGACACAAAGCCGTATCCAACGTCAGTCGTTCGTTTACTACTTAATTAGATTTAACAAAATTTTATTTTTACTTGTCTAAAAACCATATCGTAAAACTTCTGATACGAGTTGTGTCACACAACTGACACAACGTACCAATACAACACAACGCAACGTACCAATGGTGTTGTGCCGAAAATGCATATATTGTGTTTGCTTCCCCTCTCCCCTCAGTACTACACAGCACGAGATGAATAAAAAGTAAAGTTGGTGTACGAGATGACACGAGGCCTAACACAATAGTGTTTAAGACAACACGACACGGTACATAATCCAACTTGTCAAGTACTCCAACCAAATTAACTTTTGTCCTGTTATAAAATGTTGATTAAATTGATTTCATCTTTGACTAATCTGTTTATTTGGATGAGTTGTAAAGTCTTTTAAAAATTTTACCTTTGATCCACCGATTATATTCAATATTATAGCGTATTATTTTTCAATATCTGTTAGCACATATGTCAAAGTTCTTTTTTTTTTAAAAAAAAAAAAAAGAACTCAACTCAGATCCGCATCCGTCGTTGTACAAAGCCCATAAGTCCAGAGAATCCAGGTTAACGGCACAGTCTTAAATTTCTTAGCCCTAAAACAACATCGTTAAGTTATTTTCTTAGCCCGAATATTTCTCGTAAGTAGCAAATAGTAATCCGTTTAGGTTTCGGACACTCCTAGAGGGCCCAATGTGCTTATAATCAGTAATATTGATGTAGTGATGTATCAAGTTGTTCTCATAGCATTTACAAAGACTTGGAACAGTTGAGAATTCATTAACAGAGTACATGCAAAACCACATGCACAGGTAGAATGAATAAAAATCTTGGGAAATTTCTCTGTTCACACCAATATCCTAATAATCATTACACAAGTTGTAGTTGGTTAATATTCACATCGGCATACCTCCTCTCTTTGAAAACTACATATGTGTTTGTGTACATACATATATCTTACAAACTAAGAGAAAAAATAAAAAAAAAACAAAGGTTTGTTCATATTATTATCTTTATGAAAAAGACTTAATTCACAAATCACAGATAATACACCCCTCAGGCATAGCCGCTTAGGCAGCAGAGGGAGCACGGATGCAGCGCACCAGACGTTTCTCTGGAATCCTGCTGAGGGTACCCCTAGTCTGACTGGTGGGGCTCACCAGAGCTGGTCCCTTGTAGTCCAGGGACCTATCGTTGTACACATCCCACCATTTCTCAACTAGCGTCTTCACATCTCTTCTATCCATGTGCTCTTCCTTGCCTGTGTACCTCCACGGTTTTGATCCCTGCACGCATCCATATATAGATAGATAGATATGTCATAAATATATGTCCAAAACAAAATTAGAACAATTAATACTGATAGATAATCAAGGATTAATCAGCATCATTTAACTGAACAATTGAGGAGAGGAAAATACAAATAGCTAGCATAGGAGGTGTAACATACCGCAGCACAGTAGTGCACCACCTTGACTTTGGAGAGCTCAACCTTGTCAGGATGCCTCCACAGCATCGCCATCACAAGGTTGTACAATAGCGGGATCGGCTTGTATATGTCCTTGAAATACATGTTCAGAAAATCCTGCAAAAACATACAGTACACCCAATACTCAATTAATACATCTAATATATAGTTTGAAAACTTGTAGCATAACAGAAGCATAAGAGGTCACAGTTTTCCATTTTTTTTCTGCCTTAAAATAATTTTTGTAAACTTTTGGATTTGTTTCTATAATGAAACAGGTGGATACATGTATTTCAAAAAAAAATAATACGTCTAATCTAATTACAAAAAGAAAAGAGGAATATATATTCATTGGTACACATATATACCTGCTCAGCAAATGGTGTTGGTCGAGTGACCTTGAGGACAGCGAGCAGTGCCTTGGCGGTTGCAGCACTTGGTTGGGACACAAACATCCCTGCATTGAAGTACGGGGGTGGGGGTGGGCACAGCTCGTCACGGGGCCAGGGGACTCGGTCAGGGCTCTGCTGACAGTAGCCGATGCGGTACTGGGGAGTGTGGGACCAGGTCTTCTCACAGAAGCAGTCCATGACAGCATAGATAGCGCCGTCAGGCAGCTCAAATAGGTGATCGATGTTCTCGTACACCTGGATGTCTGAGTCTAGGTATATCATTTTCTCGTACTCTGTGAACTGCAATCGTACAACATATTTTAGAGAAGTAAATTATTAATGCATGAACCAAAAATTATATTGAGACGAAATAACATGATATCATTGAGTGTTTGTTGTACAGGAGATATTTGTTGGTACCAGCTCAATTAAGTAATTAAGAACATGAACATCCATGAAATGAAATGAATGACTTATGTATGGTTGTATGAATTTCACAAAGTAAAGGGGTAGTATAAGTTAACACTTAAGAACAATAATCGAATCCAATTAATACACCATAGTATGAACAGTTGCGCTTTCATGTTAGAACCAGAAACAGTTCTGTTCTGTACCTCCCAAATACGGAGCTTGGAGTAGTTGATGACGTAGTAGGCCATGGCGAACTGCGTGCTGCTGTCGGGTGGATGCACCGGCTCAATCTCTCTCACGATGCATCCCTGCGCCAGGAGCAGTTTCCTGTGGCTCTCAGGCACGTCGGGCAACACAGCCACGACAAGTGGGTAGGCGGTCCCTACCTTGCGCAGTCCCTTGACCAGGCCAACCACTCCTTTCACGTAGTCACCGTCTCCGGCCAGAAATGTCACGTAGGCTGCCTTCCTCTTCGCGGCCTCCATTCTGTTACTCTTTCAAGGGTCAAGTCGTACTGTCGTTGTAGAGTTAAATTGAACTTAATACAGAGAGTACTGTAATGCACTGAAAGTGTTCGACGAAATACGATTGGATTTGGTTGAAGATGCGGAGAGAAGAGAGTGGGAGCGAGCAGTTAAATAAAGGCGGGAGCGAGTCGGTTGGAGCGTTGTAACAAAAATTACGGAAAGGGACAGGTGAGGACGTGAGGTGAGAGCGGAAGAATGATCGACGGTGGTGGTGGGGGGTCGGGGACACGTGTAGCGCAGACGATGAAGGGGCGGCAGTAGAAGGCTCGAGTGTCATTCGTAGAACGAAGTCGGTCTAGAAAACTTAAAAAAAAAAAAAAAAAAGTCGGTCTAGAAGGGAAGAGATGGGTGAATTACACATAAACAATAAAAGCTGCTCACTGACTGGTGGGACCCGTACTAGATTATGGTCGGTCGGTCAAATTGAGAGAAGGAGTTCCAAGTTTGACTGATTGTTGAGTTCAAATTGGAAGTTGTTCGGTTCGGTCCAGTGCTGCTGCTACTTAGGCGGTGCTCCTTGTCTCGTCTCGTGTATCTCATGGAAATCTCCAAGTCTACCAGCTTCTACTTTATCTAATCGCCTCTGGTAGTCGTGGCTCAGTGGCTGACTGCCGACTTATTTAAGTAATAATATTACCCCCTGCTGAAGGTAGTGAGTAATACCAAATACTGAAGTACGTCATGCACAGAGGCCACCTAAGCTCCTAACTAACGGCCATTTGGCGCCTGATTTTATAGCTCTACTACTGTCCGTTATGTTTCATTTTCTTTAATATTATAATATAACGGCCCGCATTTGGATCTAAAATTTTGGGGAAAAAACATTTTATTAAAAAACTTATTAACTTTTATGTCAAAACATGTATAAAGAATTAACGGAAATGATATAAACCATCCAGTAATTTACCATCCAACTATCCACCCTTCCATTAGCGACATTTTAATGGGCTTTCTGGGCGACCAGGCCCATATTTTTCGTATTTTTCGCGCTGATGGGCCTGCAGTGTGCTGACATCAGCATTTCGTGTTATGTTTGATGCCTTAAGAGATGCGATTAATGTTCAACAGTTTTTCAAACTAAATACAACAAGGGATGTATTAATTTGCGTTAAATATTCAGTTTGATGTATTTATAAAGTGATATAGTAATGATTTATATTTTTATTTTTGCGTATTTTCAGTCGACAAATTTGAGGACACTACATCAATTTAAAATTTATTTTGTTAGCACAAGAAATGATTTAACATGCGTTATAAGTTAAATTTGATAGGTTCATAATATACCAAGAAAAGCACAACAACTAATACTAAATTAAAATATTAATATGATCCATAAAAACTGAACAATAATATGATCCCTAAAACAACATGATCAGTTTTAACAATCTAAAATAATACAAATTATAAGCAATCCAGAAGCTAAAACCAGCACAATTCGTAAATATTAGAACAAATTTTTAGTTTGCTAACACACAACGCCACACCAACTCGATCGAACCGCAGTCCAAACCTGCGTAATATGAATACAAATATATATGTAAAATGTTAACAACATGATCCTTTAATTTGACAAATAGATCACAATTTAAAATTAAATAATCATTTCAATGCCTTCAATAAAGCTTTCCAAATTCAGGCTGGGTAATTACTTCCCAGAAAGAGACAAGGTCACTTTGCACGCATTCTCTTTGTTTTCGAAGCAACACTTATGACAATACCAAATCTTTTTTTAGCTTTAGGTCAAGATGCTTTTTCGTCTTGCTTGCAAACTCTTTCATTTCATCTTTTTTCAAAACCAGTCAATGGTATACAACGCTAGAAAAGCAAGCGTGAACATTCCTACAATTTTATGCAAAAATTAGTTTTTGACAATAAAACATAAGATTATCCTTTATATTATTTAATGTAACATTTGTAGTATCTAACACATTTTTTGTGAAAAAATTGAAGTAAACATTTGTACAAGTGATCTCTAGATGCATGTAATATAACAAATGAAGCAACTAACTGAACACTTGTATAAATACACATGAATTAGAATGTGACATCAATACTAACAAAATGCAAAATTAACAAATTGAAGCACCAAGAAATAGAGAATACTAGAAGTAATTAGACACCACGAAACTCAAAATGCAAGTAATTAAAAACAAAAAATTATCCAAATAGGAAAAAAGAGATGACGTTCAATCTCATAGGCAAATTAATTAGTTACAAACTAAAAATCATTTAGAAGGAAAAAGTAATGGAAACCTTTTGGGGCTCTTGAGAGGCTATCGCTCCTCGCTCGGTGATTTGATTGAAAGAGAAGAGGCAAGAAGAGATGGCTTTCAACTTCAATCTGTTGCTTTTTAACGACTCGCATTGCTTCAATCCTATTGCTTCTCATCTAGTTGCGGTTATCCCTTCTCATTTAGGGTTTAGATAGGTTGAGAGAGAGGTTGAAAGAGAAGGGGGTAAAGAAGCAAAGGCTCGGTTAATCTTTTTTGGGACGAACTGCGAGGACGACGGAGACGAAACTAGGCGAGGAGCAAACTTGTCACTATTGAAGAGGAGCTCGTCGGATTACAAGGATAAAACAGAGGAGAAGAGGAGGAGAAGAGAGAGTAGAGAGATCGGAGATGGATCCAGATCTAGGGTTTCGAATAAAAAATGAAAGAGAAGAGAGAGGTCAAAGGGTGTGTCTATCTGAATATCACGTGACTATCATGTGCAGCGCACTTCTGGATGGTTGTGGATGGTATTTGCTTGGATGGTAATTACCAATTACCAAGAATTAATTTTATTACCATAGCGGTTAAAATGAGAAGCTCATACACAGCTAAGCTGGTTCATCAATTAATTTTAGTCTTTTTATTTTTGTAAACATTTAAAATTATACAAATTTCAACACTCTGATTAAAACTGTTTATGGATTTGTTTATGTTTATAGCTAAGATACAAACGTCGCTAACATTGGATTTGAGTTTTCTTCCTCCTCTTGCTTCATTCCATTAATTTTTAATTTCCTGAGAAGGATTTGAATCGCGAGGTTGCAACAACAACACTTTCCAAGTCTTAATCAACAGATTAAGCATAACAGGTCACCGTATTTAAGTGATTTAATTTAATTTAATAATATCTTCCGTACTCCCACAGGCATTTTACGCAACAACAATAATGGAATTGATACTATGCATTAGGTAGGCAAACGTGCAAAATGAGAACGTTAAAGGTCCCTTACGTTTAACGTTTCGTTTAGGGAACAAAAATATTTTTTCCTGACGTTTAACGTTTCTTTTAGGGAACAAAAAAAAATTCTGACGTTTAACGTGTTTGGATGAGCATGGAATAAGGAATAAGAATAAGAAATTTCGGTATGCGTGCTTATTCAAATTTCTTATTCTTATACCATGGTTTTGTTAGTATAGGAATAAGGGTCCAAATTTCTTATTCTTGTTTGGGTTGCACAAGAATAAAAATAAACACGCATGCCGAAATTTCTTATTCTTATTCTTTATTCAATGCTCATCCAAACATAATATTTAGTTAATATTTAACGTTCCGTTCAACACACTCACAGTCTTATCAATGTGCTCTTCGGACCATTAGGAGGCTGCATCAGCCTACTCACCGTTTTGACAAATTTGATCCAAGCTAAACCATATGCCGTCGACTTCCACTGACCAAATTGAGGAGATACCGTTTCTTGTCAGCCCATCACAATGCTTTTCGGCGCCTCAGTTCGCTGCTTTCACTATCAGTAGGCCATATCCCCATTGGGAGCCTCTAGAGCCCTAAGCTGAAGGTAAAAAGAGCAATTACGATGAAAGCGAGGTCTCTGCGACCGACAAGTGGGTCCCTTCACATGAAGGAAGCATCACAACGCTTGATAACGATTTTCTAGCAATCCCAAGGTCTCCAGATTGTTGCAATTAACCGGTGGCGGTATGGCTCTCGTCAAATCAAAGGAGAAAGAAAAAAAGAGAATGAAGAGAAGAGTTGCTTGTCCCGAACGTACATGGACCTGACAAATGAGGGAACAATAATTGACGGCGGGTCCCATAAGTAAAATAAGGCATTGGGGCATAGCATACCTGATCCACAGAACTGGCCAATCCGAATTTGCTCCCGCGCGGGACTGTCCAGCGCAGCCTACGAACCGTCCGATCCGATCTGGACGGTTCGGGCCTATCAATCAGGTTACATGCACGGGGCTCCCTTTGCCATTGAGATTAAATCACACGGCTGTGATTTATGCGCCGGACAGTCCCGCGCGGGACTAGATCTCAATTTCAGAACTGGCTGGCCATTTTAAACAAAGTCGCCCCATTTTCGGCAATCTTCTGCGACACTTCCATGTGGTGGGTTGCTGACAGACAATAAGTTCCAATCGAATGGCGACACATGTCCGCTCTGTTGAATGAAACCAAAACAGCGCTCATTCTTTCACTCTGCTTAATTGGAAAAATCCCAGGATGCCACGTGTCCCTGCCCAATGACCTGGACCAATCAAATTGTTGGAAAACTTTAAAAATCCATAAAAAATAAATCAAAACTCAGAAAAATATAGATCCAATTTTTGTGAAATCAGAAAATTATGAGAAATTTATTCATGCCAAAAACGTAACCAAAATCATGCTAAAACCAACAAGAACATTTAAAAACTCAAAAATAAAACATCCGGCCAATTACAGTTTTCCATATCAGTAGAAACTTTTGAAAAATCATTAAAAATCGCTAGAAACCCAGAAAAATGTAAGGAAAATTCATGTGAACTCATTGAACACTATTGCCAAAACCCAACAAAAAACACATTGACTACCATGACCATATTGAGACCGCTGCCAAAAATAAAGATATCTCTTCTTTGGGACCCAAACAAAACAAAACCAAATGAGAAATGAAATAACCCAAGAATGGATAATCCAAAACCCACTCAAAGCAATAAATCAAACCCAAAATGCTCGCTAAAATGAGGATGGTTAGGAACCCACAACCCACCCCAAGAAAACTGAAACGATTTAGTTCCACCCAAGACAGTCATGTACCACGAAAATTCCAGATCTTGACAAGACTAAAATTTACCAACCAAGAAAGAAACCAACACAACAAGGCTCACCGAAAACAAAAGGATATCATCCCAACAAAACCCACACAAGAAAGTCATTGTCAAACAAGCCTAAGAGGATGGCGATGACACTTCAAATGACTACTATTATTGTCGCTAACCGGTATCAAGTCATTCGCCTGTTTTCAGTAAAGCCACGAGAATTTCCAAAACCAAGGCTTAAAAATCCAACCCCAAAAGAAACCACAACTTCCTTTAATCCCCAAAATCAAGACCCAAGTAGGGTCTCTATCAAACCTTCAAGTCATCAGAACCCAAACAAGAACTTAGAATGCAGATTCCTCGTATCACCAAAATTCTAAATTCACCACAAATTCCTCATATTATCAAAACTCAATACGCTAAAAACCAAATTCCTCATACCAGAACCCAAAAGACGAGACAATTTTCAGCAATCAAAAACCTCAAACCAAACATGAGACACCAAGCCAGCACAGACCTAAGGCCGTCAATCAGAAACCTCAACATCAAGGAAACGATAAACATCCATCCATCAAGGCAACCCCAAATCTAAGAGCATGAGACCAACTGTCCTGCACTAAGTCCATTGATATGACAAAAACAACGAAAAATATAAAATCAATAAAAAAAACTAAAAAGAAGAAGTCTTAGCCCCTGGAAAACACTAATTGTGATTACAATCCTCCAGCTACCTAAGACATAGGATCCATCGATTTTCGAGTTTTCCGATCTAGAGGTTCTCTTGATCCTGTCAGAGGTAATTAACAATAGGGGCTTGCGCCTACTAAAATAGACCAAGAACCCCCCCCCCCCATAATAATAAACTCTCGTGAGAGTTTAAGACCGTGCAGTTATTGTTAGGAACTACTTTCACGTGTAATTTTAATTTTCATTAACAATTTAACAAATGATTAACAAGCACAATAAATGGATCTTGTTATTTAAGTATAATTGACGCTTTATGAGAATAGGAGATGGTTACCTCTTCCAAAATCGTGTTTGGAAGTGACGCCGATCAGATAGAGGTTTCAAGTAGTAAAGAAGTGTAACAATAAAATTCACTCAAGGAAGAGTAACACTCAGTTCTCAAGAGAAAGAAAATAGACATAAAACTCAGAAATTCGTATTCATTTCATAATATGTCTATTACATCATCATCTCTAGCTTATAAAGTAATCTATTACATTTGAAACTCACTACCCATTAATACATAACCTCCACCACTTTTTCTAATACCAAAACACATTAAATAAAGTCCTAGAAGACCACAAAAGATAGCACAAAACATAACAACAGAATATTAACTCTTTTTTTTTACTAATTAAAACAAAACATAACTCTTAACCAAATAATTAATTTTATTGACTGCTTCTTTGACTGAATGACATGGCTGGGATAATTAGACAGCATCTGACGTGACTTGAACGGTGTCATTCGCTTCTGCTGCGCAGTAACTCGTCCCTGAGTTCAATTCATTATCTCCATGGTAAAGAGACGGATCCTTCACATTAAAAGTAGCGGATACACCATAGTTTGCTGGCAGCTCAACCTTGTATGCATTATCAATGCGTTGAAGAATTTTAAATGGTCCGTCACCTCGTGGCATGATTTTTCCATGTCGTTCTGGTGGAAAACGATCCTTGCTCAAATGCACCCAGACCAGATCACCTTCCTTAAAAATCACTGCTTTGCGGTGCTTGTTTGCTTGCTTCTCATACTTCTCTAGTTGTGCTTCAAAATGTGTTTTCTCACTTGATCATGTAACTCCTTGATGTATTTAGCTCGCTCGTCTGCATCTCCACTATATTGTTGGTTTATTGGAAGTGACACTAAATCAATAGGACCAGTTGGATTGTGTCCATACACAACTTCAGTGGTTTGGCTACAAGAACGTTGTATGCAAATTCTACTTGAGGAAGAATGTTATCCCATTGTCGAATATTTTCACCAACCAAAATTCTTAACAAATTTCCCAAGCTGCGATTCACTGACTCAGTCTGGCCATCAGTTTGAGGATGATAGGTCGAACTGAATTGCAATCTTATTCCCAACTTCAGCCACAACGTGCGCCAAAAATGTCCAACCAACTTTGGGCCTCGATATGAAATAATGCTCTTCGGAATGCCATGCAACTTAACAATTTTCCTAAAATAAAGATCAACCACATTAGTTGCATCCATAGTTTTGGAGCAAGGTACAAAGTGCGCCATTTTAAATAATCGATCTACCACCACCATGATTGAGTCTTTGCTCCTCTGTGTGCGAGGCAACCCCATTACAAAATCCACACTCACATCTTCCCAGGGTGCAATTGGAACAGGCAGCGGGGAATAGAGACTCGTGTTTTGGGCTGGCAGGTTTTACAACGCAACAAGCAATGATTCACATCTTTCACCATCTTTGGCCAGAAGTAGTATTCTTGAATAAGTGCTGATGTTTTATCTCGCCTGAAATGTCCGCTGAGTCCCCCTTCATGAGCTTCTCTAATTAACTCCCAGCGAAGAGAACCACTTGGAATGCATATGCGGTTTCCATTGAAAAGAAAACCATCATGCAAAACAAATTCTTTATATGGTCCTTTTGAACATTATTCAATCATTTTGCAAAAGTAATCATATTTTTTGTACAGCTCCTTAATTTCTTCAAACCCCACAACTTTTGCTTGCAAAGTGATCAGTAAGGAACGCCTACGACTCAAAGCATCAATCACCTGATTTAGAACCCCACTTTGTGCTTGATATGAAAAGTCTACTCCTGCAAAAATTCAACCCAGCATGCATGCCTCGGTTTGAGCTTATGTTGCCCATTGATGTACTTCAAAGCTTGATGATCAGAGTATAGAACAAATTCCTTCGAAATGAGATAATGTCTTCAATGTGATAGTGCTCGAACTATAGCATAGAATTTCTTGTCATATGTCAAGTAGTTCTTGCATGAATCTGACAGCTTTTCACTAAAGAAAGCGATTGGATGTCCTTCTTGGTTGAGGACAACACCAATTTCCACACCAGATGCATCACATTCAAGCTCAAATACCTGCTCAAAGTTCGGCAATGCAAGTAAAGAAGCCTCCATCATTTTCGACTTGAGAAGTTCAAAACTGTTTTCAGCATCTCTTGTCCATCGAAACACTCCTCCCTTCAAACACTCAGTGATTGGTGCTGCAATAGTGCTGAAACTTTGAATAAATCGGCGATAGAAAGACACCTACCCGAGAAAGCTGCGAACTTCAAGAATTGAAGTTGGAACTGGCCAAGAGAGAATTGCCTCCACCTTTGATGGATCAACATGAATTCCTCCATTTGAAACAACATAGCCAAGAAACACCAGGTTGCTGGTCATGAACTCGCACTTCTTTAAGTTAACAAACAACTTCTGCTCATTCAGCACCTCAAAATTTTTGCGAAGAATATCATCAATAGACCACCACAAACCTGCCAATAAACGACTTGAAAACAAAGTTCATTAGTCGCATAAATGTGCTAGGAGCATTAGAAAGCCCAAATGGCATTACCAGTCATTCATACAGCCCATCACGAGTTTTTAAGGCTATTTTCCACTCATCACCAGGTCGCATTCGAATCTGATATAGCCACTTCGAAGATCAATCTTTGAGAACATATTTACACCACGAAGCTGGTCCAACATGTCATCAAGGCGAGGAATAGGAAAACGGTATTTGATGGTGATTTTATTAACCGCTCTACTATCGACACACATTCTAAAAGAGTCATCTTTCTTTGGAACCAAAAGAGCTGGAACTGCACAAGGGCTCATGCTTTCTCACACCAAACCTTTTTTCAAAATCTCATCTACGTGCCATTGTAATTCGGCATTCTCCATTGGGTTCATTAGATATGCCGCTTTATTCGGCAAAACTGCTCCAGGAACAAAATCAATGCAATGTTGTATGTTGCGCATAGGAGGAAGCCCTGCTGGAATTTCCTCTGGAATGATATTCTGAAATTCTGCAAGTAAAGGTTCTAACAATTCCAAATTTTTTGTTACATCATCTGCAACCTCTTTCGCCACAAGTGCATAAAGTAATTCATATTCTTCTATTGTTTCATAAAATTCAGATTTTGAGATAAATAAATTATCCTCTCCACATGCAGATTTTGATGCACTTTTATGTTCGGAAGGACCCAAAGTAACCTTGATACCATCTTTCATGAAAGAATAGGTGTTTCTAAATCCATCAAGCACTGCCTTCCTATCATACTGCCATGGACGACCCAAGAGTAAATGTCATGCATCCATAGGAACCACATCACACCGTACTTCATCACGATAATTTTCTCCAATGGAAAAATTCACTAAACACCTCTGGTCTACACGAACTGAATTACCATTTTGCAGCCAAGAAAGTTTATAAGGTTGTTTTTCAGGTTTTAGAGGCAGCTTTTCAACCATAGTTTTAGAAACAACATTTTCACAACTCCCGCTATCAATAACAACCTCACATACTTTGCCATATGACGTGCACCGTGTTTGAAAGATGTTGTTGCACAGCCATGCTTCGTTAGGTTCTGAACTTGCATTCAACACCGTTCGAATCACCAACAATTCTCCCACATCTCTATATGTGACTTCTTCTTCCTCACATGGCTCATCAAAAACTGGTGGCAACTCCAAATTGATATTTTCATTGTCCAAAGGTTTTTCAACAATTGCAAAGACCCGCTGGTTTATACATCCAAAGGCTATATGTCCATAACCTTGGCACTTGTAACATTGCACAGATTTCGGTTTCACTCGGGATGAACCCGCAATACCTTCTTGCATCGGAACAATTCTGGAGATTTTGATTGCTGCTGGTTTTACTGTTTGAGAGTTGCTACTACGATTAGTCGAATAACCGCGGGTTGTTACACGAGAACCACCAAAACTAGTTGATTTTCTGCCTTCCTTCTCCTTCAATTGCTTTTCAATTTTTGTAGCCACCTTAAAATCATCATGATAAGAACAAAAAGATTGAAGAGTTACCATATCAAGAATCTCTATTTCGAGCCCGCGAAGATAACGGGCAATGGTCTGCTCCTCGGGTTCTACAACCCTACACTTCAACATTAAATAATCAAACTGCTCTGTGTAATCAGCCACAGTTAACTCGCGTTGAGTAAAGTCGTGTAGCTGAAGGAATGCCTCTTGCAAGTAACCATCAGGTAGAAACTTCTTGCGCAACTCTTTTTTCATCTTTTTTCCAAGTTCGAATTTTTGACTTGCTTTCTCGCCATCGCTTCATTTTCAACTGCTCCCACCAAATAGAAGCGTGCTTCTTGAGTTTGATGGCAACAACTTTCACCTTCTCTTCTTCAGAAATGTTGTTGTAGTTAAAAACTCTTTCAACTGTATTCAACCAATCAATAAACTCATCAGGATTAATTCGACCTTCATACACAGGAATATCACCTTTCAAATCAAAAGCTCGTCGGAAACCAGTGTTCCTTCGGGGTGGGTGTTGATGTCAAGCCTCTTCATCACTGGACCCATGGTCGTGGAAGGGGTTGGCCTCATCATCTTCACCGCTGGATTGATCGTCATCTGAGCCACGATTCGATGTATCGCGGTCACGCCCAGCGACCTCCAAGTGCTCAATACGCTCTTGGAGTTGTTGCATAAACTGTACAAACTAATTAACCTCGCGATCTCAATCTTGCATCATATATCTAAGTGCTTGGTTTTCTGCATCTCGCTGGTCTTGGCCCCTTTGCGTTCGCGGCCTACCACGACCAGCCATCACAACCTAGAGTGCTCTGATACCAAATGACGTCGATCAGATTGAGGTTTCAAGTAGTAAAGAAGTGTAACAATAAATTCACTCAAGGAGGAGTAACACTCAGTTCTCAAGAGAAAGAAAATAGAGATAAAACTCAAAAATTCGTATTCATTTCATAATATGTCTATTACATCATCATCTTTAGCTTATAAAGCAATCTATTACATTTAAAACTCACTACCCATTAATACATAACCTCAACCACTTTTTCTAATATCAAAACACATTAAATAAAGTCCTAGAAAACCACAAAAGATAGCACAAAACTCTTAACCAAATAATTAATTTTATTGATTGAATGACATGACAGGGATAATTAGTCAGCATCTGACGTGACTTCAACGGTGTCAGGAAGGCTCGAGTCCTTTCTTTAGGAATCGATGGAATGCTCGTCAACTTCACGACTGCCCTCCAGTTGCCTCGAGTCCACCAAGAAAATTAACCAAGATCTCAAGACAAGTGCTAGCTTGTTCGAGACGATAGCTAATTTCCTTTATCTCCTTCGCGCGATTAACTATTTAATTGGAAGGATGATCAATCAACACATGAGCTAGAGAGAGGGTGGGAGGCGCACGCAAGAGAGAAGAACAAATTCTATTCTCTTGTGTGTGCCGTCGGCCAGGGAAGGAGGGAGAGAGAAGTGTGCTAGGGTTTCTGTAATTTCCATAAACAACGTTGCTATATATGAAGCCAAGTTCTCTTCCAATTTTTGTTTGGATAAAAATGCCCCTCTATGGCTGAAATTTTCATGGGCTAATGTAGGCTAATCTGCATGATATAGTAGCCCATTAATCCACTCCATTAATTAGTCTCAAATCGAACTTTTAATTAACTAATTAAATAAAAGTCCAATTAGCTCAATATAATTAATATATGATGAATGAATTTAATTATTAAAATATTAATAATTAATTTGGAATTAGCATATGCATTATATTATTTCTATATGATCCTCTTGAGTTAATTAATTATAACGGTTCACAACGGTATATAATTAATCAATCAACTTAATCATATTTTCGCAATACTCGCTACCGCGAATAAATAAATATTGCACGTGTGGTTAAAGTCATATTTGTGTAATTAAGTTAGTAACTCCTTCCTTATGATTTGTAGAACTTAATCATCACTTAACTTGCATACTAGTCTTATGTGATAATTAATGTTCCTTGTTAATTATCAAGACTATGGACAGTTTTGATTTATTATTGTCAAATCATAAATGAAACACAGTGATCCCCAATTCCGATCCTCAACTCGCATTGACTGTCAATAATAAAATCCAGAAACAAATGATCAAATTTCATCAATAACATAAACTGTAGAAGTAACCATAAATGATTGGTCTAGGACATATCTCTAACAGTTATCTCGCACATTGGGAGATAACAGTTATCTCGCACATTAGGACATATCTGAGTATCATTTGAGCATTTCAATTGTTTCTGGATTCATTCTTAGTCATTTAATCGCAATAAACTACATTTAAACTTTTTATACCTTTTATAATATGATTCATACTTTATTTATTCAAAAACATTAGATTATACATGGTAATTACGCATATAAAGTGCAAATAATGTAATTGTGAGTAACAGTTGAGCATTTCAATCGTTTTCTGGATTCATTCTAAGTCATTTCATCACAATAATCCACATTTAAACTCTTCATACTGTCAAAAAATAAGATTCACATCTTATTTATTCAAAAGATAGATTATACATGGAAATTACGCAAATAAATTTCAAATAATGCAATTCTGAGTATCATTTAAGCATTTCAATCGTTTATAGATCCAATCTAAGTCATTTCATCACAATTATCTACATTTAAACTCTTTATACTATCAAAAAGATGATTCACATCTTATTTATTCAAAAAGATAGCTTATACATTGAAATTACGCAAATAAATTTCAAATAATGCAATTCTGAGTATCATTTGAGGATTTCAATCGTAGATTTATTCTAAGTCATTTCATAAAGATAGCTTATCTACATTTAAACTCTTTATACCATCAAAAATATTATTCATATCTTATTTATTTCAAAATATTCGGTTATACATGGTAATTACTCATATAAAGTGCAAAATAATGCAATTCTGAGTCTTATTTGAGCATTTAAATCATTTCTGGATTCAATCTAAGTCATTTTTCATCACAGTAATCTACATTTAAACTCTTTATTATACAGCCTAGAATGCGATTCATATCTTATTTATTCAAAAAGATTGAATTACACAAGGTAGTTACACATATAAAGTGCAAATAATGCAATTATGAGTATCATTTGAGCATTACAATCTTTTCTGGATTCATTCTTAGTCATTTAATCACAATAATCTATATTTAAACTCTTTATACCCTTTATAATATGATTCATATCTTATTTAATCAAAAAGATTGGATTATACATGGTAATTACGCTTTATAAAATGAAAATAATGCAATTCTGAGTATCATTTGAGCATTTCAATCGTTTCTGGATTCATTCTAAGTCATTTCATCACAATAATCCAAATTTAAACTCTTTATACTGTCAAAAATATGATTCACATCTTATTTATTCAAAAAGATAGATTATACATAGAAATTATGCAAATAAATTTCAAATAATGCAATTCTGAGTATATTTGAACATTTTAATCATTTATAGATTTATTCTAAGTCATTTCATCACAATAATCAACATTTAAACTCTTTATACAATCAAAAAGATGATTCACATCTTGTTTATTCAAGTAGATTGGATTATGCATGCTAATTACGCAAACAAAGTGCAAATAATGCAATTATGTGTATCATTTGAGTATTTCAATCATTTTTGGATTCATTCATTGTCAGTTAATCGCAATAATTTAGATTTAAATTCTTTATACCATTTAGAATAGGATTCTTGTCTTATTTAAATTCTTTATACCGTTTAGATTATTGTCAGTTAATCGCAATAATCTAGATTACACATGGTAATTACGCATTAAAGCTCAAGTAATGTAATTCTGAGTATCATTTTAGAATTTCAATCGTTTTTGGATTCTTTTAAAGCCATTTGATCTCAATAATCGACATTTAAACTCTTTATACCGTTTAGAAATTAATTCATATCTTATTTATACAAAAATATTTGATTATACAAGGTAATTATGTAAATAAAAAGAAAATAAAACAATTCTCAGTAACGTTTCAGCATTTCATTCATTTCTGGATTGATTCTAAATCATTTCATTACAATAATCCATATTTAAACTCTTTCTACTGTCTAAAATTTAATTCATATCTTATTTATTCAAAAAGATTGGATTTTACATGGTAATTATGCATATAAACTGCAAATAATGCAATTCTGAGTATCATTTGAACATTTCAATTGTTTCTGAATTCATTCTAAATTATTTCATCACATTAATCCACGTTTAAATTCTTTATTCTATCTAGAATATTATTCATATCTTACTTATTCAAAAAGATTGGATTATAAATGGTAATTATGCGTATAAATTGCAAATATGCAATTCTGGGGATCATTTGAGCATTTCAATATTTTCTGGATTCTTTCTAAGTCATTTCTTCACAATAATATACATTCAAACTCTATATACCGTTTAGAATATGATTCCTATCTTATTTATTAAAAATTATTGGATTATACATGGTAATTACGCATATAAATTGCAAATAATGCAATTCTGAGATGATTTGTGCATTTCAATCGTTTCTGGATTAATTCTTATTCATTTGATATCAACAAAATACATTTAAACTCTTTATAATTTCTAGAATATAATTCATATCTTATTTATTCAAAAAAATTGAATTATTCATGGTAATTACGCATGTAAAGTGCAAATAATGCAATTTTGAGTGTCATTTGAGCATTTTAATCATTTCTAGGTTCAAATAAAGTCATTAATTACAATAATCTAAATCTAAAATCTTTATATTGTCCAGACTAAGATTCATATTGTTTTTATTTAAAAAGATTCGGTTATACATCGTAATTACGCATATAAAGTACAAAATAATGCAATTCTGAGTGTCATTTAAGCATTTAAATCATTTTATCAGAATAATCTACATTTAAACTCTTTATACTGTCTAGAATATTATTTATATCTTATATATTCAAAAAGATTGGATTATACAAGATAATTACGCATATGAAGTGCTAAGAATGCAATTCTGATTACCATTTGAGCATTTCAATAGTTTCTGGATTCATTTTAAGTAATTTCATCACAGTAATATGATTAATATCATATTTATTCAAAAATATTGGATTATACATGGTAAGTGCGCATATAAAGTTCAAATAATGCAATTCTGAGTAATATTTGAACATTTCAATTGTTTATGGATTCATTCTAAGTCATTTCATTACAATAATCTACATTTAAACTTTTTATATTGTCTAGAATGTCATTCATATTTTATTTATTCAAAATAATTGGATTATACATGGTAATTATGTATATAAATTGCTACTAATGCAATTCTGAGTATCATTTTAGCATTTTATTTTTCTTGAATCATTCTAACTCCTTTCATCACAACAATCTACATTTAAACTCTTCATACCATTTAGAATGACCTTCATATCTTATTTCTTCAAAAATATTGGATTATACATTGTAATTAATTTATTAAATTACAAAAAAAATGCAATTCTCAGTATTATTTTAGCATTTCAATCATTTATGGATTCATTCTTAGTCATTTCATCACAATAATCTACATTTCAACTTTTTATAGCGTCGAGAATATGATGCATATCCTATTTATTCGAAAAGATTGTATTATAAATGGTAATTACGGATATAAGTGCAAATAATGCAATTATGAGTATAATTTGAGCATTTCTATCGTTTTTGGATTCATTCTAAGTTATTTCATCACAATAATCTACATTTAAATTTTATACACTATGCAGACTAAGATTCATATATTGTTTATTCAAAAAGATTTGATTATACATGGTAATTACACATATAAATTAAAAATAATGCAATTCCGGGTACCATTTTAACATTTCAATCATTTTTGTATTCATTCTAAGTTATTTCATCACAATAATCTACATTTAAACTCTTTATACCATCTAGAATGTGAGTCATATCTTATTTATTCAAAACTATTCGATTATACATGGTAGTTACGCATATAACGTGTAAATGATGCAATTTTGAGTATCGATTGAGTATTTCAATCGTTTTTAGATTCATTCCAATTCATTTCATGACAATAATCCATATTCAAACTCTTTATAACGTGTAGAATATTATTATATCTTTTTATTCAAAAAAATTAGATTATACAAGTTAATTATGCATATAATTGCAAATAATGCTATTCTGAGGATCAATTGAGCATTTCAATCGTTTCTGGAGTATTTCTTAGTCATATCATCACAATAATCGACATTTAAACTCATTATTATTTATTTAAAAAGATTGGATTATAAATGGTAATTACACATAAAAAGTGCAAATAATGCAATTATGAGTATCATTTCAGTATTTCAATTATTTCTGGATTCATTCTAAGTCATTTCATTACAATAATCTACATTTAAATTCTTCATACAGGGAATGTGATTCATATCTTATTTATTCAAAACGATTGGATTATACATGGTAATTAGGCATATAAATTGCAAATTATGCAATTCTGAGTATCATTTTAGCATTTCGATCATTTCTACATTCATTCTAAGTCATTTCATTCTAAACTCTTTATAACGTCGAGAATATGATTCATATCCTATTTGTTCAAAGAGTTGGTATTATACATGGTGATTACGCATATAAATTGCAAATAATGCAATTATAAATATCATTTGATAATTTCAATTGTTTCTGGATTTATTCTAATTCATTTCATCACGATAATATACATTTAAACTCTTTATACTGTTTTAAACTCTTTATAATGTTTTGAATATGATTCATATCTTATTTATTCAAAAAGATTGGATTATACATGGTAATTACGCATATAAAGTCCAAATAATGCAATTCTGAGTATCAATTGAGAAGTTCAATCGTTTCTGGATTCATTCTTAGTCATTTCAACACAAAAATTAACACTTAAACTCTTTATACCGTCTAGAATATGATTCATATCTTATTAAAAAAGATTGTATTATACAAGGGAATTACGCAAATAAAGTATAAATAACGCAATTCTGATGATCATTTGAACATTTCAATCGTTTATGTATTCATTCTAAGTCATTTCATCACAATAATCCAAATTTAAGCTCTTTATACAGTCCAGACTAAGATTCATATCTTGTTTATTCAAAAATATTGGATTATACATGGTACTTACGCATGTATAGTGGAAATAATTCAATTCTGAGTATCATTTGTGAATTTCAATCATTTCTGGATTCATTCAAAGTCATTTAATCACAGTAATCTAAATTTAAACTCTTTATACCATTTAGAATATGATTCCTGTCTTATTTATTAAAAAAAATATTGGATTATACAAGGTAATTACACATATAAATTACGAATCAATCGTTTCTGGATTAATTCTTAGTCATTTAAACTCAATAATCTACATTTAAACTCTTTATTCCATTTAAAATGCAATTCCTATCTTATTTATTCAAAAAGACTGGATTATACATGGTAATTACGCAAATAAATTGCAAATAATGAAATTCTGAGAATCATTTGTGCATTTCAATCGTTACATGTTTCATTCTAAGTCATTTCATGACAATAATCCTTATTTAAACTCTTTTTATGTTTTCTAGAATATGATTCATTTCTTATTTATTCAAAAAAACTAGATTATATATGGTAATTACGCATATAAAGTGCAAATAATGCAATTCTGAGTGTCATTTGAGCATTTCAATCATTTCTAGATTCATTCAAAGTCATTAATTACAATAATCTACATTTAAACTCTTTATACTGTCCAGACTAAAATTCATATCTTTTTATTTAAAAAGATTTGGTTATACATGGTAATTGTGAGAGACGGCTGTTTTGTCTGTGTCCATGTCATGTAAACACCATGTAACCAGGCCATAGGGCATGGGGGAAATTCAGGGGGCTTATGTACTGTGTACTAGATAATGCTCCTATATGCATCCTCCCTATTAGGGGGTGGTGATATTTGAGAGCAAGACTGGCTATAGTCCCATGTAATCGGGTCCGTCCCTGTCCAGACCATAGTTACAACCATGTAAATCATGGCTGAAAGCGGTACTAGTCTCGCTATATTAACTGTTGTCTTAAATTCAGACCATGTGTGTATATTGCATCATTTATGCCAATCTGAAATAAATTATTACGGGGTAAATTGAAATGGAGTGGTGATCCAAACTGTGACCAAAACATTGTCCAAAATATACTGTAACGCATGACGGTTACGGCCGGTCTGAGTGTGCGGTGGTTAACTTAGCTGCCCTGTCATGGTTCATGTACTTGGGCATGTTTGATTGCATGTACTGGAGGTGTCCCTTGCAAGTACCACTGGATTTGTCCAGTGGATAAATAACCTTTGAAAGTTGTCCAATAGGTAGTCCAACCTGGTCAACTAGCCCAATTGAATTGTGACAGCCAAGTAGCTTAGTCACTTGGGCAGGGAGAGAGAGCTAGCAGACACCTGGTCCCCACCTTTTTACCCCTCTCTTTGGCCCAATTCTATGGACAATTATGCCGTTCTTCTTGTCAAACTCGTATTAGCTCTGTTCTCTACCAAAACATACCATTAGAGCTACGTTTTGAGGCATTAGACAGTGAAAACGAAACCAAATCGTGTGTAGCGCTATACAGACAAAACATTTCGTGTACTCTTTTGCGCTGAATATGCTGGTGTTGTGTAAATATTTTGTCCATATGCGCGCTACAAAGTATGTAGCGCGACACAGGATAAGGATTCGTAAAAAACAGTGCTTGGGTCATAGCTGGATAGTTGGGAAGGTAAAGAACAAGGTTGCATGCATGGTTTTGGCCCTGGTTTACCCAAAACAGGCTGGGAAAGCTCATGACGGTGCATAAGTCATGTACGGTGACTGGTTTTCATGACTTAAACAGATCTTAGGGATGATGTTCATGGTGCCAAAACAGTCTTGTTTGTGTACCCTAACTGACCATGTGGTAGTAAGCACCATAGGTCTGGTGTTGGACAGAAGTTAGACCAAGAAACGGTGATGCAAACGGTGCTGCACCGCAAACCAGTCACGGAACAGTGTTTGGTCCGGTGCCTTAACCACGAAATTGATTGAGTTATAGGCTGGCCTTGTGCATAAATGTGACTTAGGTTTTGTTTGCTTGAACCGGACCTTGAGCAGAACGAAGCGGTGGACCTAAGCGGTGAAGCGGGGACATCGCAACAGTGAAAGGTTTGAGGTGCGGATTCCACCTAGACCCTAACTTTTGTTGTTGTTCTAAAAAGTAAAGTTGAACTATGCATGTTGCTTGTTGTTTTTTGCGTGACCTAGCATGTAGCCTGCATATATAAATTGCTATACTATATACTACATGACTATGCATAGGATGGATTGTTATTTATTTGACTTGCATATTGAATGGTTATAATGTTGTGACTGAATTGTGATATGTAAGGAAACTGTGCTAATTGTGTGATGAATAACATTACATCTTTGGAAACCCGAGTTGCAACCGACTTTCCAAGGACCGTGAGGTAAGCGCTTATGTTCTCAAAAATTAAGTGCTATTTGACTGGATTGGATTGATGATAAGGCATGGACATGGCTGATTGGTAACCAACCTAGTATATTGCATGAATAGGGACCCAAAAAATGTGTCAGCATTTGTATGACTTGTGAAATTTGATTACCAATACTCTTATCTAACTGGCAGTGCATTGCATGAACAAGGTTTTACTCAATATTTTTATGACTGAACTGTATTGTAATGCAAACTATGTTCTATAAAAGCCAAGTGTGTACTTAGTTTCGCAACATGAGACTTCAGGTTCATGTGTGGCTGGAACTAAATACTGCACTAAGAAATGGTTTTATTTCTCACCATACCATGTTTTTCTCTAGACTTGAGAAGTAAGTCATGTAAATTGCATGCTATGTTTTGTCGTACTGGTGTTCTGCTGTGCGTACTATTTGTGTAAACATGTGTTTGTATATATGTGTAAACCTCAGTTTATAAGTTTACTTGACTGTTGTTTGTGAGTTTGGGTTGGGGAACTTTGTCAAACTGTGTGAATGCTTGCCTTTATGGCTGGATACAACCAAGTACAGGAGGGACTATGCTGAAATTTTGTTTTAGACATGTTACAAGCATAACCTCAACTCTGTTTTAGAACTGTTACTTGCAAATTGCATGGTGCTTAGTATGATAAAACATGGCATGTTGACTTGTAGCCAGACAATAAGCCTTGCGGTGCGTGCGAAAAAAACGTGCATGCGGCGGGAATTTGTCATGCCGCCGCTGCGGGGTATGACAGTAATTACGCATATAAAGTGCAAAATAATGCAATTCTGAGTATCATTTGACCATATAAATCATTTCTGGATTAAATCTAAGTCATTTCATCCCAATAATCTACATTTAAACTCTTTATACCGTCTAGAATATTATTCATATATTATATATTCAAAAATATTGGATTATACAAGATAATTACTCATATGAAATGCTAATAACGCAATTCTGATTATCATTTGAGCATTTCAAGTTTCTGGATTCATTCTAAGTCATTTCAGCACAATAATCTACATTTAAACTCTTTATACCGTCTAGAATATGATTGATATCTTATTTATTCAAAAAGATTCGATTATACATGAAAAGTGCGGATATGAAGTGCAAATATTGCAATTCTGAGTATCATTTGAGCATTTCAATTGTTTTCTGGATTCGTTCTAATTCATTTCATCACAAAAATCTACATTTAAACTTTTTATACCATCTAGAATGTGATTCATATCTTATTTTTTTCAAAACGATTGGACTATACATGGCAATTACGCATATAAATTGTAATTAATGAAATTCTGAGTATCCTTTTGGCATTTCAATCATTTCTGGATTAATTCAAAGTGATTTCATCACAATAATCTACATTAAAACTCTTCATACCGTCTAGAATGTGCTTCATATCTTATTTATTCAAAAATATTGGATTATACATGGCAATTACGCATATAAATTAAAAATAATGCAATTCTGAGTATCATTTTAGCATTTCAATCATTTCTGGATTCATTCTAAGTCATTTCATCACAATAATCTACATTCAAACTCTTTATACTGCATAAAATTTTATTCATATCTTATTTATTCAAAAAAATTTGATTATACATGGTAATTACACATATAACGTTCAAATAATGCAATTATGAGTATCATTTGAGCATTTCAATCGATTCTTGATTCATTCTAAGTCATTTCAACACAATAATCCACATTTAAATTCTTTATAATGTGTAGAATATGATTAATATCTTTATATTCAAAAAGATTGGATTATATATGTTAATTACGCAAATAAATGAGAATAAAGCAATTCTGAGGATCATTTGAGCATTTCAGTCGTTTCTGGAGTAATTCTGAGTCATTTCATCACAACAATCTACATTTAAACTCTTTATACTGTCTTTAATTTTATTCATATTATATTTATTCAAACATATTCGACTATGCATGGTAATTACGCATATAACGTTCAAATAATGCATTTTTTAGTATCATTTGAGCATTTCAATCGATTCTGGATTCATTCTAACTTTCTAAGTTATTTCATCACAATAATCTACATGTAAACTCTTTATATTGTGTAAAATATGACTAATATCTTTTTTATTCAAAAGCATTGGATTATACATGTTAATTACACATATTATTGCAAACAATGCAATTCTGAATATCAATTGAACATTTCTGTCATTTCTGGAGTAACTCTGAGTCATTTCATCACAATAATCGACATTGAAACTACTTATACTTTCTAAAATTTTATTCATATCTTATTTATTAAAAAAAATATTGGATTATTTGAGCATATAATGCAATTCTGAGTATCATTTCAGCATTTCAATCGTTTCTGGATTAATTCTAATTCATTTCAACATAATAATTTACATTTAAACTCTCCATTCTGACTATAATGTGATTCATGTCATATTTATTCAAAACGATTGGATTATACAAGTTAATTATGCATATAAATGAAAATAAAGCAATTCTAAGGATCAATTGAGCATTTCAATCATTTCTGTATTCATTCTGGGGCCGTTTGGATCGCTTAGGAATTTGGAAATTTCGGAAATTTTCTATTCCTAGGAATAAATTTATTGGGGCCGTCTGGGGCCGTTTGGATCGTTAGATCTGCTCCAAGATCCGTACAAACCTAAGTCGTTGGATAGAAAAATTAAGATGTGCCTCTCCTTAGTTTGCTCCGTCCTTTCCGACTAAATGGTTCCCTTCAGAGCTCGCTCTCTCTCTCTCACGAGCAAAATGAAAAGAAAAGCCAATCTCTCTCGCCTCTCTCTCTGTCTCTCTCTGCCGACTCCAACTCCTCTTCCAATCAGTCGCGACTCCAACTCCTCTCTCCGTCTCCAGTCAGTCGCGCCTCTGTCTTGCCTCTCTCTCTCATTATCATCCTCTCCGAGCCGCGCCTCTCTCATTGGAACTTCGAAAGGTACCTGTGCGTTTCTCACTCTTTCTCGTACACAAATTTTGCTCTGGAACCAAAACCCTAGATTTAAAAATGTAGATTTTTTTTTTCAAAACAGTTTTGCTTTCCCAAACCCAAAATTCACTTTTTCTTTTGTTCCGGATTTTTTTTTCTTCGAAACAGTTTTGGTTAATGAGTTGTAAAATTAGGCCGATTTTGGATTCAATTGGGATCTATGTAAAGTGTCTATCTGAAAGTAAGCAGCTTTATTTTGCTTGATTGACTAAATTACCATCTGATAAGGTCATCTTTTGTGTGTACTTAACTTTCTACAAATGAAGCAAATCATATGGAAAAGCACCAACTGAAACACCACTTAAAAGCTAATAATTCTATTATTTGGATATTTTGCATTGCATATTCCCTAAAGATAGACGGAAAATGGTTCATTTAATGTTACTTGTTGCCTACTATTACTATTATTATTAGAGGTATTATTATTAGTATGGCTAGTCTTACTATTAGTATTTTTATGTTTTGTATTTTTTTTTGTTCTTGGATGTGTTCTCTTGTTGGGTTTCTTTCTAGCCTACCCCAACTTGTTTGGGACAAAAGGCTTAGTAGTAGTAGTAATGTTACTTGTTGCCATTTTAGAACTTTTCCTGTTTACTAATTTTTGACATATCTCAAGATAAATTTAAGTTATTGTAACTTTGCAAGTGCACTCCACTCATTGGTACTGCACAAGTTGCTAGAAGCCTATTTATTCATTTTAAATTTTTATAACTTGATGTATGACTGATAACCACAGGAGAAGGTGTGTGGTTGTAGAGACACTGACGGAAAAGCATTTCAACTTGGCATTCTAAATTCAACTTGCATTTGGGTCTTGTTGATACTGGTATGTGATCCAGATACATTGATGCCTTGGTTCTAAGCTCTTTCACATAAATGCCGTTATACCTTTATTCATCTCTTGGAAAAACTTTTTTTTTAATTATTAGTCAGTACATAATAACTGAAGAGTGAGTATTAATTTTTTTGTGGCCAGTAATTGCTTTATGAATAATACTCGTACTTTTAGTCTTTATGAATAATTGCTCTAAACAGGGATTATCTGACAGACAAAAGAATGAAGGGAATCCAGTGGGTTAATTCAAGAATGAAGGGAATCCAGTGGAGTGGATTTAAGTGGAGAAGAAGATGATACAGAAGAGAATGACTAAGTATTCATTTTATGATTAGAAAATCTTTTGGGGTGATTTTGTAAAAAGTTTACTAAGTATTGCATTTTGTAAAAATTTGATGTCTAACGAAAGTTGTAGGCAATCAGTGCTTTAGCTCAAATTATGGTTGTAAAAATTTAACGTCTAATAAATGTTGTATGCAATCAGTATCTATCAAAAGTTGTATGCTATCAGTGATTTTGCTAAAAGTTGATGACTAAGCGCCTGACAATGATTTGTAAGCTCAAATTATGGTTACATATCAAATATTACCTTTGTTGAAAGTATGTGCATATTTGCCTCTTGCGCAATCAACCTCTGCACCTTTTTGAACAAATAAATGGTCACAACCATTTAACTTGTATTCACGCCTTATATATTTCATGCCTTTTTGAAAAAAAAAATTGAGCATTCTGTATAAGTTTATTGAGGTAAAACCGGTACAGAGAGAACTGGAAACACATGAAATATGGCCTAGAGAGATGCAACCAGTACAGAGAGAACTGAAAACGCATGAAAACAAGTGCTCAATTCAGACAACTCATTTGTACCAAGTGCAACAAGTGCTCAATTCAAAAATTTGGCGGTGCAGGGAAACTTATTTGTAGATAATATTTGCCGAGATTTATTAAAATGTTCCCCTCATGTATGTGAAACAAAGAAGTCAGACATCTCCGTTATTTTAATATAAGTAAATAAAAAAAAAAGAAAAACAACTCCATATATAGTCTACATCTTTCATATTTTAATATAAGTAAATAAACAATACATAAGAAGTCAGACATCTCCATATATGGTCCAGAGAGATTATACTAGTCAGACATCTCCATATACGGTCCTTCCATTCCCGAGTGTTCTTCTCCTTTTTGAGTTTATTTAGCCGATAAAGAAGTTCATTAATTACTTTCTTAGTTCGGTTTGAACAGGTGCATCATACCAGCTTAAGAATCCACAACCGCTCGATATCTACAAAATTAAAAGTGGAAAGTCATCAGCTCTAAGAAATTCCTTCATCACATGATTTGATATAGTGAAATGTGCAAAATTAATCTGCATCCAAAGAACCTTCTACCAGGATTAGAAGTCGTCCATGCAGTTTTCAAAACAGCCAGCTTGTTACAATGACAAAGTGAAAAACCATTACTCACATTTGATGAACCTTCCATGGAGCTACAATCTAGGAGAGATGAACATTGGTAAAAGTGTTATTAACTAATGCAACTTATGCCAGCATATAGTATGTTCAATTAAGAACAAACGCAAGGTACTTATTGAATATAATTAACTAATTTTTCTATTATAACTTTCTCAGTCCCTCTATATCAAGCTCTAAAATAAAAGAGAAAAAACTTATTTTCTCTGCATTTTCAATTACTAAACACTCATTTGATTTTAACTTTATTAACTAAAAAGAAATAGCCCAAAAAAGACACTATGTCTGATATGCATTATTGCCTAAATAAATCCAGTTAACCCTCAGTTGTAAAATTAATTCTTGATTTAAGTTCCAATTGCACAATTGAGGCTCAATGTGCTTCAAACTTTTCTTAAATTAACAATTGAAGTGCTGAATCATGTCCTAATTCAGACTAAAATCAAAACTAATTTTCAAACTATAAGTCAGGTATACCATAAATAAATCTTGTAAAAAAAATCAACCCCACAATCCGAAATAAACACAAACTACAGAAGTAAGTAATGTCTCTTTTATCACTTAATAATTATACAAAAAATAAGTAACCAAGAACAATGCAATCAATTTTTGTTGTGCACGAGAGAGAGTGAAAGAGGAAAGGAGATGGAGGGAGAGGGTCAGGTACCTTTTCGAAGCTCTAATCTGAGAGAGAGGCGAGAGGGTCAGGTACCTTGGTACCTTTTCGAAGCTCCAATGTCAATGTGAGAGAGAGACGAGAGGGTCACGTACCTCGACTTGCATGCTTCAGTAGGGAATGTGTCGGAGATGAAGAGAGGCGTGACTAGGAGAACACGGGGAGTCGGAGTCGGAGAAGAAGAGAGGTACAACTAGGTTTCATTTGTCGGAGATGAAGAGGAGTCGGAGTCGGAGAATGAGAAGTAGAGCGGAAGAGAAAGAGGCGAAAGAGACGGACAGATCTAGGGTTTCATTTTTTTTTTTTGAAGGAAACTGTTTAGTCGAGAGAAAAGAGCGGAACAAAATAAGAGAGGAGGCACATCTTAATTTTTCTATCCAGCGACTTAGTTTTGCACGGATCTTGAAGCAGATCCAACGACCTGAATTAGTATGCATAGAAGTCTCAATACATTAGTATGCACAATAGGTTTTCTATATATATATATATATATATATATATATATATATATATATATATATATATCAATTACAATTTAAAAAAAATGGACGGAGAGGAATTCATCTGATCAAGATAAAATAATGAGAAAGAATATAATCGGACAGAAAATATATAAATGAAACGGGGCCATTAAAAAAATAACAAAAAACATATAATTGAAGTGATACGATTTTTTTTTTTGGGAAGTATCAAGATTAATACTTTTATGGAGTTTTGGCTGCAAGTACCCTTATGAAATAAATTTTACATTTCTAACTAGCTAACCGGCAGTGAAAAGAAAAGGTTACATAGAGGAACGCATAGAACAATTCTGGTCCTTTATACGAAGCAAATTAAGAGAGATACCCATAGTACCGTTTCTGAGGCATCTATCCTCCTCAAGCAAGGTCCCAAAAAAATAAAGACGGTAATATCTCTGAAAATTTGTGAATTAATTAATCAAAACTTTAAGAAGAAGTAATGAGGTGACAATTAAAAATGGCCGTCGGAAAAGATGCACAAAAAAAGCCAGTCGCAATGGCAAGACTATTGCTAGTGCATGATGTTACAATTATCTTTTTTTTTTTTTTTACTTTTTAAGCATAGAATTGTGAGACCATTTACTGTAGACTTGCTTTCCAATTGTCAACTCAATCTAACAAATTACATTCGTCGCCGCAACAAATATATTCTCATTTCTCAAAAAGAAAACGAAAGGAAGTGATTAGCAACCGTATAGTCATTTATCAATATTAATTATTACCAATTACCAAACTCCATGTAAAATGATTAAAATGAAAGGTAATTAAACTTGCAGATTTGATGCCAATCTTGGATGAATGAACGACCGTGTAAATCACTTTCCGTCCATCAATTTATTTTAGGTATCAGATCCTTTGCTTTGAGCTTTTTTGCCATGTCTTGCTGGTTCATCTATGCTCAATCATCAGTTCCCCTACAAATACCAACCTACACCAACTCCTACCACACCAATTTTTTTTTCAAATTATACAAGAAAAAAGAACTAAATATCAATGGAAAACCAGCCAAGTAGGCTCCCATGGTTGAGTCGGTTGGCTACATTAGCTCGGCCAGCCGAAATTGATAACCAGACTCAGGCCGAGCCTGCCCAACCTGCCCCACCGGCTCAAGCACCGCCGGCAACTAGCGGCAGACAACCCACTTTGCCTGTCATTCGGGTGCCCATGGTCCCACCACCTGGCCCACAGCCACGTGCCCCTGCACCACCTCCACCCCAACCAGCATCTCAACCTACAATACGACCACCGCCGCCTACGCCTACAGCTCAACCAGTCCAACCTAATCCTAGGCCGGTAACTCCTCCACAACCTAACCCCAGGCCGGTAACACCTCCACAGCCTACCCCTAGGCCGGTAACTCCACCACAGCAGGATATACCAAAACCAGTTGTGCCAGCAATTAACGGTGCCTCACCATCACCTCGAACTGCACCATCACCGCCGCCTTCTCCAAAGGTCATTAAGACATCAAATCCAACCCCACCTCCATCTCCTCGGGTCACAATGGTACCACAAGCACCTCCAATCTCTGTCTCAAATGACAAGGCAGCTAATCCTGAGGCCGAAATCAAGCCCACAGCTGAGCTATCCCGACTCAAGACAATAGCCATGCAAGAGGACAGAGGTAACAAAGCAAATGGTAATGGAGGTAGTTACAATAACACCAATACCACCAACGGCACATATGGTAGTGCTGATACCGGCAGTAAAATGAACGATAGTACTCACAAAAACGATAGTAAAATCAACAACGGGACCAATGGTAAAGTCACCTTTAGTGATTTTAACCATAACAACATTAATCACGTCGCACGGCCTGAAAGAAATGGAACTGAAAATGGACACGGGATGTTTGAAGCAAGGGCAAAACACCAACACCAACACCAACATCATCACTTAAACTCAAACACGGCAATGCCGAATCCACATCACAAAAAGAGTGAGAAAGATATGAAGGTCATAACCATAGCCGGAGAGAATGTAGGTGCTTTTATGGAACTTGGTCATAATGTTCATGGCTACAGTAGGAAAATGCATCATGGAGGTCACAGCCTGACAACCGGAGCTGGAACGCAGGACGGGAAGGTGACTGAGGGTAAGGACAATAAAGGTGTGGTGCGTGCAAAGCCTGTGACTTCTTTGGTTAATAGTAATGTGCAGAGTATCAATAATTCGTTGCTGTTCAATAGTTCATGCACACAAAAAAGCCCTGGAGTGTATCTCACTTTCAAAAGTAAAAGCAAGGGGAAAGCACACAAGCCTAGTCTAGATTCACCTTCGTCTTGAGGGCAAAGCGAGACGAGTGAATATAGACTTTATAATTATATAATAATGCCTTTGATGCTTAAATCAGAAGCCTTCGGGAGTCCCAAACTATATTGTTAAATTTGTATTTTCAACTTTGGATTGAACCGTTTGACATTATTGGTGTCGTCGATGTACTAAGATATGTAATAATAGTTTGTGCCTTGTTTGAATGAATAAATAAATGAGAATGAAATTCTTTGACCTTTTATTGCCTTCTCTTTTATTTATGTTTTGTCAGTGAAGCCCTTAGGCATCAATTGCCCGTTTCAGTGTTTTTGTTTTCTTCACTCCGAGTCCAGAAAGATCAAAGATGTCGGATACAGACGGTAAAATTTTGAGATTGGTTAGATCATGGACCAGATATCAAAATAATTCATATACGAATCGAATATTAAATGTATACAAATACAAATGTACTCAGATATTAAATAAAAATATCACATGTTTCACAAAATACCAACAACATCCCCTAAGTTAAAGAGTACAGAAAGATGGGGAGCAAAATATAAATACAGAACTAAGTAATTGTTCAACGCACATTTATTCCCTGCCACAACCTAGCTTTATATACAAAAAATGAAACGAGAAACCTATTCTATTCTAATCTATAAAATAACCGAAAAAAAAAAATATGTGTAACAGTACATAGTACATACAAGGATATCACCAGAGCTCCTTTGCAGATCTAATCAGTTTCAGCTGGCTCACGCTTGACAGGTAACCCAAAAGCAGCAACACCGTCAGACGAGGCAGAGCTTCCATTTTGATATCCCAGACTACCCGCCACGACCGAGTCACTAACCATGTCAAAGTTTATTCTACCTGTCAGTAGTCTCCTTCCCGTACTGAAATTTCATGCACAGATGTGAACATGAAGTTAGTATTACTTCATGCAGAATGTTGTTTTTGGCAAATATTTGTTCATTGAACAATAAAAAAAAAAGACCTGTTGAGGCGAGAGTTGATGGCATCTAAATCCTTGGAAGGGCTTTGAAAAGCGTGTGTGCTTTCTCCAATGCATGCATAATAACTCCTTGAGCTTGGTGACAGCAGTGCATCCATCTGTCCCAAGTAATCATACAAAAGTCAGCTTGCAAGATATTGCAGAGGAAATAAGTGTATTGAGTTAAAAATTGATAAATTCTGTTCTAAATTTTTTTTTTCTCTCCCTACCTTCAAAAAAAAAAATTACTTTTTAAATTAAAGCTTGTATTAAAATTAAAATAGATTTGGTCAAGTGTACTTGTATGCCAGGTTCAATTAAGAAAATAGCTAAGAACAGTTCTGGTCTCCAATTAGTCCTTTGCATAACTTTTTGCACACTAGACTGCAGATTGATCTTTGCTTGACAAAATATTTATAGAAGTTTTGCAGGCTAATTGTTATAATTTCCATAGTTTGACCAGAATGCAGCACTACTGCTTATAGTGCAGACAAATAAACAATTCTGTAAGCTTTATACAACTTAAAAGAAATATAATTTAATCAAATAATGAAATAACCTTTGATTGGCGGAGTGGAGACACATAGACATTATGTGAGGCAGAGACTTTCTTAGGGGACATATCCGGTAAATTTGAAAATGGTGATACCTTTGGTGAACCTGGTACTGTACCTCCTGCATAAATTGGAAACAAAAGTATTTTGCAACTTCTTTACAAATTTCTAATGGAAAAAAAAAACCATTTACTCGTATACACACCTTCAGCACTAGTCTTCTCCTCTAGGCGAGAGGAAGAGGGAACCATGCCAACCAGTAGGGGCTTTACAGCAGGCACAAACACTTCATTGTAAAATGTGATGATATCCACATGGCATATTCCAATTCTCTGTTACAACAAACCACACACAATATATTAATATCCGACTTTCATAACATGGTATATCTGTCTCTGTCTCTGCTAGAGCTAGATAATTAGAATAATACCATATTTGAAGAGCCCACAAAAACATTGCGAAACACCTCAGGTTTGCATTGGGGTTCTTTTTTGTAGCTGCTTACTATTTCCTTGAAAGTTAGATTTAACCTCGATACCTATTGCAAATAAACATTTAGAACATGATTGATGAAACAAGATAAATGATACTAATAACTAAATCAGCCTTTAGGAATTACAAATTACATTACACCCAACCTTAGATAATTGGTCATAACAAAAAATTGATAAGATCTTATTTCTTAATATAAGATAAAGACGGAAGAATTGATACATTCATACAGACTTGGCCAGGTTTATGCACTCTATAACCAATTACATATTCAGATTACCTTAGCAACGCCATAGAAGCAACACAGAATGATTTGGTCGACATGGCGATTGAAGAACAAATGGGTTTGCTTATCAATGATCTGCTGGAATAAACCATAGACCCGATCAAGGATTTGTTGTGGCTGCCTCAACCTTTCACATAAGCTTCTTATTCTGATAGCACCCAATTTTAAAATCTGAAATAAATGTGATTTTAATTAAAAAAAAACTCTTGGAGGGTATTAATAAAAAATAAGATTGAGGGCTTTCTAACCAAAATATCATATTATTGTGAGGTGTTTAGGGATAATCTGAAAAAATCCTTCTCTCCTAAATGAAAATAAGGGACGTTTTGCAACATTTCATTGATATGAATGCAAAAGGTATCAACTAGGAGAAATCCAAGAACAATAAAAATACACACTAAATTGGATTTCTGCAAGTCTCTGGTGTGCACATTTTGTAATGCATGTAGGTATGCTAGATATTTATGGTTCTTAGAGAAGTGTGACAGGAAAAAAAAAAAAAAGCCAATCGGGTTCAAATACACTATACACTACCTTGCTAAAGAAAACCTTGCATCCTATCTCAGCACATGTTTCATTCCCTCCAACAGGATTAGGCTGCGCTGGGCTGTGATTAAAAAAGAATACAAAATTGATAAACGGGAAAGAAAGACACTACATGATAAGTATAGAGATTGAAAGTGCAACGTAATTCAGTACAGCTATAGCTTGTGAACAAACAGTAGAGAGGACAGATCAAACCTAGCAAAACTTGACTGCAGTGGGTGAAACTTTGACTTCAGGCTGTGCAACCTTTCCTTTGCTGGAGGTGTGAAGCAATTCCTTTCTAAAAGTACACTTCCAGATTCAATACATGCTCGTTTCGGTGATGGTGCCTCAGTTCCCTCTTGATCTAAAACAGTATTTGTGAAGCCACCATAGTTTAGTTGCAGTTGGCAAAAGCTCATAACTAACAACAACAATAATAACCAAGCCTTATGTCCCTAACAAGTTTGGGGTAGGCTAGAAATGAAATCACAGGAGACCGAAAACAAGACTGAGAATTACAGCTTAGCTTGACAAACAGTAATCTTTATTCAAAAGATTAAGAACTTTAAAGAGTATGATTACGGTTAATCCCCCACATGTTTAGTGTTATTTTAAGAAAATTCGAGTCACATAATCATTGATTAGCATGTTGTTTTATTGAGTATATAGATGAGGCCTCAGTACGATTAGAAGAATTGATTCTCCAATATTTTGCAAACAAACAAATTGACACAATCTTACACACAGATATGAAAGGCTAAGTATTAGCAGCCACCTTTTCAATATTTTCAACATTCTAGCAGCTCATTGGCAGATACTGGCGAGCAGCTTTTTTAAAATCAATGGATTATATTTGCAAGTTTCTCTAACTCTCATGGTACCTATTTCTACAATACACTAGCTTATATATCCTGGCATAGAGTGCAAAACATGTTCACAATGGTATTTAAGAAGCCCAAAGAGACCAAGAAAAAGATAAACGATGACGAAGCAATACCTGGAGATGTGTCTCGCTTTCTATTAGAAACAGGTAAATCCCCAGAAACCGGTATGTTATGCCGTGCTGCAATTTCGTCGAGTGACAGCATCGGTTCAGCTAAGAGGCCCAAGCGACTAATCTCAGGCCCCAAATCAGGCTGAGCCACAAGCAAAGAATTATACAATGAAGACCCTTTGGCCCAAACCATGCTTTCCAGTAGTTGCTCCTCCAGTGAGTTTAAATGCCTCTTTAACTCCCTCGGCAGTGTCTCCTCATGCCTTACAAAACTCTCAATTACCTTGCTTAAATCAAATGGAGTCAAGCCAGTTGACTCCAAAACAGCTGGAAACATCATCAGTACAGTCTTGTGTGTGGCTAGTACCAGCTCAGCAGAACATGCCAACATGCACCGGTGAAATCTCTCATTTGACAATAATTGTGCCAAGTTATTGCCACTGCCATTGTTGTTCTTCTCGTTTCTTGCGCTCAGCAAATTGGATTCAGATTTGCAAATAGACTCCAGCACCCGGTAGTACAGTTTTGATGCCTCAAATTTCCTCTCTTTGGCCCACGAGATGTCAAAGGAGTTACCATTATGAAATATGGCTTCAAGGATAATGTGGGCACGGCGCATCAGGTCATTTGTGAGAATTTTATTGTCTGGTAGAGAGAGAAACTGCTCAAGGTGAGGAGACGGTCTGTCAGGCAGGGGGGAAATGACCTCGCGTAGCCACTTGGCAGTAGTCATCGCTGTGGTTACTGGTGTCATTTGGAGAATCTTAGGGTTACTAATAATAAAATTAGGTCTTGAAGGGGACATGGGAGAGAGCGGTAGATTTAGCATATTTGTTATTGTTTTTGTTGGTGAGGCAAGCGTTTCATATTTGCTCTGCATGAGAGTGAAAACAAGATAAGAAAAGAATAAAACAAAGAAAACTACTTAGGAACTCAAAATACATTTTCTATAGTTTAAGATCCCAAAATTTCAGCAGCATTCAATGAAACAAGAATATTATTTGACATGATTCAGGATTCCTGTCCTATTTTTTATTGTTTTCTTGTTTTTTTTTAAGAAAGGCTTGGTAGTTGCTGCCAAATTTATTATTTTCTTGTTGCTCACTAAATCCGGCACATTTTCAAGGGGATAAATTAGAAAGACATGCTTGTATCCAAAGAAAAGTGAGAAGGAAAATTATCTTCATCATACCTTGTTGTCGCATAAATCAGGAGCACCGACAGATGATTTATCTTCAGATTGCATAAATAGCATTTCATCAATCTCTCCTTTACTGCCAACCACATCCATGTAGTGTTTTTCAAGAGCCTGTATGCCAGGCCCCACCAACCCCTCTTCAAGCATGTTATTGAAGTACATCAACCCCTCTGTTACAAATATATGCAGGCCACTAAAATATTAATTTCAGTGAAGTAAAAATAACTTTACATTGTCACAGAACTACATGCTATCATACCTGTATTAATGTAATTCATAAGGTCAGTCTTGCAATCAGATGCCAGAATTGGTTTTCGATTTAGGGTTTCTGAAATTATTTTGTATGCCTTTTCCATCATACCCCTTAAACAGTCCTCGAATGTGTGGTAGGTGTTGCACAGTGAGGCCAGAAGGTCAACTCCTTTTTCTGATCTTTTCACTGTAAAGGAAACCAAATAAAAACTTAATTTTAGTGATTCACCCTGAAAACAAAAATAGAATTAAAAAACAAGTGTTTTTTACCTAAGCGTGAAGTATCTTGAGGTGAAAAGTTTCTGAATTTTACTGGCACATGAAGAATAAGTATAGCCTAACAGGATAAATAAATATATAATGTCAGTACATAAATTGCCCTTTTTAAGAAAAAGCTTAAGAAATTAGATCAAAAAAGAGAATGGACTAACCAATACAGCTACTAGGCCATGTACGCAGGATACTAGGTCTTTAAAAAGGTCAGGAGTGTCAATGCGAAGAGTTAAGAAAAGAAGCCAGCCAAATCGGTGTATTTCTTTAGAAATTTCGGATGTATTTAATCTTTGACTAATCGAGCCAAATGAAAAGAAGTCCCCAAAAGTTTTGTCAAAAAACCTATAATAAAATAATTTAGCAATTTGATAACACAAATTCAAAGTAATTCAACTAATATGATGCATCAAAAGTATCATAAGATAATATCTGATTTCATCAAGTATTGAGGTTTAAGGGTTTAGGGTTTAGGGTGTATGATGAATGAAAAGAACCAAAAACAGAAGAAGACGCACTTCCTTGCATCATTCAGCATCCTTACAATCTTCTCTAGCTGCTTCAGCTGAAATACATAATAGAAGAGAGAGATTAGAAGATTTGGTGATTAGAAATATATCAGACCACTTCGCATTACTATGGAAAGTACCTCAAGCCTATCCTCCCAATCAAACCCGTATCTATCTCCCATTATTTGCTTGGCCTTGATAGTAAATTGTTGTGCCTCTTTGAAAAACTCATCAAGCCTATTCACCAAATAAGGAGAAGAAGTTATTACAATTTATACAAAACCCAGGTTCTTTTTTCTATGTAAATATTCTGGTTTTAACTCTTTAATATGTGTTTTACGTTTATTTCAGTTAGTGCTTTACCAGTAAGTAATCAGTAGAATATTACCAATACACACGCAACACACACACCCACTGATCTAGTGACTTTTCTAGACTATTATTATAATTCAAAAGGAGCCTGAACTAGGATAAATTGCTTTAAATCATAATTACTATGCTACATGACTGCATCAAACAAAAAGTAGAAGGAGAAGAGTGCACTTACTTAAGACTTGTAGCCCTTAATATATCAGAAAGTCTTACTCTACCCTGTTTATCATCCTCCTTCAATAGATCATCTTTGAGTTTTATTGCGCAGTACAGAACAAATGCATGACAGTATATTTCCATCTCTTCTGGCTGAATGATGCAAAATTTAGACATAATAACAAACAAAAATTGTAGAGATGTAGCAGTATTAAAAAAAGAAAAGAAAAAGAAATACCCCTTTGCCTCCAAATGATGAACTCAACAGAATACTCTTAATTTCATTCAAAAGAGATGTCGCCTCGCTGATTACTTCTTCAGAAACCTTCAACGCCTAAAACAAACCAAAAATAAGGCAAAAGGCAGAGAAGAGAAAGGAAAGATGTAAGAAAAACTGAAACTGTACTACCAGAAAAAGGAAAGAAAAACTGAGACCAACTAAAACCTTGCATAGATCGGTAAACCGACTCTCAGAGGCAGTTTCACCTTCTGAATTCATGGATCCAACAACTTCTTCCTTCGGAGAACTCATTTAGCCTCAAATTTTCACAGATCCACCGTGAAAACTCCAGATCAAGCGAAAACCCCACTCAATTGAACTCCCCTACGAGAAATCACAGAGCGTGAATTCGCGAAAACGAGATCGAGAGAAGGAGAGGAGAAATCAAAGGGTTTTTCGTTACCTCAGCTGCCGGAGAACAAATTAGGGTTTTTGAAGGACCAAACCGAAAAAACCAAAATTGTTAAATAAAAAGTTAGAAAACCCTAATGTGGCTCCTCTTTTTTCCCTCCCTTTTCTTTTCTGCCCCTTTATTTCCCTCCTTTTTTTTATCTCAGGCGGATGAGAATTTCTCTCCCGCCGCGCGAGCGCGGGAAAGGGCAAACAGGTGGGGTCCAGTTGAATATCTTCTCGGATCCTGACACGTGCACCATGTTTTTACTGTTTACCGCCGATTTATGATGCAATAATTTGAGGAGTATATTTGTTGTGGTGTGATAAATGTGATAAGATCAATTTTAGAGTTGTCCGGTCAAGACTTTTCCGGACGAAATTAGACACTGCCGGAAAATTCCATTTGGAGTGGTTATTTGTTTATTTATATATCAAATTTATATATCAAATTTAGAACATCTAGTGGTCGTGCCGGAGTGGTTATCGGGCATGACTAGAAATCATGTGGGCTTTGCCCGCGCAGGTTCGAATCCTGCCGACCACGCTTTTTGGTTTCTATTAGTTTTTCCTACATATTACGTATTTTACATCGTTATCGTTTGCAGCCAAATCATTGAGATGGGCTAAAATCAGCCACGACTGACGGATGCAATCGTCAGCTACGATCAGATCTCAATTTTCGTGATTCTAACAGTCGATCCGAACCGTTCAATGTGTTCTCCATAATGAAATCTCATTGGAGACAAAATTTTATATTTTTCTGAAATTTTTTAGTATTTGTTTGATATTTTACAAAATTCTTAATCTAAACAATTCTGGACCCTTAAATAATTATGATTTTTAAAAATCTCAAAAAAATAGTAAATAAAATCAGAAAAATGTAAAATTTGGTCTCCAATGAGATTTCAATATGGAGAACATATTGAACGGCTCGGATCGACTGTTAGAATCTCGAAAATTGAGATTTGATCGTAGCTGACGGTTACATCCGTCAGTCGTGGCTGATTTTAGCCCATCTCCAAATCATTTGCCTTCTTCCATTTTACTTTTGAAGAAAGCTTATTTCCTAATAATAATAGTCCATTTGTCCAAGAATACCAATAAAAATATGATTCGTGAAATAGCAAAGATGAACATTTTCAAAATGTATTTATGAGATATATTCCGAGCCCATTCGTAATCAACGATAAAAAAAAATGAAAAAAAAAATCGTAGGACAAAATATCGAAAATGAAATCAACATGGAAAAAGGTCCTGATCAAAATGAAGTTTACATAAGAGATTTCATTTATTTCATTTTCAATTGAATTGGTTTTATAGGATTTCATTAGATCTAACTAGCAGCAACGCTCACCCAATGTGTAGGCAGACTTTAATATACAAAATATTATTTAAACGTCGATATTTCATTTTTTTAATGATATCTATGTTTCTTCATTTGATGACAATTTCTGCATATCCGACTGTGTCATGCTTATTTTTGTATATATGCATATCACATCTAAGTCAGATTTAGCGATTTAGAAGACTTGCGGTTTCAATCTCAAAAAAAAAAAAAAGAATTGTCGTTTGAATCTCAAACTTGATATTTACCGACGTATTAAAAAATATGCATTTTTCAGACGATCCTTTCAACCTTTTCATCCCCAAAAAAAAAAGGGAATTCAAATTTTAATCCTACCATATGATAAAAGACCAAATTGGTCACTCAAGTTTGCACCTGAACTTTCATTAGCACTAAATTAGTCCTTGAACTTTTATTAAAAGAATAATTTTTCAAATATGTCTGGTGCAAAAGAAAGTTTGGGCACCAGCTTGGTTCTATTTTCATAATTCGAGGACCAATTTGGTGAAAATGAATTTCAAGGATGAATTGGAAATTTTAAGGAACTACACCTGGTTTCTCCAAAAATAAAGGAGTAATAACATAACCAGGTACAGACCCGAGAATTAATCGTATTGTCCGCATCAGTTATTTTATTTGTGTAGAGAGAAAGATAATGCTCAAGGCCGGCTCAAAATGCTGTAGAGCTGGTTCTTCTCTTGTAAATATATATCTGACTATTTCTCAATATACCCACGTAGTAGTCTTGTATCTGTCACATATAAACATGAGCTAATTTTACCATGTCCACAAATTAACTGTAACAAAACCACAATGGATGAAACAAAATCTACTTTTGCAAAAAAGAAACCCATTATCCATATGTTGCAAAAAAGAAACTCGAGAATATTGGATGAAACAAAATGTACTTTTCTAAACGGTGTAACAGACATCTCATACTTTCAAAGATTTTGTATTGATAAATATACTGAAATTGTCGCAATGTCAGTCATTTCAATATAAAACGACATGTACCATCATTTATAAATTACATTTACAAAGAATAGACTAATCTAAGTTATTAGTAGAAGATATTATCATAAATCATAAAAAGAATAAAAGATCTTTGAAGTAATAAGACTCCAATAAGAATCAATCCCATCTCAATTTCATGGTTTATCACAGGCTCAAGTATGAACACTAACATTGTTAGATGCCAAGCAAAATTTTTTGTTTTTTATCTTTTGGCATTTTCTCCAACAGTACAGGACTCCAGGACAATTTGAAGTTATCAAATAAAAGGAAGGAGATGTTTTTAGCAACTTATGGACAAAGTATGGGCTTTTCACATTATTTTATCATATCATTCTGATTTGAGGTTTTAATGGAGACATAGCAGTAAAATTTGTTCAAAATTGGAAAAAGGAAATAAAAAATCTGAAGTACCTTATTAATTATAATGAGATGTTTGTTGAAGTAGCTGTCTAAGCGTTTACTGACTGCCATATCCGTTTTATCTGCCACCATGGTGTGTTCAGGTAGAACAATAGCTGTTCACAAAGAACCCAATTATAAGATAGTAATTCACACTTGACCGGCTTATGTAGAATCTAATTTTTCCATTACTGATCGAGTCCACAAGACCTCTGGTGCAAGAGACTAAAAACTAAAAAAATCTCTTCATCTTACCAGTAGATAGAAACAAAGAAGATCAACTGGCCATGATTTGTTTCCCTCAGAAAGCACCTTTGTTGGTCGAACTCCTGAAATCATGATCTAATTTTTTCTGCCTGCAGACAGAAAGTGAACTACCTTTTATGATAGGACAAACTCTTGAAACATCTAATTGATATAAACTGGTAATCTTATGCAACATATCTCCTATACAGTTACACGGTTATCTCATACTAACCAAGTGCTTGTCATAACTATAGAAAACACAAAACAAAAGAGTAGAAAAGAAAATTAGCACAAGTGGAAGGGAAACTATTGTGGTACATGTAGGGACAACATGTGTAAAACTCATAACACTATAACAGTATTGCTTAATTTTGTGAATAATAGCTAAACATGTCACAAAACCACAAAAGAAGAGCCCTGGTTCTGTACTGAAAGGTACAGGGGCAAAACTAAAACAATTCTATAAACAAAATATTAAATTACATAAAAGTTTTAAAAAAAATGATAAAACAATATCGGCTCAACCAATTCATTGTCTGTGAGAGGAACAATTTCCTTTTCAACCTTCCCACATCCCTTCTTATATATCAGTTCTTTCGAGTGCTTTACATTTGGGTACATGTCATTTAATGAACCCTTTTTCAATGATGATAACAATACAACAAAAAAAATGAAAAAAAGAAGGGACCCTATTGCCACAACTTTGGTAAATACAAACTGTTGAAATTTAATTGATTACCTCTTCTTCTAGTACAAACTTAATTAGCTTTCTTTCATGAAAATTCAAAAAGGAACAATTCATTTGCAAACAAAAGTTAAGTAACAATTTGATTATGAAGGAATTTCAATGAGCAAAACCTGAAATTTCCCTTAACTTATTGATGAGAGGGTAAAGATAGATGTTGAATTGGCATATCTAACTTAATCGAGACATAATGACTGGTTTAGGGTTCAAGTATACTTAATAGGGTTGAACTGTCCAATGGAGGAAAGTGCTATCACCAAACACTCAGGTCAGACACAAATTGAATGAATGCAACAAATCCTAATTGTAGTTTCTCCTGTACAGATGGAATGTATTTGTACACATCATTGGTCATATAGGAACTGCAAACAACTTGTTTAATAAAGTAAGCAGTGTTAATCTAGTAAAGAAGGGCCATTAGTTCAGTTGATGAGCACAACACTTGTAAGACCTTCAAAAGTAAGCGCAAATAATATGGATATTAATATACAATAATATAATTTGTTATACAGTATATACAAATTTATTAAAATAAGATGGAAAGCAATAGATAACATTAACAACAATAAATGAGAGCTTATATTAGACCTGGTATATTTTACTGAATCTGACATACTCCCAACATTTCTCAAAACTGATGATACTCGGAATTTATTTAGAAATTTAAATCTTGACCAAATAAAAGAATGAAATATGTGGCAAACAAACTTCAGATACTTAATGACAATGAATAAGAACTAATATTATATTAATATTAAGATCAATAAAAAAAAACGAATAAATAAGAAAGTACAATTCTGATGTAGAGTTTCCAATTATGATGCAAATTAAACAAAAACTTTAAAAATTAAAAAGGAGCTCAGCATGACAAAATACAATTACCCAAATTTGAAAATAATCACAAGATACATTGCAGAGTTTAAACCTATTGGTTCACCAATCTAATTACCAGCACAAATGCAACCTTCTTGTGTCCGCTCCTCCATTTGGCCATTGCTGGTTTAAAATAAGGAGTCAAAAATTCTTTCCAGCGCCAAAGAAATTAGATATAACAAATTGATAATAAAAGAGAGCGGTAAATAAAAAAAAATTACTCTGTTCAATTTTGCCACCAGTAAATAAGAAATAAAAAAGAGCGGGGTAAATGAAAAATCGAATCAAAATCAGTTGAAAATTTAAGAGGAAAAGTGTTTTGAGGACAAACCCTAGAAGAGAGGGGGAGCGGCGCAGTTGGATGCATGGCAAACTCGAAAATTGGAGGAGGAGAGGGATTTGCGCGACGGCTGTCGTAGTGAGACGATGAAACGGCTTAGGCAACGATGCCAGAAATCTCATGGTGGCCGAAAGAGGCACAAATCCAACGGAAAATCAGTGGTGGATTGGCTTGGTGGCAGCCCTTAAAACCACAATCCAAAATGGTTTAGAACGATTTGGTTGCAAGGTGACGGTCTTGATTTCTGAGAGCTAAACCTAGAGAAGAGAGGGAAGCGGCGCCAACTTCAAAACCCCAGAGCGGAAAAGAGAAAATATCTCATTCTCGTTTTGTCTAACTTGGCAAGAGATCTCGTCAGATCGGAGAATTTAATGAAAGATATTGCTAGACAAAATGGAAATAGATGCATTTTTAGAAAGGAGAGCGGAGATGAGATATGATTTCGTAATTGATCGAAGAGGATATCATCGCTAGAGAATCTAGAGCGGAGAAATTTTCCATGAAAAGCATAAGCATTTAAAGAAAGAGATCAGAGAAGGATAAGGAGAGAGACGGAGCCAGAATAGTCGAGAACTAAAAAATAAGAAACGTACGCATAGAATCGAACTTGCGTGTTTCAGAAGCGAAACACATAGGCGTACCGTCTAGCGCCATGACTTATTTGTGTGTAGAGTCGACTCCTTTATAGAAATAGCGATCCAAACCGTACATCATATTGATCAATGGTTTATAATGACAACACATCTTGTTTCCAATTCCTCCATTTTGTCGAATATACCAAACAGATGTAGGACTGTCAATGGGTATGGTACGGTATAAGGTATTTTCATATCAGCGCCCATTAAATTTTTTAGTTTACCTGCAACCTACCACTACCCATTAAAAATGACTTTATCCGTACCTTACCCGTACCCGTTAAGGATTAACAGTAAGGGTAGAATAATGATACATAATGGGTAATAATAATATTATCAATTTAATAAAAAAAATATAATGTGCTAAATAAATTACATCAAATAAATATACAAATAAAGTACAATATTTAGAAAATACTTTACATATAATAAAAATCATGCAATTTCTTCTCACGTCAATTGACATTCAAAAAATCTATATATATATAATTAATTATAAATTATAATATAATAGAGTGTAAATTATTTTTTTCATCAACATAAATAAATTCCGATGTAGAGCAAAACTAATATCATATCTTACGAAATGCTATTTACATGATTATATATACATATATGTTTGTAAAAAGTTTACTCGTTAAATAATGAATACGAAATAGCCATTACCTGTACCCGTTAGTCTAACGAAAATAAAATTTTACTCGTATCGTCTTATCGAATGTGGTACGAATTAGATAAGTGAGTAAACGAATTTCATCGACAGCCCTAGACAGATGGCTCAAACCATTCAATGATTGCATATTTGAATCTGAAAAGAACGACACAGATTGCAATAACGAAATGATTTTTCATACTGAGATACCCGGACCGGGACGGCTCCAGTTACCCCTTACCAGAGAGGACCAAACGGACAAATGAATTTCCGAAATGCAAAAGTGGCGAGGGGGTGCGAAGCGCGTGACCAAAACGTCTCTTCCTTTCAAGCATCTCTCCTCTCTCCTTAACAAAGATATAAGATACAATTAATAAAGCTTATTTACCCGTGACCCTTGACTTTATCCGCTCTGTTTTCATCCCTAATAATTATCGTATAAAGATTTATATATCTCAAATCAAATATGTTTATTAATTGAAGTGATTAATATTATTTTTATTTTAATTGAAGAAATTTTTTTTTACCCGAGAGTACCATCTAAACCATCAATTGAATCGTATTTTAAGAATCAACGGTCTATACTTATCTCGGTCAGAAATTGTTTACACTCTTGAATTAGTATTTTTATAAATAGTAGAGAAAATTGGTGCTTTTATAAATATAGAGAGAATTTGTGATTTTACAAATAGTAGGAGTAGGAATAATATTATTGCATTAACTTATTTTCACACAATCTACATAGGATTCATACAAAGAAGTTAGGACCGAGATAGAAAAAAAATTCCCTATGAAAAAAAATACTCTAATCGTTCTGACTTGTTTGGATGGCAAGTGAATAAGGAATAAGAAATTTGGGTTCAATCACATTCTTTATTTATATTTTAGATTTTTGTTAGAATATGAATAAGCATCTTAATAGGTCTAAATTTCTTATTCATGTGCTGTTTGGTTTTAGGCGAGTAGAATTTTTTTTCCGAATAGACTTATTCAAATGCAAACCAAACACAGGGCTTAAACCATTCAATGATTGCATATTTGGATCTCAAAAGAACGTCTCAGATTGTAATAAGTAATAACGATTCAATGATACTGAGATACCCGGACGGCTCCAGTCACCCCTCACCGGAGAGGACCAAACGGACAAATGAAGTTGGGAAATGCAAAAAAAGTGACGAGGGGGTGCGAATAGGGATGAAAACGGATCGGATATTATCCGCTCCGATCCGCATCCGAATTCGAAAACTAGCGAATTCGGATATTAATATCCGTATCCGAACGGATGCGGATGCGAATACGGATCTTTTTAAACGGATACGGATGCGGGAACAGATATAGATGCGGATACGGATCCGAATACGGATAAATATCCGTATCCGCAATGGTTTGTTAAACGGATATCCGAATCTAATTACTCAGATTGAATCCGCAATACATGTCCTGTTCAGCTTTATAATGTAAAATAATTTCCGAGATGGGGAATCGAACCCATCGAACCCAAGCATCATTGGTATGAGTCAGCGACTTTAACCACCCGACAAACCATCACTTTGTGATTAATTCCTTTGTGGCTATATATATTTAAACTTCTATCATTAGCTTTACAGCCTATAGAATCCGTTTAGGTTCCAAGTTTTAAAGTTGTAAAATTTAGCGAGGATTAAATTTATTATTATCCATTATTTTGTTAATTAAGGTTAAACTAAATTCATATGAATTCAACTAAGAAAATATATATTAAATGATATGAACAATCCAACCAATAATGTTAGATATAATTTAATTTATATATATAATATTATTTTGATGTAATTTTGGATTTGATTGATTGAATGAATGAATCCTGAGTACTGCTTATCTAATTATCGTATAATTTATATTGTCAGAATATTACTCGTTGCGTGACATGAAAATTTTCTTATGCTTCAGCTACTTCCATATACGACAAACTTTTATATGTACTATGAAATTTACAAAAAGTTCTAAAGAAATGAATACAAAAGAATTGATCGCAATATGATCCATATCCGACAAAATATATTCGTATTCGACTCCGTATCCGATAATATCCGAACCGTATTCGTATCTGATTAATATCCGAACCGTATCCGTATCCGAACGCATCCGTATTCGCATCCGTATCCGGAAAAAAAATATGGATGCGGATATGGAAAGACTAACATCCGCTCCGTATCCGATCCGTTTTCATCCCTAGGTGCGAAGCGCGTGACCAGAACGTCTCTTCCTTAAAACAAGCATCTCTCCTTAGCAAAAATATAAGATACAATATTACAATTAATAAAGCTTATTTACCCGTGACCCTTGACTTAATACGTCATTAACACTCATACTCCAAGTCTAACTAATCTGATCGGATCACAACTTACATGATTCATATCTCCATCTCCAGCTCAGCTTTAAATGTCCGCAAAGACCTTACCCTTTTCGGAAACTTTTCCACCTACACCCGTTCTACCTCATACACCGTTGCTTGCACATTGATAGCTCCGGTCCCCATTTAGATTTTTTCCCCCTCCTAAATCCTCTCTACACGTAGCGAGTCAAAATTAGACGCATATACTATTTAGACAATCGTTACACGTAAGAAATATAAAAGAGGCACAGAATATCAATCTAACTTGGGATCGCGATCAAAACCAGCATTGGTGTTTGGTAGGACCCACAATTAGTTGTAAGATAACGGTCTTCCACGTAGGATAATGCCCGGTTCACAAATATTCTATCCTTTTGGGAAGAACGAAGAGAGAGAGAGATAATAAAGAGAAGCGAAAGCAGTCCCGTTTCCTTCCTCTCTTGGCATGAGTTCATGCCTTCGGGTTTGAATTCGTTTAGATCTGTAAATAAATAGACATACATTCCCCAAATTTCCCCTTATTTTTGTGGCGTTTTCGGATCGGAATCCCAGATCTGGCGGAATCGACGATATCTCGCTCCCATCTACAGTCGCAACCTCGCGATTTTGTGGTAAGGATATCTTTTCATCCTTTTATAAATCGATGTTTTCTTTTTTAGGGAGAGTAGAGAAGGCGGTGCGGAAATATATCTATACGACTTTTAGATGTTGTCGTGGTATGAAATTTACTGAACTCAGAATTTGGAGTTCAGTTAAGTTAGAATAGCATTCGTCAGGTAAATTAAATTGAGTTGTAGTCAAGTTGATTTGGTCAATTAGAAGAAATTTTGAGTTAGTTCACAAAAAAAAAGGTTTTGGTTTTAATTTGGGCTGCATTTTGGTCCCTCTATGTGTTTTTTACCCATGAAATTAGATACTATCTTAAAAACAGTTATAATGTAGGTATGGAGGCTTAGAGCTTGAGAAATTGGTCTATAAATATTTTTTCTCACTTTTATTGAAGAAGGAAAGATTGAATTTTCATAAATCTAGAGTAAAAATAGTCCTTCTCAGTATTAATTTAGTATATATAGTAAATAAAAATAATAATAAAAAAATTAGTAAACCAAGTTAGGTAAGGATTGAATCCTTTTTCTTTTCTGCAATGCAATATTATAAAATTAAAAAGGAAACTAAAAAATTCCTTTTTATGCCACGTGTTGGACCCATTGCTCTAATCTGACTATCTGAGCTCCGTTTAGATAAATCGCTAACTTAGATTTTTAAGCCTCCTCCTCTCTCTCTCTTTAGGGTTTTGTGCAGCCGCATCTCATTAATCGGTACCAGTTTACAGAGAGAGAGAGATTGGTAGAAAATTTGTTTTGGTTCAATTTCCAACTTTGATTAAAGGATTAAATTGTGCTGTGTTGTTCTACCTAGGGTTTCTCACAGTTTTAAGTGCTTCTTTTCCTGGTAATTGATTTCTGAATTCATCACTAGTATTGCCTTCTTTGGTTCATGGGGAATATTTTTTGTGCTGCTTTCTTTGGTAAACGGGGTATATAGGAATGCCTGTTAGATTGTGGGTTTTTTTTTATTTTTTTATTTTTAGTACAACAATAAGCAACAAAACACTTCATACATTATTTTTTCCTTTATTCTAGCAATTGTATCTTAATCTTTGCATGCTGTAGGTTATTCAAGACCTGAGACTATTTCCAATTCATAATGGAGAACCCTATTGCTAACATAAAGGTGATGGACCCAATGCTTGTACCAGAGAGGGAAGCAAGGTCTTGGGGAAATGAAAACCAACCTGTAGTCTACTGCCCCAAACCTAGGCATGCTAATCAACACCTTGTTTTGTTTGATACTCTCAACAAAAGTGGTGCCAATCTTAATAGGTTAGTCATTCTTCCTGATCTTACCAGGTTCAGATCTTACTACCATACCAGTTGCTCTTGTGATATCCTTGTGTTTCTGTTGTGCTGTTTTCAATTTTATTATAGTTGAAACCTTGAGACAAGAATTATGAGATAGGTTTTAACCTTTTAGGGAATGTTCAATGTTGATCATTTATTTTGGTTTTAATTGTTTTCCATCCAGAGACTGCAACCAATCAGAGATAGAATTCATTCTTTGCCAGGTAACCTTTCTCAGGCACTTGTAATTTTTTTTTTATCCAGTGCTATTTACATATTGTCTGAAATGCCTACAAGGAGAAGATAAAACTTATCTTTATTTTTTATTTGCCAGGACGAAGCTGAATCAGATTCAGGTTTCTTTTGTGGATCACCACCCGTAAGGACTAACAACCCCCTAATCCATGACTCAATTTTTCTTGAAAAACTAAATTCTCATTTTGCCGCTTCGCTTACATCATCTTCATCCAATTCTTCTCCTTCTGTAAATTCAGAGTCTTTCACTAAAAAACCGAGACTTGAAGCAGGGTCCCCTAGTTCTTTGTGTGGGGTTACCTCTTCCTATAAAAGCAGCCCGAAATTAAGGGTTGAAGGTTTTGCAGTAATTGTGAGTACAATTTGAATCACCCAATTTGCATATCATAGACCATCCCTTGTGTATAGTTTGTATATACCCTTTTTGGTGTTAGAGTACTGGCCTATGTTAGCAGTGGAGGTTCAGGGTTGTACAAGAGTAATCCATGTGTAAATATTAGCAGGCCCTATGTATTGTGTTTTCTAATATGCTTCTGTACTAGAGTGCTTTAGTTTCAGTTTTGTAAATATAATATTTTCTATTTTAGATCCGTATATGCAATTATGATATTAATATATATTTAACAAGGAAAAATGAAGTGGCTTGCCGGGAAGATTTACTTGTGTAGCGTGCGTTGTGCCACGGTAGTGTGCAGCTGACCTAAAAATATGGATCCTGTGTAAATTTAAAATTTTTATATAAATTCTACACGTCAGGAAAATTTGCACAGGATCACTTATTTTGTTCAGGGTACACATGTTGGTGAGCAGGGGACAGTTAGCAAGCTAGCAGGCTTTTTAATACTTGATTAACAGTACTAATAAAATTCTACTTAAAAAGAAAGAAAAAGAAAAAAAATTATAATAAGTTTTTACCTTTTTTAAATTATGTTGACTAAGTCTTCCATTTGTACTCCATTTGGTCATTTTACTGACGCATCTTCAATTGTTATTAATGCTGTGCCTTAATAATCAGGATTCAGTGTCCTCTCTTTCACTGTTACAAAATGACTCAAACAAATGGATACATAAATGAAACCACCGGTACTGATTGCCAGCAATCAGCATATAATGCATTTGTTTTAAAAGAATTCCTGTATGCAATGTGCAGTATTTTGAGACACTTTTAAAGATCGGCAATGTGCAATGTCCTTGTGTTGGTTGTTATCTTAAATGTTGCTGACATGCTATTGGCGTGAACGGCATCAGGAATATATTAGGTAAATATCATCCAGGAGGATACTACAAATTGCAAAGATTCGTTTTTCTCTATTGTGGTAGTTTGTTTCACGATGTTGTCGTTTTCTTCAAAATGCTCTCTTCTCTGATCTATACTCTTTTTGTCCTAAGTGAATACCTGGCCAATTGAGAAATTTGAATATCACCTCTCCTCTTGTCATCTCGTAGTATTTTACAACAACAACAACAAAGCCTTTTGTCCCAAACAAGTTGGGGTAGGCTAGAAAGAAACCCAACAAGAGAACACATCCAAAAAAAAAAAAAAAAAAAAAAAAAAAAAAAATATATATATACTAATAGTAAGACTAGCCATACTAATAATAATACCTCTAATAATAATAGTAATAGTAGAAACCTAGACCTCGACCGTGACCTAATAGAGGGACCTACAAACCTATGGCATCGCTCCTACCCCTAAGTTCCTACGTCATGGCTCCGGTACATGAATTGCTAACTTCCAAGCGCTCCTATCGATCGCCAACTCCTTGGGGACGTTCCATTCTTTAAGGTCTCTTTTCACCGCTTCTTCCCATGTCAATCTTGGTCTCCCTCTCCCCCTCCGGGTGTTCTCGAAATGATTAAGAATTCCGATACGTACCGGTGCCTCTGGAGGTCTGCGTTGGATATGTCCAAACCATCTCAAACGATGTTGGATCAACTTCTCCTCTATTGGTGCGACCCCAACCATATCTCGTATGTCATCATTTCTAATCCGATCTTTCCTCGTGTGACCGCAGATCCACCTCAACATACGCATCTCAGCTACACTCATCTTCTGGACATGTCGTCTTTTAGTAGCCCAACATTCTGCGCCATACAACATCGCAGGTCTAATCGCTGTCCTGTAGAACTTGCCTTTTAGCTTCTGCGGGACTTTCTTATCGCATAGGACGCCTGATGCTTGTCGCCATTTCACCCACCCCGCTCTTATCCTGTGACTAACATCTTCATCTATCTCGCCATCGTTCTGCAGCATCGACCCTAAATATCGAAAAGTATCTCTCGTAGGTACTACCTGCCCGTCTAGACAGACATCTCCGTCCACTGGTCGTATCCCACTAAACTCACACCCCATATACTCCGTCTTAGTTCTACTAAGCCTAAACCCTTTGGACTCTAGAGTTCGTCTCCACAATTCCAATTTCCTATCGACCTCCGTCCTACTCTCATCGACTAACACCACATCGTCCGCAAAGAGCATACACCAAGGAATCTCTCCCTGTATATCCTTCGTGATCTCATCCATCACTAAGGCAAAAATATACGGGCTCAAAGCTGATCCCTGATGTAGTCCTATTTTAATAGGAAAGTCATCTCGTAGTATTTTACTTTAAAAAAAAATATTGTCACACTTGGGAGTTGGAGCGTTGAATATCCAATTGGTTATGCTTTTATTTTATTTCGTCTTTTGTAGTTGCAGGCCCAATTAATCAGCAATAAAATTTTAAAGATCCACCACAAAACCCCAAAGAAACAATAAATGACTTCAGAGGGGCTCACAGTCACAGAGACGGGCCACAAGCCCACAATGTCATCCATTTTCCAGTAGCTTCTGGTTATAACACGTGTCACTTCATTCATGGCCCCACGCGTCCTTGTCAATCCAGCACCATCCGCCACCTCGCTCCTGCTGCTGCTATAAAGCACAACAAATTTTTCCTTTATGGAACACAATTACACAAATAATTAAAGCGAAATAAGTTCTTTCTACAACCTTCTCCTTGCTCTGAATAGTTATCACAGTGTGGTCTTTGTGCTCTCGAATCAACAATGTCAATTTTATCCAAGGCGCTGGTAAGTACATTTTAAATAAATTTTCAAGCGGTGTCAAAAGTTTGTGTGATTAGTGAATGTTGTCATTTCACTTAACACTTGTGCTCATAGCAATTCGAATTGAATTAAAGCTTCTTTGGTAATGTTTTGTTTCAGAAATTTTCGAGATCTTTTACTAACACGTATGGAACTCGGCAACTTGCGACGACTGTCCGTCTAGACGAATTGCAACCTCCTTCCCGCAAATTCAATTTCAGGTTGTACAAAATAAAAATTTCTCAATTCTCATCGTCAAAATGTGCATTATTTTTTTTTAGCATAAACTAACTAATAGTGTTTCAATGAAGGGGTGATTACATGCCGATCTATGTTTCACTTGGATTGATACTCCTTGCGACGACACTCGGTCTAAATGCTGCCAGATTACAACTGGCATACTCCCCTAATGTGTTTGTCGACAAGAAGAAACGGGAGACGGTTCCTGAGTTGGTAATTCCTGATTGGTCATTGCAAGAGGCTGAGCGATTCATAGAGAAGTCGATGTTTCGCAAGGTGGCTCACCTCCAGGACTTTGACGCAATACGTGCCGGCATCCATGATCCAACACTTGATCCCTCTAAGGCTCCGTATGTACTTTTTTCGGTTGCAGTACTTGTACTATTGGATAATCTGTATTGTACCTTCAACATTCTCATTTTCTTTAATAAATTGACAATTGCTGTAGGTCGAAGAAAGCTGTGACATTAAAGGATGTAGGTGTAGAGCCTCCGGGACTTGAGACGAGAGGTAACCGGTTGCGCGAAATGCTTGGAAATCTAATCAACAAGGAGCAGCAAGGCTGAAATGGCGGTACTTAACTGAAGTGCCTTTTCTGTAGGGGTTTTGAAGAAATTGTATCCGTGTTTTGTTTTGTAGAGATAAATTGTAATTTGCAAGCGTGACGCGTCTTTGTTTGTATTGTACATTATTTAGGTTTATTAATATTAATAATAATAACTAGTCTGGACTCTGGACTGCTGGAGAAGAAGTATATGTTGGGTAATGAAGAACAACAATCTTCTTTGTGGGTGAGTTTGGATAGGTGTGGGAAGAAGGGAAAAAGGGAAGAAGTGGAAAGAAGTATTGGGAAGTGTGTAACTTTGGGTGCGTTTGGATAGGTGTGGGAAGAAGGGAAGAAGGGAAGAAGTGGGAAGAAGTATTGGGAAGTGTGTAATTTTGTGAAGAGTTTGGATTGTTTATAATTTCTTTTCTTCCCATCTTCCTTCTTCCTCTTCTTCTTCTCTCATCCAAACGCACCCTTTGTGAAGAGTTTGGATTGTTTATAATTTTTTTTCTTCTTCTTCTTTCTTCTTCTTCTTTCTTCCAACAATCAAAACACACCCTGTATGTTTTAGTTTCGTGATAATATTGGTTGGTTGTTTATGGAAGTCGTATGGATTGTAAATATGCGGTGATTTAATACTTTCAGTAATTACTAACGTTTGTATTTGCAGTAAAAGCACCTTTCTCAAGTTTCTACGGGGTCAATATGTAGGTAGTCCTAATAAACAATTTACTCGGGTGAAAATATAATAAAAAAATCCGGAAAGTTATGTATTAAATAGAAAATACAAGGATTACATTGCTTAATGGTATTCTTTTTCATTTTGTTTATACAAATTATTTTTAAAGGAAATAAGAAAATAAACTCATAAATTGGCGTAGATTTTTACAGCAGAAGTCACCAGAGAATGGAAATCTTTTTTTTTTTTTTTGTAATAACCACAAGTACGTCTGCAGTGTAAATCTTTTTATAACTACAGAACGCCATTTTGAAAAGTTCAAACAAGTGATTTTCGGAAACAAATCTTACTAAGGACACTGTTTAGACGGTGTGTACCAAATCTTAAAACTGGCTGGTACAGATGTTCGTTTTTCTCAACTTGAATATGAAATCACCGGTATATTAATTTAGGGGCTGTTTGTTTCAACATAATATTAAATCACCAGTATATTAGTTATGCAATAGTGCCCTACTGCCCATGTTGGCATGCTCCAATGATGAAAAATTGTCCATAATATTGCTTTATATGATCTTTCGAAAAGCCAACAAATTGAATCCACTAGTATTTTATTTCATTCTTCACAAAAAAAAAACGTACAAAACTGATCAATTATTCATTTACGCAAACACAAATTATATAATGAGATTGCTAAAATGCTATGCATAGTTCAGATTGTCTTCGTGCTACGGATTCATTTTTGAATTTCATGCTTCAAATAACCGATCCAAACCGTTCATTATCTTCTACATATTGAAATCTTATAAGAAATCAAATTTTACATTTTTTTGAACTCTTTTACTATTTTCTCAGATTTTTGAAAATCATTGTTATTGAAGGGTCCATAATTTATTAGATTAAGTATTTTAAAAAATCTGAAAAAATAGTAAAAAAATAAAAAAAAATGTAAAATTTGGTTTCTAATGAGATTTTCAATATGAAGAAAATAATGAACGGTTTGGATCGGTTGTTTGAAGCATGAAATTCAAAAACGAACCCGTAACACGAAGGCCATCCGTACTATGCATAGCATTTTAGCAATCCTCATTATATAATTGGCAATAAGTTATACCACCTACTATCTGAATACACAACTAATATTTTCAGCAGTCGAGCATCAACATAGTTTTAATGACATGGAAAATAACAATTACAAAGAAACAAGGTGGTCCTAGAATCCGTGAATCACAATAACAACAAAATATTAAGAGAAAGAGAAATGCTAGTATCCAATATATTAGACGGATGAGTTCCTACAATATGATCGTTTTCATGTTTTTAAATTTCTAATAACTGATCCGAACCGTTCAATATGTACTCCCTATTGAAAACTTACAAGAAATCAATTTTTACATTTTTTTTAACTTTCTACTATTTTTTTGGTATTTTTGAAAATTCATGATATAAATATTATGATTGTCCAATAACAATGATTTTTACGATACCAAAAAAATAGTAAAAATTTTCGAAAAAAATGTAAAAAATTGTTTCTTATAAGTTTTCAATAGGGAGTACATATTGAACGTTTCGGATCAGTTAATAGAAATTTAAAAACATGAAAACGATTATATTGAAGGAACCTCATCCGTCCAATATATTGGAGTCTGGCATTTCTCAAATATTAATAATTTTTTTAGATGTTCTAGCTTATTTAATTCTCAATTATCAAAATTAAACATTAAAAATACTCAAGCTTTCATAAAGGTTGATTGAATGAAATTAAGTAAATTTAATATTTGAATTTTTTAATTAAGATAAATTATTATGATTGAATCAAATAAACCAGAGTCGAGCACTCCGACCGACTGGCACGGTGGCACATACACTAAACCTTACTTTAGTTTACCGCAAGTAACAAAATGCTCTCTCGATGCTCCAGTTTCCAATTCTGCTGAAAGCCTGAAACCTTATCGCCGATCATGAAAATCCTAAATCCTCAAAACCTTCCGTTTACTCGATCCTTCTCGCCTTTGTTCCTCTTCTTTTCATGAGCTATTTGAGTAAGTCATTTTGCCCATTCTCCATCTCTCACCCCCAGAAATATTATGATCTCTCTCTCTCTCTCTCTGCTTGGTGGTCTCCCTGCTCCTGCAATCGCTATCTTGTGCTTGAACCAAAGTTTGCATGCAAATTTCTCAAAATACCACCAAAATGAAATTGTTTTTTGGGACCCTTTGATCAGGTGGCTCTGAGAGTTTTTGGTTGGAAGAGACGAGGAAAGGAGGTAGTTGGGTTGAACACGGTTTCAATGTATTTCCTATATCATAATTGTTAGTACATAATAGAAATTTTATTGCGAAACTATAAATTTAAGTGCAGTTACCAAAATTCTCTTGAATTTTGGTGGAAGTTTAAGATTATTCTGATGGACGCAAGTTTTACCTGGTCTTTCTTTTGGCAATTTCATATACCTTACTATAAAATGCTAAATGTCACAGATGAACTGTGGAGTCATAGGCACTTTACTGCTTCCCTTCAACAATTGGGTGATAACAGCAAATCAGCCAAAAAATGTTCACTTAAATTCGCAAAATAAAATGTCTTGGGAATAGTTAGTAAGCAGCTGTAAACAAAAGTATAAAAAGGAAATATGGCAAGAGCCAAAAAAAAAGTATATGTATATTATGTCATTATTGGCTTTGTTAGTTATTACTACTGTGACTATTATTTGCTCAAATTTTTTTTTCTTGTTTTATGTTCTTAGGCACTTTTTGATGTTTGCATGGATCTAACATAGAGGGAGCCATTATTGAACTGGCTAATCTCCGGTGATGTTGGCTATAATAAACCTGAGATTGCTGCTCATGTGATATTTTGTGTGGTGTCTGCCAGCAAACCTGCCACATCTAGCACCCAAAACAGTGTGCTGCAGACGGGAATTTGGAGTCACCTTACTACCTTAGGCTTAACTCTGATGTTGAAGTTGGCTTGTCATCTGATTTCAGGTAATTTTTGCATTTTGGTCTTTCATGGGGTTTTGGGTTTTATAGAGACACCTGAAAGGGAAAATAGGGAAAAAAAAAGGATGTGGGGAAATCAAGATTGATGGTTTGGTATTGGATTCCCTATAATCCCTAGAAGCTATTTTATAAAGATTCTTTTTAGCATAAGCAATAGTAAATAACACAAATGCTTCTTAAAGTATCATCCAGTTACAGTCTTGGTCCAAAGTCTTAAAAATATCATCTGGTCCTTTAATTTTATTCAAGTTGGTCTTACACTTTAGTAACATCCTGTGCAAGAATTATATTTTTATCTATTCCGACATCAATTTAGCATTGCAAGTATCATGGATGTAGTGGCACACAATACATACTGTGGATATCTAAATATAACATTGATGGCGTCCTATATTAAATAAACTCATACCAGCATTGATGTTTTTATTAACATAGTTAATCAAAACTAATATTTACAATTTTACATACATTTCAGTATAAGATATCTTTATGACATGGATGCTAAATATGGATATCTAGCTTTTGGACATTGATAAAGGTTCAGACCAATTCGATATAAACTGAAAATTTCAAACCAGAATGAAAAAGGAAGAACATTATATAAAATTATTGGATCATTGAGACAGGATAATTCAAATTATATGAAAATTAATTAATAACTTTAGCTTGACTCTTGCATCAGTAGTGTTAATTAACAATTAATTTGTCTCTCACCATTATATAATTGTGAGCCCATTATAAGCTTTTCTGGGTTGAATGGGTGTTGCTAAGTTCCAACTCCAGTGAAAGTTTGCATATAGAGTGGTGTCTAACTCAACAAAAAAAAAAAAAATTAAATTAAAGTTTTATGATATGCTCCTTCACATATCTGATACTTTCTGTGTGCATGTGTGTGTCCATATCGGATACGTATCAGATACAGGTGCGGTGATATTTTAGGCATATCTGAGAAATGTAATTCCCCAAATACGGTTTCCCACCTGTATTGTGACACGTATCTGATACAGATACGCATTCCATGTAGGACGTATCAGACATGCCAGTGGACATATCAAAGTGGTAAAATTATAATTTTAAACAGTCATGTCCAAAGATGCCCATTTTTTGCGCATAAACCACACAGGTGGATCTCGCATGGACTGTTACTGTTGGGAGTGTCCCAGGGGTAGCGCACCCTTCTTTATATAGAGATTGGCTGGGTCTATTGAAGTAAACTGTGCATTGTGGGACTAATGAAGCGCAAGTCCGGAGCCGAAAAATAATAAACTTGCTCTTTAGCCCAAATCTTTCTATATATTTGATTAGGGTTGGAAATTTTTAGCTCCTTAATAACTTGTTTAGATTTGTTTTGTTATTTTCTTTTCCTTTTAATTATCACTTAATACACACACGCACAATTTGTATACTTATAGCATTATGCCATTAGAAAAGAAAATTGTTATTTAGGTGCTTTCTTAATTTCTTTATGCTGATATTTCAAAATGACAGACTTTCTATTTATACTTTTTTTAAAATAACTAAGAATTTTGTTCTTATGCATATAACAGATAGCTGAAACTTACTGCATATAGAATCAAAAGTGGTCATCATTTTCTAACAGTGTGATTTAATGTAACCTTTTCTTTTGATTATAGAAAATCTTATGACTGGCAATTCGCCAACCGGCCTTCAAAAAAAGGAAAAAAAGAAGCATAATGCATATAGAAACATCATGTCAATATGATATCTGTATTCATATCCATGCAACATAGTTTTTAAGCATGTTACCTGTTATTGAACAAATTCCACCACCACGTGTTATTGTTGTTGCTATTTTTTGTTTTATAATTGTAAATATATGTTTCTATATTTAGCATGAAGTTTTGACCAATTGATGGATCCTTAATTCCGGCTATACAATTTCTTCGGTTTTCCAAGAGACCCAACTGATTGAATATTTCCCAATTATAAAAAAAAAGAAACCCAGACTGCCTCACCACTGTCTCTGTAAAACTACAGCATTATCTGTTTCCTAGAACAAAAGCTAATATCTCCTATCACATTCTGCTCCTCCAACATGTGGCTTGCATCCAAAGGTGCTGGTAAGGTTTCTTTATTTTTTTTAGATTTTGCAGTATTTTCTGATTGATGACTGTTGTCGTCTCGTGAAACTGTAGTAGCAATTTTCCAATTTCTTATACTGAAAAAAAGTTAATGTTCTTTAATTATTTTTTTTTTGCTTGAGATAAAAATGGAAGTCAAGCCTCCCAACATAAAATATATACAAGGAAAATCTTCTTTAAAATTATTTCATTTTAAGAAATGTTGGAAATCTATTACTAGTGTGCATGTTGCAGACTTGCTACAATACTGTTGTGGACCAATTACATAGCCCTTTTACAAAATTAAATTTCAGGTCACACAAACTTAAAAATTCTCCTATGTTTCTTTTGTTCCAAAATGTACTCTAGTACTTCTTTGTGACTCTCTCATCTGTTCTCTTGTTCCACAATTGTCCTCTAAATACTTTTATATGCAACTATTTTAGTAAAATGGTGAGTGCTTGTGTTCCTTTAACTTGGGTTGGTGCTTCTTGCAGCCTCGCTCTTGTACATACTACCAAACTTTTAACTTTCTTACTCTCTAATGTGCTTGTCAACGAGGGATTGTACCTGAGTTGGAAGATCCTAATTGGTTGGTACAAGCATCTATGAGATCTGTAAAAGAAGCTGGAGTTTTGCAAGGAAGCAGATTTCCAAGATTCTGACCAGCTGAAGTTTCTAATCTAACTTGTTACTCGTGTTCCTTCCAATAAGGTCTTGTATCTGCATTTTTCATTTATGCATGTCTTATTATTAGTGCTACAACATGCAAAGGCTGAGGATTGTGTCAATAAACATCATGCAATTTTAGACTTTTTTTTTTAAAAAATGTGAATCTGGTATAATTTTGAATGTATGTACGAATAATATTTATTGTAACAATTTAAACATGATTGATGTTTGTTGAGTGTGAAATATATGTTATTTCTTTATTAAGTACAACTCTGTGCAAATATAATTTTTTATATTTCTTGTCATTACATATATTAAAATATGTACTGGTACATCAAAACTTAAAATCCATATTAGGAATGGACAATGCAAACTCTCCTCGACTCTAGTGAAAGGTGAACAGATAGTACTAGTCCTTGGGCCTAAAGAATGAAGGCTAAAACTTCAAAGTTTGGGTACATGTGGGCCTGCAAATGGAAGCCCGTTTAACCGTTTTCCGTTTTTATTTATGAAGCGGTTAAAGAAAAAAATAAAACGATTTCATTTGGTTGGACGAAACGGTTAATGAAACAATGAAACAATTTCATCATTGTGTAAATCACAAAAATTTCATTAATTTCGATTGTTTCATCCGAACGACACGGTTAACGAAATTGAAAATTTGTTTAGTCAACGAAACGAAGCGGTCAACGAAACACCCAAGTTTCGATCTTTTCGCAGGCCTAGGTACATGTAAGCGCCATCATTGTATACTAGCGGGGTCTCGCGCGTTGCGCGATCTATTTTTTTTTTCATAATGATGAGAAAAAAATTGAATATTTTTTTATGATATAGTTGCGAGGATAGGTTATACATAATCATGAGGATGGAAAAAATATTATTTTGTGGATAGGTAGATAATATTTATCGGAGGGGAAAATTTTAGGTAAATTTTTTTTGAAAGTATGAAAGGTGATATTAGAAACTGTCAATATTGAACGGTATAAAATTTTGATAATACGTGCGATATTTTTTTTTATTTTTCACCGTTGGATACTTAAGAGCTGAAAAGGATAATATGTGAGATAAGGAAGTTAAATTGTGCCAAAGATGGTCTGGACTCGTTTAATTTTTTGTTTGTCGTTGTGTGATATTGTTTGTATGTTGGTTACTTTTGTATTGGTGAGGACGAAGATACTGTGTTCGAAAGAGCAATTTCGCTAAGGAGATGTAGTTGAGAGTGTAAAAATTTTCTGCGAGGGTTTATTTTAGCTTATGAGGAGCAGTATAATTTTTGCTGGTACGATAATGTAGACCTATGAACGTGTGGAGATAGCATTATTAGCGGATTGTTGTGGACGATAAACATTTAGATAGGACGAATGCACATGTAATGGAGAGGAGCGTATGTGGAATCATAAAGCAAAAAGGGAAACATATTGGACATAGCATAATAGATTGATACATTACAATCGACAAAGGACAGCTAATTATCTGGAAAGAAATGCACTCTATGATAGAGCTGCGAGTGCATGGATTTCCAGTGTTTCTATTCTAAATTACAGAGAGCATTATAATAGTTGACTGAGCAAAAGATAAAACGGTTTAAGTACATGATTAAAAGACAGGTGTTTATCTGGAAAGAAATGCACTCTGCTATACAGATGCGAGTGCATGGATTTCCAGTTTTTTTAGTCTAACTCATACAGACCGGCTGTAAGCATCATAAAATATCAATCAAAAGAGAAGGTGATTGAAAGAAGTGTTCATGTGAATAGACAGGCATATGTTTTAGGGCAATCGAAGTGCAGTTATACTACAACAAAAGTTACTCGACTGCATCTGCATGGTGCTCCTGGTATCCAAAATAGGCAAGATGGTATTGACAATGGTGAAAGAGGTCTAGAGGGCCTCTATTCGTCTGATCCAGGTTGGTCTGGTGTCGGATGCGAGGAAGAACTGGGTAGATACAAATTGAGAATGAGGAAAGTTTAGTTTCACAATACATATTTGTAAATAAGGCGTGCCGAAATTAAAGAAGATGAGAATGTAATTGGTTGTGTGAAAGTAAACGATGTTGCGTTGTTACCTTTTTTCTGCTGAGAGAGAGTCAAAATCATCCTCAAGCCTTCTCCTGACAGATTTGAGTGATACAGTTGTTGGTGCTTGATTTTCTTGTTGAGCCCTGAAAGGAATTTTTGGGGGAGAATATATCAATAAGTGAGTATATGGCTATGCAGGTTAGTTCATTATGCAGAGTATGACATATATGGCTCTGTTCTTATAGGAGCAATGACCTTTTTACTGGCAGGACCGTTTCATGAGGAACAGCATCAGATGAAGCTATGAGTGAAGTGTTTTGTTGGGTTTGTTGGAGAGATGGTGCTTGTGTTTGTGGTGGTGTTGCTTGTGCCTGTTCTGGTGCTGGTTGTTGCAGGAGAAGAACTGGTTCTGGCAGGAGATGGAGCATATTGTCTGGCACTTTCTCATGGCGGGTGACAGTATAACTACGATGCTTGCGGTATGGCCCAGACTGTTTGCCAGACACAGTAAAAAGGTATGTCTTGTTTATAATGTCCAGAAGAGACTGTGGGACTTTGTCGGTGTTTTTATCATCTTCCATTTTTAGTGTCACTGAATCAACTCCAACGATCATCTCTCCAGTTTTCCCTAGTAACATGAATTGAGCCTCATCTGTAGTATCCTTCACTTGAATTCTGATTCTATACCTATTTTATCAGGAACAACGAAGAGACTGTATAAGAAAAAATAGACTTTGAGGTGATTGTACGCCATAGATGAGGCGACATGAATGATTGTGTTTATCAAATTGAGCGGTGTTTTTGTTTTGTACCATGGAACGAACTGTCGTTTGCGGACTCGACAGTCAGGGCAATGGAGCTCGCTATTGCTGTACTCTAGCTTCTTGCGACAATCAGGGCATGCTTCATAATGCCAATCAAAAGGGTCTATGATGTGTACTATTCTTGCAGGGCACTGGTATAGTCCTTCCTGGAAAGCAAAGAGATGAGTTTTAGAAACAAAAGATGATTCTGTGATGATTTCAAAACTGTTAATATATCTGATCCAATCTGAGGTGCGTATGAAAGAAAGTAAGAGATGGAAGGACCGGTAACGTATATTGATAGAAATAACTGACTGTGAAGTTATCAAGGTAAAGGTTGTTGAGTTCTGCAAGTGTTATGGTGACTGGATTGACTCTCGGGAGTGGTGAAAGGAGCGCTGGATCACGGCCAAACATCTCCGGTGTTGCTTGGAGAACGATAGGGCGGCCATCAAATGGGGTCCTGCAGAAGAATTATAGATTCAACAAACATCATATATGCAGGATATATTTTTTGAGGTAGAAAGGTAGGTACGATGAATAAGAATGTGTTTAACGAAGAAACAAAAGAAATGAGCAGATTTTGTCCTGGTTGGTTTTGATAGGGAGAAGTAAACAGTTCTGTAATGGATAAAAAATATTTGTCTCAAAGGGATGAAAAATATGATCACTTACTGTGCGAGGTAGTCTGATATTTCCTTGATGGACGTATCAAAATGGAACCTTGTGCCTGTGTATGTTTTAAGGCTATAGACCTCTGCATTCGATAGTATTTTTGTATAGAATGAACGCACTGTTAGGAAATGGATGCAAATAGTGAGGAAATGAAATTTATTGTAATGCATACAGTATTTATGTGATTACCTAGGTTGTCCTTTTTTATCTGGAGGCCATTGCATGCAATGATAATTGGGGCTGATTTTGATTGTTCATGCAGCTGAGGCACGTTGAACATATCGATGAAATCTCCCCAGAGTGCGACATCCATCGAATACCCTCTGTAAAGATAGAAGAAATGGGAAATGCAGACTGCTGCAAAAAACAGTGATTGAAGTAGTAGCACGAATCGTACGTAAGATGAATAATTGTATGATTACCTTTCATTTGTCAAGAACATTGTCTGAACCCTTGCATGACCCAGGGATGCGACTGTTCTAATTTCACTGAACCCTGATAATCTTGCTATGATATCTGGTGAGAAGGAAAAGGTTACCAACAAAACAGACTATATTTGTAAAGCTTTCTTGATAAGCAAAATGGAGATAAGTTAAGTAAGAGACTGAGTTTGATTGTTTTGTACCTAAGACTGATTTTTCATAGGTAATAGTGACACCTACATCCTCAAGCTGCTTAAAATCGAAGCAGTACATTGGGATCTGATATAGATTAGGTGGTAGTGTCTTGATGTGTGTCTGTCTTGTAATCTTGACTATGTAGTCATGGTCAACAACTTGATAGTCTTTTACTGATCCATCAATGGAAAATCTGGTAATCTCAACGATGTTCTGCTCAGTGAAGACAGCAGAAATTCTCTGATAATCAGTAGCGGTGATGAAGCCTTGTATCTTTGCACCCTACATATAAATTGCAGATATGGTATGTTTAGGATGGGTGCTATCATATGATGCTGGAAGAATGAATACATCTAGTCTTACTGTGTGAGATCTATTTATACAGATATATGTTGTTCTCTATAGTATTAACCTATAAATATAGTACAGTTCTCACCGTGTGATCCAAGAGGAGAAAGCTGAACCTCCAAACTTTACCACGACGTGGATCTGAAGCTGGCCATATCCTGACGGGCCTTGCATGAATTCTTGCTCTTTGTGTATTAGTTGTCACTGTCAATGCTGATACTTGTACTGGTGGATCCATTGTTTCCTGGAAGAGAAAAATATAACATTCAGTACACTGCATAAAGATTGACCGATGATCACGTAAAAAAAAAAGAGTAAATATGCAATAAAAATTGTTTTGTGCTTGACATATTCGGTCAATATTGATAAAGAAAAGTATCGAAGGGAAAAAATAATCACCATTGTTTGTTTGGGTTGGGTTCAAGAGAGAGAAGATTTCTCTGTAGACAATATTTTTTGTATAATTTCTACACTGAGTGTCTTCATTAATTATAAGTATTTTAAGTCCTGCTGGTGATGTTGTTCTTGAAAGGGCAACATAAAGCTGACCATGGCTGAAGACTGGTTCTGGAAGATAAACACCAACAACATCAAGAGATTGTCCTTGGCTTTTATTTATTGTCATTGCATAAGACACTCTCAGTGGAAATTGTTTTCTTTTCATGAGGAATGGAAGCCTCTGATCCTCATGTGAGAATAATATGCGAGGTATTTGGATTTGTTTTCCTTTTACTGGGCCTGTAATAACTCTAGCATGCAGGACTCTTGTGCCTAATCCAGTTATGACCATTCTAGTACCATTGCAAAGGCCATTAACCTGATCCATATTTCTCAATAGCATAACAGGCACTCCTATTTTAAGGCTAAGTTTATGACACAGGAGAGAGCCTGAGGTGATTGTGTTCAGCATATCTGGAGTGAACATTGTCTGCAAATCTTCTGGTAGGCTGTCATATCCTTGTGCACTATCATAACTATAGTAATCATGTTGTTCGCCAGGGATACAACGGAGAACAGCATTATTAAGCATGTTTGCTGTATTATTTCTAGGAGTTATGATAGCACGTTGTTGCAGATAGAGTTCATCCTGGTAACTATGCTCAAAATGAGGATAGACAGCATCAATGATTGCTTGCTCTGGATCATTACCAGGCTCGATCAAGAACTGATCCGGTATCTTGATCCACTCAGGTTCTGCACTATTAAAAAGCCTGATCCTTTGTGCATCACCATTACCAACAGAGAGTAGCCATGAAGCAAACAGTGCAAGGTCTTGTGTATCTGCAGATGAATTGTTTGATGCTAACAATCGCATGTTTATTGTAAGCTTCATCAGCTCACATGACTTCCATAAGTAGGAATTTGCGATCGAAGATGCAACAGTGTCGTACCGGCTACCATGGCTAACGACCGGCAGTGTTTGCCTGAAATCTCCTCCCAACACTACAGTGATTCCTCCAAATGGTTTGTTTTGATCTTGTGGATACCAATCAGCAAAAATGTCTTTCATTGATCGATCAAGAGCCTCAAAACAGATCCTATGGTTCATTGGGGCCTCATCCCATATTATGAGAGAGGTTTGCAGCAAAAGATAAGCAAGGTGTGTGTGTTTTTTAATGTCACACGTTGCACCTTCTCTTAATTTAAGTGGTATTTTGAACCTGTAGTATGCTGTGACACCACCTTCCAACAAAAGAGAAGAGAGGCCAGATGAGGCAACTGTCAACACTATTTTACCCTTGGTTCTTAAATATGCTGTGAGAGCTTTCCAAAGGTATGTTTTGCCTGTGCCTCCATGCCCATAAACAAAGAAAAACTTTCCTTGTCTTGAGAGGACAGACTGAGCAACAGAATCAAAAATAATTTTCTGTTCATAGTTGAGTCCAGAAATCAAATTAGGGAGTTGTGCACGGAGGTAGACTGTGTTGAATGAGTATTGCTCCTCAAGGAGTCTGTTGTGATAACGGGTATTTTGAGGATGTGATGGTTGAGGGAGGCGAACATATTGAAGATTATATCCTCGCACGAAAAGGATATCTTCTAACTCATAAAGAATATTATCTTTCAGAATCTGATCATCAACAACCATTTCCATGTTGTTATTTTGTAATCTTATTCTCTGAACTATATCATCGCCCATATAGCCCCAGCAAGACTGCCATAGCTGAGATGAGTCTGCTACCTGAGAGTACAGGAGCATATCTATGAATATCTGGCGAAGTTGTTGGCTTGATGCTACTGCAGCAGCCTCTTCCATTGTAGAAAGCCATTCAGTATTATCATCAAGCAAACCTAAAGCATTGCAAGCTTCTTTGTACGTTGGGTGAACAACACTGTTGACTGTGCGCAAGGCCTCAAAAGAAGGTGCACCACGCACACAGTTAAGGAGCATTCTGAGATAGTATAGTTCACCCAGACCTGGCTGGACAAAATTCATCCGGGCCAATCGATACCCCTGCAATCTAAATTGCCAGTTTTTTTGATCATCATGCCATGTGTACAATCTGGTTACCTCAGGATATGTAAGGGTCCTAGCCTGAGGGTCTGATGCGTTAAGCTCAAACCATGCAGTCAGCTTTGTACGCTGGTTAGTAGGATTATCAGCAACTTGTTGGAGTGATTGTGAATCATGGAAGACAACATTATTTTCTAACGGGAGATGTATTGGCAACCTCTCAACAGAGGGATAACTGTAATGTATGGAATATTGAAAAAGACGCCAGACAGATTCATGAGGAGTTAAGTATCGACAGTTTAGATAATCAAGGACCTCATCAATGACTTGGTCTGATTGTTCTGTCTGCTGACTGCTTCCAGGAGCATTATCTGAAGTGCGATGGACAGAAATCCGCGCACGATCACGACCTTTGGATATGTATTTGAAAAGGTATTTAATCATGATTGATGTGTGACATCGCTCAACATTGATATGTGCACGGTATTTGAAAAGGAGATTGAGATTGTATGGAACAACATATCTGTTATCCAATTGAACACCATTCTTACGGACTGTGACTCCTGTATCTCTCCTCTTATAGAGAACAACACCATCTTCCGTGATCAATGTTGCATCATGAAAACGTTTGGGAAAATTTTTACTGCACTTCCCGTCCTTCATACACGGCGAATGTGACCGGGCTGGGCCGCAAGGTCCATGCACCATGAACTGTGACACGACAGCATACGCATCAGGATCATGAACAGGATCTGGAAGTTCAGCGGAGATGATACGATCAATACTCATACTATCTGTAAGGTTGTTGCGATCAGCCAGCCATACAATGATATGGACATGGGGCAAGCCTCTTTTTTGGAACTCAACTGAGTGGATCACTGACAAAGATCAATGGGAAAGAAAACAACAAAGAATAATAAGCCTGGATAAACAGATAGAAGTGAAACAGATATAGAATGATGCAGTGGAATAAAGAAAGTGAAGGAAGGTATGCTTACTGCCAGAAATGGGACCAAAGAATTTGCCCCCATGCAAATCGCGTGTCATTTGATTGAGTTTCATCCTAAATACACGGCAGACCAGATCAGGCCGATCGCTGGGCTGCTGGCCTGGAAAGAGGTTACGTGTGATTTCAGGCCAGGTTGGATTACATGTAAAGGTGATGAAGAGATGAGGTGGTCCTAGATGCCGACAGACAGTAATAGCATCTTGATAATTTTGAAACATATACCTTGGACCTCCAACATGTGATGGTGGCAAGATAATTCGCCTACCAACACTGTGCCCATAAAGATCATAATTAACAACAGCATTCCTAACATTTTGAAATGTATCAGAACGTAAGGAAGATTGATTCTGGTGGATGTACCAGACCCGTGATTGATCGACACATGCAAATATATCAACAGAGATCTGCTGCAGGAGACGGCCAGACCTAAGGATTATATTTGAACCCGTTGCACGGACATGGAGTCTGTAACAATAGTATTCATTCATAGTCACATGTGTACGGGCTCGGGAGGAAGTGGCTGGAACATCCGTGTTGTATGGTATATTAAGGCGAAAACTATCCTCTCCATGGAGGAAAAGAAGGGGATACTGAGATGGCATATAGGAAGGATGAAGCGAGCTAATCCGTTGCAATTGTCCGGACCGACGGTGCACAATGATATCACGATCAAAATGCTGACCATCAAGGTCACCTACTATAAGGCCAACAACCTCAGAAGCTGTTGGGTTAGTGTACTGTCTTCCATCACCAGATCTATGTGAGAGTATTCTAAGATGAAGAGAATCATCAGAGCCTTCCAGAACTCGTTCACTGACAGATCTAAATGCTTGAACATAAGGATTATACTGATCAAGCATTTCTTTTAATGTGTGCACAATGTGCGGGCGAGGAAGCGATGACTGGTCAGAATCAGAAAACTGACTAAGACGATTCGCTATTTCATTTTCTGTATCGTACATGTATAACTGAGCAAATTGGGGTGGAGCATCATCATCAGGAAGCAATGAACCCATCAAGTGACATAACTGACCAGATATTCTATACACATATGGTCCATGGCCAGCACTGATAGTATTGTCAACCCGAACACCCATCGAAGTGAATGCAAACATCGAGTTATACATGCGGATGTTATCAAGAAAATGTTTTGAGTCTGGACCATTCAAAGGATCAAACAGTTGCAACAAAGCAGAAGGAGTGGGTTCAACAGGCGGTAAATCAACACGCCCTTGTCTACAACAAAGCTTGTATACAGGGTTCCCAACACGTGAATCATTCCGACAGCGCTCCTCATACCAAAAAAGAGCATGGCAATCAGAACAGATTTCAGTGAGATCACCAAAGTCATCGTATACTGGCCTGTCAGCTGCGCAGAAGGAAAAGTACAGAAAAAATAAGAAAGGACAGAAAAGGATAGGAAGAAGGTCAAAGTATAGAAGGACGATAGACATAGTTTGATGCAGTAAGAAAGGAAGAGGTGAAAAAAGGAAGGAATATATACCAGGAATAGGAACAATCGGTGGTGTTTGAGGAATCAATGGATCTGGCGAAAGAACTACACCATCAACAGGTATAGCCGGCGGTGTTTGAGGGATTGATTCATCCGGCGAAAGAGTCACAGCACGAAGAGGTATAGCCGGTGGTGTCTGGGGAAGAGACGAATCTGATGATGACGATGCAACGGGAGGAAAATATTGATGAGACGGATAATAGTCTGATGTAGGAGTGGAAGAAGAGGCACCATCTAGCAGAAGAGCAATAATGAGGCGAATGAGGTGAAAAGGGAAACACGGTGACAGGTGACGGCATACAAACAAACAGAGAATACCATGTAAGAACTAAAAAGAGGAGAAGGAAAAATTTATAAGATCAGTTCTGAGAAGCGTTCAAATAGAGGCAAACCCTGAGCAATATATCCGGCTAGCGTCATCCTCCAGTCAGACGATTCTGTCGAACTGGACGATGATGGATGATCGAGCATAATAAGCCTGCGTCGTGTCCTCCGTTGATGAGCAGGAGAAAGATGAGGGAGGTGAGACAGATCATCTGAGAAAAGGAAACAATAAGGACATGGAAAGGAAGAGATTAACAGAATGCAGGAAGAGAAAAGACATGACTTGAATATTAAGAGAATAAAAAGAAGCCCTAAGCAAAGAACCTTGATGATGAGTGTAGTCTGACGATAAGGTGGAAAGCTGCGAGCCTAAATAATCACCACGACCTATGAGCCTATAGCGACGTTGCACTGCAGAATGACCTTACGTAAGAAGAGGAGAAGAGGAAAAAAAACATGATCAGCAGGAAAGCAACCGGAAGACGGAACTCATACGAAAAGCAAAACATAACAGACGAAGAGATAGATAAGCAACCAGGAAGATGAGCAGAAACAGCAAGAGCTGCACAACAGGCTGTGCAAAGGAGCTGTACAATGATGCAGTATAGAGGAGAGCAACCAAGCGATAGCAAGATAAGAGCGAAAGAAAGAGAAGGATGAGATCTGTTGTAATAGATGAAAAGAAAGGATGAAGCACAAATAGACGAAGAGAACAGAAAAGATAGCTCGCACTGAAAATGAGGTCCTACCTAAATATGCTGGTGGAGGAGAGAGCGCATCATCGTATGGATCACGATGAGTAGGAGGACAATCGGAGGCGGGTGCAGTATCTTCCATGAGACGCAAGCGAGGACTGTGCCAGCAACAAATCAGGAGAAAAACAAAAAAATCGGCAAAGAGAACAGAGGCAAAAAAAGACATGAATGCAGACCGCAACTCATTGCAACAAAGCGCATGAATCGCAATCTAAAAAAGACCACAACACAGAGACTGTGGCAAAAAAAGCAGAACAAATATAAAAAAGTAAGCAGATACAAATACCTGAAGAAGCAAAGGAGACGAAAGCGGAGAAGTGGTAGCAATAGTGAAGAGGAAATTGTCAGCGCTAGCTCCTCTGCAAGAATGGACTTCCTAAGAGAGAGGAAAAAAGGAAATGATGGCAAGGGACATAATAAGCTGAGAAGAATGATCAGTGAAAGAAAAATATGAGAATTGACCAACAGCGAATAGGAACAAACCTGAGAGTACAGGATAGCAACAGAAGAAAAAAGCAAACAGGCGACAGAAACTTCCAAGCTAGCCTGAAAAAAAGGAAAAATTAGCAGAAGGGGTAAACCAGAGAACGAAGTAAAATACGGTAACAGAATAGAAATAAAAACAAAGGAAATGAGCACACAAAGCAGAACACAGGAAAAAATACGCAATAACAAAGAAGAACAGAAGAACAGACCGCGAATGTAGTAGAAACAGTGGAAGGAACCTGCAACAAAGCAAACAAAAAAGGATATAAGCAGCAGAAAAATAACACAGGATAATAAGGAAAAAAGGAAGCAAAAGCAAATAAGAAGCATTTTTTTTTTTGCAAGATAATGAATGTATGCAGCAAAAGAGGTAAGGAGGTACTTATAAGCAATTTTTTTTTTGTCTGATTTTTTGGGGTGGAGACACAGTACAAAAACAAATAAGAAAAAGAGACTCAACGAAATTGTGGTGTTCGTAGGCTAATAAGTCGGAATATCCCGTAAAATTGAGGGAAGAGGAAATGAGAGAAAAAAAGGAGCAAAACCTACCGGGCACAGAACTCAACCTGATGTGAGCATCCAAGAGGCAAAGAAAGAACAAAAAGGGAGGCAAGGAGAAGAAAGGCGGAGGCACAGAACACCAGGAGCAAATGCAGAACGCAGATAGACGAAGAGCATGAAAAAGCAACGCATAATTTGTCGAAGCGTAACAACAGGGGCAGTGGACCAAGCGCAGAGAAGAGGAAACACACATCGAGGCATTAGACCAAAATCGGAGCACAGGGAAAAGGAGATCGGTAAGAAACCAGAGTAGAGAGAACGGCGCATAAACCACGACCATCTGGCGATGAGCCACCGTACGGCAAGCACATGGGAACGGCGACCCATCCAGTCCGCGAGAGCCACCCAAACATGAGACAGCAGGGGCTGTACTGCGCGGAGGAAATCGAGGCAAGGAAGGAAAAAATCTGGAAGGAGAAGGAATCAAAGGGCAGAGGCGCAGTACATCAGGCGGCCACGATGGAAGGGCGCAACGAATGGCTCAGATGGAATAACTGTAGGCCCACAGTGCTTAGCTACAGTAACGGATCCGGATGTAATTATTCGGGATTAATATATGTTTCTATGTTTTCCATTTCTTATTTTATTTTGAGAATCTATAAGTAAGAATTTCAGAAATTATTTAATAACTGCTATCATTAACAGATAACTATCAAAATAAATACAATTATTCCGTTTGGATCGCTTAGGAATAAGAGGAATAGTCTATTATTAGGCGAAAAATATTGAAAAATGTGTAATTTTGTGAAGAGTTTGGATGGTTAGGAATAAATTTTCCTCTTATTCCTAAGCTATTCCTTTAACGTTAATCTAAAATCTAATCATCCTTGAATCACTTGATAGATAACATGATAATTTTTAAATTACATTAAATTTTATTTCATATATAACTTATTTTAATCTTACCTTCTATAATTTTAAATTTTACTATTTTATTAATTATCACAGTCGTTAAATAAATATAAAAATAATCTCGAGTTTATTCCTAGAATCGTAGTACCTATCCAAACATTACAAAAAGATCTTCCATTCCGTTCGCAGGTTCGCCTCGGGCCACAGAAAATCAGCTCATTTTTCATATCCAAAAACCCACAAAACCTCTCAAACTCTCTCCTTTCCACTAATGGTGATTTTCCATTCTCCATAGTTCCTCAAATTTCCCACTCACGAATGGCAATTTCGAGACATTCTCCAATCGCACTTCCTTTCTCTCTCCAATTCCCCTCTCACAGGACCCGTCTTGTCTTTCTCCCTCTCCGTACACCTTCGCCTTGGTTCTTCCGTACACTAAAAGCCGGGTCTACCAGCACTATTACCCCATCTCGCACCGTTTCAAGCCCAGTGGGTGGAAAAGACGATATCGAGCTGTTAAACGAGCGGATAAGGAAGGAGCATAGGAAGCGAGGCGATGGCAACACCGGGTCTACCATGGACCCGGATGAGGCTGAAAGGTACATGGGCTTGGTGAGGGAGCAGCAACAGAGAGGTTTACAGATGTTGAGAGGTGAGGAGCAGAAGCAGCTTGGTGGATTCGGGTACCGAGTCGACCCGTATCAGCTCCAACCCGGTGATTATGTTGTTCATAGAAAGGTATTAGTTGCTTCCCATTTTTATACTTTTTATAGATGAAGTTTTTGTCAGGGATATTTTAAATTGTGTTACTTTGTAAGCACCTCAGATTGTAACATTAATGCAATTTCATAATATTCTTATACCTGTGAGCCTAACATAATTCTGTCACAAATGAAAGTGAAAAGGGAAAGAAAATGCTCTTTTGAAATACTTGTCCTGGACCCTGTAGAAGATTCAGTAAAGAAATATGTGTAATTGTGAAAATCATTGTGTTTGGTTGGGTAAAGACGAGGGAAGAGGGAAGAAGCTCCTTATTCCCTCTACCACCTCTCCATGGGAATGCGGGAATAAGCCTTCTTCCCATTTTATTCCTTGTTTGGTTGGTGCTCTTTCCTCTTCCCTCTTCCTTGGACAACCAAACACACCGAGTAAACTAGTCCTCAAAGCATCTCTGAGAAATATAAATTGTCAGTGCAAACTCAGTATAATGTTTTAGAAACTGATTCATTTTTTTAAAATTCAAGTTGTATTTAGTATTAATAGAATGCTCTAAGACTGGGTGTAAATTGTTCTGTGAACTGACAATTTGGTATTATTTATATTAAATTTATCATGATGCTTTGCATAGGTGGGAATTGGGAAATTTGTGAAAATACAACATGTGGTAACAGGGGAAGGACCATCAGGTGGGAAAGAGTACATGTTTATAGAATATGCTGATGGTATGGCCAAGTTACCTGTTGAACAAGCTGGTCGCTTACTCTACCGATACAATTTGTACGCATTTTTCTTTCTCCTTTTTACAGAGGCAATTCACATGTACCTCCAAAACATAGGCAAATACCATATATAAGACTGTAAAATCACAAACGCCATGCAAAACACATATTCACTTGTTGCAAAAAGATGCCCGCACTGACCTTCCTTTCTCACTTTCTTTTCCCCTGAAAAAAAGCAAGTATAACAATTAACAAATGGAGTAAGTTTTGTTTTTCTTAATAAAACTAGGAGAGGAGAGACTGATTGGTATGTTTTCTTTTTCATAAATTGGACGAGAATATGAGATCTTTCTCATTTTAAGATAATAGATGATGTGTGTTTTCACTTGGGCATAGATGAAATTATGCCCTTTCTATTCTTACGAAGAAAAATGACAGGACATGCCTTTTGAAAATCAATGCGAAATTTTAATTGTATTTTGGAAATGTGGACCAACATTTCTTGAGATATTTGCAAGTGACATCCAATGTTAGGTTATTGTGACATAAACATTATATTCCATGGGTCTGGTTGTTATGGCTTTTTGATATATATGCATAACACCCAAGATTGCAGTGTTGTGTATTTGCAAACAAAATTTCAAAAGTGTCAGGAGAAATGCTACTTGTATAACTTAATTACTCTCTGATTTTTGATAGATCGAATGAGACAAAAAAGCCAAAGACGTTGAGCAAGCTGAGTGACCCGGCGTCATGGGAGAAGAGACGAACGAAAGGGAAACTTGCGGTTCAAAAGATGGTGGTTAATTTAATGGAATTGTATTTACACAGACTCAAGCTTAAAAGGCCTCCTCATCCTAAACCTCTCGGGATGGAAGAATTTTGTGCTCATTTCCCTTATGAACCCACTCCTGACCAAAAGCAGGTTAGTATTATACATTTTGTGCCAGTTGAAAATCATTTCATGTTGATTGAAGGACAGAAAAGAAATAAGACACATAAGCACTAATGTAATGAACAGTGAGAACATCTGGTGGCGATTGGAGGTTTCCTCTCTGCATGCCAAGATACAAAGACCGCTTTTTAGTTCATCTGGTGGAGTTGTATACACTAAAATTCGGGGGCAATGTAAATATATTTTGCTCCTTTTAACCTTGAACAAGTTCCTACTGATTCCAACTTAGCCAGAAATTATTTTTCTAAATTTGCTACAAAGAATAATACTGTGAGCAGTTTGCAAGGAGCTGTGGATAAAGTGTATATAGGAGGAAAAGGATAAGGAAAAGAAGTAATTCTTCTCCGTTATCTGTTACTTTGTTATTTCCATTGTTAAGTACTTCAAGTACAATTGTGGTATATGTTTGTAGGCATTTATAGATGTGGAGAGGGATCTAACAGAGAGAGGCACACCGATGGACCGGCTGATCTGTGGTGATGTTGGCTTTGGTAAAACCGAGGTCGCTCTCCGTGCAATCTTTTGTGTTGTATCTGCTGGCAAACAAGCCATGCTTCTTGCTCCCACCATTGTACTTGTCAGACAGCATTTTGAAGTCATCAGAGAGAGGTTCTCTAATTACCCTCATATAAGAGTTGGCCTTCTTAGTAGATTTCAGGTAAAATGCATTTTCTAGCTTTGCTGGGGTTTAGTTCTTTAGAGTAAAATACGAGCAGAGAGAAGAAGGATGACATATCAAACATCTGCTGGGTATTGTATTTTGCCATGGTCCCTACATGATTTCCTCATAATGTTTCTGAGAAATATAGTGTTATAAAATTGAGGTGTTTATTGAATGCTAATTATCAGAAGAAACCTCAAAAGAGTAAATCTTAACAACATTGTCCCAGTATTGCCCCTATCCCCCTTAAAAGATCATTAATTTATGCAGACGAAGGGCGAGATACAAGAGTACATCAGCATGATTAAGAAGGGCGAATTAGACATTATAATTGGGACTCACACTCTTCTTGGTAATCGCATTTCATATAACAACCTTGGCCTTCTTGTGGTTGATGAAGAACAGGTCATTTTACAGTATCTTCTTACTTTGTACCTTTCACACATTGTATTCATCCCTGAAGATTGATCATCATCATCAGCAGCACTATTATTTATTTTTTTTGTTTATATTGCATGTTGTTTATGAAATGATAATAACAAAAAGATTATTATATTATTAGTAGTTGTTATGGTGTTTAATGAAATAAAGTGCTGTTCATTTTCGTTATTCATAGGGCTGATCTCTGCTGGATAATGTGATCTACGTATTGGAATTTTGTAGGAAACCAATATTTATATATTTTTATCCTTCTGCTATTCTTGAGGGAGAAAACCATTGCTGTTGGATTGTCTATAATCTTTTAGTCAGTAGATTTTTGTAAAGATCCAAAAAAAAAAAAATGAAAAATTGATTTCCAACACTCAGTTTAATGTGTAGATCACATTAAATTGTTTAAATCAGCCGTTTTGATTTCAAAAACACTGAAGGTTATAGTCAAAACGGCACATTCTGACTTCGTGAACCACCATAGCAACTCTGTCATCCTCATTATGTGTATTGCCGCCGCCGCCATCATCATTGTTATTACTATTTATTTGTTTTTATTATTATTACTTTTAGTGTTGATGTAACTCTTATTATTCTATATAATTAATTTAATTTTTGAGTTGGACAGAGGTTTGGTGTAAAACAAAAGGAGAAAATAGCTTCATTAAAGACATCAGTAGATGTTCTGACATTGTCAGCCACACCTATACCTCGCACTCTTTATCTTGCATTAACTGGGTTTCGTGATGCTAGGTAACAAGAAAAAATGAACAAAACATTCCATTTTCTCTATATATGTTTATTTACTGACTAACTTCTGTACTACAGCTTGATATCAACACCACCACCAGAGCGAGTACCAGTAAAAACAGAGGTATTAGCTTATAGTAAAGATAAAGTCATGGCTGCTATTAGATACGAGTTGAATCGTGGTGGTCAAGTTTACTATGTGTTACCACGCATCACAGGTAGGCATACTAAACCATACTCAGAGTTCCATTTTTGTTGAAATAATCAATTCTCTTGAAGAAACTAAGTCTATCATATTAAGCAGGGTTGGAAGAAGTAAAAGCATCTGTTAAAAGTTGTTACCCAGATGTATCAATTGCCATTGCACATGGACGGGTTCGTAATTGCATACTGTGTGCAATTCTGTCTATGATTTTTAATTTTGCCACTTAATGAGGATGATGTTAATAAATGTTTCTTCTGTTGTACAAATAGCTAAAGCCAAAGGAGATAGAGGAGACAATGAGGAGTTTTGCACAAGGAGAAATCAAAATATTAGTTTGCACTCACATTGTGGAGAGTGGGTTGGACATAAAAAATGCAAACACCATTATTATCCAAGATGTACAGTATTTTGGCATGGCTCAGTTGTACCAGGTACTAAGTGAAATTCACTATTTCCATATGGTTCCTCTTGACATAAGTTTAGGGAAATAGGAGAGCTTTGGTAGTTCTACAGTCAAGATAAGATTACAAGCAATCCTTTCATTTTTTATATATAAATTTTGTCATTATTTCTCTCCTACATATATTTTGTTTTGTTGCTGAGGTTTTCTGTATTGATTCTTTGCTACTTTCAAGCTAAGGGGTAGAGTTGGGAGATCAGACAAAGAAGCTTTTGCTTACCTGTTCTACCATGACATCACACTGCTGAAAGACCAGGCATATGTGAGTATAAATGAAGTTCTCCTGTTCTTTTTCATTTTAATATTTTTCACTATTTTTAATATCTTTCTTTTATATTTCTACAATTTAATGTTATTTGTAATTAAACAGGAGAAATTAGCTGCAATAGAACAATATGGGGAACTAGGTCAAGGATTCCATTTAGCTGAGAGAGATATGGGGATTCGTGGTTTTGGTAATATTTTTGGTGAGCAACAAACTGGAGATGTTGGAAATGTTGGTACTGATCTCTTCTTTGAAATGCTCTTTGAATCCTTATCCAAGGTAAAGAAGTAAATCTCCAATCCCCCCCCTTCCCAACCCCCAATGTGGACACTCCCACACAGTCCACACACACAGAGGATATCTTTCTTTTGTTACAAAGATAAGTAATAATTATTTAACCATTGTTTAGGTGGAAGAAAACAGGATTGTTTCAGTCCCCTACCAAAATGTCCAGGTACAGTATCAGCACTACTTTTTTTTTTTTTTTTTAATCTTTGAATGAGTAAAAGCATCCTCCCTTTTTCTTAGCTCCTGAAGTTGCAAATAGTAGCACAAATCACAATTGTTGGAAAGGTGTAATCTCTTAAAGTGCTGACAAATTTGCTCTTATTGTTGACGCGCTCATTATTTGCAAATTGATGTAACTGTTTTTTCCTGATGGACATGACTGAGATTTAGAAGTCTGATAGTTGTAATTCTTCAGAAAGGTTGCTCTCGAATTTGGTTATTGATTAAATTTTCGCTTGGAATTCGCAATAAGATGCTTAATGGTAGCAGGGATTGCTGTATTATCTAAATAACCTTTGTGTATGTTCATGTAAATATGACAGCTCGATATAGATGTTGCACCACATCTCCCTTCAGATTACATAAATGTCCTAGAGAACCCTGTTGAATTGATGAATGACGCAGAGAAGGCTGCCAAGAAGAATATTTGGAGTTTAATTGAATTCACTGAAAATTTGAGACGCCAGTATGGGAAGGAACCCTATTCCATGGAGGTATTTTTCTTTTATTTAGAAACCCAAATTGTCATATTATATTGTCATGCTGGTTTGGTGAAATGGATTCTATTTATTTGACGATGGTGTCATTATTTAACTCATCACCCACATCATCAATAAAATGACCTGGATATTAATGTTTATCTACTATTGGTTATATGAAAATTAAGATCAACATACATGTCTTGTTAGAACAACATATTCGTTCAATTTTTCAAACATATTGGAGGGTTCATAATTATTTAGATTAAGAATTTTGTAAAATATCAAATTTTTTTTTTTTTTTCAAAAGTATGTTAAATTTGGTCACCAACAAGATTTTAATATGGAGAATACATTGGACGGCTTGGACAGGCTGTTGGAACCTCAAAAATTGAGATATAATTGCGATTGACAGGCCCATCCATCAGCGGTGACTGATTTTAGTCTACCTCTATTTTAATTACATGATCAATTTAGTATAAGTTGGTAACTTTGGGGTTGGTAATGGTAACTTTAAAACAGTTAAGGACAGACGTGATCAAATACTGATACTTTGAGGACCATTCTTGTAAGTTACTCGTTTTTATCTTTTTAGAAGTTATATTACTTTATTGAAGTTTTCTTTTCCAAAATATTATCATGATGTGCAGCTGATACTGAAAAAACTGTATGTTAGAAGAATGGCAGCTGATTTGGGAATAACAAAAATATCTAAAATGAACAACACAGTTTATATGGCGACTAATATGACTAAGAAAACATTCAAACTAATGAGGGATTCAGTGGTCTCTGATGTGCGACGAAACTGCCTCTCCTTTGATGGATCGCATATAAAGGTATATTTCGAGTATAAAATACAACAGAAAAATATAATTTTTACATCTGTGAATCTAACTTTGTTTTGTTGAATTATAGGGGCAAATCTCATTGGATTTGCCAAATGAACAGGTGTTGACCTGGATATTCCAGTGCCTTTCTGAGCTCTATGCTGCTTTACCTGCGTTTGTCAAGTATTAAGAATAATTTCTGTTTCCTCCCTAACAAAAAGGTTGAAATGATATTTCACCCTTCCCATTTTGCTCCTCTTGTTTCTCCTGCCGTGGAAGCTTGAGAAATGTCGGTAATGAGAAGTGCTCGGTGGAATGAAGAAAATCCTTCTGCTGACTATATATACATGTAAGTACCTTTGAATAATTCATCAAAAACAAAAAGTGCCTTTGAATATTACTACCAAACCAAGTGGTGTTTTTAATTTTTTTTAAATTTATCATATGATTTGTGATATATTGACAGTGGGCGAGCTTATGTAATCTGGAAAATATGTCTAATTATATCATGCTTTTTATTTTGTATTTTGTCAGTACTTTCTAGCCGGAATGGGAAGTTGAGAAGTTCACGCCTCAACCACCTACGGAGTCCGCTAACAGGACACCACTAATAGTTAATACAGGCTTAGTATATAATTCAATTTTGATAGGAGTTATTTTTTTGTAAAATGGGAGAGAACCGTTGGTAGATGAATATTGCATATATGTCTTGTAATTTCATCTATACTAATTCTGCATATTTGTATTATGTTTCTCTCCGTTTGCTTTTCAATATATATGCCTGTATATAACGAGGACCCTTTCTTTATTTTCAGCACATTTCTTAAATAGGTTTGTATCAGAGAATTTGGTGGGCTAAGTACTTCAGCTAGCACGACTGCATGAGTAATGAAATTTCAGGAGATGTTAGGAATTAGTCACTATAATTGACACGGTAAACGTGGTTGGTTTAATTTACAAGTCTCGCGTATAATATGTTCTGTATGTACTGATTTGACATATAAGCCCTTTACTGATATTAATTATAAATGTTTAATAACGAAACTATAATTATAAGGCAAAATCAGTCATATATCCCTTAAATCTTAAATCGAATAGTTAATAGTTAAGTTATTATAAGAGTTCTACTAATGTATTAATTGAATCGTTAATAGTTAAGTTTAATTTTCAAGTTCGAATAGACGGTTCAAAATGTCTGTTCACTTAAATCTTGTTGAAAATTAAATTATATTATTTTGTATTTTCAAAATGATTTCTTATATTCTAAGATTTCTAACTTTTAACTATTTTTTGGGGCTATTTATCAAAAACTGAAAAAATTAATAAAGAAAAAATATAAAAAAATTATTTCCTTTTTTGCAAGATTTCAATCTGAGAAACAAACTAGACATCTTGAATTCGCTGTTACAATGCGAAATGCTAAGGCTAATACCGATTCTTACATCCTGATACAAAAACTATCATAATTTTTAGAAAATTATAGAGTCATAATTGTTTTGTCAGTCATTTCTGTTAATCACATGAACCACTCCTGGCTATAGTTTCCCGCATTCACCTGACATTAAAAAATCTTAATCTTTGCTGTATTTATTTTTTCAGTTTGGTTTAGTCGTTAAATTATTTATTTATTTATTTTTTTGGTTGAAGAGACTTTGGTTGTTACTTGGTCCAACATTAAGCTTTGATTCTTCTCTTTCTATAAACTATAAAGTCACAAATTTCGACCTAGTCAACAAACCTCAATGGTTGATGTAACAAAATACTGGAGCTCTCCGTTCCCTTTCAAAATTTTGTCTCATTGACATCTGGACCCATTTCCAATAGGCGTATGTATACAGAAGCTTAGCGCTCCTCTTCCTCTCTTTACAACGGAGAATCAGAATTCAGAAAACCCCGGAACTAAACAAACAAAAATGGCGCTTCTTCTATTGTACCACCTCCTCTCCTTTCTGTACCTCTTCCCATACGGCCTCTACCACCTCATCTCCTCCATTCGCTCCTACCTCATTCCCTCTCCTTCTCCTTACAAAGCTCTCCCTTTCCATCCTCTCCCGTTCCCCTCCAGTCCCTTCCGCTCACTTCCTCTCCATTTCTCCCTCGTCTGCCTCCTCCTCTCTTGCCTCCTCAGCCCCTTTCTCTTCCCTTCTTTCCTTCTCTCTCTCCAGTTCACCTTTCCTTTACTCCTCTTCACTCTCCTCTCCATTTTTCTCCTTCTCTCTCCACCTCCCTCCGATCTCGTCTTTCTCCTCGCCTCTCTCTCTTTCTACCTCCTCTCTCTCGCCTCCAGTAACTCCTCTTCCTCCTTCCCTACCACAGATCTCCAGTCCAAATCCCTCTCTCTTTCTTCACTCATCTCCCTCGTCTCCGCTCTCTCTTCTCTAACCCTAGCCATCTCTCCACGCCTCTTTCTCGCCGAATTAACTCTCGCGAGCTCGATCTCTCTCCATGGACTCTGGTCTCTCCAATCGGGGCTCTCTCTTTATTCTGATTCTTTCATCCCCAATGGGTGCCATACATTGCTCGAGAAATCGGGGGTTACAAGGTGTGATCTCGACCAATCACGCGCAAGAGCAGTCGAGATTTTCGATCTTGCATTTGTATTTCATGCAACTGTAGTTGCTGTAATTGCAGTTGCAGCTTATGGGGTTGTTGCTAGGGTTCAAGGGGTTAGTGCTGGAAATGGAAATGCAAGGAGGCACAACAGTGGGGCCTATGAGGTTTTGCCAACGTCATCCGCTGCAGTTGATGATTTGGAGCACCATGTACCAATGAAGGCCTTGCCGAAGACAACAGCGCAAGAGTAGAGGTTTGACTTGAGCTGGCTTCTCTCTTTTCTTGGTCTATGTTTTTTTTTCATTTATGTTTGATCTCTCTTTAGAGATATGATGTTTCAGCTTATTAGAGGTAATGACATCAAGTTTTGTATAAAGTAGTTGATCTTTTATTTGAATTGGAGAGAGATTGGGACCATTTGTAGAGGATATGCTTGTTATGTCATTTTCATGGGGAAAAAAATATTATATCTGGAAATTGGAAATTAGTTCCTTTTTATTTCTGATAATGTCCAACATGAATCTTTGGATGGTTCATTGCATACATTTGTGAGAAAAATGGGCTGATCAATGAACAAACACTTTTTTGTTGTACTGGAAATAATAACCACTAGTTTTTTGGGTGGTCCAACCAATCCAATTGCTGAATGGCTGTGTGTTGTGAAAGGTTTGTAGAACATGTTCAAAGTAATTTAATTAAATGAGTTTAGATATTTAGAAGTTGGTGTTGTTGATGTGTAATCTTCATTAAACATTCACATTGTTATGAATCTGAATATGATTCGATTTCAATCTGAAATTCACTTAAAAAATAAAGAATATGACATTGTTCTGCATGTGAATTCTGTAACTCTATAATGAATAATCATCTTTCTATGATCTCATCTGAATCTGAATCCTTGCATGATACCTGTGATATTTTGCTTGTAAGAGCCTAAGAGGAGTGATTTGTGACGTTTGGCCATGTGACATACTATTTATGGAGCATATTCAGGTTTAATCTGTGAAAAGATAGTTTGTGGTTTAGTTGAGCGTCAGACAATGTTATCATGTTCTGCAAGTTTTCTGTTTGGGGGATATTTTTTTCAATTAAGGTCATACGTCAAAAGATAGCTTATTTGTGTAATATGATTATTGTTTTCTTTACTGAAATTAAGAATTGAGGTTTTCTGCATTTTGAGAAAAAAAATATTTGAAATTTTTCACCATTGGAAAAGCTTGGCTGAGCTTGCAATGTTCTGGACCTTCTGGTAGAACATTTCTAACTGAAAAGTTTGCTTTAGCATTAGAATAAAACAGTGCTACTGTTGTGACCAGATCTGTACTGGTATTTGCTAGTGGCTATAAACGGACAGCATACTTTTTTACTTGAGGATTTAACACCATTCTGCTCAGAATGCGAGCAGTACCTATAGAAAGAAAGAAATCTGTTGATATACTCCAGTTTATATAGTTTAATCGGAACGGAATTCCTTCATTCCAGCTTGGGCCTACCTTTTAATCTAAATCTTTGACCCATAAAGGTAAAAACGGCACCAAGCTTGCAACCGTTGATAATGGTAAATAACTAGCCAAATTCTAACCGGTATATAACATCATTGCATAGGTAATTTTGTTGACTTGAGCTTTATAAAACAGAAATCCATTGTTAGAAATCCAGTATTGATAATCCAGTGTTGTTTTGACTTGACTGTATATGTTACTAATTGTTAGACGGACTCATGGACCCGGGTGACATTACCCAACAGTATTCTTAGTGGAACAGATGACCGAAAAATAATTTAGTCTAAATAATAAGAAAGCCTTATTTGATCTGCATTTCGACAACTCTATAAATTGTAACGTTGGCTTACTATGACTACATCTACATAATTATGGTATTAATTTTGGATCTACACGTTTACCTATTTTTAGATTATTCCTCTTATTTACTTTTTTTTTTTCAGAAAGAAGAATATAGATTACACATTCATCCATTATAAGTTCCGTGCACACCATTTCATTAAATCTATACAATTTCGGGCTAACAAGATAATTTGTACTCAGTAAAAAGAAAAAGGTTAAAGAAAAAGAAATTTACATCACTAAAGGTGAAACAAGGCAATCAAACATCTCCCAAATTAAATGTTAGTACAAACAGCACCAGTAACCCATTTTACTCACCCCACCCCCATTCCTTCCATCTAAAAATTTAATTAACCCTTTGTTTTCTCTAAAGAAATTCTCGTGAAGTCCTTCCCCTATCGGAATAACCATATTCCATTCCAAACTCAAGTGAAAGTGCCTCTATGTCATCTTTCATTTCCCATCCGTTTTTCGCACGAACCTCCCAGCTTGTATCTAAATGTCTCGGCTGGGTACCACATCTCTCCAGTTTTCCCAAATTTTCTATTTGTGCATGGATATCATCAAATTCTTCTGACATTACCCCTGTTCTCTTATCTGCTGGTCCCGCTATCTCTAAATCAAAACTCGTTTTTGCAACATCACCGGAGTCCACTGTGGATGTGTCAAGGGACAGAGATGAAGCAAAGATGACTGATTCGTCCTGGATTTTGCCTCGAAGATTGAGTTTGGATTTGGGAGTCCTTGAAAACAATACCTCTATAAGGTTCCTCACACACCCCTTGTTGTAAGGGTTTGACTTGCCATCATACCGATATCGAAAATTCTCATATGTTGTCTGCATAAGAGAAACAAATCTTTTTGAGAGCTTTGTAAATAGTATGTATGGAGTTCTTAGTTTCTAACTTTATTGCCATCTCAATTGACCACCATCATATCTATTCAAATCCACCAATGGGTCAAATCATAAGCTATAGTCAGTCTATACAGTGATATCATAATCTATGTAGCTCGTCTTGGTTATAACCGGTAATTGTTGAGGCACCAGGTTGTGAAAACATTGCCTGTTTATAACTGGCTGCAAAATTTAAAAGGCTAGTGTTCTGCCTAGTTCAGTAGTATTCACAAAAACATGCTTAGGCTTCTGATTACATGCAACCAGCCAACCACATCCCAGAGTTTCACCTTGAGCAGAAGACCTGCCCATTCCCAATGCCAATGGTTGTGATCTCATTTAGCAAGGGACCATTCTGACAGCATGTGAATAGAGGCTCAATTTTCAAGTTTCTTGAGTTAGGAATACTTTTGCAATTTCTTTTGACACCAGGGACCAGATCAGAGGCCGCGGCATAGGGGGAGACACTTGCCAACCCCTGGCCCAATAAAATTGCCCAAAAATTGCTTACCTTTACTATGCTTTTTGAAATTTTTTTTTCAAAACTGTTTTCTTTACTATTCTTTTGTGAAACTTTTTTTGTTGCAAAAATATGCTTACTACGCTTTTTTGAAAAACTGTAAATACATAAGATGATGCTCTGCCCTATAATATTCCTACCTTGGCCAGATGAACATTAAGAAACTCTTTGAGCTCGTTCAGCAGTTAGTTGCAGATTTAATCAGTAGTAAGGAGCTTTCGTTAATGGTATGAATTAAGATAGCAAAAATGACTACGGAGGCTTAACCCATTGAAATTGGTGTCCTTAGAAATACATCCATGCTAAGGGAGGCTAAAGGAGCACAAATCCATGCAAAAGAGCTAGTTATCTGAAGATTTATTTGGGATCATAATTGAGAAGCCTGAGGTTAATACGTCTCATTTGCAAAATGATGTTTGTGGACTTGCAGTGCTCTCTTTCAGGGGGAAAAAAAAGGAAACAATCTTTTTCTTTTATCGTCTAGTAGAGAAAAGGAGAGTATTTTACTTAAAAAAAAAAAAAAAGACAAGGAACCTGATTGGTGCAGATGAGGTAAAGGTGGAACGTGGTGAGGCCACCAACAAACCAGGCACCAATGAAGGTGTAGACTATAAGCAAAGCTGAGATTGGGGAATGGAGGAAAGCCCGCCATATAGTGCAATTACGAGCCCCCGTTAACTTGACCAAGTTGACCCAGCAAAATGTAAACACATACAGGCACAGTAGTGTAGTTGATGACACAAACATGAAGAAGAACCTGTAGTTCCTCTGCATCAATGAATTTATGTTGCTTTAGTATTTTTTTAGAGCGAACAGTTGTTACTCTACTGTATATTGTTTTTGGAAATGAGATAAAGCACAGGAAGAGATTCAAGTACCTTCCCAATACACTGCCCGACCCATGGGCAGTGGTGATCAAACCGCTCAACACAATTATTGCAGATGGAGCAGTGAGAGCACCTAGGAGGCCGGTATAACATGCACGTGTTGCAATACTTGACCTTGACAATGATACCATTAATCATAATGTCCTTGGTTAGTGGAGGTGCTGGCATGACCCCCGCAATGCCCGGCTGGCTGCCAGTGGTCCATGGAGACAAAACCCCTCCATCATCCTCCGGCTCTGGTGGGTGTAGGTTACGAGGCACGATGCCTGGGTCCCTCGATGATGTCAGAATGAGTAGTGTTATTACCTATTAAAAATTGTGTTAACTTGCAGTATTTCGCAAGAGAAAAGAGAAAATTGTACCAACTTATTACTTAATAAGGAAAAAAAAAGAGGGATGAAACTAACATAGATACAGAGGATGACAGCAATGGAGAGTATGAGGTGTCCAAGATAAAGGTCGACCTCAGCAGAAAGCCTTTTACATATGAAAACCGCAAAAAAAATTACGGGTATAGTGATTAGGGAAATTGTTAGTAGGATTGATCTATAATCTGGCCCAAATATCAACCTTCCCCCTAGCCAGAATACCTGAAAATCCCCAAAATATTAAATAAACATTTAATTAAAAAGCAAAATATGCAGTACATGTACACTAGTAAAGCTCATTACAAGATGTTTATCACTGTTTAGTACCTCACAAAAATTTATGGTCAGTTGTAGTGTTTTATCTTGTTTAGAAATTTGGTTAATGAATGCTTTTGTGAGTTTTGAAGTGTTGGTCAGTTTGCATTTTTCAATTAAGCTCTGAAATTAATTGCAATTTGAGCTACAAACAGATGTGCAGAGGAAAATGTTTAGGAAACATAATATAATACTGGTGCTTATTAAAATTCTAACAGACTAGAAGAAGGTACAATGCAAGTTTTGACACCTCTTTTCTCTTGATTCAATTACCCCTAATTTTTACACTACAAAATTGGAACAATGCACATCCCACAAAAGAAATTAAAATTAAGATGGGGACACTAATTGAAAACAAAGAAAGAACAACATAATACGTACATTGTTGCCTCTCCATAATTGGTAGTTCCTTATCAACGAGTTGCCATGCCCATGCTCCATCATCACCATTCGTCGGTTCGATTCGGAGACATGGTTTCGGAACCGCGTCGAAGTGGAATACAATTTCCCTTGCATCCCACTCCCCTTTCCTTTATTTCGTATTGCAAAGTTGTCCCTTTCGTACCACCTCAAATTTATGCTCCCTCCTAATAAATCCAAACCAAACCAATCATTAGAAAAAGCAAAAAAAGGCATCCCTAATCAAAACGGACAATGTGGGTACCTAGAGAGGGAAGCAAACTGAGAGGAGGAAGCGCCGCCACTGGTCCACGTAGACCGGGCCCAGGAGATGGCCTGAGATGCGCGGACGCTCGTCGGAGCGGCGGAGCTTTTGTGGGAATGCCCCAAAAAAACGTCTAAATTTGTGGTCTTTTACGAAAGAGCATATCCGAAGTCTAAAAATAGGATACGAGATAAAGGAAAGGGAAAAAGGAAAAGAAAAAAAAGGAGAGAGACATCAATCAGACATGAGCTCAGACGGTTAGGCTTTGCATCTCGGTGCGATCGTGACGTGGCATTCTCATCGCTTAACAGTTGTTAAATCAGGAGCGTTGGATGGTGGATGGAGGGTTGAGATTTGAGGAGAAGCTCGTTTCGGTGAGCTCAACGGATTTCGCAAAAGAGCGCGAATCGCGCCAAAAGACAAGGGATGGAAATAATGGAAGGTAGTATCAGATACCAAAATTAAAGGGTGTTTAGGTGAAATGACGATGCTGCCCTAGTAAAACGGTTGAGGCGTCGCATCCGTTGAATCGGACTTGGTATTTGTTTCAAATGTGGAGGGTATTATGGGGAGGTTAGAATTACGAGGAGAATTTTGAACTAACGAGGTGGGGGAGATCAGAGGAAGAGAAGAGGTGGTGGGCCAAGGAAAGGAACAGGAGACTGATCAAGTGATCATGCGGAGAGACCAGAATGAGACTAGACGAGTTCAGTCCATTGACTCCATTCCAGCTGTTTATGACTGGAGTTGTCCATTGGTTTTTCTTTTTTTTTTGAAAACAAAATGAAGTCATCCATTGTTGCTAGTTATAATATTGTGTTATTTTAATAACCATGACAATTAATAGAAGTAAATAATAGTTATCAGATAAAAAGAAGACATGTGGCTAATTACATGCTCTTACTTTTTTTTATGATTGAAACGGATTGTATTCAAATTTAATGAAATGAAATTCAAAATCTCTTGATTTATTGTAAAAGTTTATTTGGAATATTAAGCGCGTAAGTCCACGATGTTTTTTCTTAGAATAGAGGGGGAAAAAAAATTGATTTGCAAGCTTGTTCCTAACCGGAAGAAAGACAAATATCGATGCATATTTATCTTGAAACCATTTGAGATGTAACACACGCTATAATTTGATTTGCTTTTCCTTTTTTTTTGTTTATTTATCAATTAATTTTATTAGACGCGATTTTGTTTTCCAAAATAATTTGTGCTTTGTAAATTTTTTATCATATAATAGATACCAAATCTAAATAATGTGTTTCCTATTACTTTGGCACATGTTTTTTTTTTCCTTAACGTTCAGTCATAGTGAAAGAAAAAAAGGTCGGGTCAAATTTCAAAGAATCGGACTCAACGGGTTTGGTGATCGGGTTGAAAATAAAGATTAATATGAGCCGGGTTAGATAGATTTATTTTTTAAAAAAAGGAGATCGACCTTCTAGGTCCTTGATCCATCTAGCTCTTCTAAAGTAATACACAATTTAATTTTTTAATCTCTATAGTGTCATTATGATGAAATGGTCACTATGATTGAAGGATTAGGTCGGATCCGGTCTTTCTAGGTCCTTGTCCGTTGTAAGTCCTTCAAAGAGTCGGTCCAGTCTAGATTATAAGACAGTCTTTTAAAAATTAGGCTAAGAACTAGGAATTTTTGGACTATCAATATAATTCAACCATCAGATAAATTTAGGCTTTGATAAAATGATTTATACATGAGATTTTGTTTGATTCGAATTAATTTCTCAAGATTTCATAGGCTAATAATATAGAAATTCCGATCATATGAAATCAAATATATTTATTTTGATAAAAAAATTTCAATAACATGAGAATTCCATGGAATTCCAACGGAAATAAAAACTCATTTTAATCAGGACCTCAGTATTGTTTTTTACTTCTGACCAAATTTTATCTAAATTAATAGTTGACTTATTTGATATTAACAAATTATAAATTTGCATGTGATGTTCCTTGAAACAATTTGATTGTTATATAGCTCTTTTTAAGAAATAGGCTCCGTTTGGATGAGTGCACGAATTAAGATAATAGGTTCTTCTTACTCAATACATTTTCCCTCCTCTTATTCCCACACCATCCAAACGGATATGAAGACGTGATACAAAGCTGTATTCGTAAAACTATGTTAGAAAATACAATATTGTACGAGTTTAGTACGATGGAGTGTATATGAGGATTATACAAGATTTTAAAATGTAATTTTTGCAATATAACGGTAAAGAATTGATTTAGTATTAAGAAAAAATGTTGTGTCGGTCACCTTAATTTCACATTTGTACTGTGAAATCATGGGACAACTTCGGGTGCTATATAAATTAAAATTACAAACGTTTTCTTGTTTTTCCCCTATTGTAGACTTTAAAAAACATGTGTGAAATTTAGTGGTAGTATTAATTAATAACCCTTATGCATTGAGTTTTAGTAATGTAATACAATTCATCACGCTTCGTGCGCTAGCAGGACAGATATACAAAACAATACAACCATTACCCAATCAAATACATGGCAAACAATGTAAATAGCAAACAAAAAAGGAAATTGATTACTATTATCTGTAGTTTTGTCATCCCTGTCATCATTAAATATAAAGTGAACATATATAGCATACAAAGCAAATAAATATACGATCTAAGTGAACACATACAAACAAATAAGTTCAATGAATATAAGTTGAATATGCATATAAAATTCTGAACAAATGATGACAACACTTATTTATTTGTAAGTGTTCACTTAGATGGTCTATATATTCATCTTGTTTGCTGTATATGTTCAATTTATATTTAACTATGACAGAGATGACAAAACTGCAAATGACATTTATCATTCCTGAACAAAAAAATACGACAAAAAATAGACAGGAAAACTTTGTAATTTCTAAAACCCAAAAGTTGTGTACTTGTGTTCCAACTTCCATGTGCTTTGACCGTGCATGTTAAAGTGAAAAGCCGGACCCATTTGGATACGCTCTAAAGGCTATAGATTTTACGGGCGATTTACTGATTTAAGTAAAACCACTAATTTAAATACCGCCCCTATGAACCGTAATAACCCTGCTATAGCGGTACGATTTGGTAAATCACTACGATGCTAAACTAAAAGTGCCGCTATAGCGGTGTTCATTGATATATAGTAATATTATTTAAAATTATATTTTATTTTTGGTCTTTTATTTCTTATGGTCGTTATAATGGTAAAATTAACAAAATATAGATGCATTATAATGGTATTTTAGAAAAATATAGCGACACAATTTATTACTTGTTAGTATAGAATCAATATTACAAACATATCATTGGCATATAAACTCTTACTAATTTAATATAATATTAAGTACAATGAGATTTGTCTATTGCAATAATAGATTGTAAAGTGTATGCAGTGGCGAGAATTTCGAGTCAGCATGGTCCGTAAATTTTTTTTGTTGAAAATATATATATGATTTAACTTCTAATATAGATATAGTATAGTAAAAATTTTAAATAAACAACTCTAAAATAATGTTAGATAAAAAAAGTCACGAGAAATCAAATATATATTATAACAACGATAGAAAATAAAAAATAATATATTTATTATACAATAAAATAATTCAAAAGTTAAGACAACAAAAAATACAATAATTTACTATAAATTTTTATTTTTTTTCATAATTTTGCATAATAAGTTCTTTAGAAATCTCATTGAGCACTTATTTTTCTTATTTTTAGTGGTAATTTTTCTATAATATCCGAGTTGTATTTTTTATCTTTTGTGGCAGCTTTTATTTATAATGTTCTAAAGTTCACAAAATATTATATAGAAGAATCACGTAATGCGTGAGATTCGCGCTAGTATATATATGCTACAAATAATTTTTCATCCAAATATTTCATTATATGTTAAGTTTTGTTTTAATAAGATTCATTAGGTAGGATGGAAGAAGACGATTAGTCATGGACAAATACTATCTGGGTCCCTATGTAATTTTGTAAGTGTTGTTATGCAATTCAAATCAAACACGACATGTCTAGCTGGGTCCTTTAAATTTTTGAGATGGGTCCCTAACTTTTTTATGTATTTTGTAATTATAAATAAATGTAACATGAAGTAAATTTTTTTTTGAGGTGAGTCCATGGACCCACCAAAATTAATGTAGCTTCGCCCCTGAGTGTATGTGTTAAATTTAACTATTATAACATGCATATAATTGTAATATGATATTTAATTTTTAATTAAAAATGTGTATATGATGTAATAGATACATTTGTACATGCTCGTTATGATTTTATAGCGGTCGCTAAATGACCGCTACCCGCTATTTGCTATGACATGAAGTTGTCCGCTACCAATCCGCTGTCTGCTATTTAAATCTTTGAGTAAAACTAATCCAATCCAAATTAATAACAGCGTGTTGCTTCTAGATGGAATCCGGTGGGTAAAAATTGAACATGAAAATTCTACCATCTAGATTAACTAATGCCCAATGACGTCTCTCCCTGCGTGAGAAATCAAAATGTACCTTTGAATCTCTCTCTACTCTCTAAGCAACGCAATTTAAAAAAAGAAAAAACCCAACCCATCGGGGATTCAGGGTCAGGACAGACAGTTGGAGAAATTAAAGCAGGAAGGAACCTTCTCAGTTCTCAGTTCTCACTCTCACTTGATTGTTTCTCCTATAAATACCTTTGCGTTCAGTGTGTTGCTTCACCATCACCAGAATCACCACCAAATTCATTCGAGCTCTCATGTCAGTATGTCACTACTGAACAAACAGTCAACCTAAGTCTAGCTAGCTAGTTCATCTACATTTGCAAATTCCAATAAAAGAAAAGGAAGTCGATCAATACTGTGCCCTTCTCCATGACCATATTCTCTTATCAAACAGTTCTCCTATCCATTGCCATCCTTGTCTTAACCAAAATAATCCTTACTTATGCCAACAAAAACAAAAGCAAAAACCTCCCACCAAGCCCACCCGCACTGCCCTTTGTTGGCCACCTACATCTCTTGAAGAAACCACTCCACCAAGCCCTTGGTCGGATATCCGACCAATATGGCCCTATAACTTATCTCAGGTTTGGCACCCGTCCTGTCCTTGTTGTCTCCTCTCTCTCCTTGGCCGAGCAGTGTTTTACCACCCACGACATGGCTTTTGTCGACCGTGTTCGTTTACCATCGGTTAAGCATGTCAGCTTTGACTACCACCACATTGGTGCAGCGAACTATGGGCCACATTGGCGAAACGTTCGACAGATTGCTGCCGTTGAGGTTCTTTCTGCTCAACGTCTGCACGCAGTGGCGGATCTAGAAAAAATATTTAGGTGGGTCTGACAACCTCTGTTTAAGTCTTTAGCCCCACTTTTGAGTGCTCCAATGGCAGAAAAAATTAGCTGGGGCTAAAGGGGGGCTCCAAGGGCTCGACGACGTGAGGTGGGGCTCTAGCCCCACCCGCCCCGGTGGTAGATCCGCCCCTGTCTGCACGCCTCCTCAGATGTTCGAGTTAGAGAGGTCCGTGACATCGCCCGCCGTCTCTTCCAATCTTGGAAGAACACTTCCATACTGTCACACCCCAAACCAAGCCGTAATCTGGGGAGGACAGCCCCGCCACGTATGCACAATCTGCTGCGCACACGTAAGGCTATAAGACAGTGTCACAGATACAAATATCACAAATAATATCACATAATAATGTCATTGTTTGTTCATACAACAAAAGACTGATAAAATATATAGATATCAAAATCTTCAGTCATCATACAAACAAAACATAGAATAATAATGCACAACGGATAAATACTACTCCAGCTCGGCTTGATCTTCTGGCAAAAACTCCTCTGCTAAGTCTACCAAACCTGAACCTGCGCCACAAGCAATTATGTGGGCTGAGTATGCGAATACTCAGTGGTGGAACAAGGATAAACCTAAGGCTTTGGTTAAAGTCTAGTTAGGAACTACACCATACTTAAGTTAGATTATTTTAATTCCTAATTATAAATTCTAAGTGTAAGTTTAATTCAATGATATCACTAATCTACAATTAATGACATGCCAAAGCAAAATAAAAAAAAAGTATCTGGAGAAGCGGATAATAATAATAGTATAATAATATACGGAGATCATATAATAATACGAGAGTGAAGCACCCGCACTCAATAGTCAAATCGTAAGTCACATAAAATCCAGAATCCATCTCACAAATCCTAATATAAATGACATGAACCGTAACTACAGATCTACCTAACTCAGCCTTGCTCGATTACTCAACCTTGCCCCTATTCCCACATTCCCGCTAAAGAAGTGGGCAGTAAAACACGGTACCGGCCAACTGACTCATGGGGATCGAGAGGTAGTCTGATATAATGGCACACTAAGCTCTTAGTTCAATGTCAAGCCAAAGGAATATAATACACAAGACAAATGGATATAATAGTAACACAAATAACTATCAAGTGACCGCAGTACCGCCTGACGGTCGGTCTGCTGAGTGATCATCAGAAACGCGTTGCTCGAGATCGCTATCATAAGGAGCCCACCGGCAATGGCTGAGGTACCACTCCCGATAATGGAGATCGCGTGCAAAACGCTCTTATCTCACTCGGTCTCACTATCCTGATCCGCACCAGATGCAAGTGTTGATTTAGGGCACTTTTGAGTTTATTAATCACTTTATTAATATGAATGCATACCCTATATTTATGCAAAACTAATCTTTAAGTTAATGATATGCTCTTAACTGTTTACTTAATGTAGATGACATGATATGCACACATTTAAATAATGATCTAATTACTAACTAAGAATTAAACAAAACCTAAGGCATCCACAATAGTCATAAAAAGACAATCCACACCTGGAAAAGTCTAAGAAGGTGTGACTACTCCTCCTGATGGTCGGTGGTGTCCTGTCCTGCGTCACCGGCCTCGTACTCTGGGTAGTACTCGTCCGCTACTCCGGAGTAGTCCTCGTGCTCACCTAACGAAAGATCGACTAATCAGAACAAAAACTAGAACTTAACACTCATTCTAACGATCACTAAAGTTAACCCTCTTTTGGATGGAGATTCTAACTACTTGGATTAAGGATTTGGTTTATCTGAAAGGAGGATTCTGTTTTAAAATATATTATTAATCTAGAAAAAGTATTTTATAAAATTTTGACGGAATTTCATTTAGAAAACAATGTGAAGGAAGTCGTTCTGACGTGTTCCTACAGTCCATTCTACGCGTTATAGACGTAGATAGAAACTTACGAAATCCTTTAACAATTTTAAATTGTGGATTAACACTCTTAGTCAATTAATAAATGAAACTCAAAAAGTATACAAATATAATATAAATAAATGAAACTCAAATGTCGTTAGAAACAAATTAACTATAATTATATTAAGTATAGATAGAGAATAAATAAATCTACAAATGATAATTAATTACTGTGTTTAATGTTTTAACGTGTTGGTGTTTTAATGTGTTTGGGATCATACGAGTCCAGATAGTTGTTTCCATTGTATCTGTATTCTTCAGAATTATTTCTGGACTATTTAAAATTCTATCCCATCTTTAAGTTTACGTATTAATCCGATTTTTAATTTAGGCAACTCTTTTTAATTCGGGTCTCAACCTTTTCTCGGTCCACTAAGCTCATCTCAAATTATTCAACTAATTCCCACCTTTAAGTTAATCACTTTTAATTAACTTAGTTAGTTTGTTTAATTAATCCTGCGTTTTTAATTCTGGACCTGGTCCAGTCCAGAAAATTAAATTCCAACGGAACAGAGAAAGGCCCAGCTCGTCCAAACAGAGGAGAGCCCAGCCCAGAACAAGGCCGACAGGCCTAAGGAATAACTCACGGCCCAGGTGGGAAATAGGGGCCCAACCTGGTGCATAACGGATCGGGTCCAGCAGGCCATCGGGTTATGGTGGTCAAATCCAAACCCGATGAGATCCGATCAAACACAATCAGATCCGACCCGCCAGCCACACTAACATTTTCACTTAAGTCCTTGGATTAATTTTATTTACTCAAAAATTACATTTTAGTCCTTGATAACATATTTAATTATAAACCGGTCCAAAACCAGTTCAAAGACTTTTACTGTTAAGTCCCTGAAAACAAGAAACTTCACACGGAGGTCCCTGGCACCACGAAATAGTGTACCAGGCACATGGCAGAGCCGTACCAAACTGGTACCATGCTCGTACCAGCCATTTAAGGCCTCACTTAACATATAACAAGCAACACAGAGAGAGATCAGCCAGGGAGCAGGCATGTACCAGCCTGACAACCAAGCTGAGAGTATCACAACACACAAGCAAGCTATAACAGACTCAAAGAGGAGGCAACTAGCGCCTCTCAACACAGAGCAAAGCATATCTCAAGCATTTACAACATAACTCAGTAAAACTGAGTTAAACACCAGCACATCTAATCCTAAACAGATCAAGGCTCAACAATGGACCAAGCAAAGCTCACACGAGCCACAACAATTATCAGAATAGATCAAGCAAGGCTCAGTCGAGCTACACAACAAGCAAACAGATCCACAGATCAAAAGCATGCCTCAACACTTTCTAGTAAAACAGAACAATTCATCAAAGAGGCAATGAAAGCAAGCAACACAACAGATCAATTTCGTATGCATGCCTCAACAACAATCACAGCACAACAAAAGCGAGAGGGAAAGAAAGTTGGTTACCAAACCGAGATGGCAAGCAAAGGAAGAGGAAGGAGGAGGAAGGGGCAAAGCTTCAGCTGCAGCTGCTGTCAGCCACCTCTGTCAAGCTGCCGCCAGGCACCAGCCATGAGTCACCATTGGTATTGTCGAACAACACAAGCAACCAAAAGAGAGAGAAAGGAAGAGTGAGTGGGTGAGAAAGAGGAGCTTAGGGTTTAGCCACGGCAGTGAGAGGGAGAGACAGTGGGAGAGAAGAATGTGCACAAAGGGTGAAAGAGAGAGGCAGTGAGGAGTGAGTGTCGGCTAGGGTTTTCCTTTGGGAAAGAGGGAGAAGTCAGTTGCTTAATAGGCTAGAGAGAGGGCAGAGGTGGGGTTCAGTGGGGGCTCGATCAGATTGGCGGAGAGGAGGATGGAGTGGGGTCGAGGGCTGCAATTGGTGAGACAGGAGGGATGGAAATCGAGTGAAAGAGGAGATGGGGTCGTGCCTTTGTTGACCAGAGAAGAGAGGAGAGAGGTAGGGGGTCCAGTGGAGTGGGTTCCGCCATTGGCGACAGAGGAGAGACGACCAAGTCGAGAAGAGAGGTGGGGCGAGTGGGGACGACGAGTTCTGTCGGAGAAAAGAGAAGAGAAAGAGAGGAGAAGAGAAAAAGGAGAGAAGAGGAGATGATCCAACGGCTCAGAAAAATCCAGTGAGTTTGGAATTGATCAAACGGTCCAGAACAGATGAAATTGAAGGAATTTGAAAACTGATTTATTTGAGCAGTGAAAATGAGATTTTTAACATCAATTAATCCATAAAATCCTGCAATTCATTTAATTGAATTTTTCGTAACTTACATTTATTTGTTTGCTTGAAGTTTTACTAGATTTCTTGATTTGATTAATATTTTGAAACTAGATTAATTTATGATTCCTGAGAATTTCCCTGTTAAATTCAAATCATTCATAATTTTAAATTTTTAATTATTTCAGAAATTAACTATCAATTTTAAAGTTTAAATTTTATATTAAAATTTTACGGGTTTTCACAGCCTACCCCCCTTAAAAGACGTTTCGTCCCCGAAACAAAAACAAAAGAAAGAAGAACTAACCTGAAGAGTTAAACAACTCAGGAAACTGCTCATGCATTTCAGTCTCGAGCTCCCAAGTTGCCTCGCGAGGAGTGTGGTGCTCCCACTATACCAGAACATGTCGGATAATGCGGCGACGAAGTCTGGTCTCCTTCACGTTAAGAATCCTCAGCGGTTTCTCCCTATACGTCAAGTCCCGCTCAACATGCAAGGACTCCTCTTTTGGTACATGGGATCCACTAGGAATATACCGCCGAAGTTGAGAGACATGAAAAACATTATGCACACCTGCTAGGGAATCTGGAAGAGCAAGTTGGTAAGCAACAGGTCCAACTCGCTTTGCTACCACGAAAGGTCCAACGTAACGGGGTGCAAGTTTTCCTTTTACGCCGAAACGGACAACTCCTTTTCTGGGTGAGACCCGAAGTAAAGCTTCTTCACCTACTTCAAACTTCAAGTCTCGCCTTTTTGGATCGGTGTATTTCTTTTGTCTGTCTTGAGCAGCTTTCAACCGCTCATGCACTATCTTCATTGTCTCAACACTTTCCTCAATCATCTGTGGTCCAGTAGGTCGGTAAGTACCTGTAGGTCCCCAACAAACTGGTGTCCTGCACCGCTGACCATAAAGCGCCTCAAAAGGTGCCATACCAATACTAGAGTGATAGCTGTTATTATAGGCAAACTCGGCTAGATATAAATGATCTGACCAATCTCCGCCCATTGTAAGAGCACAAGATCTCAACATATCCTCTAGTGTCTGAATGGTGCGCTCGGACTGTCCATCTGTCTGTGGGTGATGAGCAGTACCAAAGGTCACGGTTGTTCCTAGAGCATTCTGAAACTTCTTCCAGAAACGAGAAGTAAAGCGAGGGTCACGGTCTGATATGATCTCAACTGGCGATCCATGTAACCTGTGCTGATTCTGCATATACAAGAATGCCATTTGTTCTCCCGTGAGACCGTATCGAAAAGGTATGAAGTGAGCTACCTTTGTAAGAGTATCCACAATGACCCAAATTGCATCATGCTTTCGCTTCGTCTTTGGCAAACCAGTAACAAAATCCATAGTGATCCTGTCAAATTTCTTTTCAGCAATCTGCAATGGATGAAGTAGACCTGGGGGTCTTTTTCGGTCTGCCTTGACTTTTTGACACACTAGACACTTGGCTACAAATCGCGCAACTTCACGGCGCATATTTCTCCACCAAAAGTAACCTTTCAGATCTCTGTACATCTTGGTTTCACCTGGGTGGATTGTGTAACCAGATTCGTGTGCTTCAGACAAGATCTTATTCTTGATTTCTTCAATGTCCGGGACACAGAACCGATTTCGGAATCTTAAAACTCCATTTTCATCAATTTGGAACGGAGTTTCTTGTCCAGACTTCACCAATTCTCGAGTCTTTTCAAGACCCGCATCTTCTTTCTGACCTTCTTTGATCTCATCAATCAGAGTCGGCTTCACAACCAAACTCGAGATCAGACTTGTATCAGACACTTGTTTAGTTTCTTCGTGTGGGGTTACCCACAACTCCAAGCGTCTCATATCTTCTAGCAATTCATGCTGTTGTGTGATCAAAGTAGCCAAATTTCCATGGTTCTTTCGGCTCAAAGCATCGGCCACCACGTTTGACTTTCCTGGATGATATACAAGTTCCAAGTCATAATCTTTCATCAATTCTAACCACCTGCGCTATCTCAAGTTCAGTTCCTTCTGAGTGAACACATATTTCAAGCTTTGGTGGTCAGTAAAGATTTTGCACTTTTCTCCATAGAGGTAATGGCGCCAAATTTTCAAAGCAAAGATCACGGCTGCCAATTCTAAGTCATGAGTGGGATAATTCTTTTCATGTGGTCTCAACTGTCTGGATGCATATGCAATTACGTGGTCATCCTGCATCAATACACATCCAAGCCCATAACGGGAAGCGTCGGTGTTAACCACATAGCCAGCTCCAGGTACTGGCATTGCCAAAACAGGCGCAGTTACAAGTCGACTTTTGAGCTCTTCAGAACTCTTTTGTGTTGCTGGAGTCCACTCAAATTTAACTCCCTTATGAAGTAACTGTGTCATAGGGAGAGCAATTCGGGAGAAGCCTTCAACGAACCTTCTGTAATAACCTGCTAATCTCAGAAAACTGCGAACCTCAGTCACTGTTGTAGGTGGCTTCCACTCAGTTATAGCAACTACTTTCTGTGGGTCCACGGCTAAACCATCTTTGGAGATAATGTGACCAAGGAACGAAATATGTTCCAACCAGAACTCACACTTTGAGAACTTGGCATACAGCTGATGCTCACGAAGTCGCTGTAAAGCCAACCTCAAATGATGTTCATGTTCCTCTGCATTCTTAGAATAGATCAGAATATCATCAATGAACACCACAACAAAAGAATCCAAGTAATCCTCAAAAATACGATTCATCAAATTCATAAAGTATGCTGGGGCGTTCGTCAGTCCAAAAGACATGACAAGGAATTCATAATGCCCATAGCGCGTGCGGAAGGCTGTTTTTGGAATATCACTTGGCCTAATCCGTAACTGATGGTACCCAGATCTAAGATCAATCTTGGAATACACCTGAGAACCCTGAAGCTGATCGGACAAATCATCAATCCTGGGTAACGGGTATCTGTTGGGTACAGTGACCTTGTTCAATTCCCTGTAATCTATGCATAGGCGGAGAGTTCCATCCTTCTTGCGCACAAAGAGAACAGGGGCTCCCCACGGAGAAGTACTCGGTCTGATGAATCCTTTTTCTAGAAGTTCCTCCAATTGAATTTTAAGCTCCTTAAGTTCAGCTGGAGCCATTTTGTATGGAGCCTTTGCCATCGGTGTCGTCCCTGGTTGTAACTCAATGCAAAACTCTATCTCGCGATCCGGGGGTAATCCAGGTAAATCTTCTGGAAACACATCTGAGTATTCCCGAACCACGGGTACAGTATCAAGTTCTATTGCTTTTGAGTCAGTTGACACCACAGAAGCTAAGAACACTTCACATCCAGATGACATCAGATGCTTCACTTGCAAAGCTGAAATCATAGGAATACCGGTTCCTGGTTTTCGGCCTTTGAACACAAAAGGTTCGGTTTCTTCTTTTCCGAACCGGACACTATGGTTCTTGCAATCTATCACCGCATGATGGGTAGTCAACCAATCTAAGCCAAGTAAGACATCAAAGTCTCTCATATCAAGTACTACCAGATCAGCGGTTAAGTTTCGGCCTGCTATTTGCACTTTAAGATTTCTGCAAATCTGATCGACTATAACGGTCTTGCCAAGCGGGGTTTGCACTGACATAATTCTATCTCTCGGTTCGATTTTCCACCCATTTAGGTTCACAAAGTTCTGAGAAACAAAAGAGTGACTAGCCCCAGTGTCGATCAATGAGTAAGCGAAATAATCGGAGATGGAAACCATACCTGCAATGAGCTCATCCTCCAGAATCTCATCCTCAAAGGGCACGGCATCGTACTCTGGAATGTCATCTCCAATAGTCGCATGGACTCGAGCGGTATCACGCCCGTTCTGTCCTGTACCGCGGCCTCCATTGCCAAAACGGCCACCGCGCTGAGGACCACCGCAGCCACCGCCACGGGAAACAAAAGAACCTCCACGGCCTCGGCCAGTATCAGTCTGTCCACGGCCAACGCCACCAGGGGTCGGCACGAAAGTCTGTCCACTACCAGAACTAGGACCAGCATTGACACGGTTTGGGTTCTTTGGGCACTGCGCAACCCAGTGATCAGGTGAGTTGCAAAGGCGGCACCCACCTTTATGAAGGCGGCATGGACTTGGGTAGGTCCGATTGCAGAACCTGCAAAAGAAACGGTTAAGAGCCTGGTTTGGTTGCGGTCTGTTCTGAGGCACTATTGCACCACGGCTCTGAAACGAGGGCTTGCGAGCACCACTACTATTGGACCTCTGTCCATCATCTCTTGCCTTACCATGAGACACCAGCAAACTTTCTTGAAACACGGCCTTGTCCATCAGAAACTCAATAGACAGGCTATCATAACTGTCCATCACACTGGCTAGCAAATGGGTCAAACCACGGATGAACCTGCTTTTCTTCCTGCGAGGATCAGTGACCAAGTCAGGAGCATAGCGAGACAAACGGATAAAGGTCTCACCATATTGTTGCACGGTCATGTTGCCCTGAACCAAGGTCTCAAACTGGCGTCTCAGTTCTTCCTGTCGAGTCTCGCCCAAGAAACGGGCACGGAACACTTCTTCAAACCACCGCCATGGAATATTAGGCTCTTCGCCATTGTACTGTGGCCTTTAAGAGGTCCACCAGTGCCTTGCATCAAGGTCAAAGAGTGTGGCAGCTATCTCCGTCCAATACTCGACTGGGGTGCGAGCAAGGCGGAAGTTATCCTGAACTGCCAAGAGCCATTCTTCAGCAGCGGCAAAGTCACACTTTCCATCAAATCGGGGAGTATTTTCTCTTTGGAACTCCCTGCGAGCCACCACAAACGGGTCCACTAGAGGTCTTTCAGGCACTTGAGCAGCAATCTGAGCCAAGTTGGTCATGAGCTGCTGAGCATAAGTTGCCGGATCCATTGCTGGAATAGGATCCGCAGGAGGGACGGGTTGTTGCTGAGGTTGAGCACCATCCTGCCTACCAACAGGGCTCCGCGACCTTGCCTAGTGTTCATAGCAATCTTCAAAACAGAAAAAGACGGCAAGTTAGGAACAGTCTACACAGAACAGCCTAGAAGAAAAGTTAAGGACTAAGGTTAGGTTAGCTAAGTCTGACAAGTTGGTTCTAAAGCCGGAATATTTATGATTTTAACTCTTGCTCTGATACCACCGAAGGATGTCACACCCCAAACCAAGCCGCAATCTGGGGAGGACAGCCCCGCCACGTATGCACAATCTGCTGCGCACACGTAAGGCTATAAGACAGTGTCACAGATACAAATATCACAAATAATATCACATAATAATGGCATTGTTTGTTCATACAACAAAAGACTGGTAAAATATACAGATATCAAAATCTTCAGTCATCATACAAACAAAACATAGAATAATAATGCACAGCGGATAAATACTATTCCAGCTCGGCTTGATCTTCTGGCAAAAACTCCTCTGCTAAGTCTACCAAACCTGAACCTGCGCCACAAGCAATTATGTGGCTGAGTATGCGAATACTCAGTGGTGGAACAAGGATAAACCTAAGGCTTTGGTTAAAGTCTAGTTAGGAACTACACCATACTTAAGTTAAATTATTTTAATTCCTATATTATAAATTCTAAGTGTAAGTTTCATTCAATAATATCACTAATCTACAATTAATGACATGCCAAAGATAAATAAAAAAAATATCTGGAGAAGCGGATAATAATAATAGTATAATAATATACGGAGATCATATAATAATACGAGAGTGAAGCACCCGCACTCAATAGTCAAATCGTAAGTAACATAAAATCCAGAATCCATCTCACAAATCCTAATATAAATGACATGAACCGTACCTACAGATCTACCTAACTCAGCCTTGCTCGATTACTCAACCTTGCCCCTATTCCCACATTCCCGCTAAAGAAGTGGGCAGTAAAACACGGTACCGGCCAACTGACTCATGGGGATCGAGAGGTAGTCTGATATAATGGCACACTAAGCTCTTAGTTCAATGTCAAGCCAAAGGAATATAATACACAAGACAAATGGATATAATAGTAACACAAATAACTATCAAGTGACCACAGTACCGCCTGACGGTCGGTCTGCTGAGTGATCATCAGAAACGCGTTGCTCGAGATCGCTATCATAAGGAGCCCACCGGTAATGGCTGAGGTACCACTCCCGATAATGAAGATCGCGTGCAAAACGCTCTTATCTCACTCGGTCTCACTATCCTGATCCGCACCAGATGCAAGTGATTTAGGGCACTTTTGAGTTTATTAATCACTTTATTAATATGAATGCATACCCTATATTTATGCAAAACTAATCTTTAAGTTAATGATATGCTCTTAACTGTTTACTTAATGTAGATGACATGATATGCACACATTTAAATAATGATCTAATTACTAACTAAGAATTAAACAAAACCTAAGGCATCCACAATAGTCATAAAAAGACAATCCACACCTGGAAAAGTCTAAGAAGGCGTGACTACTCCTCCTGATGGTCGGTGGTGTCCTGTCCTGCGTCACCGGCCTCGTACTCTGGGTAGTACTCGTCCGCTACTCCGGAGTAGTCCTCGTGCTCACCTAACGAAAGATCGACTAATCAGAACAAAAACTAGAACTTAACACTCATTCTAACGATCACTAAAGTTAACCCTCTTTTGGATGGATATTCTAACTACTTGGATTAAGGATTTGGTTTATCTGAAAGGAGGATTCTGTTTTAAAATATATTATTAATCTAGAAAAAGTATTTTATAAAATTTTGACGGAATTCCATTTAGAAAACAGTGTGAAGGAAGTCGTTCTGACGTGTTCCTACAGTCCATTCTACGCGTTATAGACGTAGATAGAAACTTACGAAATCCTTTAACAATTTTAAATTGTGGATTAACACTCTTAGTCAATTAATAAATGAAACTCAAAAAGTATACAAATATAATATAAATAAATGAAACTCAAATGTCGTTAGAAACAAATTAACTATAATTATATTAAGTATAGATAGAGAATAAATAAATCTACAAATGATAATTAATTACTGTGTTTAATGTTTTAACGTGTTGGTGTTTTAATGTGTTTGGGATCATACGAGTCCAGATAGTTGTTTCCATTGTATCTGTATTCTTCAGAATTATTTCTGGACTATTTAAAATCCTATCCCATCTTTAAGTTTACGTATTAATCCGTTTTTTAATTTAGGCAACTCTTTTTAATTCGGGTCTCAACCTTTTCTCGGTCCACTAAGCTAATCTCAAATTATTCTACTAATTCCCACCTTTAAGTTAATCACTTTTAATTAACTTAGTTAGTTTGTTTAATTAATCCTGCGTTTTTAATTCTGGACCTGGTCCAGTCCAGAAAATTAAATTCCAACGGAACAGAGAAAGGCCCAGCTCGTCCAAACAGAGGAGAGCCCAGCCCAGAACAAGGCCGACATGCCTAAGGAATAACTCACGGCCCAGGTGGGAAATAGGGGCCCAACCTGGTGCATAACGGATCGGGTCCAGCAGGCCATCGGGTTATGGTGGTCAAATCCAAACCCGATGAGATCCGATCAAACACAATCAGATCCGACCCGCCAGCCACACTAACATTTTCACATAAGTCCTTGGATTAATTTTATTTACTCAAAAATTACATTTTAGTCCTTGATAACAGATTTAATTATAAACCGGTCCAAAACCAGTTCAAAGACTTTTACTGTTAAGTCCCTGAAAACAAGAAACTTCACACGGAGGTCCCTGGCACCACGAAATAGTGTACCAGGCACATGGCAGAGCCGTACCAAACTGGTACCATGCTCGTACCAGCCATTTAAGGCCTCACTTAACATATAACAAGCAACACAGAGAGAGATCAGCCAGGGAGCAGGCATGTACCAGCCTGACAACCAAGCTGAGAGTATCACAACACACAAGCAAGCTATAACAGACTCAAAGAGGAGGCAACTAGCGCCTCTCAACACAGAGCAAAGCATATCTCAAGCATTTACAACATAACTCAGTAAAACTGAGTTAAACACCAGCACATCTAATCCTAAACAGATCAAGGCTCAACAATGGACCAAGCAAAGCTCACACGAGCCACAACAATTATCAGAATAGATCAAGCAAGGCTCAGTCGAGCTACACAACAAGCAAACAGATCCACAGATCAAAAGCATGCCTCAACACTTTCCAGTAAAACAGAACAATTCATCAAAGAGGCAATGAAAGCAAGCAACACAACAGATCAATTTCGTATGCATGCCTCAACAACAATCACAGCACAACAAAAGAAAGAGGGAAAGAAAGTTGGTTACCAAACCGAGATGGCAAGCAAAGGAAGAGGAAGGAGGAGGAAGGGGCAAAGCTTCAGCTGCAGCTGCTGTCAGCCACCTCTGTCAAGCTGCCGCCAGGCACCAGCCATGAGTCACCATTGGTATTGTCGAACAACACAAGCAACCAAAAGAGAGAGAAAGGAAGAGTGAGTGGGTGAGAAAGAGGAGCTTAGGGTTTAGCCACGGCAGTGAGAGGGAGAGACAGTGGGAGAGAAGAATGTGCACAGAGGGTGAAAGAGAGAGGCAGTGAGGAGTGAGTGTCGGCTAGGGTTTTCCTTTGGGAAAGAGGGAGAAGTCAGTTGCTTAATAGGCTAGAGAGAGGGCAGAGGTGGGGTTCAGTGGGGGCTCGATCAGATTGGCGGAGAGGAGGATGGAGTGGGGTCGAGGGCTGCAATTGGTGAGACAGGAGGGATGGAAATCGAGTGAAAGAGGAGATGGGGTCGTGCCTTTGTTGACCAGAGAAGAGAGGAGAGAGGTAGGGGGTCCAGTGGAGTGGGTTCCGCCATTGGCGACAGAGGAGAGACGACCAAGTCGAGAAGAGAGGTGGGGCGAGTGGGGACGACGAGTTCTGTCGGAGAAAAGAGAAGAGAAAGAGAGGAGAAGAGAAAAAGGAGAGAAGAGGAGATGATCCAACGGCTCAGAAAAATCCAGTGAGTTTGGAATTGATCAAACGGTCCAGAACAGATGAAATTGAAGGAATTTGAAAACCGATTTATTTGAGCAGTGAAAATGAGATTTTTAACATCAATTAATCTATAAAATCCTGCAATTCATTTAATTGAATTTTTCGTAACTTACATTTATTTGTTTGCTTGAAGTTTTACTAGATTTCGTGATTTGATTAATATTTTGAAACTAGATTAATTTATGATTCCTGAGAATTTCCCTGTTAAATTCAGATCATTCATAATTTTAATTATTTCAGAAATTAACTATCAATTTTAAAGTTTAAATTTTATATTAAAATTTTACGGGTTTTCACACATACAATCAAAAGGATCAGGTTATTTTGAGAAGGTCGACTTGAAGACAAAACTGTTTGAGCTGTCACTGAATGTGATGATGACAATGATTGCCGGAAAGAGGTTCTATGGAGAAAACATTGAGGACTTGGAGCAAACAAAGCGGTTTAGAGAGGCAGCGGAGGAGTTCTTCTCCTTGAGCGGGGCTTCAAATGCAGAAGACTTCGTTCCAATTTTAAGAATGCTTGGGATAGGAGGTGCAGCAAATAAGCTGGATCATTTTGCTGAGCTAACCAAAGAAATGACTCAGAAACTCATTGATGAGCATCGGAAAGCTGGAGGCGAGAAGAAAAAGACCATGATCGCAAATTTTCTCGAGTTGGAGAAGGAGAACCCTGAAAAATACAATGACGAAACTATCCAAGTCATCGCAGTGGTATGTAAAATACATTGTCTTTGTATGTATATCATGTAGTTTGCATGTATTAAGTATATTCAGTTACTAATTGTTCTTTATATATTTGTTATATGCAATATTAATTAATTAATTAATCAATTGAACTATTATCATGTATTCATGTTCAATGTTTACTAAATAGTTTTATCACGAACTATGCAGAGCCTGCTGCTAGCAGGAACGGACACTTCATCGAACTCGGTAGAATGGGCAATGACTCTCCTGTTGAATAATCCTCAAGTACTCAAAAAAGCAGCAGCTGAAATCGATGCACACGTGGGAAGTGAGCGGCTCATACAAGAATCCGACATGTCCAACCTTCCATACCTTCATTGCATGCTCAATGAGGTGTTTCGCCTCTATCCTGGCGGACCGCTTCTTGTCCCCCACCAGTCACGTGAAAAAGTTTCCCTTGGAGGTTACGAAATTCCGCAAGGTACAATGCTTTTGGTCAATGCTTATCATATCCATAGGGACCCAAGCCTGTGGGACGAGCCAACCAAGTTCAAGCCAGAGAGGTTCGAAGGGAATCACTACAGGAAACTGCAGCAATTGCATGGGCATTTTTCAGTTGCATCGGTACTGCAAAATCAGTTGCATCGGCATATATAATTGCATTGGGACCGCCAATGCAAATGATTTTTACCCTGTTGCATGCACAAGACTCATGCAAGTGAATACCAGTTACATCGGCTTAGACTGATGAAAATGTATGTAAATTTCACTTAAGTGAGTCGGTTCTCTATCATTTTGTTGCATAGGTGAAACCGATGTAATTGAATATGAATTGCATGGGTGATGTCAATGCAACTGATATTTTCAATTGCATAGGCATGACTAATGCAATTGAATATGAATTGCATGGGTGATGCCAATGCAACTGATATTTTCGGTTGCATAGGCATGACCAATGCAATTGAATATGAATTGCATGGGTGATGCCAATGCAACTGATATTTTCAGTTGCATAGGCATGACCAATGCAATTGAATATGAATTGCATGGGTGATGCCAATGCAACTGATATTTTCAATTGCATAGGCATGACCAATGCAATTGAATATGAATTGTATGTGTGATGTCAATTGAATATGAATTGGTTAAGTAAAGCAATACGAGTATTAGATTTTAGTGATTCATATATGTTTTTTTCCATTTTTTATGATTAAACAAGTTTTGTGGTAATGTCCTTAATAAGATTTATGTACTTGATTACTGAAAATTAGAATTAACTAAATATTTAATTAAAAACGTATGATAAGAAAAAGTAGCATGAAGAAATTTTGATTGATAATTTTATGAATAACTTTTAATTGATAGTTTTATAAACTGGCATGGTGTAAAAACAATTATAATTTATTTCTATCCATGAATATTAACATATATAAAAATCAATAGAGAAATAATTCTAAAGATTAACGTTTTTAACACAAAAATATTAATCAAAATTTACTCAAGGAATATTCGAAACTTTTGATTAGTTTAATTTATAATTATGCATTTTTCTTTAAGTAAGTAAGTTGATTATCTTATTCTTAACTTGGAGAAAGAATAGAACAATTTGAGAGACTGATAGGCAAACCCACCTGCCAGTCTTCTCTGTTCCTTTTGCCTTGTGATTTTTTCTTCCTTGCAAACTCCAGGCCATCCCTTCTTTTCCTCCTTGCGTTATTCTCTTCAGAGCAGATCCTTACTCCAACTCCTAGTTAGAAACTTTCTAACTTCTGCTCTCTCTTATTCCCTTCAGAGCAGATCCTTCTCTCTTACTTTTTTAGACTATCTCCGTACAGTACATGATTAATTTGTGCAAAAAAAAAAAAGCTAATTGAACACAAGACGTCCTGTGCAAAAGTTAATTAATTTGGAGATTACACTTCAGGCACGTCCTGGTTTGCAAAGAATGTAAGATAACTTTGTACTTAAATAATTGTGCAAAGAAAGTAAGCCGGTACAGTAGTTTGCGCTGTACCGGCTCTATGTTGACCAAAATAATTGTGCAAAGAAAATAATTATGCACGTCCTTGTTTTCTCAATACCAATCCATATCTCAAACTTCAAGTTCTTTATTAAATTCTATATTGACTGATCCCTGAACTATGCTCTTTGTAAAAAATCACAGAACTTTAGACTAGACCGGTATACTTAAGTATTATCAAAAAATATATTTAAGGCACCAATTATCTCTCCCGCCAAACTCTTTCCCATTCCCCACCGTAACTTTTAGACTTTTAAGGAATGAAATAAATATATTTTGTTCCAACGAAGAGACACCATTGCACGCTGGCATTGATGCGCCAATAAATATAACCCTATCATAAATTCTCTTATTAAACACAATTTCCAAAAAATATCGAGTTGCAAAATGAAAAGTTTAAAGTTCATGGTTTATATGGACAAATTGTATCACCATAGGCCTATCAACATCATAGCAGGGTATATATCAATTTTAACTTACTGTCAAAATTTTAATATATATCAATTTTGAAATCTTTTTACAAATACTAGTAATAGAGATTTTCAAACAAGGTTAATAGATTACCATTTCATTACATATCATTGGTAATAAAAATATATATTCTTTGGCAAGGAGCAGAGAAGGTTCTATGCTATGCTAACTATTCACAAGTAAGAGTTCACTACTGTGCACTTGGCTTGAAGTGTTAGTGATTTCGGCAATTCTTGTTAAAAAAGGATATGTAATGTATATTGTATGGGTAAGGTCCCTTATGTGCCTTAGCACTCTATTATAAGTACCTACAGAGTTTGAATTTCTATTTTTCTGCTTTTATTTATATATATATTGCAGAGCAACTAGGACTCTAAGAAATGAAGACCACGAGATGTTTATGACATGGGAAATGAAGATACACTAGAAGAGGATGAACATGAGCCATACCATGCATCTTTTTTAGAAGATCAAAGTTGGATCAGATCGGATGTCGAAGGCACAATTGTTGAAGTTGAAAAGACGCATCAACTTCGAAGGACTAATAGTTTTTAAATTTTTTTTTTTTGCATTTTAATATAAGTATGATTGTACTTTTTTAGTTTAATTATTATGGTGTTTGTTGTAAATAACTTAACATCACGATTAATAAATTCATAATGGTTGCAATAATATGATTTTTTGTATTACGTGTATAATAATAATGATATTCATTAATATTGTTTGTTATCATTTAAATTTAGATAGACGTTAAATGTCTTCCCAAATAATCATATTTTGTCTTGCAAGAAATGTCAATATTTAATTAATTATTGTATTATAATTTAATTACAAAATAAAAAATCTAATAGCAAGATCGTTTGATCATGCTAATCATTTAGCAAGTGTGTAGCAAGGAATTAGTCTTCCAAGACTATTTGATCATGCAATTGTTTAAATAAAATGTGTAGCAACGGATTTAGCATTGATAGACTTTTATCATCATGCTATTGTTGAAATAAATAAGTGTAGTAAGAATTTTTATTTGATAGACTTTTTTTTTATCATGCTATTGTTGAAATAAATAAGTGTAGTACAAAATCTATTTTGCAAGACTATGTTTCACCTTTACCAACACACTAAATAAGTCATGCAATAGATCATAGCAACACCGAGTTGTGCATGACAATAGTATGTCTTGCAAGAAAATTTAGATAGAGTTTTTTTAACTTGTTGGAAGAGATTCATGTCTATCTATAGCCTATTGTTGTTGTAGTGAAATAATTATTTGTAGTTTTGTACTTAATAATGTTGAAGATTTTAATCAAATATAAATATCTGACAGATTTATCATGAATTTATTAGATTACCAATTTGTATTTCCTAAGAATAATTAATAGTTTTCAAGGAGGGTTAATAGATTACTATTTCACTACATATCAATTTACATGTCATTGGTAATGTAAATATATAATCTTTGAATGAATAATATAACTTCAAATTTGTATTTTAATATTAGCACTTAGGAATCATATATTTTCATTACCTACGAGTTCGTTCTAAAAAAAAATTATGCTTCAAATAAACGATCCAAGCCGCTCAATCTCATCTTCATATTGAAATATTTTAGAAACCAAATTACTTGAGATATTTTTATCAAATTAATTACTGTTACTTTAAATTTTGAAGATATTATAAAAATATCAGTAAATAACATCAATAAATTGCTATGACTTATATTAATTTAAGTTTTGATTGTGACCCTATATCAAACAATACAAGTTACATGACAAATAACAATGCACATATATTTGGACAAAATAAAAATAATGTTATGAGATACAAAGACGAATTCATCAAATTAATAATTTATGTTATAATAAAAGCACCTTAACAATTTTAAACAAATTAATTATTTGTACTTAATAATGTTGAAGATTTCAATCAAATATAAATATCTGAAGGATTTATCATGAAGTTATTAGATTACCAATGTGTATTTTCTAGGAATAATTAATAGTTTTCAAGCAAGGTTAATAGATTACCATTTAATTCCATATCAATTTACATGTCATCGGTAATGTGTATATATATAATCTTTGAATGAATAGAATGACTTCAAATTTTTATTTAAATATTAGCACTTAGGAATGATATATTTCATTACCTGCGAGTTTGTTCTCAAAATTTATACTTCAAATAACCAATTCAAGCCGCTCTATCTCATCTTCATATTGAAATATTTTAGAAACCAAATTACTTGAGAAATTTATATCAAATTAATTAGTGTTACTTTTAAATATCAAATAAAAGGTACCAATGTATTAAACTTTAATTATTATGATAAATTGAAATAAATTGTACATACTTAAGTAGGTGGTTGTCTTATTTCAATGAATAGAATAACTTCAAATTTGTATTTTATTATTAGCACTTAGGAATTATATATTTTGATTACCTACAAATTCTTTCTCAGTATTCATGCTTCAAATATCCGATCCAAATCACTCAATCTCAACTTCATATTGAAATCTTTTAAGAAACTAATTTTTATATTTTTTTCAACGATTTTTACATTGTTTTAAAAATTTTAGAAATTTGTTCATCTAATTAGTTTTGAGCCCACCAATAATAATTATATATTTATATTTAAAAATTCAATAAAAAATAGTAAAAAAAAGTACTTGAAAATTTTTATCAAATTAATTTTTTGAACGGCTCTCTATAACCAGGGGCAGATCCAAAAATTTTTTTTAACCCAGACACTATTATAATATAATAAAATTTTAAAATAAAATAAATATTAAATTTAATAAACAAAGTCATTCTAAACATATATAATTGAAATATTACAAAATACATCATCATTTTCATAAACCTAGTCATTTTTTATGATCTTTACTACTCTATCAATCACCAAAAAAATACAAAAAAAAATAAAAAAAAACACATTATTTTTTGACATGTCCAATATTTTCTAAATCCTAGCCCAGGAACTATGATTTTTAAAACCTAAGTACCTATCAAATCCTACTATCCGGGTCCTTAATTTTTCAATAAAGAACCCAGGTAAGTGCTTGGGTTACATAATATTTAGATCCGCCACTGTCTATATCTAGACTTTTTTAAAGATATATTCATAATTATTATGCTACCAAATAAAATTAAGCGCCAAACCTAAACAATTTTCCCTCCTAAATATTCTAGACTGATTGATCATTTGATTGTAATTGTGTAAAATTCAAATAAATTACAGTCAATATCAATTGCAATATGTAGAACTATCTTTTTTCCCTTCCATACAATTTAAACAACGGATCCATGCAAATTCATTAATATGCATTTAAGTTTCCATCTGTCTAATTAATCACTTGCGCCTCCTATATCTCCGCCATAAGAAAAAAACCCTCCTCTCTCATAATTCTAAAAAAAACAAGAATTCTTTTATCTCATTGCTTCTCTCTCTCACCGCTCCTGCTAAGAAAAGGTAATTCCTTCTTTTAACCTTTCCGAATAAGAGCTAAACCTGCAATCCAAAATTCATTTATACGATTTTTCTTTTTATCCAAAACCTGCAATTAGAGAGGAGCAATCTCTGGCGATTTTTCTTTTTCCTTTCTGATCAGTTTCAACTTTTTATTTTTTTCTTTTTTTGTCTCTCAACTATAATTTATATAGTTTAAAAGTGCATCCATTATTTGAAATATTTCTAGTTCAGAAAGAGAGTTTAATTTATTTATACTCTTTGATTAAACATTGATTTTGTTGATTTGTTAGGATGGCAGCCAAGAGACGCAACAAAAAACGGACTGCTGCCAAAAATCGTCGAAGTCCGACTATAGTCGATGAGGCTAAAGTTGGCGAGGGTGTGGCCATGGAAGCTAGAGTTGAGGAGGCTATTGCCGAGGAGCCTCAAGTCGAGGATGTGGCCGAGGAACATAGAGCCGAGGATGCTATCTTTGAGGATGCCTTATGTAATGTGGGAGGGCCTTATACGCTATACTCACAATTTAAACCCGGCGAAAAGAAGTTCTTGCGTGCATTCTTGGTAACAGGTTTTATATATTATGAATTTTCATTTTTGTTGAATTTATATTCCAACTATTTTTGTCGGACTAAACCATGCAAGAATGTTCCTATATATTGTCTACAGTCAAATGTCAGGTCAAAATATATATCGGCTTTGTTGCTTGATTTGAGGAAAAATGGATAATGAGGGTCATGCTTACTTTTATTACTTAGTATTAATGAGGGTCAGAATATATATAGTTATTATTGTTATAACTTGGTATTGCAACATGTTATCACTAGAAATAAGGGTCATATTTACTGTCACTTAATTAGCTTAATTGGTATCTATTTTGGGACGATTCTAGTTTGTGTGATTGTCTTAGTAGTACAAGTCTTAAGTGAGAAAGGGCTTATTGTTTTTTAATATTTCTAAAATTAGGACATAAGATTGTAAGACGGTTATGATAACAAAAGTAAATTTATAAAATAAAAATATTTATAGATGCATGAGACATGGACCAGATGCATGAATTTTTTATTGCTTGTTTATTCTTAGGATCGCTACAATGTTTCATTTTCTTTCCTTGTAGCATAAGTATAGATGGGGCAAGAAGAAAGAGTCTGTAAACTGCTCAAAAGTTTTTCACCGCATCGCAATTATGCATTATTCAAACACTCTCACTAAGCTAAGGAATAAGTTGGCAAAGAAACTAATAGCGTGTGCTCATTTACTGATACGGTACCAGGTCTTAGATGCATTCGGTGTAAGCAGAACTTATAATTTAATTTTATTTAACCAAGTCACCTTCAACCTCTTGTTTTAATTTGTTTTAATTTAATGTAACTTCCTTAGACATAGGATGTGTACTTTTACAATGTACATTTTTTTAAATAAATAAATAAATAATTATTTATTGACTAGTCACATTTTTATTTGACTTCCTCTCTGTTTCTATTTCAGCCTATTAAGTCACGTTCAACATCTTTTGGAAGAAATGGCAGGGGTGTGTTTTATGATGGAGGGAAAGATGAAGATGAAGATTATGATGAAGCTGGAGATGGAGATGAAGAAGAAGAAAAAGAAGAAGAAGACGATATCAACAATGTGCCGAATGTTATAACAATTGCTGGAACTATTTTTGATAGGAACAAGTTTGATGCAGATGACTATGATGAGTCCCCTTTGAATTCTGATATTAGTGATGATGAGGATGAAGAAGAAGAAGAAGAAGAAGATGATATCAACAATGTGCCGGATGTTATAACCATTGTTGGAAATATTTTTGATAGGAATGAGTTTGATGCAGATGACTATGATGAGTCCCCTTTTAATTCTGATATTAGTGATGATGAGTAGCTTAGATGGGTGGTTCTTTAGCATTTTTGTTTGGTGGTACAATTGTTGGTTTTTGTGACATTTGGTATAATGTTTAGGTTGGATGATATTTATTTTAGATTGTATTTTATGTATCCATTTTGTGTGGTAATTTTAATGCAATTATTTTTAGTTAATTTTATTTAATGTGATATTTGTTAACGATTAATATGAATGAAGATAATATTCAATTATTTTTATTGATAAAATCATGCAATTATATTTGTCAAATCTATTACAAATCACACAAGTCAATTGCATCGGTTAATCTCATGCAAAATAAGTCAATTATAAGAGATGAATGGATGCAAACAAAGTTAGTTGCATCCGCTAAGTTCATACAAAATAGTCAATTACATCGGCAGTACGAATGCAAAATAAGCAAGTTGCATCGACAAAACCCATGCCAAATAAGTCAGTTTGATCGTACGAATGGATGCAAAAGAAGTCAGTTGCATCCGTTAAGTCCATGCCAATTAAGTTATTTGCAATGCAAGAACGAATGCAAAAAAAGTTAATTGCATTGGTAAGTCCATGCAAAATAAGTCAATTTCATCGGTAGATCGAATGCAAAAGATGCCAGATGCATGAACTAATTTGATGCTAAAGAAGTCAATTGCTTCAACAAAATGAATGCAAAAGAAGTCAATTGCATCAACAACATGAATGCAAAAGAAGTCAATTGCATCAGCCCAACTCATGTTAAACATTTTAAGTGCATCAACCAAGCGGATGCAATGGATGCCAGTTGCATCATCTAATCCCATGCAAGAGAAGTCAATTGTCTCGGCAAAATGGATGCAAAAGCAGTCAAGTGCATAAGTCCAACCCATGCTAAATAACTCAATTGCATCCGACAAACCCCATGCAAAACACATAAGTTGCATCTGTTTTGCCCATGCAACCTTGCATCCGTTTAGCTGATGCAACTAAATACGCCCATGCAACTGTAAATGCCAATGCAATTGAGCATTTGCATCAAAGCCAGTTGCATCGGCCTAGTTGCATCGGTATAGCTGATGCAGAACACATGCTGCATCAGCACTACGGATGCAAAGAGCCCATGCAATTGCTGCAGTTTCCTGTAGTGAATGCAGAGTTGGCGAAGCGAATGATAACATTCGGGATGGGGAGAAGAAGGTGCCTCGGCGAAGGTCTGGCTATACGTGAAGTCGGGCTTATACTGGGGATGTTCGTCCAATGCTTTGATTGGGAAAGAATTGGAGAGGAATTCATAGACTTAACCGAAGGTTCAGGTTTAACCCTTCCTAAAGCTGTACCATTGGATGCCATGTATCGCCCACGACATGCCATGATGAAGGTCCTCTCCAGCTTATCAACTAAATATTCTCTTGGTTGACAAAAGTTATCCATTAGTTATCTATCATGTTTGTTGTTTGAGTTTTTGTTGCCTATTATTGTGTGATGATATGAAGTCGCTGGGTACTTCGATTTATTATCTTGAATTGTGACGAATATAATTGTACCCGGTTTTGTCCTGTATGGCTGTATTATTAGAAGTCTTTCAATAAATTTGGCAATATATGGTTGTTGTTTCGAGTTGATTATTTTGATGGACGTGTTGATTGTACTGCCTCCTTCCTAATCACGTGATCGCCTTCTGTGGTTTAGACTTTAGAGCGATTTAGCTGGAAGTTATTATCCCCCCACCCCCCTCCCCATTTTTTTTTTAATAAGAGAAGTTATCATCCCTTTATTTCTGATACTATATAATGCAGAGATTATCAGAATACTTATTTTAAGAGAAGGTTCTAGTGCCATCACTATTGGTTGCCACAACTTCATATTTTATCAATATTTAAAAAATTTTTAACTCCAAATGTCGAATTTAAACCGTTGATCTTGTTAAATATAATGAGCAATGTGCTTCTATATAATTTTTATAAATTTTAGAGTTGACTTGATACTCGATTAAGTGGTCAAAACAGATCTGGTTAACTATGACTGATTAATTCTAATACGTTCATTATTTAATAACTTGATCGAGTATCAAATCAACTCTAAATTTTATAAATCTTATATGAAAACGCATCGCTCGTTAAATTGAACAAGATAAACGGTTTGGATTCGATGTTTGTTTTAAAATTTTTAAACAATGAAAAAATATGAAGTTGTGACAACTTGTAACAATCAAAAGTGGTAGCACTAGAATCTTACTCTGTTTTAAAACTAACCTTTTATTCTTTTCTCTATGAATCCAAATATACTAGTTCTATTCTCGCGCGTTGCGCGATGCATTCCTATCTGAATATGTGGCGAAACAATTTCCTAATGAGTTGGTCTACTGCCAAATCATAAAGGACAGGCTTTTCAATTCTGTTCTAACATAGCTTCTATGAAGCATTAATTTATATCTATATCCTATTATCATGTCATGGTACCAATCATAGTATACTTCTCAATATAGACATAAACAATTTGAAAAACAAAACTGAAGTCACTTAATTTTTATTGGATACACTTCGACTGCAACTATTGAAAAAAAAGAAAACAAAAAACAAATGCAAGCAAAACTTTTTAGGTTGCTATCACCATCATTGCGTTGTCTATTCTCACCATCACATCTTGTACTATGTAACATCTAGAGTAGTATATATTTTATATTAGATATGAACTTTCAGTTAGAAATAATATTCAGGACTGCTATTATTAAAAAAAAATTAGTAAGAGAGTATAGAAGCAAATGCTACCCGCTAATATTGAAAAATTAAGGCCGATAAAAAATTGTCTAACACAAACACCAGAAAGTCCTGAAATCAAAGTAAGGGAATATCAAACATTATTGAACACCTTAACTTTGACACTGATAGCTAAACAGGATCAAAATTAAGAAAAAAAAATTTAAGAAGTAATATTAGATATTTCACACAGCCCAACCTATGAAGGTTTCGCATATAACAATACTCTAATACCATTCATATCAATTTTAAATTTGAAAAATGATAACAGTAAACAAAATGTTTACAGTATAAATAAAATAACATACTTTTTATAGCATCTTGAAACAGGTCGTGCATGTTCGTGTGGCAATTCTTGTTAGCTACGTGCGACAGAATCTACAGAGTAATATAGCTAACAAAATAAGAAAGAATAACAATACAGGGATAATCTAAATAAACTTTTAAGCTTAGTTGTACCCCAGAATAATATGGATCAATTTCCATCACTTGATATGTGGAGAAAATAATCTATGAGAGAACATTATTATTGTCTGCATTCTAAATTTGAGATGATTATGAATTAGAAGCTCTATTCTTTGTACCAAAGTATAAACATCTTTTATGTTCATTTATCACTCATTGCATGATTTGTGTTGTTCTTGTCAGTTGAGATTTTTATTATATACTCAACAACTGAAATTCAACAATTTATAATATGGTTTAGTTATTAGTGTATAGGATATTTATTTATTTATTTATCACTCATTGCATGACCTCAGTTGATGATAGTCAGCAAGAGAAACAACAACTCAATAAGGCATATTTATAGCTCACATATCTATAGATTGTGTTGTGCACATTATGTTTTTTTTTTTTTGTTTGGTTTCATTATCACATACAATTTCCAATAATCTCAACAATGTGCAAAGAACTGCTAGTTCCTTTGTTAAAAATATGAATAATTTGTTCATTACTACCAGAAATAAAAACATTCCCTCCAACCACATTCTCTTATTTTCTCAACCCACATCGACAGTTAATTGGTAGAAAATCCAAAATCGTGATGGAATCAACACCTGACAATAACAATCCCAACCAACATTGCAAAATTGTAGAACGAAATCAAATATAATTACAAACAAAATAAAAAAACATATCAAGAACCATAAACTTTTGATACTGGAGTAAAAAACATAGTGAAATAAAAAAAACCCTAACCTTGGTAAGGATGAACCAAACAATCCAGTAGCACAGAAGTAGAGGATTCCAAGAACGAACTCATAGCAGCCCCCCAAACTTCCAAATTCCAAATGCACAAACTGTAAAGGAGGTTGAAGATGTATAGAATTACAATTCTACAAACCAACTAAAAAAAAAAAAAACCTCTGATCGCCTTAGTGATGTATAGAATCACACTCCATATGGCCCCATATTCAGATATGAGGCTATATTGTCGTATCCAAAGAACCTCTGCCACGGTGATGTATAGAATTACAATTCTACAAACTAAAACTTTTACAAAACACTATTGTAGTGTTGTAAATACCCCTCTCAGCTTAGTACTGCTAATAATAACCAAAGCAAACGTCCCTCTCAGCTTAGTACTGCCAATAATAACCAAAGCAAACGTAGTAATATTAGATGCTAATGAATTAAAAAAAGGAGACAAAATATTTTATTTTTACAATTTAATTGCAAAAATACTTTCAGGTCACATGCGATTATTTGTAAAGCTAATAGGTGCATCACAGAGATAAGAGTGAGAGAGAGCAGTTTTTGGTAAAATAAGAGTGAATTAATGAAGGAAAAAGTTAGACTGAGAGATAGCAGTTTTGCTAAAATAAGATTAAGACTGATACTTTAAAAGCATATTGTATATCCTCACAAATCCAGTGTCACTGAACATATTCAAAAATACTGGTACTACTGGTACATGTGGCTGGACAGTGACAAAAAGCATATTGTATATCCTCACAAATCCAGTGTCACTGAACATATCCAAAAATACTGGTACTACTGGTACATGTGCTGGACAGTGACAAAAAGCACACAAACTTTAACCAAGGAAGGGATTGCATGATAAAATATAGTTTTTTTTTACTTCCATCTTGTTATTATAATTTAGAGCTCATACGTATATTTTTTTCAATTGATGCTCTTGTCACATTTCTATTGATTTTGAAACCAAGCCGATTGTTTGACCTGAAATAAAGAACATCCTACAAATAATTCATAATAAAAGAGTTTTGATGAATTTAAAATGAATTAAAAATTGTTAATATTGAGCCTACATAAACACCAAATTAGAGACCTGTAACAATTTTTTTTCACCATATCTCACAGCCAACCAAAAAAAAACTCCATATGGCCCCTAAGCTTTAATTTAGAGATACATATCTGTATTAAATTTATGTCCAGATCAAAACTACCACAAAATGAGGCATAACCACAGGTTCTTTGCACATTACTATGTGGAAAAGTTAGAAAGAATAAGTCAAATACCATTAGAAAATTCAAAAGACGGTCTATGCGATCAGAGAAGCTGAAAAGGGGAGGACCGTCAACATCTAACATGGTCTGGACTGGAGAGCAACGTCATGGTTGCCAAAAAACAACCTAAATAACAAAATTATATCTCAAAATTTAAGCAAATAAGACAATGGAAATTAATATTGCAAATTTAGGAGTTTAGAGACGAAAAATCTACCTGCCAATAGAGGTGACACCATGGATACAATAGCAAGGGAAAAGAAGGCTGCACCATCATTGTATGCAAACATGACATCCTCACCTAAATAAAGAAATGAAAAGATATACAAAGTTTAGTATAGCACCAAAGCAGATGACGTCCAAAACTCTAAATTAAAGAGTCTGATAATGTAAATAAGAAACATCATTGGCCATAATCACCATGAGTGCATCTATTAGCCAAATCAAAGAGGAAGAAGAGATCTACCGATCCACACCAGCCAAACTGTAAGGCGACATAGGAGGCCAGCAAAATCGGGGATGCTGCGACTATTCAAATGGAGATAGGAAAGAGTTGTTTGGAAGGAAGAAGAACGGAGGTACGAAGATAAAGTCCTCTCTGTCTCGCCTCTTCGAAAGTCATCTCTCTGTACCAAATCAATCAACAAATTAAGGGGAAAAGGTAAAAGAGAATAGTGGAGGAGGTCCTTGCACAACTACAACCCTCATCAGGCGTCAAATCGGGACATGTGCTGATCGTACGGTAGCAAGCATAGACCAATATGTGGAGGAGGAGTTGTGGAGCGTACGGGAAAAAGTAAGATGGAGATAGAAATTGGATCCAGTGGGAAAGAACCCTCCTGTACATGCACTGCCTACCAAATGAATCCATAGAGAGCAACGGATGGAGCAGATGATTCCAGCGGAAGTGAACTGACTAGATCGAAGCATTGTCCTTTCCACAGTGGATCACGTGCATCTCACGCTAGACAAAATGTATATATTTCTAATTGGCAAACTTTGGGCTAGCAAAAAAAGAAAAGAAATTTGTGATTCATGATTTGTTCGAATTTGATTCGTGAAATTAGCACGTTCGAATAAATTTTTGAATGCTAACAACCTAAGCTATAAAGCTTAAATGACTATTAATTAAATTAAGCTCAAATTAAATCAGACAAATAAAAAATTGGTTTCCTAACTCAACCAACTCTATTGGTCTAATACTAACACTACATTATTTTTTTAATTAGGGCTAATGGGGCCGTTTGGATAGCTTAAGAATAAAAGAAATAATCTTTTTTTAGACGGAAATTTATTTCTAATCATTCAAACTCTTCACAAAGTTACACACTTCTCAATATTTTCTGTCTAGGAATAGACTATTCCTCTTATTCCTAAGCGCAAACGGCCCCCATAAGACGAAGCTAAGACCCAAAAGATCAATTGCGACCAAGCTTGTAAAATGCTTCATTTTATCATCTATTAAATGAATTATCTAGTATTTAAGTCATACTGCATAATCGTTTTATTACCGTTTTATCATGAATCATCATCCAATCGCTAAATCGCAAAAATGGTATTTTAAAACTTTGATTGCGACCAAAGAAAGGTTTGAGAACTCTCTTTCCAAATAATGACATGTATGGTATCATCACGGGCATTCAAATTTGACCACTGAAATCATTTTCAAACTTTTAGTAGTCAAATTTTATAAAGGCGGCAAACTTCTCATGACAAATCAAAGATTAAACTTGCTCAAAGGGACTACAAGTTGTAGAAGTCCCTATGGTTCCGTTTGGATTTCATTTGAAAGAAGAAAAGAAGGAATAAGGAAATAAATTTATTATAAACAATTTAAACCCTTCACAAAGTACACACTCCCCAAATCCCAATACTTCTTCTTACTTCTTCTCTTCTTCCCTTCTTTCCACACTTTATCCAAACGGAACCTATGTATTTTTTCTGAGGTAAACGGCAAGGGATCTATGACTTCGTGTCAAACATCTTAATTAGTTTTGGTACGACTACTAATTAGATGTCATGTAATGCATCTTTAATGGCTGCGTCGACCAAGTTTAGGAAATGTGATAAATTTTTAAAATAAAAATCACATTTGTTTTGAAATTGTTAGTCGTTATGGAATTCGAAGGCGTGAAGAGAGAATTAAATGAAAATGTTGTATTGGATTCTGCATAAATTATTTCGTCAAGAATAATGTTTGCGCTTTGCTCATAAGTGGTGATTTTTATGTTTGGAAGTTGACCGATGAGTTGTGTATGATCTTACAATATGGACATCAACTTTTATTTCAACCCTTTCATTGACAGCTGCTGTCTAGTTCTCGGAAAAAAAATTTTATTGAACCCGTCAGTTTAAGAAAAATTTTTTTAAGATAAATTGGAAATCTAAGCCATTCAACTTATTTTTAAATTAAATATCAGTTTAAAAAAATTATCTTTATTAACCCGTGTATTTAAGGAAAAGTTCGGATATTATGAAATTAGTCCAATATGTATATGCATTTCTGTCCTCCAACGAGATCTCTCTGTTCTCCTTAATATCACAAAGCTTAACATAAAAAATTATGATATAACCCTTATAACAAATTTACACAGACTTGATACGGTTTACAAAATCTTACCAGTAAAATTTTTCATATACATCATACAAGACTAGACAAAAAAAAAAGGAAAATTGGGACGAGAAGGTGAGAATCGGTCTTCTACTCGGGTGCGTTTGGATCGTTGGAAGAAAGAAGAAGAAGAAGGAAGAAGAAGAAAAAAAATTATAAACAATCCAAACTCTTCACAAAATTACACACTTTCCAATACTTTTTCCCACTTCTTCTCTTCTTCCCTTCTTCCCACACCTATCCAAACGCACCCCTCGTGAGTTAATCGGAATATTCCATAATTCCCATAATAGAGGAAATATTTTGGCTCCGTTTGGATTTTATTTGGGAAGAAGAGAAGAAGAGAATAAAAGAATAAATTTATTATAAACAATCCAAACTCTTTACAAAGTTACACACTTCTCAATACTTCTTCCCACTTCTTTCCTTCTTCCCTTCTTCCCACACCTCATCCAAACGGAGCCTTTATGATCCGTTTTGCAAATTAGGGAATTGCTTAGGGCGTCATTCCCTTCTTTGCAAAACACTCCCATTTTCAATATGAAAAGACAAAATACCCTTTATTTTAGGATTCACATGTATATAGGACCGAGGGTAATTTGGCCTTTTCACAATACAAATGGTACTGTATTGCAAAGGAGGGATTGTGATCATGAGCAATTCCCTGCAAATTACACCCCATTATTTGTTGTGCATTGTGTTATAAGAAAATTCTAAGAATTTAGAGAAATTTGATGTTTGTTGAGAGTTATGAGAAAGTGTTTTAAATACCGTATCGGTCATCAAACCGGTGGAGCTGTCGGTATAGAGTTCATTGATTTTATCGGATTTACCGGTTTTTAAACCAGTATAATAATAAAAAATCTCTATTGTAATTAAAAGGTGTCACTTGGCCCAATGGCCAGCTATTTTGGCGTTTATAGCGATGAGCATGGGTTCGAATCCCCATTTCCACAGATTTCTCATGTTCTTACTTTTCTATCTTTACTTGTTTAGTTTCTCTGGTTCGAAAACAATAAACCGACTGGTTCAACTAACAGTTTTTTCGGTTTAAATTGTTTTCATCCGGTTTTTTCCGGTTTGCCATCTATCCAGTTTTATGGGCTAAATGTACCGGACTCCACACGGTAAATCCGGTTGAACCGGCCGGTCCAGTACTGTTTTATGGAAGTGTGTAGTTCTCTTCCAAATTAGTTCTATAGAGTTAATACGAGAACTAAAGAAAACAAACCAAAAATGTTTGTCCGAGATATTGATTTTTTTTTTAAGATAAATTGGGGATCAAGCCTCTTAACTTATTTTAAAATTAAATGTCTATAAAGATTTCAAATCGGATTTCGAACTTGCGACCTCTCAATAAGATGCATTATTCTTTGTTACTAGACCAAGAGCTAGTTCTCATCTGAGATATTGACTTAGGCTGGACATTGCAAGTTTCTTTAATAAGGCTCTGTTTGGATAGGTGTGGGAAGAAGGGAAGAAGTGGGAAGAAGTATTGAGAAGTGTGTAATTTTGTGAAGAGTTTGGATTGTTTATAATTTTTTTTCTTCCCTTCTTCTTTCTTCCTCTTCTTCTTCTTGCATCCAAACGGAGCCTAAGATAAGAATTTATGAACTACAAGCACGGAATAGCATAAACCCATTCTACTTGGTACCAGGACAAACAGACTAAAACTTTAAGCTTACTAAGACCAAACCACAAGTGCTCAATTTGAAGCACCACTTGAATCCTTGCTATGCAATTTTGTTGCCTTGTTTGATCAGTTGGAGCAATAACCATTGCCACTGCTTCTGCAAGCATGGTCTGAGAAGACGATTAGAAAACAGAAACAACAATGTTACAGTAAAGAGGACAACTTGAAGCATTTTGTAAATGACCCTTCAGCGACATGAAACCGTAGTACAAAATTAATTGTTTTAACTTCTGAATAATATGTAGGACCTGATCAAAATGTTTTTTACATAGGATTTCATTTCATTTCATTTCAATTCGATTGATTATATAGGATTTCGTTGGATCTAATTATATGGAAATTCCAACCAAATGGTACCAAATTCGTTCATTAATTTTAATAATGAATTTTCCAACGAAATGAAATGAAATGAAATCCGATGTTAAAAAAGTGGGATTTTTATCAGGGCCATACAGATTTCATTTTAACTTAGCCATACCTGATGAGAGTATTGATTGTGCAAATCAATCGATCACAAGAAGCATGTTTGAGAAGGATGAGTATAGCAACAAATTAATTTCGGCGGATGCAGATGAAGTGATTAGAAAAACAATTCAAAACTGCAAAGCTTGGATTTCCTATTGTTAGTGCTAATACTAATAAGCTGTCCTAGTAAGGTTGTATTCAGGCGTTATCAGTCAGGACAGCGTGTTCCATCTTGTAAATTATTTTTGGCTCCGTTTGGATGAGTTGAGAATAAGGTAGGAAGAAGGAAGAAGGGAAGAAATTTATTGGAAAGGGGTAAATTTATTGGGAAGTGTGTAACTTTTGTGAAGAGTTTGGATGGTTAAAAATAAATTTATTGGTAAAAAATGGTTATTTCTTATTCTTTATTCCGGGAAGAAGCCATCCAAACGGAGCCTTTCTTCTTTATGGCTCCATTTGGATGAGTGCAAGATAAGAGAATAGTTTCTTTCTACTCCCAAATTTATTATAAACAATCCAAACTCTTCACAAAATTACACACTTCCCAATACTTCTTTCCTTATTCCTCTCCGTTTGGTTTCCATTTGGAAAAAATGGAAGAAGAGAATAAGAAAATAAATTTATTATAAACAATCCAAACTCTTCACAAAGTTAAACACTTCCCAATATTTCTTCACACTTCTTCCCTTCTTACCTTCTTCCCACACCTTATCTAAACGAAGCCCTTATTCCCACACCATGCAAACGGAACCTATAGTTTTTTCTTTCTTAAATTTTATTTTGCTCGTACTTTTTACTGGTTCAATGATATTGTAGGAAGACTATGGTCTACCTCAGTACCTACCTTCAAAACAAAAATAATAATAAAAAGGTGCATTAATAAACAAATGTTCGAGCAGTACAAAAACTCAATCGTTGATTGTTATATATATTCAATATGTTAATGACAAGATGAGTAGATTCCATTGTAATTTGACTCTACAGTGACAGTCAATATGAAAACTAAACCCATATATATCTGGAAAACAAGATCTATTATGGAAACTTAGTAAAATAGGTATACAATGATATTGCCAAGTACTATTTGACTCAAGGAGGAAAACGCACAAACTAAATTACAAGAATTTGTAATAAAGTGGCCACTTTTGTTTCAGGGAATAAAGGGGATAATATAAAGGCAGAATCAGTTCTGTTTGATAGTGCTGTATACTTTTTGTTACTTATCCAATTTGATTCTGTCCGGCCTCTCAACCTTTAATAATTGAACCCAGAACCGAGGAGAATGAACCAGTTAAAGAAGATGAACTCTATCATTCAAAATAAACCTCAAACAAGGGTAATAATGGGTTTTATGGATCTTACTGTACAAGTCATCAATATATCACCAAAGGCAACTAAAGAAGATTTACGCACCTTGTTTTCCTACTGCGGTACAGTCCATGAAATCAAGCTTGAGTGGTAATATAATATAATTCATGTGTATTATGTAACTTTTTGTTTCCAATATTATCATTGTTTGTGACTAACTTTAATATATATAACATGAATGACAGGGATTCAGATGAAACACAGATGGCTTGGGTTACGTTTCAGCAACCATATGCATTTCAAATGGCACTTCTCTTGAATGTACCTTGAGAATCTATTTACTTATGCATCCAATTTTTTTTCCCTCAAAACAATAAAGAAAATGAAGCTTATTTAGTTATAAATATACACTGCAGAATGCAATCCTGATAGATCGAAGAGTTCGCATATTGCCACTAGAGATGAGGGAAATACCTATCTGCTCATCTCAGTCAGAGGATCTACGTAACCAGGCATATTTTATTTTCCTTAAAAACTCAATCATTTATTAACTTAAGCATAAGATTTCAGATTGTGAATTAAATCATTTAATTTGTGCAGCGAACAGGCAGGGAAAGCTACCCCTCAGCCTCTCCATTCAGTAGATTGTTACAAACAGAAGTAGAGACCATTGCAAAAGCAAAGGATTTGATGCTTGACACTGGAAGGATATTAACTCTACAAACAGGTTCGGCAATTGCAAGGGCTGAGAAAATGGCCGGTGAAATCGGGTCGAATATTGTCAACAGCGAGGGTTTCTCAAAAGGTGCAGTGTGGCTATCAGGTGTTCTCGACAAGGCCTCCAAGAGTCTAGCTGAATTTGGTAATAACACGAAGAGGCCATGATGTTCATTACAAATTAACCATGTAAATTAATATATTGGGATAATTACTACAGTTAAGCAGTCAAACATTATCAATACTTCTGGCGACCTTATCATTAATCATCGTATGTTCATTACAAATGGTGTGACTAGGATTCTTTAAATTTCGGTGGCATTTGAATTGATCATACTCCCCCCCACCCCGGAATGGCATCTCTCTGCCAGGTGCCAACTTTCGATTTGAACCGTCGAGATTAAATCAAACGATGATAGGTGTCCTGTGAATAATACCAAATACATTCTCTACCGACCTTTTAAGGTCGGTAGAGTGACAACTTCCGATCTAAGCCGTTAGATCTAATCTTAACGGTTAAGGGAGCCCAGTGCATGTAACTTGAGATTGATAGGCCCGAAAAATCTTAACCGTCGAGATTAGATCTAACGGCTCGGATCAAGAGTTAGCCCTCTACCGACTTCAAAAGGTTGGAAGAGGGTTAAATAAACGGGTGCGTTTGGATAGGCGTGGGAAGAAGGGAAGAAGAGAAGAAGTGGGAAGAAGTATTGGGAAGTGTGTAACTTTGTGAAGAGTTTGGATTGTTTATAATTTTTTTTCTTCTTCTTCCTTCTTCTTCTTCTTTCTTCCAACGATCCAAACGCACCCAACCTGTGGAATAGCCGAATAGCTCGTCAACGGTTGAGACTTGAGACCAATTCATGAATGAAATCTTATGGGGCCGGCTAAGAAATTGGTAAAGAAATTAAAATAAAGGAATACGATAATGTTTTTTGGGTTTTGGCCCAAACTCCAAACCAGTAATTGAGATTGCCACCCACCAAGTAACCGAACCACATCCTCAGCAGTCGGCAGCCAACATTTGGCGGTAATTACTACTTACTATCTATTGTTTTGTCATCCGAGTCATCCACGAACGACCATAACATTTCGATCTAATTCGAGCGATTCGAGCGTGAGCATCTTCCTCACCCAGCGATCCGAGTGCGTGTACCTCCCTCCGCTCCCAGGCATGGCTCCCCCTCCCTTTTCTCTTCCTTCGTGAGTTCCCCTCCTTCCCTTCGCTTCTTCTTCTTTCTCCATTATTTTTTCCTTTCGTGCTCTCTTCTATCTCTCGCTATTTGTTTTTTGTTTCGTTTTTCACTGACTCTCTTTTTCTTTTTTTTTCTCTTCCCTTCTATCTCATGTTATATATGTGGACTTTTATTTTTTTATATGAGTTCAAATTGTTTGTAATATATGTTCAATTTATTTTTAACATATGTTCATTTTATACATTTGTTCAATTTATGTTCAGTTTTTATTTTTTGTATGAGTTCAAATTGTTTGTAATATACGTTCAATTTATTGTTAACATATGTTCATTTTATTTGTATATCTGTTCAATTTATGTTCAATTTTTATTTTTTGTATGAGTACAATTTGTTTGTTATATGTGTTCAATTTGTTTGTTGTATATATTCAATTTATTTATTATATATGTTCAATTTATGTTCACTATTTATTTTTTATACGAGTCAGTATGTTTGTGACATATATTCAATTTAATTGTTATAATTGTTCAATTTATTTGTCGTTTTTGTTCAGTTTATTTGCTCGCTTTTACTTTTTTTTTGTATGAGTGCACATTGTTTATTACATCTGATCTGTTTTTTTTTCTTTTTATATTCAATTAGTTGTTACATCTGTTCAGTTTATTTGCTTTTTATGTTCAAGTGTGTGGGAGAGGGAGAGAAAATGGATAGTCAGGGAGGAAGGGAGGGACGGAAGGCAGTGCGAGGGGATAAGGGCTGCTAGCGAGGAAGGAAAGGGGGCGAGGGAGGAAGGATGCGTGAGGGAGGGAGGGGCGTCTCACCCAGGCGCGCGGAAAAAAAAAGCAAAAAATGAATGGGAGGGGAGGGTTGGATGACGCGGATGATTTTCCGCTGGATGACGCTTATCAACTCTGACATTTGGCTGCTCCAAACAGTCAAATTTTTTTCTTTAATATTTCAATATTTTAAAAATCAAATGTTGAATTCAAACCGTTGATCTTGTTTAATTTTACGGACGATGCGTTTTCATATAAGTTTTTTAAAATTTAGATTCAATTTGATACTTGATTAAGTGATCAAATTATGAACGTATTAGAATTAATCAGTGATAGTTAACCAGATTTGTTCATTTGTTGACCACTTGATCTAGTATCAAATCGACTCCAAATTTCATGAAACTTATGTGAAAATACATCGCCTATAAAATTAAACAAGATCAACGGTTTGAATTTAACATTTGATTTTATAAAATATTAAAATGTTAAAAAAAAATTGACTGTTTGAAACAGCCAAACGTTGGCTGCACCAAGTAACAGCGTTTGGAGCAGAAGTCTGGTGCAAGACCTCAGCAAATTGAGCAACCTTTCGTCCCTGGGGAGAGTATCCTCTGGATGGTTGTCTTCAACCATCCAGTGGACGTCTTTCGATCCGAGCCGTCCGATTTAATCTCAACGGCTAGATCTTTTCGGGCCTATCAATCCAGGTATCATGCACGGGGCATCTATAGCCATTGAGATTAAATCAGACGGCTGAGATCGAAAACCATCCATGGATGGCCATCCAGAGGATGCAGTTCCTTCGTCCCTGGTCCCAGACTTTCCCAGATACTTCTCAACGGAACAAAACAATGTACCACACGTCTTGAATTTTTCTTCGTTTATTTCTCCCAACTAAAACAAAAAAGATTTCAATCTTCTGCTCTATCAATTTCGCCTTAAATACTCTCCTCTTCCTTCCCTTCCCTTCCCTTCCCAATTCATCACTAAACCCTACTAAAGCTAAATATACTATTATTATTAAAAACCAAATCATGAACAAACAATCGATTTTGTTAAAATCGATCTCGTGCAAGGGAATCAAATCCGCTAACCTCTTCCAATCCCCCTCTCTCTACGCCGCAGTCTCTCTCTCAGCCACCTCTCAGAGCCACAAGACTCCAGTCGACACCGCCAATGGAGAGAATCCCGAGTGGAACTGTCGCATGCGCTTCGATCTCCCATCCGACGGTCAGGATCTGTTCCTCGAGTTCGAACTGACGGCTCAGGGCCTTCTCGGCGATCGGATTGTTGGAACTGCTCGTGTCCCTATATCCGATTTATTCAACGGTGGATCTAGAGGCCACGTCAGTTACCAGGTGCGATGGCCAGATGGGAAATCTAACGGAACCATCCAGTTGTGGTACGAACTGGAGGGATCCAAGCCTCCTAGAGATATGCCTTTTGATTTTAATTTCTCGGCTGAACCCTCTGCACCACCACCAGCAGATTTCTCTTACAAACCGCCGGTCGAACTGGGTTCGGTTTATCCTCCAACCTTACCGGGCACAGTATCTGTTAATTCTCAACCGGTAAACCCGGTTCCGGTTTGTTATCCGCCAATACCCGGTTTGGCAACATACAATACAGGTGAACCGGATCGGATTAACGGGACACCTTCTGGAACAGAGTTCATGCCTTATCCGCCACCTCCTAGCGCTGGATTGTATCCACCGGTTGATTCGGGTTTTGGGTCAATGGCACCTTGTTACCTGCCACCTGAAATCCATAATCCTCCTATGGACCCGGCAGTAAGTGGGTCAATGTATTATCCACCACCAGGGGCTCCTTATCCACCAGTGCATCATGCCGAAGGTGGGTCATACACGCCACCAGGAACTCATTATCCACCTGCCGAAGGCTGGTCGTACCCGCCACCAGGAACTCAATATCCACCTGCTTTCAGAAGTGATTGTTGTGATGGCGGGTGCAGGAATGGAGAGGAGCCGGTGGTGGCTTATCCGGCGGGTAACGGTTATTATCCACCTCCACCGAGATATCCATACTTGTAATTCACACTTTCTTATTGGATAATATAAGACCAATGAAAGAAGTATATAATTTGAAATCTAACAGTTGAAAACTCTCTCTGAATTTTTCACTTGTAAAAAACATAATTTTGGATTGCATTTCTGGAATTTTGTTTTACATTATCAAGCAAAACAGAAAGGATTGATTCATGGTTGGATATCTAGGTTTTTTATGGTTTGGATAGCTTAGAGAGGAGTGAGCATTATCTAGGTTTTTCTAGCTTAATGTATACAATGGTTCAGATCTTGCAAGTAACATCTTTTGTACATACCTTAGTGTATACAATGGTTCAGATCTTGAAATGCTCAAGGGAAGGTTAAGCTTCATTCTATGTTTCTTTCTTTTATTCATTATATTAAGTAATTAAACTACTTGATTTTTCTACTAATATTTGCTACTTGATTCATCTGCTTTGTTTTTTTTTTTTCATCTGCTTTGTAATTGACATTTAAAACGCTTGTTGGTATTGCAAACATGACATAATTTTAGAGGAACAATGGCATGATCTTAATCGCTAGTTTTGCTTCAGACCAATCTTACTTATTCAAACAATATTATGACTTCTCAAGAACAAAACATAAACCTTATCTTTACAATTACAGCTATTAAAATTTTCTTTGACAGACGTTAATACTTTTTTTTTTTTTGAGAAGTAACAAGACTTGTTTTCTATATATATAACTCTTAAGGTGGATGGCTGGATGCTGGATACATACGGAATTTGGTAATATTTATGTACTTCTAAAGACTTTACTGGAAAGTAAAAAATATGTGTTTTATTACGTGTTAAGACTTTTTGATAATTGATAGATATTAAGACTTCGATTTGAATGTGGGCTTAGATACTTAGTTGCCCTCGCTCCCTTTCAATTGAAAAAATAACATATTAATCAAGTACTAGAAAAAGTCACTAGTCAATGCAGTCATCCATTAATTCTGATGACCTGTCTTTATCTGAAATTGTCTTTGACTACGCTCTCGTCCTCCTGACGTTTTTAGTCCGTTGTATTCTTAATTAATTATTTAAAAGATATATAATCACCAAAGCTACCATTTACACACAACCTCACATTTACCACGAGATAAAATATTCATTTGTGCGAATATGCATCCATTTTGGTGCATAAAAATCTGCAGAAATGTATTTACAACACGTTGCAATCATATAATAATAAAATCTAACAGTTATGCACTACATAGATTCTATTACGATATAAAAAATGATTTTCGCGCAGGATTTCATTTCATTTCGTTACATTGGAATTGATTTCTCGAGATTTTCTTGGATCTGATAACATAGAAATTCCAACCAAATTACGTCAAATCCATCCATTTTGATATAAACTTTTCTAACAAAATAAAATGAAATGAAATCCGATGTTAAAAAATGCCACTTTGACAAGGGCCTTGCTTCTGCGGAATGCTTAGTGCAGAAAATTTACACATACGCTAGGCCTCTGTAGAAATATTCACTCTATAGAACTTTAAAAGTTTTCTTTTGGAACTGAGTCACCAAAATAGTCTGAGGAGTTATCCAAACACAAATTTTGATAGAACATTATTCAAAAATAATATTGGAAGACTTAAGAGCACAAAGATGCGTTCAGGAATAAATTTCCAAACCATTTTCTCATACAAATATGTTGTCTCTTCGTTTTTAATTTATGGTACATACAAACGAAAAAGTCTATTATATGCAAGCTTCTAAATTTCGGCGAAATAACGGCGAAATAACAAAAATAGCGGTATTCTGTGTCAAACCGCATGAACGTTACAGTCTTAATTGAGAAAATGACGTAACGCGTTATTTCGGCGATATAACGCGTTATTTCAGTTATTTCAACGAAATAACAAGCTGTTATTGCTACTATTGTTAAATTGTGTATTCAATATTGAACTATTGTTAAATTGGTACAAGCTGCTACTGCTACTCAATATTGGTACAATCCAGTATATTGAATTTGGTATGGCCGTATGCTATTTGTATGGAGTACTGGAGATGTATAAACATATAAATTCATAGTTATAGAATTGATGTGTGTCAAACTTTGAAAAAAAATACTACACCGTTATATCGCCGTTATAATATCGAAATAACACCGAAATAAGGGGACCTGGACCGTCATACCGAAAAAATCGAAATTTAAAAGCTTGATTATATGTGAGTTATTCAAGACCAATTTGAGTTTTAATTTATCGTACCTGTTCAATGAATGATCAACATCCATGATACAATTTCTCTATACAAATATTTTATTACTTTATCCGAGTTGCTGTAAAAGATCATCAATCGCGGTCTCGCGTAGGGGTGAAAACGACACCCGTTTCGACCGTCTAACCGTTTCGTTTTACGGTTAAAGATTTCGGTTGCGTTTTGGAAACGAAACAGTTAACGCAAATAAAATATAGTTTCGTCATACCAATGAAACGATTAACGAAACATACCTGTTTCGTGATCGTTATTTCGTCCGTTTCGTTTAACAATTTTTACAGGGTGAAATTTTTACGACTGCAGAAAAAAAATCGAGAGAAAACCCTATCTGTGCGCCGCTCACCTCTTCACTCATCAATTTCTTTTTTCCTTTCTGTCTCCGGCCACATACCTTCTCTCTCGCAAAACCAAGACACGGACCTCTCTTCGCCGATCGGACCACAACGCCACGGAGACAACCAAACTCCCTCTCGGCTACCACTTCTCAGACCCGTCGACAACCAAACTCCCCCTCCGCTTCCTCTTCTCCGACCACCCACTTCTCAGACTCGTCAATAGAAATGATTGAAGCTCTCTCCTTTTTCTCTCCCTTTCCCTTACTGACTCGGTTTGGTTACTGGTGGTGACTTGACGGCAGGGACAGCCGACAGTCGACGGGTCTGGGTTCCTCTTGCTTGACTTCAGCCTGTGGTGTTTTAAAGGCAGTTCCTATAAATGTAAGTTTGATTATTGTGACAGTATCAATCGCTTTTTCTGTAAAGGCAGTTGCTTGAATTTTGCTCCAGTCGTTCTTTTTCTAAGTTAGTTTGCTCCTTGTACTTTTTGTAATTATTTTCCAAGTTTGATTTTCTTTTTCTTCTCGTTTTTTACACTTTCTCCCTCTGTATATATGTAACGCTTGTTGTTTTTTTTATGAATAATAATAATCGCTGGATGGTGCTTATCATACTGCCCCTAAAAAAATTATGGATTTTTCTTATGGTCTTTTTACTTCAAAGTACTAATCTGTGATCTAATTGTTCTTTAGTTGCCACAGTTGTGTGCACGAAAGAGAGAGAAATCTTTGGAGGGAATAAGAGCACAAGCAACAATTGCTGAAGCAGCTGAGAAGCTCAATGGGGCACCTAAGATGTGTTTGAATTTTATGTGAAACATTTAAGTTTTTGTATCTCTTTGTTTCGCCTTTTTTTAAAACTTTTATGTGAAGCATTAAGTTTTGTATCTCTTTGGTTCGTTTTTTTTTTAAGATCAGAATAATGGTTGTTGAATGAATTAAATCAAGTGTTGAGGTGGTTATGTTAAACACACAAATTTGATGATCAATTAGTACAAAACTTCATGTTTGAGAAACGGTTTAAAATTTTAAACGGATGAATCGTTTTTGACCGTGCAATTGAACGCAGCGATCAACGCAATAAAATGTCATTGCGTTTAAGGAACAGAACGAAAGACGCAAGAGGTAAAAAAATTTCGTCTCATAACGAAACGATTAACGCAAGGAGCGATTTTCGTCTTAGTTTTACACGTTATGCAGCCCTAACTCTCGCGGAAATGCGGAGCACTGTCAGAACAACAGCCCAAACGAAGCCCAGAAGCCTTTTTTTTTTTTTCAATGTCCTCTTGGGTTACGGCTGAGTCCAATCGTGGTCTGATAATCACTTTGTGTTGAATCAATAAAGAGTGATATGAATCGATAAAATGTTCAGCGGCGGAGATACATTGATTGAATGGGGTCAATTGACCCCATTCAATTTCATAAAATAATACGATATATTCAAATTTATACTTATAAAATTAATATTTTATAGGAGTTTAGCTACGGTGAGTCGCGATTCACGGACCCTCCGGTGAGTCGCGACCAAAACTCCTAGATCTAGATCAAAATGACCGATCCAAACCGTCCAATATGATCTCCCTATTGAAATCTCCATGTAGATCAAATTTTTCATTTTTTCGAAATTTTTAAGTATTTTTTTTAAATTTTAGAAAATCGTTAATCTAATTGGTTCTGAACCATTCAAAAACATCAGTTTTTAAAAATCCGAAAAAAATACTTAAAAATTTCGAAAAAATAAAAAATTTGGTTTGCACGGAGATTTCAATAGGGAGATCATATTGAACGGTTTGAATCAGTCATTTTGATCTAGATCTAGGAGTTTTGGTCGCGACTCACCGGAGGGTCCGTGAGTCGCGACTCACCGTAGCTAAACTCTATTTTATAGTTATCTTAAATTTGAACCCCATAAAAATATAAATATTATCATACTGTTGAACTCCATTTGGTTCATGGTTGCATTCTCATGAGTGTATGAATTTATTTTAATAAAAAATATTAATATTATAAATTTATTGAACTCCATTGTAAAAATTTCTAGCTACGCCACTGAAAATGTTCTTCAAAAAAAAAAAATCGATAAAGAGTGATCCGAATGTGCGAAGTGTGACTGCTAAGATTTCATAGCTCGTGGTTCGAAATCTAATTCAAAATTATTTTGATACAGTATAATATATGCTTATTATGTTAAATATAACATCAAATTTCTCTAATAAGTGGGAAAATCTAATCCTAAAAATATTAGCACTAATTATTTATACTTTAATTATCTAAATTTGTTTGAATGATGATTGAGATCGTGGGGTGCTGATCCGGACAAAAAAAATTTTAATCTGAACAACATTTCTAAAATCTTATGACCAGAATACCCTTAATTATTACTCTATTATATTCCGTTAAATAAATTATCGTAAACAACTTTCTTTAATTATAGCCCTCAAAAACATCCTTTAATTAACCTTTCCTAAATATTTCGTGCATTATTGTTACATTAAGGGAGAGCACAGCCAAATCCTGCGTAAAATTCACATTGTTCTTTGTTTTGATTTATATTTTACTCATCCAAATAAGTTTCCATTGACTAACAATCTCCTTTTACATATAACCAATTTTTATCCCAAAATTCATGTTTAGTTAATTTTGAAATTTTTGTTGTGTTGATGCTTTGATCAATATTACACGCGCTTAAAATTTTTTATAACAATATGAGTGTTTAATTATAAAATCATAAATACAATTAAAAAAATGCAAAAGGAGATTCGTAAAATCTGTCTTAACAAAAAAATCATAAAATTATTCGCAGAGTTATTTTTATGTTCACATGCAATCAGATCTCCTTTGAACTTCTAATGATCCATTTGTTTATTTAAGAATAAAATAATTTTGCTCCCAACACAATCAAAGAGATTATTAATCACAAAGACATCTTTATTCAACCCGAAAATTCTGTATCAAAACATCTTTTTCAAATTATTTCGAACAATATACATGGTTTCCTGTAATAGAAGAAAAAATTAAATAATTTCTTCTTCTAGGGTGCGTTTGGATCGTTGGAAGAAAGAAGAAGAAGAAGAAGAAGAAGAAGAAGGAAGAATAAGAAGAAAAAAAAATTATAAACAATTCAAACTATTCACAAAGTTACACACTTCCCAATACTTCTTCCCACTTCTTCCCTTCTTCCCACACATATCCAAACGGAGCCCTAGATGCTTAATTGTATTACGTTTTTGTTCGTTTAGCAGCCAAACAAAAGAACATTTTGCATCAAATTTACGTTTCTGCTGATTTAAGAGGAGGGTAGTATTGTCTTTAATAAAATATTTTGTTGTTCGGATTAAATGTTTTGTTGTCCGGATCAGCACCGAGATCGTGTAGAGGTAGAACTCAATTAGGAATTGAATGGATCTGAGTTTCATTACTTTGGCTGATTTTTTTATTTTTTTTTTGTTTGAGCCGGACTTAATTCAACTTATAATCAATTAAGCTGTAGTTGATCAAATCGGTAGAAGTCAATTCATTAGATACTTTAACAGTAAAGAAAAGATTTTTCGTCATCTGAGACGATTTCGTTGCGAATTGTCCACCATAAAAAATAATTTATTAATTTTATATTTTTCTCAAGTGTGGATTCTACTATATATTTTATATTAATTTCTATTTATATCAAATAAATTTATGTATAAAATTTAATTTTTTGACATTTAGATTCAAAATTAAATTATAAAATGTCGTGGGGCATTCTAATTTTCGGACGTTCCAATGACAATTTTTGAAGTTAGTTTTTTCTTTAAAAAAAAAATCAATCGAAACTTTTTTTTTTAAATAGACTAATTGAATCTACTGTTAGCACCATTGAAAGTAACGACATTAGAAATATATACATTTGGTGTGTCGTGAGATGCACGTGAGTTACTGTGGAAAGAACAGTTCTGCAATCCTTGCCGTTCCTTTCCGTCTCTTCATCTGAGCGGTTCGTTTGAGTAGATGCTTTCCCTGTGCAGCGAAGAGGAGAATCCTCTCTTTCTGTCTCCATCTTCACTTTTTCCACGCACACCATGTCTCTTCGATTTTCATCGCCTGCTGAACTGACGTCACTGTCCCTCTACCGATGCATCTCTCTTATCACCTCCCATTCTCTACATTCTCCTTCGCAGCGCCAATCTAGATCCCCTTTCCGCGCGCCTCCCAAGGTGAAAAAGAGATGTGATGTTGCTCTTCTCCGTCAAATCGCGGCGGTCGCCGGTCTCAACTCGAGATGCTTGTGTCACAGATGAGTAGATCGGTTCATTCTCTTTCAAATGAGCGCCGATTGACTAGCACTTTCAGCAATTCTCCTCCGTTTTCTGGTGTTATTTCCCTTACCATCTAGTCAAAATTTTCCTCCAAAAAAAATGACGAAAAATATGAGACAAACAATTTTAATTACTTTTCATTTGGTAAATTTCTGGATAGGGACCTGGAAGGAAGAAGAGAAGAAAACAATAAAGAAAATGGTGCCACTGTCTTGCATGGTGACTGGACTGGCATTACAAGCTGCAACATTGGTGCTGGCTCATTGAAGAGGTTTAGGTTATGATTAATTAGAATACTTTTTATTTTGTGGTTGTTGGGATAATAAACAGTGAACTTGAGTTATTTTTCTTATGCCTTTGTGTTTATGTCTTGCTTATTAGAAGTTTATGCGTTTGGATTGATGTGTACTGTTTGAATTGATGCGTACTGGTACCGTGATACCAGAGGAGTCTTTAGATATTATTAGGTTGTAAGTTTGTTTCATTTCAAAATGACGAAAATATATCACAAGCACGGAAGAAATTACAAGGGAATTTTTTTTTAGCAACAACTTTTATGCTTTGCCATCTAATTAATCCATTTCTGCAGTTTTTACCTATTTTTTGGGTGCATCGATCGGCCTTGCGACTTGCTTAGCTCTTTAGAGTGAATTTCGGTCCAAGATTAGTTCCTCTTATCTGTGTTTTTTTTTCCTTCAGTGGCGTTATTGTAAGCACTTTGGTTGCTTTTTTTTTTTTACTTTGATCTGGCCTTTTGAGTATTCAGGTATTTATTGCTTTTTAATTTGCTGCTTGATGACGGATTAAAGAGAGGTTTATGTTGTGAGTAACTTTGCAAGCCAATTGTTGCTAAATTTAATTTTTTGTTTTGTTACTGATTATACAAGTTTAGGCAGCTAAATATTTTTATGATGAACAAATGATAAAAAGGGAAATTAACCAGTATTCCATTAGTTTGGAGTTGCAAAATAAATATCTTTTTAATTCCGGTTTTTCAATAAATTTAGATATATTTTCCTGTTTTTTAATTTCTCAGATAGAGCAGGTTTAATTTCATAGAGCAGCATGGTCATGTCAGGTTCTTCTCTCTACCTTCTCCATTCATTTTTCATGCTATATTGTCTATGGTATAAACTTTTTAAAATTTTAGTTGCCTTATTCTTCGTTTCTTCTATGTTTGTTATATATCATGCTTAAAATTGTAATGTCTCTTTGATGCTTTCAATTGAACTTCCATTGTGACACAGATTAGTCCAAATTGAGGCAGTCATGAGATATTAATGAACTTCTATTGCTATAGAGGGCTGAAAAGTTCCTTGATCACAAGTCTTAAGGTATCAATCAAAATTTGCGTAGAGTATTTTTTGTTTTAGTACAATTCACCATTTTGCACACCACCATTTTGTACATTTTGTTATGATGATTGAAAATACATCTTTATGTGTCAAAAAATTATATGGGAAGGAATTAACGGGTATATTAGTGGATGCTAATTGTTCAATATTTTATAATGCATAATTTTATTAGGGTTCTAATTTTTGACAGGGATGGTCTTTTTTTCTATTTAAATGTGATTTTATAATTTGGTCAGGTTATGAATCAATTTGTGTTGTGTCCTTATTATGAACAGGTACAATTTCAATTATCAAAGATAAAATAATTATTCACTGATAAGTGTTGATTCAGAAGTTTTAAAAGGGCAATCATATGTGTAGGTTTTTTATTTGTATTAGAGTGTTTGTTGCTTAAAAAATAAATTTTATTGTAGAAACAATTCCAAGATTATTTGAACCAGCGCATTTGAAGAAATATATAACATAAAAACCATTAGCTTTTGAATTCAATTCAAGAGGTAACTTTTTTATATTAGTGAAATTGATAGTTTTGCCCCATACACATGAAGGTTTGTTCTAACTTCTAAGCTTAACCCTAAATTATGATGTCAGCAAACAAATTCCTTACCATGCTCCAACTTTATTGGTGTGAGTTATGCAGAGATTTCTTATGAGTTTGTCACAAGAAAATATAAATGATCTGCTAAATTTTTACGTTGCTTAACCAGGCAATTGTATTGTTCACAAGTAAAGTCAAATGCTGGTGTCATTTGTACCACTATAAGTTCTTATGTTATTTTCACAAATTTTCAGGCATCTAAGCTTTTTTTTTTTTGCGTGCTTTGTGCGACAGGAGATGAGGTGAGTATCCATCTGCATAAAGAAGGTGATGCAATAGATGATTCGGGCTAGAGAATAGGATTTAAGGTAAATTTTTTTTCCATCCAATTAAATGTTATAAGTTGTCGGTTATATATGTTCTCAGTCAGGTGTCATGAGTGGCGAGACCATTTTTATTTTCTGATTATTCTAACATGGATTCCATTACAGGTAATGTCTTTAGAAATTATTATGGGTGACACTTGCTTTCATCGATTGTTAGCAGTGAAATATCTATTTGCTTATGTTTATCTTATTGGTAACCTCCTTTTCCTTTCTTAATTTGTCAGGAATTTCTCCATTTCTCTCTTAGGTTCTTTTTTTACTCATTCATTCTTTTCATGCCTGATCTGTAGCTTTGATGCTTGCCAATTGGAATTTCTAGAGATCATTGTTGCTTTACAGTGCTGCTTCTGGTGTAGCCTTTTCAGGTCAGGTATTTATCGCTTAATGATTATACCTATTTGCTGTTGATCTAAAATAAATACGGCTCTTTCTTTAAAGTTGGACTTATGTTTTAATTTATTATTCATTTTGAAGCTTTTGATGATTATAGTTGATTTATTGAGTTATCTGATCCAATTCTTATTGATCAATTGCTTTGTGGGTCATTATCCAAAATGTGATATAGTTTCATAAGGTTTCTAATACAATCTGAATTTATATTTTTGAAGTTCTCAATTCTCATGTGCAGGATAGTTAATATGTCAGGTAGATGCTATTCGTTAGGTTTTTCTCTTTATTGGGTTTTTCCATTTACCTTCCATTTTGTTTTGATTTTTTTCCTTTTCCGATTGCAGCTTTCTTCCACAAGAGCTGAGAAATTGTTGTCGATGTTTCGTCGTTGCTTTTGTGCCTCCCTGTTGCCTGCTCCTGTTCTCTTCTTATGTTTTATCTAGGTTAATTTTTGTTTTTTGTGTTCTCTTGGTTATAAGTTCTATCAGTGTGTGATTGACAAATGGTCATAGAGTGATTATCAAATGGTCAGTTCCTTACTGGATTTTTGGTCAAACGAAAGAATACTATTATATTAAGAATTATCAGGGTCTTCTTTGAGAAATACCAAAATGCTTGACTATTATTGGTCTTTAAGCAATACTGAGTGACATGGAGGTTAATTATATGACATAATATATGAGGAATATGTTGATAGGTAGATACTCCTAATACACTTTTATTATTGTGGTCATTGGTTCTTCTGTTAAGGGGAGCTCTTCACAAATACAAGAGAAATAATATGTTGTGACAGGTAGTTATATGACAGTACAGTGTCACTGAGTGACATGGAGTTAGTTATATGACATAATATTTTATTACAGGATATATGAGAAAGAAGGGTATTTGTGAAAACTATTGAAAAAGGTGATATCTATGCCATAAGTTTATAATCATTTTGCTTCTTATTGTTAAAATTTATTATTGTACCTATCAACGTTCAAAAAAAAAAATTGAATTTCCTGTGTTGTAGGTGATGAAACAGGTGTATCAAGGAATGAGAATGAACTGTACCATGAATGAAGCAGATCAATTAGAGCCCTTTAATTGAAATTTATCGAAGGTATAATAGTATATCTCTATTTAACTATTCTTCTAGCTGCTGCAATCTTTCAGATTCCACATAGACCTAACACAACACCTATATCACATTGGTCTCACTATGGAATTTATCTCATCAACATAACAGAATGAACACCAGTCTATACATTGATTGGCATTGTGTGATGCGCATCGGTTGTGTAAATTCATGCTTCCTAACATCGAATGACAAGAATATATAGAAAACAATGGGTCTGGTTGATTCAATTTTATCAAGTCCTATTAGTGATAATTTTCTTATAGTTTGTTACCATCCTAAACACTCACTCTAACATTGGTTTTTGTCTTTTATTAGCTGAAGAATGGATCCTGTGTATGAAATTGATGCTGGGGATTTTTTTTTCTTTTTTGTCATTCATAGTATATAAAGGATTTATTGATATTTAAGATCAATAATATTAGATGAAATTTCATATTATAAGTTCCATAATAAGATCAATAACAACACATACGCTTGATATTAGACATGTTTGTAGTTAAGGGTTTAGGGTATCTGGTAGTTATCGCTAATCAGTATTTTATACTACAATAGTCCTGAACATCTTCATCTTTAACAACTGTATTATAACTTATTGATTTAATACATACTTCTTTCTGTATGTTTTGTAGCAAACATGAAGCAAGCTGAAATTGGCAATCACAATATATGCGACAAGACCAGAATGATTTGTTTGCAAAAAAACATATAATTACAAAGCCAGCTGATGCCGTCTCAGTACCAATTCTAATCCTCTTATATGTAAAAGGTGGATATTTGTAATTTCATAAATTGGAATACTGTCAAGCAACTTTTTATCAATCTTAACCACAGGGTTGTCCATTTTATTTTATTCTAATAATGATCCTAAATATTGCGCATATGTTTGCAAAAATTTCCATAACATATTCACACTCATTAGGAAATTGTTTCGTAACATATTCGGATAGAAAAAAATCGCGCAACGCGCGAGATTAGAACTAGTGCATTTAAATAGTCTCCAGATTCAATCTAAATCCATTGCAAAAGCTTAAATTAAAAAAGAAATTAATAATGGAATCAATTGGTTGAAGTACAAGCTGTCTCAAGACTGTTCAAAAATCAAAGCGGCCTTTCACGAGGCGTGCCGATATAAAATTCTACCTAGACAAGAGCTCCTTTGACCACTATTTTGTCTGTCCCAGTTTCCTTTTCAATATATCGGATCTTCTGTGGCAGGAAGTATAGATATTCCTGTGCATGAACCATTCAGGTATGGTGAATTGATTCGCTACGTAATTTACTACAGAGTTTTAATATGGTAATATTCTGATTGCATTAACCAAAATCTTACCTAGATGGATAAAATCTACCTGCATGGTTGTTAAATTGATTGGTTTCTTTTGGCACTGAACTGATTCCTTTCTTTGTTTGGTTCTCCAAATTGAAGAGGCAATAATTTGCCATGCATGCCACCAACTGTTGCAGGTGCAGAATTTTATCTTCAAATTAGATAATAAACAAAAAATAATTGGAAGATAGTATAACTAACATTATTTATCTTACAAGTTGGTGAGAGAAATAGCAAAATGCATAATAAATGAGGAAATATTTTGAAGACAGCTAATATACTAATTTATATGTTGATTTATTTGGTTAGCTGAGAGGCAATAAATGTTTGATAAAATGGGGAGAAAAGAGAAGAGACAAGAACACGTGGTGGCAATTAGAGAATAAACATGAGTACATGACCTTGTGAGAAATTATGCTATTTCTGAGCTGGATCTCTCGTGCGACTATCTTTTCTATGGGGGCGTTTGGATGAGGTTGGAATAGGTGGGAATTGCAAATTCCCGGAATTTCTTATGCCAAATTTATTATAAACAATCCAAATTCTTCACAAAGTTACACACTTCCCAATAAATTTATGTCTAGAATTGGCTATTCCCCCAATTCCCAACCCATCCAAACGGCCCCTATATTTTTGACTAGTAAAGCTTCAAATTTTTTGACTCGCTTGGATACTCTTTACATACAATGATACAATATAGATTTGCCAAGTAGATATGCATCTCTTCCTCTCAGAAAAAAGAAAAAAAAAAGATATGCATCTAAAATAAGGTTTTCACTACTATAATCCAGACAGAACAAGGAGAGACTAGAGAATGCTTCAAAAATTGATGTTCATAAAAATAAGATAACATACCATTTAGGAAGCTTCAATCTCTTTAGAAAGTTTCTAATGTTTGTAAATTGTAATGCGCTATTATCCTATCATCGTTTGATTTCTTAATGAGTTAATTCGGAATAATTCTTTTTCAAATTTGATAAATTCTTTCTATAGAAATGAACAGATGATATGCACTCAAACATTTGCAAGCTATGTAAGTGGAACTAAGAACTAAGGACTGAATTTACAAAAAAAAAAAAAAAAAAGGGATGGATGAAGGAAACACAGCTTTAATTTGCATAACCATTATCAATTTAACCCCCCTCTCAATAATTACAATTTTAAGTTTACAAAATCCCATTAATCCATCTAAATTCACTATCTAATCCTTCCTTCGCCGTCTCCTAACAAATCCACTAAAAACTAAAAACCCCTTACCTCTTCCCTTTCTTCTCTCCACGCCCTCCTTAACTACATCTAATCTTGGTCTCCATTTATTAACCTTACAACACAATTCCTTGTACTCTTTCTCCAACTCAGCAGTGCTACAAACCCTACCTCGTATCTCCACTTCCTCTTCCTTTACCTTATCAATCAAGAATTCATCACAAACCCGTATTTGCAATGCACCAGCCGCGGTTTTTTGTATGTCGAACGGTCTTAGAGCTGCCATTTTCTTGCCATTGTTCGAAGCATTTGATACCAAGAGAGACGAAGCGAGCGTTACAAAAGACAGGACTGAGTGAAAGAATTGTGATGGAAGAATGAAGTACGATTGCCCCGGTTGCAATCGCTCACCAGCAGATAATGCCGGTACCTTTTGACCAATAAAAAAAGAGTCGGACCGGCAAATGAGGTGCGACGGGTGTTCTTTCATCAATTCAGCAGCCGATATCGGTCGATGGTAGACCTTGACTCGACCATCGGAGCCTACTAGTCGAATCGGTGCTGTTCGAGTCATGTTTACATCAGAGTCTGATCCATTTACCATGTGGAAGCACCAAGGAACCATTTGGAGGCTAAGAGACTTCAACCCCATTAGCAATAGGTGGTGTATGTCATCTGATATGAATGAATTGGTTGTGTGTTTTCCTTTCTTTTTTGGTGTGGAGAGATAAGATTAAGAGAGAGTTGGAATAGAGATGAATTAAAAGTAGGAGCATGTGGGGGTGAGATTTATATTACGATAGGAGATTGAGGGGTGGTGTGTCCTTATTGTGGCCGACGACAGAGTTTGAATGGTCTCTTTTTAAATTAATGATTTGGGTTTGGAAAGGGTTTCAATTTTGCTACATTCACATAACAGGGTACCTATAAGCAACATAGTCCTGTTGTTATTATTCTATAAAAATTAAAACTATGTTTGGAGGAAAACTAAACTCACTGATTAACTGTTTTGAAACACTATTAAATGTTGAATGTGCGCATAGTTGTTCGAAACGGTCACAAGTGCAATGTTTTGTTATTTGAGCCACAAATTTGGTGATAATAAACATTTAATGTTTATACATTTGAGTATATTTTCTTACTAGATAAATTATTGGATTAGCTTTTTTAATGATGAGCACCAACTATTTCTGTTTAGTAATATGATTCTTTGTTTAAAATTATTATTAAAAATGTATAAAGAGACTGAAATTATTGGATTAGCTTTTTAGTGATGAGCACCAACTATTTCTGTTTAGTAATATGATTCTTTGTTTAAATCATTATTAAAAATGTAACTTGTCTTCTCAATCTTAATAAAAAAATCGATATAAAACTTTTACTAAAATTTTTATTCTAACAATGTAATAACATTATGTGAATCAATTGAAAACAACAACAAAAAAATTGACTTCTTAATTAAGTTTACTTTAACTAGCATAAATAAATATTGTATTGAGACTGTCTTGCATATATATTCATATTGCACACGACATATTTGAGTTTTTTTTTTTTTTACTTTTGTCACTACATATATAATTCATATTGCACGCGACATATTTGAGTTTTTTTTTTACTTTTGTCACTATACTTATTTGCATATTAATAGCTACTAGACTATCAATAGTAACTTTATTTTATAATAGTACGTTAATGGGACACTGCAAGACTAAGAGGGAGTTCTTTATGGGCATTCTTGGGTACCTCATAGCTTGCACGAGACAAGTGTGATTTTTGAGTTTTATTTACGGCGACCGTTTGTTTGTTTATTAGTTGCACAGCCTTTTAATAATAAAATTGGTTATCTCACCTCTGGTTCTGGAGGGATAGCAGGTTTGACACTTTGACTGAAGCTTTTTCAGTGCTTCAATGCGCTCTCTCTCTCTCTCTCTCTTATGGTGACGTCTCCATTGTCTATTCCAAAGGCTTAAATAGCGGCCGTAGCGGCCGCTATAGCGGCGATATAGCGGTTCTAGGTGGTAGAGCGCTACAACGCTACAGAATTAGCGCTCTGTCCGATAGCGCGCAGTATAGCGGCATTTAGCGGCGTTTAGCGGACATTTAGCGGGCATTTTGCGGCGATATTGCGGATTAAAGAAGGTTTATCGGAGGAGTGAACGGCGCGTCTCGCTTTTTTGGTTAAAACGCTGGAAAATGCAAATCAAAGAGAGGAAACCGACAGGTGGGCCATAGGGGTTAATTGGACAGAGAAACGGACTGGAGTGGGCTTTTGTCATATGTTTTTTTTCCTTTGTGTGTCTAATAAGTGTCTTTTCTTATTTGATATTATGTGACGAACTTAGGCCCCAGAACTTCAAATGGATCACTATACCAAAAGTTTTTAAAGACAGCAAACGAATATTTATTTTATTTAGAAAATATTTATTCAATAATTAAATTTCGCTATATTTTGGTCATAACTTTCAAATTCTAAAAAAATTATTGATCATATATGCATAAATAATGAATATAATTTTAGTTGGCATTAATTATTTGCAGGAAAATATTTTATTTTTTTTTATTTTTAGGCTAATTTAATCTTCAAAATATACTTTTTTGTGCATATCCGCTATGGTCCGATATCGGCCGCGAAATAACCGCTATCCGCTATCCGCTATGATATTAGCTTGTCCGCTACGAGTCCGCTATCCGCTATTTAAACCTTTGGTCTATTCTCTTTCTCGTAAATAATTTTAAACGCGCGCTTGTTCAAAGAACCGAATCTCTAGAAATAATGCAACTTTCATTACATTAGAATACAACTTACTGTTCGTTCCACTATGACCACTCAGTTGCATCCACGTGTTGCTTGGAGAACCATCTGGTCTAACGGAGTCAAACCCTAAAACCATAATTTCGGTTAGATGTACTAATTGAAAATTGAAATCCTCCTTCCTCGGTCAATAAATCACGCAGGAAAATATTGAATTATGACAACATTGCATTTACAAAATTGAAGCAATTCCAAACTTGAAGTAGCTTGGTCTTAGACCGAGAGGAAAAAAAAAAAAGAAACATTCATTAATTAAACTGAAATCTATTGTTCATCCCTCAAGCCTTTTTCATTTTTCCATGAAAATCACTCTTGAACCTTTGCATAATTGATATTTAAATTATATATGCACAGAGAAATGGAATTTTAAACTAAGAAAACATAAAATATTTCAACATAATATATATTTTTTTTTAATTTTATCTTTAGAAATTGGCAGAAAAATTTGATATATGTTAACTTCAAATTAATTTCTTGTTCTTACATATCTACATAAATGGAGAACAAGACTCAAATAATCAAACTTAATTTATTGGTCTTGAATCACTAATTCAATTTATGCATATACAAACTATAAATTAATAGGACTAATGATATTCCCTTTTTATACATTTTTGAGGTCAAGGTTAGTCCAAGCTGTGCCGTCACTATGGTTTGGTTGGTCTAATTCTAACAGTGGACCGGCTGTAAGTTCAAAGTTTCAAACCATAAGAGCCATGAATGCTCTCCATTCAATCACTGGAGATGAGTCCATTTTGCCTTTGGCAGAGATGTACAGTGTATGAAACTGGAGGGTTATGGTAAACCCAAAAGGGTAGTTGGCTTGTTGGTTTTGACTGGTTAGAGAGAGTGACAGATAGAGAGAGAGAGAGAGAGAGAGAAACGGTAGACAGAGACAGTAACACTAGACAGCTCTAAAAACTAAAAAGAGAGTAATACCCAGATGAGAAGCCTCGTCTGACATGACCACCCTCTCTCTTTTGCTTTGCACGAGGGGTTTGCCTACGAGGCTCTGACCCCATATTTTTTATCTGACAAACAAGAGGTTTTCCTCTCCAGTCTTTTAAACTGGAGGTGTCCTTGAGCGTAATTTTCGCATTGGTTGGATACTTTCCAATGTGGCGCAAGCTGTGATTTGTTTGAACTTTGAATTAAGAAGTCAATATAGTTGGTAATTATGTTAAGTCATAAATTTGAAACATTTTGACTTGAATTTCAGTTACTATGTGATCTTGAGACATTTAAAGATATAGGAAATTTTAAGCTAATCAGGTTTTTCATAAATTTGTTTAATTTGATGATGTATAATAATGAAATAGTTATTCTCTACCATTTTCATTGTTTTGCCCTTTTCTAGTTATTATATTATTTAGAGTATTGTTAATTATCTTGTTCTTTGTTGTATTGTAGCTAGTTCATTATTTTTCATCTATAGTTTTCTATATTCCTATTTTGCGCTGTGAAAAAGGAATTCTAGAAGTCTTGCTATAAAATTGGTTATTTTGTGTTCAATAATTTTTTGTCGAAGTCTTTATTTTCTACAAATGATGCTTAGAAAGTAATCAAGCCAGATCAGATAATTTAATAAATTTAACAAATAATAGCAATGCTGACATGAAATTTCTAAATTATCAATACATGGAAATGGAGAGTATTTATAAGGACGTACGAACAGTATGTTTTCAAAATAACTGAGTGCGTTTATCTATCTACTAATAAAATAATGAAACACAAAAATCACAGATAGAGAGAGAGGTCATAGTCTTCTCCAAACCCCAAAAAACCCTGTCCAATTAAAGCTATCCAAAAGCGTAGTTCTAAATTTTTCAACCCCAAAGCCCAAGGGGGCATCTTTTGAAAACCCTTTTTTACACCCCGTCGCTCTTATGTGATAACCTTTGGTGTTGCCACAAACCTAAAACATTCCAAGAGTAGAAATTCAAGGATAAAACGTGCTAGCTAATTAATTATATAACAAACTAAAACTGTAAAATGCAACCTCAAAGAATTAACTTTCTGTGAAAGGCCTGGTAATGACATATATATTGAAAAGAAGTTTTTACCTCAAATATATCTGAGTGGTAAAACATTACATCAGTTTCATATATCATATAGTATACATTAAAAATAATAAAATATACAAAAAAAAAATCTGAACCAAAAAACATAGAAAGCCCATGCAAATGTACAATTTTTCAGTGCCTATGACATTTTCTTGTGGTGTAAAAGGAAAAATAAAATAAACAACCATAGACAATCCCGGTCATGAGCTCAAGCTTGCATGGGAAGGGAAGGCAGTCCCAAACCCTAGGCCTGCCCAAAAGGAATCTATCCCTTTTCCTTCACTCTTTTTTGTGCTTTAATTTCTTTTGATTGATTATTCTTTCCAATCTAATCCCAATTCCAATTCACAATTGCCTTTATTCAATTACTGTTTGGTCCCTTAACAAAGCGGCAACCATGGCAAGTCTCAAGGAAACCCTCCCCAAAACCAAGGCCTCTTGAATTGTTCCCTTTCTCTATAGCATTTATCAATGGGAAAACCTTGTAGCGGGTCATTATGCTTGTAAAGTTGTGATAGTTGATTCAGCTACAGGGATATACACTGGACTACTGGCACTGAAGATCCTGTTCAATGGCTAGTAATACCAAATTGATAAGCACAAAAAATAGGTTAGATTCTTGAGTACAAAATTACATTTCGAACGGGTCATATACGTACAAAGAGGATGTGTGCACGGGTGTCTGCCCCTGTACCATACAACAATAATATCAAAATTAATATTAGCTGGCTCTGTAAGAATCTTTCATAGCAGCTCCATGCATGTGATGTGATTCAGATGAAGAGTCTTAATTTGAATTGTTGATACATTAATTATTACTGTCATTATTGTCTTTTTTAATGGTAATCATTAATTTAAAGTTTGCACGAATACAATGGAATCATATGTTAACAACATCTCTTGTTATTTCATCAAAATGGAGAAGAATTGGGTTTGACTCAGAATGCAACGTGTCGTTTTGGGAAGTGATTTACGTAATTCATGAACAATTGGCGTAAATATGCTTAGTTAAAGAGTGGTTAGAGTTAGTCAGTAGTCAATGGGTTAGCCCAACTGTCTTTAACCTAATCTAATTTGTTCTAGAATCAGTTGTTGTGCTGTGCACGCTCTCCTTATTTCCTTCGTCAAAAGCATGTGCTTTGACTTCTTTCTTTCATTTTTCCTTTTGCTTTTCTTTTTCTTGCTATCTTGTTTTTGTCGATTTACTTTGCTTGCAAATAGTTAAAAGTGTCATCCCATAGTTATAGGCCAAAAGTTAAAGGCGACGGCTCACATGCCCTCAACTTTGTTTTCATATGTGCCTTTTTTTTCGCATTATCATCATTTTTCGGCTTTTGGAATTTTTCATCACATAAACATTAGAAATCCAATAATAAAACTAATTCATGTAATTTAAAAACTATGTTTTGTTCTCAACATGTACACAACAGACCAACAGTAGTAATAATACTGAAAACTTCGATTTGTGTGAGAGACAAATGTTAAAAGATTAATATTCTGAAATCAACCACATTAATGTCCTTCTAGGTTTCAAATTTATATCACAATATATATCTTCTGTATAATTAAGAAAAGTAATAAAACTCGCTTATAGTTATAACTGTTTTAATTTTGCTACAAGAATACGAATTTTGAGTTGTCACTTCTATCACTGTCTGAGTCGGAATTTTGAGTTGCTATAGTATTTAATGTAACCGTAGTATATAGAAGCACAAATAGGTAAATAAACATCTTTGACCATAAGTTAAAAACCCAATCCATAAAGTTATGTAACTACAAGGGTTACATCTTTTCAGAGGTAGGCATAGAAGAGTTGAATGCTGAATTGTACACAAACAAGTAACCACTACCAAATAGAATCTAAGCATCGGTCATCACTAAATACTGGAACTGGTCACTGTACAATGTTTCAGGCGTGTCATTGACTTTAGAAAGTGTTCGGCACTCCTCTAGAAGCTCAACTAGACGGGTCCGTATCCTCTGCCAACCTTTTGAGGTTGGTAGAGGGCCAACTCTTGATCCGATCCGTTCGATCTAATCTCGACGGTTATGATTTTTCGGGCCTATCAATCTAAGTTACATGCACGGGGCTCCCTTAACCGTTGAGATTAGATCTAACGGTTTAGATCAGGAGTTGTCACTCTACCGACCTTAAAAGGTCGGTAGAGGATGTGATTCACAACTAGACGGCGCCTACATGCAAACACCAGTAGTCATAATTTAGTGGCTGCACTGTTCTAAAGTAGCACGTCTCCTCATCTTTAATTTGCTGTGGCCGGTGAACATCTATTTACAATCTAGAATCTTCCAAGTATTCAAGATTGAATTCACATGCCATACCATTAGAATCATCCAAAGTGAATCAAGCCATCCGATTCAGGCCATGGAGAAATTTCAACAGCACCTGCCTGCAATATATTCATGCTTTTGAAACTTGATTGGTTTTGCTTTTGAAACTTGAACAGAGTAACCGTCGGTTCAAGCGCATGCAACAATACCTACAAGTTGTATTCAAACACTCGATTCTTCATGCTAAATTATTATTTATTAATTTTGTTGGAAATATATTCATTGCTAATTATGTAGAGTCTGTCCAAGAAAAAGTAGAATTAAAATAATAACCCATAAGCCTCACCTACAAGTTGTATTCAAATACTCAATTCTTCATGCTAAATTGTTATTTATTAATTTTGTTGGAAATATCTTCATTGTTAATTTTGTGGAGTCTGTCCAGTGTAAGGCTTGTTTAGAGCAACGAAAGAAAGTAGAATTAGAATAATAACCCATAAACCTCATCCACACAAAAATGCTCGGTATTTCTCTACCTGTATCACCCAATTTGTTTTGACAATCAGCAATAATTGACGTCCTCTTCCAGAAAAGAATAATACAAACAATTCCTGGACTTGTCCCTTGGCCATTGTCGCAATTTTGGTAGAGATTTAGTCAAGTGCTCCCTAATGTTGTTTTCTATACTCTGGAAACTTCAGTAAACAGCAGCCAATTTGTTCAACCGCTTGACTGATAGCAACAGTAATTCGGAATAGACGAAGAATGGACCACTAGTAGTTTTGACAGAGGTGGTACAAATCATTTTCTTTGAAAAAAACGAACCACTAGATGATCGAAACCTATCTTATCGTGGAAAAAAGTATGCACGTAGAACAGGAACAAGGCTTTCAAAATGCCCTCTGCATGCATCTTCATAATTGATAATACATCATCAAAATTTATGTATATTCATAATTCAAAATTAGCATTGCATTTGGAACTAGTCAGATGGGAATGGGATCTCATCACCGGGACCCACGTTATCAATTGGCGGCCTTTGCTTGTGGTGGTCAGTGACAGACTGGTAGGCCATTGCAAGAGCTAACGCCTGGCAAATAAAAGAGAGACACAATTAAACAACCAGAAATCACAAAACACACACTTAATACTGCTCATACAAAGGTAGATTAGGAAAACCATGAACCCAAATGGATGTTGCTTTTTTAGCAACAATTTGTATTGCATCTCGAATAATTGCTATGCGAAACAAAAACTGAGTACAGTTTCGTTAGCTCTGCTTGCATTGTGTCTAACTCACAAACAAAACTATTTTCCGCAGTACACATTCTATTGCAATGTCTGTACTATCAGTATTAATTGTGATTTTGGGAGGAGGGAATCGCAAATATGGCAATGTCCAATTAATAAGAAAGGGCAGGCATTTTACATCTAGACACGAAGATCGTGTAAAATCGGCAGATAAGAACTTACAATGTGATCCTGATCAGGAGGGGCATATATCCCAGTAGATTCAGTTGTTCTCCGATTGGTGCCTCCTTTAGGCACATCTTCCACAGGCTTGAATCCAGTGGGGACCACCACAACTGGTATACCAACTAAATTGCCAAGACATACCAGCTCCCAATCTGTTGCATTCCCAACAAATGCATCAATCTCTTTGAAGTTATCCCTGACTTCCCTTATCAACTTCCCTCTTGCCCTTTGTGCCTACAGCAAAGTCCACGAACATTCTCAATTTAACCCCAATAATCCCCCTAAATAGATCCAGTACTGGAGTAGCATAACATTGATCAAGGGACTTTTGGTCAATTTGTACTAATCTCAATTAAAACTCCTTAAGTAACAATGATAGTGAAGAAGCCCAACACAGGAAAGTTGAATTTTTTTTTTGAAATAGCACCATCTTTTGCATATGCTGACACTACTTTTTTTAGATAAAGAGTTTGACCTGTATATAATCTACAGCTAGTATAATACGAGCCCGGCGAAGCTCAACAGGCCACTGGTCTTGGGCCTCATACTGGTCGTCAAACCCCTCACGCTGCCACCTGTCAAAATGGGCCAACATGTCCACATCCATTGTTATATTCAAAATTGACTGCACCGACTCCACTGTGTAGTTCAGGTTGAATGGCACCATCTTCACCCCCTTCCTCGACAAAACATTGACGACCTACAACCACAAACTTTATGAGTGTGTGGCCAACTTCCTTGATAGGTAATTGGTGGGTGATATACCTGATTTCATTCATACCTCCATCTCAGCACTTTCAAGATAACCAACAGTGAGTTTTGAGATGTCGACCCGAAATGGGTCCTGTAAGAGCACATCACGAGAAGAGAGATCGTTTTCATCCTTTCCACGAACTGTATCAATTAAAATTGCACAGTCACTGGCACTTCTGCAGATGGGCCCCAGCTTATCCTATCATGAGTTCAAAATAATGATATTGTATAATAAAGGTCAACAAACTTCAATAAGTAAAACAAAAGCATATTACAAAGGTTAGACATACCAAGCTTTCAGAGATGCTCATAACACCCGTTCGGCCAACGGTGCCAAAAGTTGGCCGCAAGCAAGTTATTCCACACCGAGCTGCTGGATATGTCAGTGATCCTGCTGTTTCTGATCCAATTGCAAACGGTACCAATCCTAACATACACCAAAATTCAGATACTTAATAGCACACACTTTTATCTACAGACGAAAGAAAAATAATAACCTGCAGATGTGGAAGCAGCAGGACCAGCTGAAGAGCCAGTCGAAAACTCTAAAATATTCCAAGGATTGCGTGTTCTCCCTCCAAACCAAATGTCATCATATGCAAGTGATCCTGATACAAGCTTAGCTACGAGTACTGCACCTGCTGCCTGCAGTCTGGTATCATACCAATCATTAAGAATAAAATACATAAATTAAACTAAATCAGTATATTATAGAGGAATATTACTTTTTATAAACCCAAGCTTCAGTGTCCAGAACTTGATCTTTGAAAGTAGTCGAACCCCAGGTGGTACGATAGTGTGGTACTGCTATTATATCCTTTAAACCATATGGTATTCCATGCAGAGGCCCTGTTTTTTTATATCAGAAAACATTTCCATGCAATGCAAAAAGCTCTTTCATTATACCAAAGGAGAAAAATGGTCAAGTACCAAGGTAATGTCCTTCGGCAAGTAAGTCATCTGCTTTTTTGGCTTGTTGATATGCAAGCTCTTCAGTTAACGTCACAACAGCTTCGAGCACAGGATTATACCTGTATTAAACTATTAATCATAAGATGACTTGGTTTAGTTTATTTGACTACTTATTCAAGTCAGGCTCCAGTGCTAATCATGCTTAGCATCGATTGACTACTACTATGGCCCCGAATCCTGATTATGGAGGTCCAATCAACTGAGCTGAACCGCTCAATGCAATATACATATTGAGATCTTGTCGGAAGCTAATTCTTGTTTTTGAGGTCTTTCTGGCAATATTTTCTTCAATTGTGGAAAGTGGTGCTATTGGTTGGTCCATAATTTTGGAAATTAATATTTTCTCCTATTAAAAAAATTTGTTAAAAATATAAATAAATAATATAAAATTTTGATGCATGTGGTCTAGTAGCTGCCTGACTTCTAAGAGGTCCAGTGTTCAAGCCCGCATGCTTGCAATAGGCTTAGCGAGCCAACGTAAAAACTTAGCCATATATACAAGAAATGACCAGTGTCGGGGTGTCATTTCTACCCTACCCAACTTATTTGGGATAAAAGGCTCTGAACTGAACAGAATATGGTATTGATGCCATCGAGCAATTATGATTGCTTGATCAGGACTTCAATTTCGAGATTTGGAGCTATAGCACTCGTCTCATGTCTCACTCAAATTTATACAAAATGGGATAAGAAAAGCTAACACCTACCTTTTTAGTCTCTTCAGGATGATGTCAGTGAGTTCACGTGATGTGATTTGCTTTGTCTTAATTAATTCTCCTAGTTCAGTAATCTGGTTAAGTTCTCCATTTAGAAAAACCATAAGTAAAAACGATGAAAGGAAAAATTTTTGGAAATCAACAATAGAATAAATGTACCCTGCTGCAAGTTCCTGCAAGCTTGAAATATTTCCCTTATAGCTTCTATGCTCTTATCTTTTACAAAGAAAATCAGATACCCCTCTTTCGTTCCCAATTAGTGGAGACAAACCAAGACAAACTGGTATTCTTTCAAGCATTGCTGCCGGAAAATTTTTGTGATGTTCTGCCTGTTTGCTAACATATTGTGAGACATTACCAGCTTTTTTTTTTACAGGATGAAACAGAACTTACAGTCATAAAAGCTATATCTTCTTCGTTGCTTGGCCTCTGTACTTTTTCATAAGAGGGATAATTAAAATTATCGTTTGCGTCCACTGCTCTATTTATATTCTCACCCCATGAAGAATTGAAAACTAAAACAGATGGATTGTGCAAGCCTCCATCTTCTGAAGCAACCAGTTTTCTGTTTTCTCTAAATGCTGGTATATTAAACTCCTCTGCGCCTTTTGCCATTTCCTTTACCTTGACAAAAGCAAGTAAAAAAGAAATATATGGAATTATCCATCATGGACACTTTTAGTCTTGACTTACGATGCATCTCATTTCCTAACAAAATTTTACTTGTGTGATGAATTTCAAGTTATTTTCGCATACTTCTCAGAGTAGGACCTTCAGAAAGTCGTACAGTATATTTGTCATCGTGTTTGAAGCCAAATATAACCAGAATTTCATTTGATTGGTCAATTCTTTCTAGTTTAGGTTAGAGTTATTAGATATTTTACTTAATTCCCTCGCATCTGATTTGTCTAGCTAATTAAATTATTAAGAATCACTGCTTGCCTTGTTCTATTTCAAACCTTTCAGGTTTTGAGAAGCTAACCAATCTCAACAACAGTATACTACACCAAATAAATAGATAATCAGATATGAATATATATGACTGCTGCTGCAATATTACTTTTGACTCATTAAAAAAATCGGCATCAAAGAACTTCAATGCTTTCTTCAATGCAGTAGCATTACTTATCATCTCTTCAGTTTCTACTTCTTGCGGTACAGGAATCACCATTTTCTTCTCCTACGACAATATTTAAAAGGTACATAAGAACAATCACATGGCCTCAAATTATTGGATAAGAAACATATCAATTGAACTACCTTCCAAATCTTATGGTATCGACAATTTAGGGTATAGGAGTAACTCTGAGCTCTGTTGGATAAGAGACTCCATAAACTTTTAGAAGAACAAGCCTGTTTTAACATATCTAAGAGTAATTAACAAGAAAAATGACACCCTTTTTTTCTGACAATAAATAAATAAATGCAGTAGACTGCTGGTTTCTACATAATAGAAACATTTTTTTCTAAAATGCATCTACTATCGTAAAACTGTATTACTTATTTCCTTAAACTAATCAATAACATCTAAACTAAGCCCAGAATTGAACCTAACAAAAGAGGTTATCTGTAAACAGATCCTACACTCACTAAAAACCAAATTTCCAACCTTCAATAGTAATCTTACAATTGATCTAATAAACAGAACATTAGAATAATAAGCAACAAAAAAGTGATACTTGGACATTGAAAAAAAAAAACTATAATCTCAACAAATTGTGCATTTTCAAAATCCAAAATGGACAACTGTCACTGAGATACATAATATGGTACACAGTAATCCTCTACAAAAAAAAGAAAAAGAAAAAGAGCAGTCACAAGTATTTCCCCACTAATATCATAGTTCAATATTCAATAAGGAAACTTCCCTACAGATTACAAAACAATGATAGTAGTAAATTGATCCGATTTAAAATTACCATGCTGCAGGGGAATGCCTGTGGCTGTGAGTGAGCTTCGAGTGGTGAAAGAAGTAGGAGTAAGAGGAGAGTACCAAAGACACTGCCATGTGGCATCTGGCCTGATACGTGGCGGTCAACGAGAGTGTCGTCGTGTGCTTCGCTTTGCATCCAGAGTAATGAAGCGGCAGTGACCTGGGAATTGGGACTTAGACAGAAGAGGAACAATGTAACACTCTTTTTGGGCCTCATCAGTACCAATATTTGGGCCAGAAGTACAAATCTGTTAAGTCCAATTTGAGAGAGAAAAAAAACTGTGAGGCCCAGTTTGCACGAAATTACTTCTCGAATCAAATGCACGGAATTCGACTAAATGATAATTTATGTCATGTGGGTTCCACAAATGAAATTTTTGCTATTAACGTGTTATGAAATTAATGTTGAAAATTTTCTAATTACTAACGCGGTAGAAAATTTACATGTTAGATACCTTAGATAAGATGTCAATTTATTTGAAAATTAGGTAGTTCAAAACGATAATTATGTTTTGTTTGCAGTGTGATGTTGTTCGTGATTTATTAATACACTAGTATAGCAATGTCCCATTGTACTTATAAAAGATTTTATTTTTTTTTCAATTGCTGTAGATCAAATTGTTAAGAATCTTGGTTCTAAATGAACGACAGCAGTACACTTCTAGCGTGAAAGATTGTACATCTATTTTTTTTCCCTTTAAATACACAATACACATTAGTTGAAATTTCTTTCAGTATAATAAAAATAATCGAATTACTAAAAAAATGAACTGATTTGATGACTGCTATATATTCAATATTCGAATCGTTATTACAGTAAATTTTTATATTATTAGTAAATCTATGATGAATTTTGGATGATATTTAAGTACTTTAGGGTGCGTTTGGATCATTGGAAGAAAGAAGAAGAAGAAGGAAGAAGAAAAAAAAAATTATAAACAATCCAAACTCTTCACAAAGTTACACACTTCCCAATACTTCTTCACACTTCTTCCCTTCTTCCCTTCTTCCCACACCTATCCAAACGCACCCTTAGAGGGACTATTTCTACAATAAGGTCATTGATTAATAAAAAATTTAGAATCCAACTCTTATCGGAGTTAGGGATGACAGTCTTGAAGTACATCTATACATGATATTCAAGAGAAATGATATATGCAAGAGATTAAATTGAGAATGAATTTTTTGGAAAATAAAAGAAAAAAAAATCTATACATGATATTTAAAAGAATTAATATATTGTTTCGTAGCAACAAATTAGGTATTTTTTTATTATTACTAAAGATTGCAATTAGTTGTCTGTAACGAACTATCAGAGTCATATATAAAAAGTACGACAAATCTAATTCACAGATAAAATAAGCGTCTGCAATATTTATTCGAATTTTCTGTTCCATTAAGGACTCTTTTAAATTGTAAAATAAATGAGCTTATAATACTAAAAAAAATGAATTATCAGGACCAACATGGTAACCACACTTTTTGAATCACATATAGCCTCTGTTTGGATGCGTTGAGAAGAAGTAGGAAGAAGGAAGAAGGAAAGAGAAAAAATTATAAACAATCCAAATTTTTCACAAAATTACACACTTCCCAATACTTCTTTCCACTTCTTTTCTTCTTCCCTTCTTCCCACATCTATCCAAACGGAGCCATATAGCTATGACATCAAATGGATATGGTTTTGTAACCGAAAAGAAAGTTGTATATAAAAAGTTTGTCTACAAATTTTCCTAGAAGTCATTAAAACAAGACCCCAGCATGCGATACACTACGGAAAAAAGGACCTTCTGTAACTGCACTTCTGTAACGGTTTTTCAAATAACCGTTACAGAATAGTGAAGCATAAGGCGGGAAAATTGGCGCCACAAATCTGTAACGGTTATTATTAAACAACCGTAATAACATTTCCGTCATGGTGAGGAAAAAAAATGCATCAACCTTCTGTAATGTTTGTTGGATAATAACCGTTACAGATTTCTTATATTCTGTAACGGTTATTATCCAACAACCGTTACAGAAAAGAAAAAAAGAAATATATAAATATCAACCATCCTCTGTAACGGTTATTAGTAAATAACCGTTACAGAAGGTTAACGTTTTTTTTTTATTTTTTAATGATTCTGTAACGGTTATTTACTAATAACCGTTACTGATATGGGACGAATTTTATTAATTTTTTTATGATTCTGTAACGGCCTTTTTTTATTTTTTTTTATGATTCTGTAACGGTTATTTTTTAATAACCGTTACAGAAAAATTCTGTATTTAGGTCTTCTTCCCCATCCCAACAAACTCACAGCTAGCGCCGCATGCACTTAACTCTTTTCTGATCTTCTCATTTATTGCGATTTGTGGTGTCCACTTCACTCCAAAAAAATAGTAAAAAATTTCTAAAAATTCTGAAAAAATAATAATTAGAAAGAGAATAAGAAGGAGAGTAGATTTAAGGTAAAAATAAATAAATTTGAACCATATTTTTTTTTACATTTTTTTCTTTATTTATTTTGGTTTTTTCATTAATTTATGGTTATTTTATGTTTTTTTTATATATTTTAAGATCTCATTGAATAGGAGAAGATCTTACATCGGCCGGATAAGTCGCACGATTCAACGGATCGGAAGTCACACGATTGAAAGTATATTTTCATGAACTCCTCTTTTTTTTAATTATTTGCATTTCGTTAATAATTTGCATATATATATAGGCATGAATTCCGTATTGTCATATAGGAACCAAATACCGGAACTCAACTGAATTTAGGTCATTGCCCGTCCGAGATTAATCCATTAGGGATTAATCTCGGATAGTACTCCCGGTCGGGAGTACTGCTCTTTGGATACGATCTGTCTCATTTAGGACAACGAGTTGTACGTTAGATGCAATGTGTTGTTTGAGAAAAATTCGGCGACATTTCCCTTGTGTTCCCACGGATACGTACGCACGAGCAATCGTGTGTTGGCGTATTCAGGGAATATAAGGGAAAATGCTGCCGAATTTTTCTCAGACAGCACATTGCATCTAACGTACGCTCGCTAATGAGGCAGAGTATCCAAAAAGCGGGCTAGGATGGTGACCGGTCCAAAAACCTAATATGACAAATTGGTCCGAAACCATAATAATTTACATAAATTTTATTGTTCAGATGGATCGGACGTGGATGTACTCAAGTAATCGATGCTCGTTTACATTTTTTAGAGGACTTGAAGAATTTATGGTTTGTGCTAAAGAGAATTTGAAAATGAAAGAAGATGATAAAATGTATTGTCCTTGTCGTGTTTGTCAGAATTTGTTGAAGTGGTCTAATTTTGAAGAAGTGAAAGCTAATTTGATTATAAATGGATTTCAACCGGATTATAGTCGGTGGACACTCCATGGAGAGAATGGGGGGGGATTGTTGTAATAACACAAATGTATTGGATTGTGTGTATGAGGAAGAAAATGTATCATTGGATGATGAAATTGATGATGTCAATGTATTTGATGATGAGAATATAGATGATGATAGAAATGTAGATAACTCAGAATTTAATGCTGATTTAGATGAAATTGTGAACAATGTGGATGAAAATTTTGTTGATAATATTGAAATTTTTGGTATGTTACGCGAAGAAGATAAAATAGCTTTATATCCTGGTTGTGAATTGTCAAAACTTAATGTTGTTTTCAAACTGTTCAATCTTAAAGCCAAAAATGGATGAAGTGATGCAAGTTTCACATCTTTGCTCAAACTATTACATAAAGAATTTCTTCCAAAAGATAACCAGTTGCCAGATTCAATTTATAAGGCTAAAAAGATGTTATGTCCTTTAAAAATTGGAGTTGAGAGAATTCATGCATGTCCAAATGACTGCATATTATTCCGGAATGAGTACGGAGACTTGCATAAATGTCCAAAGTGTAATGCGTCACGGTATAAACCGAGGGACGATCAGATTGAAGATGAAGGTAGTAAGAGACTAGCTGCGAAGGTGGTGTTTTATCTCTCAATAATACCAAGATTTCAGCGGTTTTTCTCTAACGCGAAGGATGCCAAATTGTTAAGATGGCACGCAGACTGTAGGAAAAAAGGCGATGACATGCTCAGACACCCAGCAGACTCTCCGGATTGGATAAATATAGATAGGGAATTTGAAGATTTCGGCAGTGAACCTAGAAATCTGAGATTGGGTTTATGTACAGACGAAATGAATCCTTACGGCAACATGAGTAGCCGGCAGACTACGTGGCCGGTCTTATTATGTATTTACAATCTTCTTCCCTGGCTATGCATGAAAAGGAGATACATGATGATGCCCTTGTTGATTTCTGGTCCCAAACAATCAGGTAATGATATAGATGTGTACTTGGCTCCATTAATAGATGACCTTGGTGAATTGTGGCAGAATGGAGTGAAAATATATGATGCACACTCTAGAAGTGAGTTTAACCTCTATGCCATGATATTTTGCACAATCAATGATTTTCATGCATACGAAAACCTGTCAGGGTATAGGAATAAAGGAGCGAAAGCGTGTCCTATTTGCATGGAAAACACCCATTCTGTGTACCTGAAAAACTCCAGAAAAAATGTTTACTTGGGACACCGGAGGTTTATTAAGAACCGCAATCACCCTTACCGTCGAGACAAGGAAAGGTTTGACGGTACTGTGGAAAAAGACAAGGCCCCAATACCATTATCCGGTTCAGGGGTGTATCGATAGGTGAAGGACATTAATGTAAAATTTGGTAAGAAATTTGCAAATGAGATACCCAAGGGGATATGGAAGAAGAAGTCTATATTCTGGAATCTTGAATATTGGCAGAGTTTGGAGATTAGGCATTGCTTAGATGTGATGCACATAATAAAGAACATATGTGAATGATTGATTGGTTGCATGTTGGAAATTCAAGGAAAAACTAAAGATGGCGTAAATGCGAGGAAGGACATGGTTGAAATGGGGATCCGGCAAGAACTAGCGGCACAAGATAAGGGAAAAAATCGAGCTTGGCTACCTGCAGCACAATTTAATTTATCAAAGCAAGAGAAAAAAATCTTATTAGAATGCCTGAAATCTATTAAGGTTCCTACTGGTTATTCCTCGAATATATCAAGAAAGGTTTCTATTAAGGACAACAAATTACTTGGTATGAAGTCACATGATTATCACGTTCTACTGACCCAGTTACTTTCGGTCGCAATTCGAGGAATTCTAAAGGAAGAAGTGAGGAAAACCATCACTAAGTTGTGTTTTTTCTTTAATTCTATTTGCTCTAAAGTGATTGATCCGAATAGTTTGGACAAGTTACAGGAAGGTGTTGTACTAACCCTATGTGAGCTGGAGATGTACTTTCCACCATCGTTTTTTGACTCCATGGTGCATTTGACCATTCATTTAGTTAGAGAGATAAAAATGTGTGGTCATGTATTTCTACGGTACATGTATCCTTTTGAAAGAGCCATGGGTCAATTGAAGGGGCTTGTTCGTAGCCGATCTAAACCAGAAGGAAGCATAGTGGAAGGATATATGGCCGAGGAGGTTATTGAGTACTACACCGATTATTTGCAGGATGTACAACCAATCGGTCTTCCAAAGTCTCGACATGAGGGTAGACTTGAAGGAAAATGTTATATATTAACTTCTAATGTTCACCTTATTTAGCACAAATGTTCATATAGATCACAATATTTGTTCACCTTATTTAGCACAAATGTTCACCTAATTTAGCACAATATTTGTTCATCTTATTTAGCACAAATGTTTACCTTATTTAGCATAAATGTTCACTTAAAGCACAATATTTGTTCACCTTATTTAGCACAAATGTTCACTTAAAGCACAATATTTGTTCACCCTATTTAGCACAAATTTTCACCTTTCAGGTACAATTGGAGCTAGTACTCATATACCGGATCTTGCAATGAGAACCAAAGCACATATGAAAGTTCTCCAATATCTTGCTATTGTGGCGCCTTACATCAATGAACATCTAATCGAGTTACGTGAACAATACCCTTCTTACACCGAAAACTTGATTACCATAGAGCATGAAATAAAATTTGTCCAATGGCTTGAAGATAACGTACAGTCCCAGTTGAAAGAAGGAACAAAGGTCGATGAAACCGTGAAATGGTTATCAAGACGTCCTGATGCCGTGGTCGAGACATACCAAGGGTATGACTTGAATGGATTTACCTGGTACACAAGGAAACATGATGGTAAAAGTGCCGTGCAAAATAGTGGAGTCACTGTTGTAGCTTTATCTAGTGATAATGTTAGGTCGGCTACTTATTATGGGTGGATCGAGGAGATTTGGGAACTAGATTACCTGAAATTTAAGATACCCTTATTCAAGTGTGCATGGATCGACAACGGTCACGGTGGAGTTTAAAAAAGACAAGATGGGGTTTATAACTGTTGACTTCAATAAAAGGGCTTATCGAGACGATCCCTTTATACTTGCAAATAAGCAAGCAATGCAAGTTTTTTACATTCAAGATCCGGCGGATAAGAAAAGACATGTTGTGCTTCAAGGTAAATTTGCATCTTATTTAAGTACAAATGTTCACCTTATTGAGTACAAATGTTCATCTTATTTATTACTTGCCACTTTCAGGAAAAAGACGTATTGTCGGTGTTGGTGATGTCGTAAATGAAGAAGCATACGACCATTTCGAGGAAATACCTCCTTTTTCTATCGGTATCGACGATACATCACAGCCAGTATCGATCAGTTGTAGGCGTACAGATAACACCGAAGGCGTGTGGGTCGATACGCGGAGGAAAAAAAAGAAAGTAGCTACATAATCACATGTGAGTTAAAAAACTAATATAAATTATTCTTAACATATATGTTCTAAATTGTTATATATGTTAATATTTTTATTTTTATTTTTTTGCAGGTCATTAATTGGTGAAATATTTTGTTATATATGTTAATATTTTTATTTTCTAAACTGTAAAACACTTATAAAAGCATGTATTTTATTTTGCAGGTCATCATTTATTTTTATTTTGTTAGAAAAATGTAAAACAAAATTAAATTCATGGGTAACCAACACCGAAATTAAATTCAGTCAAAACACTTAATAACATACATGGATAAACCAACACCGAATGAAATTAATTCAGTCAAAACACAAACTTTAAAGTTAAAAAAAATGAAATTAAACTAATCTGTAACGGTTATTAGCTAATAACCGTTACAGAAGATGTGAACTTTTTTATACACAACCTTCTGTAACGGTTATTAGCTAATATCCGTTACAGATTATCCTCTTCTGTAACGGTTATTATAATAACCGTTACAGAAGATGTGAACGTTTTTTATATAGACATCCTAGCCGCGTCGTTCCGTCACTTCTTTCCAAACTCGAAAACTCGAAAACTCCTTAAAACCCTAGCCTCTCCCTCTCTCAAGCACTCGCGCCTCCCTCTCCCTCTGAAGCACTCTCGAAGCTAGGTGAAATCCTCTTCCTCTCCCACGTCTCCTCTTCCTCTCTCTCTTGTCTCCTCTTCCTCTCTCTCTAACTGACTCTCTCCTGTTGTAGGCGCTCTCTCTCTGCCGCTCTCTCAACTCCGATAGCAACTCATTCTCTGTCTCCTCTCCCTCGTCTTGAAGGTAAACCCCTTTCCCTCTCTGTCTCCTCTTCCTCTCCCTCTCTGTCCCCTCTCCCTCTCTCCCTCACTGACTCGCCTCCCACCTTCCTCTCTGTTACAGATCTCTCTACCACTCTCTCAACTCCGACAGCCACCAACCCCCGACAGCACTCTCTCGAAGGTAAACCCCCTTTCTCTGAAATTTTAATTTAGGGGCTGACATGAAAAATTAGGGACTGTTTTGCTTAATTTGAATTGTTTTAGGGACAGAAATGCCTAATTTGTGGGGTTTAATAGGGACTGTATTGCTTGATTTGTTGTTTTAGGGACTGCTTTGATTAATGTGAACTGTTTTAGGGACTGTTTTGCATAATTTTAATTGTTTTAGGGACTGTTTTGCAAATAATAGGGACAGAATTGTGAATATGCAAAATGTCGAGAAGCGCACCGTTCACTTTGTTGATTTTTTGGAACGCAAGAATCCAAAGTTATATATTAAGCCATTCATATCTTCGTAAGTTTCTATTTCTGAATTAAGTCAAAACATGATGAGATTTTTCAAATTAAAAAATATTAGATTTTGTTGTTTTAAATGATATTGCATGCAGGATATACAAGCTGTATTTAGTGGAAACCGGAAGATATAGCCAAAAGAGCAGAACATGATTTGATTGGTACCGAATTAAGGTACGGAACTTATCAGTTTAAGATATTATTTGTTTGTGAAATTGAAATTAACTAAAAAAGATTGTGTTTTTTTTGTTGGAATCTTAATTAGGGACCGATACAAAGGGGCGGCACAGAATGTGGATATTTTCACAATGCTCAACATGAGGGCAATATTAAGTAGTTGGACTACGGTCGGAGAATTCCCTGAGGTAATGTTAAGTCGATTTATTATTTTAGGATTTCATATTTTTATTGGTTTAGGGCTTAGGGTTTACAAAATTATTTGACTTCATCAATTGTTAATGATCAAATTGCAGTATATCGAGCCGGTTGGACAACCATATAAAAACGAAGACGTTGATGCAGTTATTTCGGATGTTATGGACTTCATGTATGGGGTATTATTTTAGGAAAATTTTGACTTGACTTGGTGTTAACTCTATGTATAGTTACTTTGTTAATTTTTGCTATATATTGATATATGTTTTGTGCTTGGTATATATATGTGACATCTGATATATGCATGATATATGTTTGTCTGCTGCATGTTGGTTTGTATGATGTAAATTGGGTACCAATTTGGTAGCAAAATTGGGCTAGCCAATAAAACAGGCGAAATAAAAAAAAGGTCTTTTGTAACGGTTATTAAGGAATAACCGTTACAGAATTCATAATTTCATTTTTTTATATCAACAATATCTGTAACGGTTATTATCTAATAACCGTTACAGAAGACTGGCTTCTGTAACGGTTATTAGATTATAACCGTTACACATGATCTCAAAAAACAGTAAATGTAATTTCCGTCAACAATAGGATAACGGTTATTATATAACAACCGTTATAGAAGCCAGTCTTCTGTAACGGTTATTATCTAATAACCGTTACAAATGTTCTCCATAAAACCGTAACCACATTTCCGTCCACAATACCATAACGGTCATTAGATAATAACCGTTACAGAAGACTGGCTTCTGTAACGGTTATTAGATAATAACCGTTATAGATCTGTAACGGTTATTAGACCTTCTGTAACGAGGGCTACTGTAATGTTACGTGTACCGTTACAAATGCCTTTTATTAACTGTTACAGAAGTCGAAATTTCGCGTAGTGATAGCATATAAACTTTCCAACTACTTAAAGTTTAATTAACTTTCTTGAAAACATATGAGAAAGGCAAAAACTATTTTAACAATTTAATTTGTTCTAAGCAGATAACAAAGGAGTATTATTAGGCTTCGGCGGCTATGTGAAATAGGTCTGTCTGTATAACGTGTTGATCACATGGAAAAAATGCCGTGTCGTTTGCTGTGCCACGAAATAAACGATGTGATTTCAGCATTTCGTTATTCATTATCGTTTATCGTTTAGCGAAACAATATGTACAAAATATCGAATTTCAATAAATGGCATGTAGAAAATCGTTCTAGTTTTCCTACCGTTTGTCGTTCCGTTTCATTAACGAAATGAATTTCGGTACCGTTATTTATTCCGTTAACCATTAACGAAACGGAATAACGTCTTTTCTTCTTCCGTACAGGCCTAATGTCTTTTTACGTGGAGAGATTGGTTAGTATATGCATTATAACATCTTACTTGATATTTTTGTCATCAGCTTTGGATTTTTTTGCCTATAGGCCTTAGAAATATGTACAAAATTTTCATATGCTTGCAATGACGTATCTTCTCGATGTTATGGTTAAGATTATTTTTCATTCATTTTGGAGCTTTCCTCGATGTTTATCCTTGAGAATGGAGCTGCAAAACGGTTATAACGATCACGCAAATCACTTGTTGCGTTGGTCATTACGTGCTATCATCGTAAATTTTTATCATTTCGTTCATTGAACACAACAATTTTTTTTTACCGTCAATCGTTTCGTACACTTAAACGATCAAGACGGTTTAACTATTTTAGCTGTTTTTCTCATTTTTATAACATAGCAAGTAATAACAAAAAAGTAACAAGCCACAAAGTTAATAATTTGTGTTACAACTTACAAGCCACATATTTGAAAGCCAAATGTAACAAACCAAAACAAATGAACACGTAGGCAGAGAAGTTGTATAACTACACTGGTACCAGTTAGGCAGTTAGACCATTACCAGTGTTCCCTAGCTATCGCAAGACAGTACTAAAGTACTGATACTAGTTAGGGTAGTACTAAAACACTGGTACCAGTTTCCTTATCCCTTGTCCCTAGAGATGAAAACGGAGCGGATTTTATACGCTCCGATCCGTATCCGAATCCGAAAAATGAGCGTAACATCCGATCCGTATCCGTATCCGTATCTGAACATATCCGTATTCAGTATTCGTATCCGCCAAAAAAATATGGATGCAGATATGGTTTTGAGTTTTTTGACACTATCCGATCCGTATTCGTATCCGACATGGATATTATCCGTATCCGATAGATTTTAATCCATTTATCTGTATCTTTAACGGTATAAGATGATTAATATAATTACTTATCTACATTAGAGATTTTAATTAGATAATACTTAATTTTTATTAGATAAATTCTCTTACAATAATATTTTCTTTTGGACTAGTAACATAAAATTATTTTTATTTTCTATTATCGAGAAGATTATATATGATAACAATACTAAAATTAATTTTTTCTCTAATCATGATGATTACATATGATTAATATACTATATTAATGTATGATGACATTTAAGGTAACATGATATGATTTGACATTGAATAGTGAAATATACTGTTGAAATTCAAAATATGGAAAGACTGAATTTATTGATCAATCATATTAGATTTGTACTTATGCGATACTTGCAATTTTAGAAGATTTCTTATTTGCTTTCACTTTTAGCCTTTTATTCATGTGTTGAAAGTTGAAACCCAACAAATAAATTTGCTTACTTTGATTTTAAAGAAGTTCACTTCTAAAGTTGTACATTATAATCGAAGACAATGTTATTAAAATTAACTTTCATATTTTTAAAAAATGCTCATTTGGCTCAAACTATGAAAAATAATAGATATTTATTCGCATGTACTACTACTGATCTTGACGAAGTACTAATATAGACACCGAGTATATTGAATAACATTATATTTACAGAAACTGCTATCGTAAATAAATAAAAAATATTAAAATGTTATCCGTATCCGACAAAATATATTCATATTCGACTCCGTATCCGAAAATATCCGAACCGTATCCGTATCCGTTTAATATCCGAACCGTATCTGTATCCGTTTAATATCTGAACCGTATCCGTATCCGAACGCATTCGTATTCGTATCCGTATCCGAAAAAAATATAAATGCGGATATGAGAAGACCAACATCCGCTCCGTATCCGATCCGTTTTCATCCCTATTTGTCCCTTCTTTTCCACCAACATCAGCCACAACACATAAGAAAGTAAAAAATGACACATAAATTCAAATTAGGATTATACAGATTAAAAAAAATAAATCCCAGCTCTTTACAATTTCAAGTATGATTAATTGCAAGAACAATTGGAAAAAAATAAAACAGTTGCCAAAAGAAAGTAGTTGCCAGAAAAAAAAAATAGTGGTCAGAATAATTGCCAAAAAGAAAAACCCAGAAAACTAGGACCAGTCTAAATCAGTACTGGTTTAAATCCTAACCCTAACCTTGAAAACCAAAAAATTATGGCCACTGTCAGCCGCCTAGACAATCGTCCGTTGCGTCCTCCGTCAGCTGTCTCCTCACCAGTGTGTGACAGGGAGGCAATGAGATGAGTAAGAGGGGTGAGTGGTGTTGAGGGCTTATGCTTTGCTCATTGTAGAGGAGAGGTAAGGCTGGGAAGTTGATCGAAGAGGGAGAGAGGTAGGAATGTGGGTATGAAAGGAGGCCACGGCGGAGAGAGATAGAGAGTTTGGGTCTGGGTGGAGAGAAAGACAGGAAACGAGAGTGAGAGAGGGATCTGAGCGATCTGTGCCTCTGTTGGGGTTCTGAGCAGAGAAGGTAAGAGGGAGGCAGCGAGAGCGGAGAGGGAAGAGGAGACGAAGGGGTTTGACGCAGAGGGAAGATGAGAGTTAGATTTTCGATTTGAGTGAGGAGGTGGTGGCACTGTCGTACTGACGGAGAGGAGAAGGAGATATATGGTACTAGCGGAGAGAAGAGAGAGGTGTATTGGCGGAGATGAGAAGAAGAGGATGGGAGAAACGAAGCGTTTAACTCAGCGGCGCAGAAAATCTAATCGTCTCCATCGATTTCTCCGCCTATGCTTCTCTAAAATCCAATTAATATCACTGTAATAGAATTTGTATAACGAAATGGACGAAACAACGATCACAAAACATGTCTATTTCGTTAACAGTTTCGTTCCATAAACGAAACATGTTTTGTATTGCGCCTTCTGTTTCGTTTCTGAAACAAAAACATATTCCTTAGCCGTTTCGTTTTGTTTCGAATAAAACGAACCGAAATGACGGTCGAAGCAGTTACCGCTTTCACCCTTACTTGATAATTTGGTTTCATCCAATATTTCAATATTTTTTTTAGTGATTTCCTTTGTATCATTTAGTGCTCCTAACAATAATATTTATATTTCAAACATTAAATTTAAAGTAAAATAACAACGAGATATCAATTTAATATGAATAAATAATTAAGTAAATGACTGTGGCATTTATCATGTGATTTACGTATTTCCCATCCGTTCGGAGCATATATATATAGTTCGGAGCATATATAATGTACAATGTAGTGCATTATAAATGCAAGAAGGTGCGATAAGTATGGGCGGCATAAGTTTCTCATGCTTGCGGTCCGTCAAATTAGGATGAGTTAATGTAAATGAAGATTCAGTCAGCAAAATAAAACAATTGGCATTAAAATTCTATAATATTTTTTTAGTTTATAAAGTTAGGCCCTTTAAATTAATTACTTCAATGACATAATCCTCGTTGTATATTTAGCAACTAGGAAGCCACAAAACGTCATTATGATATATATATTATGGATACATTTGGTTGCACAAAAAAAAAAAAACACAATCAAACAATATAAATCATAAAATAAATCAGTTTATTTATTTTTTTCTCTTCACCAGATAAGTACACATAAAATACGAACTCATTTATCGCTTATCCTCTCCTCACGCCTTATGCTTTTTTTTTTTTTTTACAACATTACAACACGCCTAAAATAATTTCTGCCGTGGACATAATTTCGTAATTAAACTGCAATCTAGATCTTTCACTTTAAATTATAAACAGAAATGATTTATCAGAATGCAAATCTAACTTAAATTGATATGCACAGTAGAAGTATCATGTTATGTGTTTGGTATGAAGTTTGAATAAGTCTTATTCCGAATAAGACTTATTCGGAATGAAACCAAACGCGTTTTGGTGGAATTAGAATAAGGAGTTGAATAAGTCCTTATTCGGAATAAGACTTATTCAAAACGCGTTTGATTTCATCTCAAATAAATTTTATTCAAAATAAAACTTATATAGCATCTTACCAAACACACAGTGAGGAAATGAAATCCAATCCCGCGCGGGATCGTGCAGCGCAGGAATCACAGCCGTATGATTTAATCTCAATGACAAAGAGAGCTCCGTGCATGTAATCAGATTGATAGGCCCGAACCGTCCAGATCAGATCGGACGATTCATAGACTGCACTGGACGGTCCCGCGCGGGAGCGGATGAGGATTCCACTGTGAGTTGGACAATGCCCAAAAAGAAAACACTAGAGAATACAAAACATCTCCAACATCACCGAGCTCCAACCAGAACCAATTCTCGTTCTCTTCGTGTCATATAAATAAAAAAATACAAATCCCGAAACGCCTCATCTCAGATAAATTCCTTGACCAACTTCTCGATTTCACTATCGAATTCGCGAGAGAGGAAAAGGAAAAGGAGGGAAACGAAAATGGCGACGATCAAGGGTTTCACGCGCTTAGCGCTTCTCATCGCGTCGATCTCTCTTCTCGTCGGATTGGGGAACAAGTACGGATACCTCGACAAGGAAGGATTGATGGCTGGATTCCAAGAATTGAAGGAGAAACTCGGTGTGTGGGCCATCCCAGCTTACGTCGGGGCCCACACTCTGACACTCGCGCTGTGCCTTCCGTACGCCGTCTTCTTCGAAGCTGGTGCGTCGCTCCTCTTCGGATTCGTGCCTGGTGTGCTGTGTGTGTTTGCTGCCAAGGTGCTTGGTGCTTCTCTCTCCTTCTGGATCGGAAGGTTAGTGTTTCTTCGTCTCTGTTTACTGATCGATTTGTGAAGATCAAGGTGTAATTGAATATAATTTCTGTTGATCTAATTTGTTGGGTTTTTTTTAAAAAAAAAAAATGGCATAGTATTTTTTTTCTTAGAATTATTTTGGATGGTTTGAATTTTCTTCTGGTAATATTGGCCACGTGCTACTACAATTCTACAATTGCCTAATCGAGTAGAGTAAGAACTGGCTACATACCCACCTTGCAATTAAATAATAGATTGTGGAACTTTAATAAATGATAGGTCAACAACTGTTTACAATTAAGAAATCTAATATGGAATTTTCTGAAGAGAAAGAAAAATAATAGGACAAAATCCTAGGCTGTTTTATCTTAAACAGGAAAGTTGAAGTAATCTCTCCTTACTCCTCAGAAAAAAGAAAAGAAAAAAAAGGAAAAAAAAGAAAGAGTTACTGCATTCCATAGATCGAGATACAATGGAACTTATAAAAAAATAAAGGTTCATGATAAACTTTAATGATCACTGCACTTCAACTTTAATTCTTTGTGATGTGGGATCAAATGACAACAGCTATATAATCGCTCTAATGACATAATCGCCCCTTGATTGCATCCTCAGGTTGGTTTTTAGGAGCTCCAAGTCAGCAATGGAGTGGGCCCAGAGCTACAAGTACTTCAACCTGCTTGTCAGAGGTGTTGAAAAGGATGGCTGGCGATTTGTTTTACTTGCACGTTTTTCACCTCTACCGTCTTATGTAATAAATTATGCATTGGCTGCAACACAAGTTAGCTTCTTTGTTGATTTTCTTCTTCCAACAGTTATTGGATGCCTCCCTATGATTTTGCAAAACACTTCCATTGGTAGTCTTGCTGGTGCAGCCATGGGCCCTGCTACAAATTCTGGCAAGTCAAGAATATTTTCATATTTGTTCCCTATGCTTGGCATTGGGTCCAGTATTCTTATTTCATTTAGGATCAAAAAGTACTCTTCAGGTTTTGTGATGGCTGAAGAGAAAATAAAGAAGGAAGACTGATAATTTATCATTTGAGTTAGGACCAGCTATAGGTTCAGATTAGCTCAAGTCATAATAGATTGGACAGACACAGAGATAGGGGATGATTCTTTCTTTCTGCATTTGCTGCTTATGAGTTATTTTAGCAACTTCCTCAATGTGAATGAAATTAAATAATTTGGGTTGATCGGGTTTGGGTTTTAACTTTTTAGTTTGATACTGGTCCAGACTCCAGAGTTCTGGTACAGAAGTTTAGGTTTGTGTAGTTTATGTTTTAGGAATGAACTAAGTGGGTGGTTTTGTTGTATTTGGGTTTAAAAAAGCAATGAAGGCTACCTAGAGTCACTCATCTGAAGAAGGAAAGGTAAAATTAGGGTTGTTTCCTGGAGCATGTTTTCATTATCTTTTTTCCCTGCAAAATTTCAAAACCTGTTATCCTGAGTAGTTAAAATGATAGTTAGACATGGTTTCTGGTACCGTTATGTTTTTTGATGATTTGATTCATAAAGAATGACAATTTGAAACTAGAGTTTGACGTATTCCTATTTCATTCTGGTTCGGAATGTCTGTAGTGGGAATTTGGAGTGCTTCTAGTTTGATTATAGTAGACAAGATACTAATCTGAGCTAATAGTACAGCGTCCTAATCTGAACTGGGAAGAACTTATTCATGAAATCCACAAGACCAATATGCAAAAAGGATATTTTGATTCAATTTACAATTTCTTTTTGAAAAAGAAGCATCCCATAGACAACAACAACAACAACAACAACTAAGCCTTTTGTCCCAAACCAGTTGGGGTAGGCTAGAAAGAAACCCAACAAAAGAACACATCGAGAAAAAAAATAAATAAATAAATAAAAAATACTAATAGTAAGACTAGCCATACTAATAATAATACCTCTAATAATAATAGTAATAGTAGAAACCTAGACCTCGACCGTGACCTAATAGAGGGACCTACAAACCTATGGCATCGCTCCTACCCCTAAGTTCCTACGTCATGGCTCCGGTACATGAATTGCTAACTTCCAAGCGCTCCTATCGATCGCCAACTCCTTGGAGACGTTCCATTCTTTAAGGTCTCTTTTCACCGCTTCTTCCCATGTCAATCTTGGTCTCCCTCTCCCCCTCCGGGTGTTCTCGAAATGATTAAGAATTCCGATACGTACCGGTGCCTCTGGAGGTCTGCGTTGGATATGTCCAAACCATCTCAAACGATGTTGGATCAACTTCTCCTCTATTGGTGCGACCCCAACCATATCTCGTATGTCATCATTTCTAATCCGATCTTTCCTCGTGTGACCGCAGATCCACCTCAACATACGCATCTCAGCTACACTCATCTTCTGGACATGTCGTCTTTTAGTAGCCCAACATTCTGCGCCATACAACATCGCAGGTCTAATCGCTGTCCTGTAGAACTTGCCTTTTAGCTTCTGCGGGACTTTCTTATCGCATAGGACGCCTGATGCTTGTCGCCATTTCACCCACCCCGCTCTTATCCTGTGACTAACATCTTCATCTATCTCGCCATCGCTCTGCAGCATCGACCCTAAATATCGAAAAGTATCTTTCGTAGGTACTACCTGCCCGTCTAGACAGACATCTCCGTCCACTGGTCGTATCCCACTAAACTCACACCCCATATACTCCGTCTTAGTTCTACTAAGCCTAAACCCTTTGGACTCTAGAGTTCGTCTCCACAATTCCAATTTCCTATCGACCTCCGTCCTACTCTCATCGACTAACACCACATCGTCCGCAAAGAGCATACACCAAGGAATCTCTCCCTGTATATCCTTCGTGATCTCATCCATCACTAAGGCAAAAATATACGGGCTCAAAGCTGATCCCTGATGTAGTCCTATTTTAATAGGAAAGTCACTAGTTACACTATCACATGTCCTGATGCAAGTAACGGCACCATCATACATGTCTTGGATGAGGGTAACATACTTTGTGGGGACTTTCTTCTTTTCTAGTGCCCACCACATAACTTTCCTTGGCACTTTGTCGTATGCTTTCTCCAAATCAATGAAAACCATATGTAGATCCTTCTTTCGCTCCCGATATCTCTCCATCAATTGCCTTATTAGGAAGATGGCCTCCATGGTTGACCTCCCAGGCATAAAACCAAATTGGTTTTTCGAAACGTTTGTCATCCGTCTCAAACGATGTTCTATCACTCTCTCCCAAAGCTTCATTGTATGACTCATAAGCTTAATTCCTCTATAGTTTGTACAGCTTTGAGCATCCCCTTTATTCTTGAAGATTGGTACTAGAGTGCTTCTCCTCCACGCATCTGGCATCCTATTTGATCGGAAAATGCTATTGAATAGTTTGGTTAACCAAACTACAGCCACATCTCCGAGGCACCTCCAATAAGAAGAATTGTATTTCCTGCACAATTACAAATATTAAAAGAAAAATTGGGAACTGATGCACTAAATACCACAACGAAGTAACAGAAGCTTAGGTGATAGTGAAAGAACCAAAAGGGAAAAAAAGGTTAAACAACAAAAGCAAGAAAAGCAAACAGGGAAGAGAGTCAAGTATTTCATCCAATGCAGTTGTATCAGTGAAATCATCCACTGAGTACCAGTGTACCAGTAACTAAAGATCACTCTCTCAAAAATAAAATAAAATAAAAATTCTCGATCACCAAATGTAATATAGACCAATACGTACACAAAGTATGCCAGATCCTTGAAAATCAACTGATCATTAAGCTTTAGCTCTGTACTACCCTGTTACTTGTCCTGCATTTAAGTCTTGAGCTAGCACAAATGCACTGTTCAACCAATCACCCTTTAAACCGGTACTCTCTCTGGCTTGGTCACTATTGCTTTGTACCAGCAGTTGCATGGAGCAAGTTGTCATCAAGGATGCACTCGCTAAAATTGCACCAGAAGAACTTTGAATCAAAGGCCCCCAGGTGCTATTTTTATATTGTGCAAGTTATTCTGGAATAGAATTCGGATCAGACGTGCCTAGAGAGCTCCTTACAGGTCCACATTTGCTGGCAAATAGGGCGCACAAGAGAATGCTGTTAGCATAAGCACTGTGTTTTGGATACCAGTGGCATCTGGCATCATTACTATTCCGTTTAGTCCCACAATATTCAGATATGTTTGGCTTCATCATGTTATCACTAGTTGGCATTTGTATAATAGGGGACTAGTGATTACTATCTCTTTTGCAAGCCTAGATACATTTACACTCAAAAAATAATGTCAGGGGCTTGTTAAGGGCGTGTTAGGTCCTAGTTTTGGTACATGATCACAAACTCGGGACCAAGCAGGCAATGGGTATTTCATTATTTTTCTAGATTTCTCTCTTAGTAAATGGTTCGTTCAGGAATTGGAATGAAAATTCAGATCGAACATACTGTACCGGCTGTGGAAGTTCCCGGCAAAGTTGGATGTTATTACATAAGTAACTGTCAAATAATTATAGTAATTTTGTTTTCCATATTCTTTTGAGAAAAGAGAGTAAATCGGTAAATTGTTAAGATAAATCTAATGGACCTCTGTCCTCTGATATCTAGCAGGCCTTTTGAAGGCCTCAAAGATTAATATCATCTCGGTAGTGCTTAAGGCCCAGTACTTGCAGAAGACATCAAGAAAAGAAAAGAAACGAGAAAAAGTAACAGAGATTTTAATATTAATGTAACTATTTTATAACTACTTCTATTTTTTTTTATGGTAAGGCTCTGAAATGTGTTGCAATCATTTTGATGGTAAACTTTAAATCAAGTACCCCGTATATTTTCAATGGTTCTCAAATTAGAGAACTGACAAATTCATTAAATAAAAATTAGAGTATAACCTCAGTAGATATGGTTATCAAAGCATCACTTTGTTTCGGGATATAATATCCAGATAAAACTTCAGAAGTCATATCCGATGAACTCAACGTATTTACATGTATTTTCAAAATTATGTATTTTCTGTGAGAAGTATTCATTATGAACGCGCTTCCCTATTTTACAAGCAACATATATCTTCGTCATAGAGTAGGTAATGTAGCCTAGGAATGATTCATATGAAATACTGGTTGTGGTTAGTGGCATAGACGCATAGTGTAGGAATTATTCATATTAAATATTTCTAATATTCGCATCACATGGTGCCAACTCCGTACGCAACGCAACCGGTTGGACCTTGGGAGTGGGGACACCACTATAGACCAATTACAATTGTCCAAAGAGAACAACAATTCATTGATGGTGTCGCTTGATTAGAGTGGAAAAAAATGGGTCTATCTGCGAACTTGTATCGGCGTGGTCTCATAATTTGTTGTTGGTCCCTCTTTATTTCGCCTTTGCTTTTGCTTCCATTTCCTCAAAAGGGAACAGAGGTGTTTGTTGTGATTGATAGCAACCAGAAGTTGTGTTTGATTTGTTCATTGTTTACCATATTTCAAATTAGACTTTATTATTATTATTTTTTCATATAGTAGCTTCTAAAATGCCGTACTAATAAGTGCTCTTTATTTTAATTTCATATTAATACCGAAAGTTTACTTCCCTCAGGGTGCGTTTGGATATAGGAAGAAGGAAGAAGAAGAAGGAAGAAGGAAGAAAAAAAATTATAAACAATCTAAACTCTTCACAAAGTTACACATTTCCCAATACTTCTTCCCACTTCTTACCTTCTTCCCTTCTTTCCACACCTATCCAAACGGAGCCTCAGTGTTTTTATAACCTACCGGCATCCTTACCGGCTAGCGGAAGAAATCTGATATCTTCCGAATTTCCCGACATTTTATCTCTTTTTACCGGATACTGCCATTTCGGCTTCCGTTCTGGTTTCAGATATCAAAACATATATTAATCGGCACAATTACATCCGCCTCCGAAAATACTGTGCGCGAACAGTGCTTCGAACAGTATGGCTGACAGGTGGGACATGAACGCATATTGGATGCGGATCTAACTCGGCACACTCTCTCCTACTCTCTCCTCCTCTCTCGCTGATACACTCCACGAACCGGAGAGAGAGGCGCTCCCATGTGCCTTCGTACGGAGTGAGATGGACACATAAAGATCCTCTCTTTCTTTATCGATTCTTCGCCGCTCCATCTCTCTCTCTCTCTCTTTCCTTTGCGCTAGGGTTTGCCTCATTTTCGCCTACAGCGCTATCGTTTTTTATTTGAAGAGATACTTTTCCCCTGCTGATGCATCGCAACTACGGTTCTCTACGCTCGGTTTGTCGATCGGAACTTTTTGGCCATTAAGTAGAAGCAGAGGCAACATCGCATAACCTCCTCTCTCAGATCTGAGATGGCCTACAGGTGCTATTCTTTCTTTCTTTTTCCTATTTTTCCTACTGATTTCTGATTGTGCGTGAGAATCGCTTCTGATTTTCTGTTCGTTTTTTATTGACTTTCTCTTCTTTTGTTTTGCTTAGACTACAGTATCATTTCCGACTTTCTGATTCTTATCTGATCCCCTTCGTATAACTATTATAGCTGCTTCATTGCCGGCACTTCTACATTAAAAGGTGACTTCGCTGGCCTAGCTGTCATTACATATTGGATTAAACCATTATTGTTTGAGATAATTGGATTTAACCATTATTGTTTTAGATTGCATAGACCCATCCACACAGCATGTAATCTTAGTCTCTGGCACATCTTCAGGACACAAAAGTATTGGTTTCTTATATGGCTCCAATTCAGTGAGCATTAGATTAGTGAGGTAGATGCTTCTGTCAAAACTCTATTAAGCAACAGTGCTATTAATCGATTCAAGATCCCTATGGAATTGCATTCCCAAGTAAGCACCTTCAATTGCTTTGCAATATATATCGATTTAGCATGTTTCATTTAAATCCTTCGAATTCCCTCGATTTTTAGGAGTACTAACAGGTGAGGTTCCTATCTAAAATAATTTTGTTGCTTTTCATTATCAGCTTATGCAAGAGAAGAAATCACATGTTTATGAGAAGAACTATCAATGAAAATCTGATAGCATTTCTGCTGCAATTTATGTGCATCAACTGTTTGATAAAATTACCTGTAAGTGTTGTGCATTTCCTGATTTTCATAAATTTGAAATTTGTTAATTTGTGAACTATTCAGTAGTGACAGCCTGTGGCCAAAGTGAGGAGCTGTTACAGCTGAGTTGCATACCAGAAAAATGAAACAAAGGAAAAGTAAACTTAGCACATGAAATTGGATTACTCCTACCATAATTAGCCGACTGCTCTATTTGGCCAAACTCAGCTGAGTTGTACCAGAACAATACTGGGCGAATTACCGCCAAATTCAAAGGTATTATTTTTGTTCCTTTTATTTTGATACCCACTGCTCTATTTGGCCTTTTTTGGAGCTTATTTTTATTTTTAATTTGCTGGAGAATGGTAGCATAGATCATCAGAGAGGTAATTTGTTTATGCTTTCACATTTTTTTTTACTTCTCTTTTGAATTGGATCGGTTTTCTCTCTAATTCCTCCACATTAAGTACAAGGAAGCAAACAAAATGCAAAGAGCTAATTGCAATTGTTATAGCATGCTACCAAGTTGACAATTAAATTGACTGTTAATGTTATCCTCAATCTACTCTGTTACTTTTGGCTTCGATTTTTTTACTGTTGTCCCCGTGGATCTACTTAATTCTTAATCTATTTTTCTTTTTTATTCAGGTATTTGACAAAAAGATTCATAGGACCACATTTTGATGGATGTTATGAAATTGTAAGGTTCTGTGCTCTGAATGTATAAATCTAAAAAAAATTAGCTTTTCTTTAAATTGTTCTATGCTCTAAATTCATATGACCATATTATATCTGCAAGTCAAAGACTTAATTTTTGGTGTATGTTATGAAATTGTGCCTTTTTTTTAACCAAAATGATTATTACTGCTGTTGCAGGAGGATAGATATGTCTTCAACTTGGATATATAAGCAGAAACCTTTCCTACGACTGCTAGCGCTTCAATCTATACACGCCAGTGCTGCTATGAATTGGTCAGGTGTCATTTCTCATCGTATTTTGAAAATCCTTTTTTGTATCTATTAATTGTTGTAATGGTACATTCATGCAATTCTTTTTTTTTCTTTTCTGTGACCGTGGTGGTCTATAATAAACGAAGAGCAACCTCTCCTCGATTTTATAAATATTTTAAAGTAAATAAGTAGAGGTCATACTCAAGATACTCAAGATAAATATTTAAAAATTTGTTTTTGTTTTTCTGCTAGGAAATGATCGTCTTGCAGCCAATGAATTTGGAGGGTCTTCAACAACATTTTGAGGCATGCATCTTTATACTGGTATATACCTTACCATTTGTCAAAATTTAGTTCTCATTTTTGTTACCTCAATGTCAGAGAAGTCTGCAATTTTTTTAGCTAACAATTCTTTTCTTTTATAAATTTCGAGACATCTGTTATTTGATATGCTTTGAATTATCATGGTCAACACATCCATCATGATAAGTGTGGTAGATGGAGGATTACGAGGTCTGATTTCAAGCCGAACACCTTTTCTCTTAACTTTGACACCAGTATATAGCAGTTTGTTATAATCAGTTTTGTGATATCATTATGTACCATCTGTTTATTCAGTATTTGATGAATTGAGCCTATTTTAAAGATAAAAAAAGAAAGATAATTGTTCATTTGTTTAGTAGTATCAATATATAGTAGTATGTTAAAAGAAAAGCTAATTGTTCATCTATTATTTTGGCAATAAATATTTATTGTTCACCTATTATTCTGACGATAAATATTTCTCATGAGATTGATTGTTTCTCATGACAATAATTATTATGTCTTTTCTTTTCCTCTATCCCTCAGTCTCTACCCCTCTTTCCTTCTTCGATTTGGTACAATTTCCTATTTCAATTTAGTCTTAAACTGGTTGAGATTTCAGAGATTGCTATCAATTTGCAACAGATTTAAATAATTTATGAACAAATAGCAAGAAATTAAGTTGTAAGAGGTCATGCGTCTTTTACTGTATTTTTCTATCTGATTTCTTGCTATCTTTTTTTTGGCTTTGCTACCTTCTATTCGTTTTTGTTGTTACTATTCAACAGTGATGTTGTGTACGGATGACCATTTGGCCAGGTGAATGGTATTTAATTGCAGGATGGTATTTAGTTGCAAGATGAACAAAAAAGTAGTGGTATTTGGTACATATAATGCAAACATGAACAACAGGTTATTAATTTTTTTTTGCAAAAAAAAAACAAATTTCATGTTTGATCATGTATATTTGTCTCTATGTAAATGAATTGTGCATAGTGATACTTGGGGGTCCTGGCAAAGAGATGAAGATATATGACTTTGGGTGAGAAATATGATCAGCGCTCAACAAGTGTATACCTGCACACCTTAATTGTTTTGTTTATTTTCATGTTGTTGTACTAAACGTCTCTAGGTTTGTCGATTACAAAACAATATCATTTGGCATTTAACAATCTTCTTTGAGTTTTATAGGAAGAAGATACAATTTATGAGGACTTGGATAAAAGCTTTAAGAAAGATCAAGATCAAGTCTTTAGAGAGCTTGTAGGCTAGTTTAGACTAGGATAGAAGGTATACTTTAGTCCTTGTTTATCCTTGAAATGGTCTAGATAGCGAAAAGCTCAATAAACCAGCAAAATCCTGTTTTCAGTGACCTAGCGTCGTACAACGCTAGATAGTGGCACACAACGCTAGAACAGCTAAATTCATACTTTTGTGAATCAACGTTGCACAACGCTATATAGAGTTAGGCAACGCTGATTCACAACGTTGTACAACGCTCAGTAGTGTTGTACAACGCTGCAGTTAAAAAACTTGGAAAATTTCCTGAGTACCATCGTGCAACGCCATATAGCGTTGCACAACGCCACAAAAATCCCAAGTTAGCTGTGCTGTTCAGACAGCGCTGTCCCATGTAAAACCCATATAAACAGTTATTTTTACATGCAAAGTCTCGGGTAACGTTAGCCAACGTCTTTCAACGTTGGGTAACGTTAGCGTTGTGTGACGGTATATAGAGTTGTACAACGTTCTGTTGAATCTGTCAGAGTTGTTTCTTTTGTCTCCCTTTAACGTTGTGTAACGCCATTTAGTGGCAAGCAACGCTCTGACAATTTCCAACGGAATTGTCGGAGCTTTCCTTTGGTTATACACTCCTTCGTTGTGCGACGGAAAATAGCGTTGCACAACGCTCTGACAGACCAACGGCTATATTAAAGAGCCGTTAGAATTTACAACGGTCATATTCCAGCGTTGTATAATGCTATTCAGCGTTGTACAACGCTGTGGCCTGTTTTTGCTGGGGAACTGCTCATTTCGAGCCCTATATATATCCACCCCTTGTTCTCTCTCCAACTAACGAGTGAGAGAGCTTTGCCTTGCAAAATTAGACCAGAATTGAGCCTTTGAGCATAGGGATACTCTCCCACTTGAGCTTTTCATAGCTAGACCATCTTGAGAGATTTAGTAGCCTCAAACACCACCGTCCCGACATTGTCGCTAGGTGTAGGTTGGAATAGGTTGAGAGCTCTTCTCCTTTGAGGCCGTTGTGCCATTCGAGTTAGGCCGATCCGCCTCGAGTGTCCCTGTGACGAGGTGATTCGGTTCGAAGTTGTAGTCCCGTTCTTGTTGGAATTGAACGGAGCGCGCCCTTTCGTGGTAGCGGAACTCCCGGAGACGTACGACTAAGGCTAGCACTTTCTAGCGGGTCGGAACTCCGTAATCACATCGCGTGTTCAATTTCTCTCTCTCTTTCTCTCTTTATTATCTTGCATTGTGAATTGCTTGTGTGCTTGCTTGTATTGGGTACCAATTGAATTGTGTTAGGGTAGTTCATACCAAACCGGTCTAAAACCTTAATTGCTTCCGCTAAAACCTTGGTTAAGCCGCCTCCATTAGGGACAACACATGTGTTATCCAATTAGACTTCAAAAAAGATGCAACGTCATTGTTACCAATTATTACTTTCGTTTAGGCTAATCAAACATCAGTGTTTGCCGAGACATCATGGGTTTTTAGTGGTGCAAAAAGATCTGGGCTTCTAATGTTAACGGAGGGGGGCATACAAGAAGTCTGGTAAAGATCAAATTAATTATTTCAACATGTTTATGTTTTTTGCTCCATGTGCAGTAAAGGAAGATCTTTTGGTGTCTACTAAAGAAGCAAAACCAAAAACTGGAAGCTCATAGAATCTATCAGCTAAAGCCAATATTAAGGTTCAAGTTTTGTTTTTATTTTATTCGTGCTTGCATGTTGGGCATTTTGAGATTTAGGGGTATACTTTTCAGTAATAATCGGCTAATTTATCGTTATGCCAGTTCAATGATTAGGACTGATGAGAGATTAAATTCTTATGCTTCTATTTTTAGGATTTTGAGATATTGTGCTATTAACTTGCAGGATTATTGAGTAGTTGTCAACCTTAGCGATGACAAATTCATGCATGTGAATTTTGTCGCAGCAGCTTCAGTTCGGAATATGGACTTTTTTGTGGATTTTCGTATTTTATGGCAAATATGTGATGATTTCTTTCATTTGACCGATGATCCAGTACTGTCATCTGATTGTTGTTTCTCATTTAGCACGCATAATTTTACTATGGTACCTGACAGCATCATTATTATAGAATATATTTCTGACCCATTTTTTTTGGCTTTACTGAATTATCTTTAGCTCCTCTCTCTAACTTTTACATTTTGTTAAATTATTAACTCTCTCAATTTGGAGCTATTTCAGTGTCTTTTATTTTCTTTATTTTTTGGGGAAATTGTTTTCATGCCACTCCAAAAGGAGGAAATTGTGAAAATGCCACTCAAAAGTTAATTCTTCTATAAATGCCACTATGACCATATAAAAGTGCTACATGAACCCCAAGAATTGTCCCCAGGGAGAACCAGATGGTATAATCAAACCTGAAAAGGCCAACCTAGAATATTTTTTAAATAAAAGTCATTTAAGAATAAACCAGTAGAAATTCTAAAAATCCTTATAAATTTTTATTTTCCCTATGAGCGATTGGCGCCTCAGCGCGAACAGCACAATTTACAGAGAAGCACTCAAAGCAACCGAATCAATCCATTCACCTGCGGTCGGTTTTGTCAAGCCACAGGACATAACCGGGAGAACAACAGAAGTCCAATTTAAGCAAAATAACACAATCATACAATTGTTGCTTAAATTGACTGAACAAATCGAGGATCTGAAGGTAGCAGTCAAAAGACTCGAGGCTGTGAAAGGGAAAGAAGGTACTCAACCTGACGACCTGACTGACTCTCTGGAACAGATCCAGCAACAACTTCAGAAACTGAGCTTAGGAGAGCCCAGTAAGCAGGCAATACCAAAACCGAAAGGCAAACTTTTTGTGTTCAAAAACCCAAAAGAAATATTTGAAGCCGAGAAAAAGAAGGCAGCATGAGTAGAACGCAAACAACAACAGAGGCAGCAAGACCATCAGTGTCAGAAAGAGACACAAATCAAACCCCTACTGTTGAAGACCAGATCCGTGGCTATCGCCTTGGATCTAGACTCAGATTTGAGGCTCAAAGGAGGCTCCCTGGTCAATCTCGACGGTACCAGCGAAGCCTTGAGTCGCAAATGAATCCTGATGCTGAGCTCAACATCTCCCAATACAGACGAGCACAGCAAGTCCCAGCAGAAACTCTGTACCAAGCTGGATGGTCAGAGAGCAGGCACCGAGTATACCAACACTACTCGGATGAAAGAACGTTGGTCACAGATGGCCAGCAAGTGGAGCTACCGTTCATCTCTGAAGAAAGTTTTAACAGACTTTTGCAAGAAGGGCTCCAACATCTGCATATCGGACTGATTATGGTTCGATTGTACACGTTGCATAGGCGAAGTGCAGGTGTGAATGCACTAGTGTTAATCAGAGACACTAGATGGCGAGATGATAGAGCTGTCATCAGCTCTATGGAGATGGATCTCACATCTGGGACGCAGTTGGCGTATACTGCCCCAGATATGACTCTAAGTATCCGTGACTTCAGAGATCACATTCAACTAGTGATTCAAACTCACGGGTATGAAGGATGGCAAGGTGGAGAGAGTAATCTTTTACTCTCAAGGTCTCTAATTGGACGATTGTCCAATACAAGCCACACAAATTTCAGATACAATGTTCAGAACGTGGCGGACCACCTAGCAAGTCGAGGAGTTCGGGCCATCCCTGGCTCGCAACGTACAACCACAGAACTCCGTGGAAGGCAGTGGCTTGTGAGACCAGCTGTCATCTCACAAGCTCAGAATCCCCAAGTAGCACGAATCCGAGCAAGGACAGACTGCTCACTATCCGTCAGATTTTCGGGGTATACAACAACAACCCCTGAACAAGAAGCTATTCGTGGAGAAAATGATGAGGAAGAACTCGAACAAGAATTCATCAATCTACTCACGCTAGATGATGATTGGCCATATGAAGATGATCCAGAATTTCCAGAAATCTATTCAGACCCTGAGGAATTCAGTGAAAATGACGAGACTGAGCAAGATGATGGTCCCTTATTGGGAAAATGGTTCTTGGCAATACTCAAAGCCGAACAAACTGAACCAACAGTTGAAATGATGGAACCTATATATCCGTATCAATGGTTCGCTATTGAACAACTAGACAACGAAGACGAACTCGTGCAAATGACATTTGCAGAGTTTAATTGGCTAGAAACTGTTGATGCAGAAAGTGAGTGGTTTGAGGAACAAGCCCTCATGATGACCTGTCAATGGGACGAGTCGGACGAAGATGAGATACTCTCCACGGTGCAATTCCTGTCTCAATTGGGTGCACCAGCAAACCAAGATGAAGACTTGCTAAGTCTTCTAGCGAAAGGTGGTGGGGAAGATGTCAGTTCCCCAAATTCTAAAACAAAGTGGGACGAGGATCTATTCGAGACAGTTTATATGATAGAAGAGATGGAATACCCACAATTCAAAAATCTCAAAAAGAAAGTGGAGACTGTACTCTCAACTGCAGAGTCTTCACTTACAAGAATACCACCTGAACCAATCATGGGACCGGCCATGTACCCACCTGGTTCAAGGCAACCCCAGAACCTCCAAATCCCAGAGATAAAGGCACGGTTGGACAACATCCGCGGTGGCTATGCAAGGCAAATGAACGAAAGGTTTAACCTGCCAACAGCCCAAGCCAGTCAAGGCGCAATCCTAGTTTTACCAGAAGATATTGGGTTATACTCAGAAGTTATCTCCCGATGGGAATCAATCACGCTCAATCTGGTAAATGAGAAAAACTGGGCAGATAACAAATCAAAGGTCAACTACATCGAAAATCTCCTAGGAGAAACGGAGAAAAAGACCTGGATTCAGTGGAGAATGGCATTTCCCACTGAATATGAAGAACTAGTGAACATCGCTGATGATCCGCAAAATGTAATATCACAAATCAGACGAATGTTCCTGTTGGAGGACCCAACAACCGGGTCCACTGAAGAGCAAGATCGAGCGTACAACGACCTGGAGAGGCTTTCATGCCACAATGTGAAAGATCTTTTCGACTATATAAATGATTATAAGATCTTAGCGGCAAAATCAGGAAGGATGTTCATATCTCCTGAACTCTCGACAAAATTTTTCAGAAAGATGCCTCCAATTATTGGTGGAGAAATTGAGAAGGCATTTGCTGAAAAATACCCAGGCAACACTGTAGGTGTTATTCCAAGAATACATTTTACCTACCAGTACCTGGCAGAGCAGTGTAAGAGAGTTGCACTCCAAAGAAGCCTCAAAGATCTCTCATTCTGTAGCCGCATACCAGTGCCAGGTTACTATCAAAAGAATAAGAAGTATGGTCTTCGAAAGGCGAAGACATATCGGGGCAAACCACATGATACGCACATCAGAGTATTCAAAAGAAAGCACGCAGATAAAGTAAGGAAATGCAAGTGCTTTATATGTGGTGAAGAAGGACATTTTGCCCGCAACTGCACAAGGCAAAAAGGCAACATTGCAAGAGCAGCCATAGTCGAAAATCTAGACCTAGATGATGACTGGGATGTGCTCTCGGTGGATCAAAATGAACCAGATAGCGATGCAATCTGTTCATTTTCTGAAGGAGAAGGAGGTACTAGTCATTCTTTGATGGCTGGTATGAATGAGGTTCCGTACGAAACCGCAATGATGATATCGAGTGAAGAAATCTCATGGCGAGTGATAACCTCAGTGCCCCAAGAAATCCAAAATTGTGCGCATCAATGGGAGGACAACAGTCCAGTGGCGCAAGAATTCATGAGGTGTCTGTTCTGCAAGGAGCAGACTAATCCAAGGATGAGGGCACATTGCAGTTTATGTCATTTGACTGTCTGCCCAATGTGTTCGAGATTCAACCTGGGAAGAAGGTTGACAATACAAAGATCAAATCTCCAGTATGACAACAAGGATACCCTAATTAATGAGCTGATTGGGTATACAAATTTCCTCTTAGCAGAAAACCAAAGGCTAAAGGAAAGAATTGAAGAATTGGAGATGGGAAAGGATCTGGATGAAATGCGAGATCCAACAAAAGGAAAAACCCCTGAAAAGCAAATTTTTGAAGAAGTAGATTCGGATGATGAAGCAATTGAAAACCATATCCAGAAACGAAATGGAGTGGTAATCAAGATGCTGACAGATAGAGATGAATACATCAGTACCCAAGTTCCAGATCCGAGAAAAGGGAAGAGAGTCTTAAACAGACTTTACAACATTGAGCTGACAATGGAAATACCAGGTGTTGAGAAGTTCAAAATCCAAGCAATTTTGGATACTGGCGCAACAGTTTGCTGCGTAGACCAGAATGCAGTTCCAAAAGAAGCTTTGGAACCAAGTGCGTACCCCATTCAAATCAACGGGGTTAACTCTTCTCAAATAGCCAACCAAAAACTCAAAGGCGGAATGATGGCTATTGAGGAAAACCGTTTTCGTATCCCTTTCACCTATGCATTCCCAATGGAGCAGAGGGATGGGATCCAAATGCTGATTGGTTGCAATTTCATCCGAGCCATGCAAGGAGGGCTTAGGATTGAGGGCCAAATGGTAACATTTTACAAAAATGTTACAACAATTGCGACAAAAGTTGACGCTGAGGTGGCAGCTTCAGCAGCAATCGAAGAACTAGAGTTGTCTGAGTTAGAGTATTTTGAGATTCAGAGAATCACTGCATACTCCTGTGGTGAAGAATCACAGAAATTTAAGGAAAGATTCAGACCCCTTTTGGAGAGATTAAGAGAACAAGGGTACATTGGAGAAAATCCTCTCCAACACTGGGAAAAGAATAGGGTTAAATGCAAGTTAGACATTATCAACCCGGATATCACAATCCAAGACAAGCCCCTGAAACATGTCACACCAGCAATGAAAGAGCAATTTGACAAGCATGTTCGGGCGCTACTCAAGATTGGAGTGATACGACCCAGTAAGAGCCGACACAGAACCATGGCAATGATGGTAAACTCAGGTACATCAATAGATCCAAAGACTGGTGCTGAAATCAAAGGCAAGGAGCGTATGGTATTTAATTACCGCACCCTCAATGATAATACCCACAAAGACCAATATAGTTTGCCAGGAATTAATACCATCCTTAAGAAAGTCGGCAACAGTCGGATTTATTCAAAATTCGACTTAAAAAGTGGGTTCCATCAGGTGGCAATGGATCCTGAATCGGTTGAATGGACGGCTTTTGTCGTTCCAAATGGCTTGTATGAATGGCTAGTTATGCCATTCGGGTTGAAAAATGCACCAGCAATTTTTCAAAGAAAGATGGACGACTGCTTCCGGGGAACGGAAAACTTCATAGCAGTCTACATCGATGATATACTGGTGTTTTCTGAAGATGAAGAACAACATGCCAAACACTTGGAGGCAATGCTGACAATTTGTGAGAAATGGGGGCTTGTACTCTCCCCAACTAAAATGAAAATAGCTGTACAGGAAATCGAATTCCTAGGTGCAGTTATTGGAAACAGAAAAATCAAACTTCAGCCGCACATAATCAAGAAAATCATTTCTTTCGATGAAGAAAAATTGAAGGAAAAGGCTGGTATGAGGTCATGGCTTGGCATCCTCAACTATGCCAGATCATACATACCGAAATTGGGAACATTACTTGGGCCATTATACTCAAAAACAAGCGAACACGGTGACAAAAGGCTCAAAAGCTCAGACTACGAGATCATCAGAAAGGTCAAGCAAGCGGTGCAGCAGCTCCCAGATCTCGAGTTACCTCCGGAAGGATCCTACATTATCCTTGAAACAGACGGATGTATGGAAGGATGGGGTGGAGTATGCAAATGGAAGAAAGCAAAGCATGACCCCCGAAACACGGAGAAAGTTTGTGCGTATGCAAGCGGGAAATTCCCAGTGATTAAATCCACAATAGATGCAGAAATTTATGCTTGCATGGAAACAATGAAGGCACTCAAGATTCACTACCTGGATCAAAAGGAAATCACTCTCAGAACTGATTGCCAGGCCATAATTAGTTTCTATAACAAGTCAGCACAAAACAAACCTTCAAGAGTCCGATGGATTAATTTTGTTGACTTTGTTACAGGAACAGGAGTGCAAGTAAATTTCGAGCACATTGATGGCAAAATGAATGTGCTAGCTGATTCGTTATCACGGTTAACAGCAAATATGGTGAAAACCGGAAATTGCTATTTTGTTGATGAACAATTGGCCGATTTAGAAAAGGTGCTCGAAGAAACAAAAGGAGCTCCTGAGGAGATAATCAAGCATCTAGCAACGATTATCGGGCATATTGATAATATGCTAGATGAAAAACCTTTATTTCAAAACCTCTAGAGCAAGGCGATAAGCGGGCATGGTGGACCGCTGGAAAAACCCACTATACCCTGTATCTTAGGAACTGTCTGGTAGTAATCTACGGAAAGCTACTGACATTTTTAGTTTTCTTATAATTTTCATTTTGTGTGAATTTTTCAGAAAAATGGTGCTTGATCATCTGAGGAACCTCATGAGAATCCATGAAGGAAGTTCAACAATCGGGTTCAGACCAGGAAGCCGGCAAGCATTTCAGCAGGCCGAAAGATGGGCAACCTCAGGAAGAGAGTTAGACTCTCTTCGGGATTATGAAATAATAACTGGTGATTTACTAACAATGTACCCACGGTCTTTTCACTGGGAAGGAACCATGCTACTTAGGCTTGAGGAAATTCATAAGGAGCAAATACAAAGGACTATTGATGAAGTCGAAAGGCTCATGGTCTTGAATTATTTGCAAAAGATTCGCCTAGAGCAGGAGGCATCCAAGGACAACTGGGCTAGTACTGCACTAGGACCAGTTAATCATAACATTGATGAGCTGTTAGCAATTCACCAAAAGATGCGATCGATCCAGCAAGGCCATTATTATTAGTGAGTCCCACCATTATAAGGGAATCACATTATTGTGTTTGCTTTCGGTGCCACTACGGTAGTGCGCATCTTTTCTTTTTCTTTATTTACTGTCACATGGGTTGGCACGAAATGAGTGGTTTGCTTTTATTTCTTTTTGGGCAATTATTGTACTAAAGATGCCCACTAGTTTGCTAAGGACATACCAACTGTGGTAGACGAATAATTGAAATGGACGATGGGGCCCATATGCGCACCCGCATTCAATTATCGAGCTCACCAACCGGTAGCGTTCCTTCTATATAAGCAGTAGGATGTTTCACTAAGAGGGCATGACCCAACTTAGTAATCATCTCCTCTTCTCTTGTATCATTTGCCAGATATCAATAAAATTTCCTCTTTTTCCTCTCAAAACTTTGGAACCAGTATTCATTAGTAATCAGAAGTTTCAAAGTCGATCCGATCATTATTATCCTATTCTGGTATCAGAGCGAGGTTTGTATTCTTAATATTATGGCTTTCTAATTTTCTAATTATTCTGGGTAGGCACCTAGGGGGAGATTATACCAAACTAATAAAATTGTTTAAATTAATCAACCAGAAAACGTCAGTTAAAAGTGAAATTTTGAGGAACCAAAAGAATCATCCTGCCGTACAGTACCTAGGAAAAAGGAAAGATCGCGGGTAAACACGATGATGTGAGGTTATAGCCAAAGAAAACCAACTTAAAATTGGCAAAGTAAAGGAAGATTAATTAATAATCTGGGTACACAGTTTTGGGTACACATAGCAGAAAATTTTGCTCAAAGTGGCAAAATCATAAGGGTGACCACATTTTTGGGTGGCAAAAACAGAAGGTTTAACTTTCGGGTGGCAATTGCTAGATTTCACAAATTTTGGGTGGCACAGAAAAAATTATCCCTTATTTTTTTCCTTATGTTTTTCAGAATGATGTTGTACCAGTAAGATTCACTATGATTACCATATGATTTATTGACATCGATAAAAAAAAAAGTGAATCTTTGCAACATTTCATCTTATTAATTTCTTTTATAATTTATCTATTTGTGCTTTGGTTGATAGATATAGTAAAAATGAACTACCAATAAAAATTACTACAATAGTAAAATTTTGAAAAAAAAAAACAAAAAAAATAGATCGCGTAACGCGCGAGATCCCCACTAGTTAATAGAATTTTCCAGTATCCGTAGAATATTAACTGCGGTTATGAGAAATTGAATAGTCATAGTAAATATTTTAGAGAAGTCTTACAATTTCTTTTTATTTAAACAACTTTTTAGTTGTTTTTTTTTTCCCGTTTGAACAACTTTTTAATTGCTATAACTAGAGCCTTGAACCTAAATTGCGGACTAGCTAAATTTTTTTTTAAAATCAATAATCAATTTAAGCTTCTAAATTCCATCTACATATTAAAATCTTATTTGAAAATCAAATTGTACATTTTTACTAATATTTTTTTTTTACTTAAGAAGAATTAATATTAAAATTCTAGAATATTTAATGGAATTTATTCTCTTTATTTTTTTCAAAAAAAATTCTCTTAAACTAGAAAAATAGCCAAAAAACAATAAAAAAGTAGAATTTATTTTATATAAGTGCAAAAATAATCTCTTATATTTCGGCATGCAGATCAAATCAAACGTTTCAGATTGACAATTAAATTTATAATCAAATTTTGGAATCATAGCACCTGCCAATAATTGTATGATGCATTACACCATAGCCTCACTCAACAAACAACACAACAATAACAAACAACAACTAAATCTTTTGTCCCAAACAAGTTGGGGTAAGCTAAACAAGAAAGGGAAAAAGGAACCCAGCATAAAGATCATAAAAAATAATATAAGATATAAAAGTATTAAATATTAATACTAATAAAAATAATAGTAATAGAGTTTTGCTATGGTGAGTTGCAACTCACCAAAGGGTCGGTGAGTTACGATCAAAACATCTAGATCTAGTTTAAAATGATCGATCTAAACCATCTAATATGATCTTCTTACTGAAATCTCCATACAGACCAAATTTTATATATTTTTTTGAAATTTGTAAGTATTTTTTTTCGATTTTTTAAAAACTGCTACTTTTGAACGGTTCAAAACTAATTAGATTAACAATTTTCTAAAATTTCAAAAAAATACTTAAAAATTTTGAAAAAATGTAAAATTTGATCTGCATAGAGATTTCAATAGATAGATCATATTAGACGGTTGGATAAGTCATTTTAAATTAAATCTAGGAGTTTTGATCGCAACTTGGTGAGTTGCAACTCACCATAACAAAACTCGTGATAAAACCTACTGTTATTGAAGAAATAAAACCATTCTATGCAACAATGTATCAAGAATATTGACTGACAAAAAAATTTAACAGAAGAAAGATTTGTAACTAAAGGAACAGATAACCCATGATTAATAAAGTTTATTCCTCATCTCCAAACCGAAGGGGCCAGTGGTCTAGCCTTCACATTTATTAAGAACAATAATACAATTTTACATTATCTATCTCTCTTTAAACTCTATTAACGACAGTTACTTTATAGGGACAAAAAAGAAAGAAAAGAATAAAGAGAAAAATAAAACAAAGACATAGCACAACCCTTCGGGTCTATAAAATACCAATCCTAGGTTAGTATATCACACTCGTGGTCTCGTGGATATATATTATTTGTAGCACTCAGAGGAGGAAATTTTATTGTTACAGATGGATGTCATGTCCTCATCGAGCACCAAATTTGACACGTTACTTCACAATTAGGTGATTGGCACAATAAATAGTTCCGTCTGACAAATGGAACTTGCTTAACCTAGCAAAACCATCTATATCTATATCTGTACATGTACTACGCATGAAAAAAAAATAAAAATTGGTTGTTGGGGTGACTAATAAATAAATTTGGATGGCTTGGTTTCTAAGATGCATATCAAAAGTTCTCTTTGTGGAATTCAAATTTCGTACTGGTCTTCCTTGAAAAGTCCTGTGCTAGCTGACGTAGATCTTTGGTCAGCACTGGGGCCCCACAATAGAATACTCCTGAAATGTCACAAAAAGAATGCATTATTAGTACAGGGATCTTATATATATTATATAAATTTCATTCATGCGATATAAAAGAATAATAGCATGAACAAAACTAGAGAAAGGGGCTGTTTGGATTCCCAAGGAATTTGGAGAAATTCATCTTCCTACCATAAATTTATTATAAACAATCCAAACTATTCACAAAGTTACACACTTCTCAATAAATTTATTCCTAGGAATTGCAACTTCCCCAACTTCCCCAAATTCCCCAAGCATAACATGGTGGGGTTGTCAGATGAGAATGAGCTTAAATTGGACAAAGTCAACTTCATAGAAAGGTAACCTGAATGGCCCAGATTTTGTGGTGGATATAATAATTTGTCATACTAATTTGTCATACTTTGGCATATCAAAAATATACACTTGCCTCTTGAAAAGCTTTCACTTATCTAATCCACAAAGAGCCACTGACCACATACTTATTTTTCTATCCTATCCTGGTACTACTATTTAATGTTTGAAATACAATCTCTTTTAAACATTCAAATCTCGTTGTGTGTAGCTTTCAACCATGTCACTGCCTCATAGAACTTTTTACTCACAAATCCATTGCGTTGCTTCTTTTTTAAAGTCATATATAGTGAAGATATTAGATATCCTAACTATTACTTAAATATTAAGTCACCAACAACAATCTAGATGGACCAAAACAAAAAGCATAAATCAAACATCCTGTGCCAACTGCAAATTACGGAAATAATTTTGTGGAAATCCCACAAATGTTCCTTACATTAAACAGTGCGGTGCCAAACATGTAAGCATAGTTATAGCCCCATAAAAATGTTCCTTTCATGGATATGTCTGGTCCAGTATTGCGTGGAAATTAATATCAGTCACTAATTTCATATTGGATCAGGACCAATCAGATGGACCCTCAGAAAACACATCGTATAAATTAAATAGTGCTTAGTAAGTGAAATACAAGAAGCAAGCTCTTTATATTTATTTTCAGTCAAAGATGAATTATCATTTTGTTGAATATCTCTAGAAGAAGAAATATTTATTTCTCAACTAGCTCATCGCAAGTTGGTATTTGGTAAAAGAACAAACAAATTCAACATTGAAAAATATAAGGCGGTTGGAACTCATGACAAACACCACTCTGTTTTCCACTTTTGACAAGGGACTAGTATGCAACCAAAAAGTAAATAGATGCAGTAAAAAGAAAAGAAAAGAGAACTCACCAACACGCTTTTCTCGGTGGTTGAGTGCAATTCGTTTGTATACACTTCTCCAGTTGGGTCTCGCAAAGTGTGTCTTGACTCTGGTCCCTGCGACCACATCAACCCCATTCTTGGCATAATTCAATTGTTGCAACATAGCAATCAGAGCAGAACGTGCATCTCCCTCCTCATACACACTTGTACAATAATTATGCAATTCTATAACTCCATTTTTATCTGCCTCTGCCACGTCATTCATCACACCTCTGAACCACTCAAATGACCCCTGCTCTCTTGTCACCCAGTAAAAATATGCACGCCTTGTGTTGAATGTGGAACTGGATCTATTTGGGTTGTAACTCATGTTATGTTGGGCCGACTCAAGGTCATCAGGTGAGAGAGAGTCGAGCTGCCCAATGTTATTGATTATGTCCTTTATGATGGAGATGAAAGGTGTAGCACCAATGCCTAAACCTACTAGAAGCACTACTTCATATTGCTTATAGTCCTGTGCTGGTGCACCGTAGGGTCCATCTATCAATACACGTGGAAAGCTGTACATAAAGGTTCAAATGTTGTTCAGGGGGTATAAATGTAAATAGATGTAGTAATTGCGAATTTAGAAGAACAGCTAATTGTAGAGGGCTGGCAAGAGATACAGCACCACAAAAATTTAAAAAGATCAACAAATTTCAATCCACCAAAACCAAGATATTAACATAAGTTCAGAAAAGGCTCATCAAACAAAATAAACACACCTCAGTTTAAATTTCCAATTAACAACCAAAATCATTTTCCACAAGAAATTATGTAAACCTTCACACATTTACTTCTTTGAAAAGATAAGGTTACCTGACATTTATAAATAAAAAAATAGAAACTAAAGAGAGGAGTTCAAATAAAGTAATTGCCAAGGGAACAACTCTAACAATATGAAAGAGACAATGGGGGTAGGAATCAAAATTCAAAAGAACAAATTGTGAAAGAAACTCTTTTGTCATGTGGTGTTGATTTTCAGAAACGGTTGGCTATCTATCAATCAGATGACTTGTGGCCTTATCCAGCTAAGCAACTAACAGGCCCCACAAGCAGTCTCAAGTCCCAATCTATCCCTATCTATTTTCTTTTTTCTTAACAGTTGAAAATTGGCCTTTAATTTTTCAGTCTTTTCTCCCTGTGGAGTACTTTTGGAAACAATTTCTTGCTGTTGTCTTTAGAACGGACAAAAGGAGCAAATTTTGTTGAAAACTTATAAATGGGATGAAACATAATTTTCAACTGCTATTTTAAATAAGTACATAGCATTATACTGTATACTGGTACATGTTGAACACAGGAGTTTAATATAGTCAAATACATTAATTTGACTGATTTTGGACCGAGAGGTGTTTGAAATTTGTTTTAGATGCAAGTTAGATAAAAGAAATCCTAATTCTAGACCAGAAGAGCATCAAGTAAAAGATGAAATATAGAAAAAGAAGAACAGACTGGACTTGCTGACTTGTTGTAAATCAACTCACTTGGGAATGGAGTTGTGGCTGTCTCTATCATAATCAGCACGCAAAAGACCACTCCTTCCATCTGACGGTGGCTGGCACACCTGATAACAACCAAACCATTCAACATTATATCTCTAATTCTTCTTTTCATAAAATCTGGGATTAAAGTGGAAGCAATTCCAGGTTAGTAGGTTGTTAAAATTTTATAAAAGGTACCTTGGAGAAGACATTTTTAAGCTCCCTTGTCCAGTCTCCCAATGTTCTTATATGAACACTGACGTAATCATCCTGTGGCGCAGAGGTGATAGAGAAAGGATGCCTGTTTTAAATTAGTTTAACAATGAGGACAAATTAACACCAGATTGATAAACAATACATTAACATGGTGAACACATACCTTTCTTAAATAAAAATATTGAGGTGACATCAAATAATTGCAACTTTTAACATGGGCATGTTCATACACTTATACTTAAAACAAATATGAGTAGCAATTACAATATTCTTTTTTTCAGAGAGATACTAGATAGTGGCTATCTAGTTAGCAATTACAATATTTAATTTCCAATTCTGCAGTTATAGAAGATACTGCTACCAACGTCGATAGGAACTGAATTTCACATTGGCATACTAACAATTCAAAAGGCAATATAAACAAAACACTTTACACAGTGGAGGAGGAAATGTACCATTGGAAAGGAGACACGGCAGCACAGTTAACAAAAATATACTGGCCGCTACGGTATCTGAATCCTTGTGGCTTCGACATGTGCAATGTCAACACATTACCAGGATAGACAGCTACTTTCAATATCTTGACTGGCCTTACACTCGATCTTAGTGCCCTCATTAACCTCTCGCCAGCATATAGAGTCATTGGTATTGCTAGATACATCCAAGTCTGTTATCAAAAAGAGGAAATATGGTTATTAAGCTTCATAAATTAATTAAAATGTTATCATTTTCAAAGAAAGGGTTTGTGTAATTACCGTCTTCTTGTACCACTTGTGGGAAAGATAGAGAAAGATCCCATGGATAATGAGCAAAGCATAGACAATCACAAAGAGGTGATGTGAGTACCAAAATGCATTAAAACCAGTGAGCCGGTTTAGTGGACCTGGAAGCCTGATTCGGCCACGCCTGAACCAAGGAGTGGCAAGCGTAAATGCAATGGCCATTAGAACTACCATCACCACACCTGTCCATCCTTCTGTGCCTTTAACAAACCACCAATAGTCATCAGGCCTTTTGTCACCAAAAAATGGTTTCATTGGCCCATATTGTGCATCAGTTGCATGTAATAGACGCGGGAAATCACATGTTAAATGTGAAATTGCATGTAATCCAACACCAATTGTTATTCCCACTGCAATCACCTGCATAAAATAGTCGAATTTGTCAAAATGAGCGAAAGTTCATAGGTTCTTTTATCTTCTTAATTAGTCAATAATTATTATAAAGTAATAATATCAATGCGAACCTTATGAAAATTGAGATTATCATCAAATGGTAGGACATCGCCTAGCCTAGTCTTATTGCGTATCCATGTGATCGTGTTACGACAAACTGGGAGTAAAATGAGTGCCATGTTGAACTTTAGTGTTTCTGCTCCACCCTTGGCGACACATACACAGTAACCCATTACGTGGAAGACTGCACGGTTCCTATACTGAATGAATTTCCATGTGAAAAGAGCTATGCAGATGCTTAGCCAGGCCGCCATCACCCAAACTCTCTTCCAGTTGTCTTCTATGAAATATTTGGTTGCTTGGTACCACCGCCTCAGCGGGTTTGGTTCCTTTGTCGGTCTCAGGTTCTGGCTCAGCATCTGGCTTAAGTTTTTGCTGTTGGTTGTTGTGCTGAGTTGTACTGACCGGCTAGGGCCTTCTAGCAATAGCATTTCTAAGTTGTATATCTGTTCAATTTAATGAAAACTCAAATATAAGTCCCTTAATTAAAAAATAAACGGAAGCAATATGTTTTAAATGTGGTTGAATTAATAAAGTTGACCTCGATGTAGCCTAGGCCATTGGGGTCTAGTTCTTCCATAATTAACCTAGCATACTCCTCAGCCTGTTCTTGGATCTTGGACAACTTATTTGCTGAAGCACTTAGAATAATGATCTGTTTAATAACCAATAAAATATAATTACCAAGTACCCAAAATTCAAAATGAAAATGATTGATACTATGCAAAACAGAGAGAAAACCGTACAAGTCGGTATTAATTTTTGTCTCCATATTTGTCGGAATATTTTAAAAAATCAGTACTAAGATATTTTATTTTAACCAATTTTATTTATTTATTTTTTTTGTTAGAATTGTGGACAGCAAAGGATCCAAAAATGAGCCCAACATGTCCGACTATCAAAAGGAACCAAAACAAGTACAAAACGTCACAGCTGACGTATCAAGTCCTTATTGACCATATTATTGGGATTACGACTCGGATGGAATGCCATCCAATCAAATTACGCCACACTACTCATAGTAAAAGAACGTAAATAATTCATGGTGCGCATGAAGTAAGAGCATTACCTGCTTGACCTCCTCTTCAGTAATTCTTCCATCGGCGTTCTTGTCTACCCTGTTTAATATCAACAGCCCATTTTTTTTCAAAAATAATTGGCCAAAAATAAATGCAACGAAGAAAACGCAAATTAAAAATTTCTAAAATAAGCTCACTTCACTCACATGTCAAAGAAAGTTTGAAGCCTAGAATCAAAACTCTGATCCGAAATTTGATCCCAGAACTCTCTCAAATCAGCTTTACTAATAGTATCTCCGGTTATATTTCTTCTCCTTGCCAAAGCATCAAAAAGTTCATTGGCAAATTCTGCTTCCTTTATCCCTACAAAAATATAATTACCAAATTTCACTCTATCAGCTCTCTCTAATTATCAAAACAATTATAATAGGAAGCGATCGAACAATAATTTCTCAATTATAACTAAGTACCTATGCACAGGCCAAATTTTGATTTGTCAAGCAATCCGGCGGCAGAGGCAAGTTCATCGAACCGCTTTTCGACAGCTGGCCACCCGGCCCCACCATCAGTCTTACTGATAAACTTGAGCCCCTTGAGCGCATGCGCAGCAGCCGATTTAGACCTGTCAATGCGGGCTCCAGTTCGCCGGGAAATGGAGGCTAGTCGTCTCAGCTCCTGAGACACCTGTCTAAATTTAGACGAAGCAGACCGCATCAGGTTCGAGCCGAACGAACCCGGTCGCTTCTCCAATGTCTTCGCCAGAAGCAAGACATCAGGATCATCCTCTGCAGTGCCACCTCCATTGATTCCAGCTGGCTTGACGCTGTGCACCGCCACGGAATCATCCCTCACGTCTAGCGTAATCTCCACATACGCCGAGTCGTCGTCTCCATTGGAGGATCGAGTACTACCTGGAGAGGTGAGAGCGGAGTCGTTGAAACGCGCGCTCTTGCGAACCCCACGCTTGTTGAGGGGACCACTGAGGGGCCCACTATAGGGGATTCGGTCGGCGGAGGCAGGGGCGGATGAGGAGGTGGCGGGGCTCGTCAGCTCCGCCTCCACTATGTCGTCTGTTCCCATTTCTCAGATCGGATCAGAATTCAGATCAGAAGAGAGCGTTTTTGAGAGGTGATAAAGAGAGTGAAACAGTTTCGGGATTGGAGCGTTAGAGGTTGTGTGTGTGGGGAAGGGAAAGAAGGTGGGAGGATTTATATATAAACTATTTGGCGGTTCTGGGTTCTACAAATCTCGCTTTCTTTTTTGTGCGGAGTAAAAAAAATATTTACTATGGAGTTATTACTGTCTCTCGGAATTGATTGTTGGTTATGGATTATGGTAGATAATTGAGATTAGGTCGGAATATTTATAGGTCCGATGCGTGTACTTCTCTGACTGACCGTTGATTGGGATAGAGTGTCGGTCCCAGACTTTTATTGCAATTGTTTTATTTATTGATAAAGTGAAGATAAGTTTTTCTGGCTTTTATTGTATTTATTGATGATTGAGTAATTGGACCGGTAATTGCTTATATATTCACATATATACCTTATATTTTAAAAAAATTTTATAACTACTTGTCTTATTTAGGAAGTTTTGACAATATATATGGTAGCAGAAAATTGAAAGAGAGGCCGATAGAAAAGTCACAGACTCACAGCTTCGGAAAAGATTTCACAATAATAGTTATGTATCGAAAAAAAAATAGCAGTGCAAGCATATATTTCTCAGTCTTTTTTTTTTTTGTGATTCAGTGTATGGCATTAAAACTTTTCTCACAAGTAAACCCCCTAATCTAATTTGCGTTTGCCATAAGTTTTAGTTTGAAAGAGTACTGATAACTTAAATAATGTTAGAATAGATCAAATAGTGTGTATTTATCTTTTCATTCCTTTTTACTTATTCTCTAATTTATTCTTGTAAACTTTTACAAAATTATTTAACATTATTTATTATCAATTTATCATACAAAATTTTGAATATAAAAATTGTCTTTAAAACAAAGATATGACGAATTTGAAAGTTTTTCAAAATGGCAAGATAAAAAAAAGTTAGAGAACATTTTCTCCGTGCCCTAAAAAAAGTGAGGAAATTGTAGATTTGTCACCCAAAACTAACTTCTTTTCTTTTTGCCACCCCATATGAATATCACCAATTCCTTTCTTATACAAACACAAATCACCTTGAAGAAAAATCTAGATTTTTTTTTTCATTTGCTTTGATATTTCCTCCACGCTCCAGAAACACTCGACTTTGAATCGCGCCAGCTGGTTTCCAGCTTTGTCGTACGAAGAATCGAGATCGGACCTAGCGTTGGAATTGTCTCTGCCATTTTTGAAATTTTTTTCTGTTTGTTTTCAGAAATTTTGCTGGGTATAATGGTAAAAAAATTATGTTTGTATTATTTTACTTCTAAATGTATTATATATATATACAGGTGACAATTAGGAAATAAATTAGTGATGTAGGGCGGCAAAACGAGAAAAAAATAATTTTAGATGACAAATCCATAATTTTCTCACTTTTAGTGACACCTAGAAAATTTCCCCAAAAGTTATTGCGCTTGAGAACCAAAGGCGACACCCTTGATTTATTAGACACATCGTATTAATTTCCAAATTTTTTTTTAAAGGTTTATATTTTGGTAATTACGAAAATAAATAAAATAATTGACTGACAAGACGGTTGAAGACTCAGCTCTTAATTATCAAAACGTCAAAAATGATAAATTACAAAAGCGCTGATTATCTGATTTGAAAATGGTTAGATGGACCGTTTGCAAACCTGATGTGATCAAACAACTTCGTAGCAGTCAAGAGTAGGTGGACGCCAGGCAACTATTGTCAACCACAGATTCGCGTCAAATCGCGTGGTTTTATTGACGTCGTTCCCTTGTTTTTTTACATTACAAATTTTTAAGTTCAAAAACCGGCGGAGTCATGCATGCTTGCATGCAGAATACATCCTTCTGTGTATTGACCCGGTCTGATGGCCCCAAAAGGGGAAAAAAAAATATATCCAATGAAGGTGGGTAGACTAGTGTTGGTCTCCTTTCTAGTAGTCCGCCGAATTTTGCTTATTTTCTTAATCAATAGTTGAACCATGACCAATAGTTTTTGTAATTTTTTAATTGAGCAGATCCGGAGAAAAAAAGGGTATTTCGGTTACGACTTACGAAGATAAATTTTATTTTATTTTTTCTTTCTTCCAAAAAAATATTTATGGGTCTTTTTGGAAAACATTAAACTATGATAGTCAAACAAGTATAATGTTACATCATTTTAATCGTATTATGAATTATTGATGATTCAATACTTCATTTTTATCCAACGGCTTTAGTTATATTTTCTAAATTGATTCAATTTCTAATGATATTGATGGTGTACAAAAAATCCAAAGAATTATCACTTTAAAATTAGAGGATTTGAGAAGTGCAAAAAAAAGGTTTTTATCTAATATTTTTTAGTATATCTAATTAAAACAACAAATTTAACAAGAATTGTAATAAGTTTATAAGACAATTAGTCAATCTATACCTAACCCCATTTGCTTAATTAGTATCGTGTAACACAAGACTCGATTGCCCTCTGTATAATTAACAACCATTGGTGAGATGCTTCATTACACACTACACGAAAAAAAGCCTTCTGTAACGGTTAATAAAATAGATCTGTAACGGTTCACATACCGTTACAGTAACCTCCGTTACAAAAGGTTAAATAACCGTTACATATTTGTAAACGGTTTTCTTTAAATAACCGTTACAAAAGATAAAAATATGTAACTGGTTTTGTCTTTTAACCGTTACAGATTGATATCATCTATAACGGTTATTAGATAAAAACCGTTACTAATCTATGAAACACTATACTTTATGCCTTTAATTTTGTTACGGTTATTATTAAATAACCGTTACAGAATCTTATTTTTTTTTAAAAAAAAATATATATTTCTGCTAGCACGGCCAACCTTAAGCATTGCAAGCACAATCATATAATTAACCACATCATATAAACATGCAAGCACGAATAAGCATAAAATTAATATAAATAGCATAATAATATTTTTGTTGCTAGAGATACAATCATAATCATGCATATCCATAATATAAACCTAATATAAATAACTACCGCTATCGATCACTCGACCACGACTTTCATCCATCCGATAAGGCTCGGCCACGACTTTCATCCATCCGATAAGGATCGGCCACGGCTTTCATCCATCCGATCAGGCTCGGCCACGGCTTTCATCCATTCGATAAGACTCGGTCACGGCTTTCATCCATCCAATGACCTTGCAAAAGCATTAGCGGCAAGAATTAATATTCATATACTATCAAGTATGGATGTATATATGACTAAAATCAAAGAAGTTTAAATTATTTTTAAGTCATATACAATGCAGTAACAGACGTGTAACATGTTCTCTTAAACTTATGGAAGCAAATTGAAGCTCTTTCGATAATATGTCTATGATTAATAAATTAATGCTAGTAACAACGGCAGATGCAAGTTTGGGCACCCCATACATCCATTATTTTGTTTGACAATAAAAATATTTCTAATCTTTAGTTGATCTCTTATGCAGGATCAGCAAATTCCTAATTATTATACAGCAAATCAAGTGAGCTAACAAGGAAAAAAATCCAAATCAAATTGGTTTCAAACTGGTACTTCCTTGGCCTGGCATGAGACAGGTTCCACCCCTACATGCTAGTAATAACCAGTACAGAATAAAACCATTGAAATCAGCATGGTCTGGCTTATATTGAAGTAACTCAGAATTTTAAGTGCACTGGGTAATGTCCATTAGGAGCATTACATGATGGACACACCAGACATATACCAAGTTACTAACAAAGTACCAGTACACCAGTTAGGTCTCAATTCAGTCCCCCATGCAGTTTTATATTAGTGTATTAACGTAACTGCAATATGATTGTGCATCATACAGATATTCTTACCTTACAAAGGACTAAATTGCTTTGCAGCTTGTTAGTGTATTAACCCTCTGAATTTCTTTGTTTCTCCTCTGAATTTCACCCCAAAACCCTCTGAAATTATAAAAAAACACAATGACAAAAGCTTACCTTTCATACCGCCCGAAACCGCTATGTAAGTCTCATTACACCCAGTAGAAGCCATGAAAATGCAAAAATCAACGAAATCTTGCTTCAATCACCCCAAGTCTCTCATCCAGGCTTCAAATCCAACTAAAAAAAACAACTTAGATCTATCAATCAAGGAAGTTGTCATTCAACCACAGATCAAGAATGGTGGGGGAAGGAGGAAGGAGTTTTCTTACCATGGTGCCGAGCCCTTCGAGAGCAGGTGAAGTCCCTCAATCACGAAGCAGCGCCGATCTCTCGTCGTTGGGCAAAGCCGATGGCAGCAGACATAATCGAGAGGAGGTGAGACCGAGACATCGTAAAGATCGAGGAAAGGGGAGAGGAGATTGAGGGTCTGAAGGGAAAAATGTTAATAGGAGGCTGTCGGTGCAAGAGGAGATGAAGAGGTGGCTGTTGCCTGCCTGAGAAGAGAAGAAGGGGAAGAGGTGGCTAGCCGACTAGGGTTTGGGGGAGGAGGGTTCGGACTTAATCAATTTCGACACTGACGAAGAAGTAAGAAGGGGAGATGATAAAGGAGAGGAGCGGACTCCAAATGAAATTAAAATAAATAAAGGAAAAAGGCTTGGGATCCGATCACTATAATCTCATCTGTAACGGTTATTTTATAAAAACCGTTATAGATTATAATAGATTCTATAACGGTTTTTATATAAAAACCGTTACAGAAGGTCTGATGGTTTTCTTTTTTTTTTGACGGAAAAATTATAACGGTTTTATAAAAATAACCGTTACAGATTAGTTTTTTTTTCCACGCGTTGTCTACAACAGTTCTGTAACGGTTTTTAATAAAATCATAAAAACCGTTACAGATGGTCCAAAAGCCTGTTTTTGTGGTAGTGACATATGTATTAATTTGACAATTTATCGTTAAAAATGATATATCGGTTAAAATCCGATATGTGAATTACGATCAAGTAATGATATATTGATATATACACATCTTATCCAAAAAGAATTAAACAAGATGTAAGTTTTACCTTCATATACGACTAAACGTTACATTGATCTATATTTTATCCTCGTACATAACACGACAACCGACTGGTCGTAGATAGCTCAAGGGTGTAAATAAGAGTTGAGATACTAAAACGTTCGAGTCCCTTTTATTCTAGAAACTCAATGACCATATTCTTTGTCATATTATTTCTTTATTTGAAAAGTATTCTATTTCATATTCAATTTTTTTTTTGAATCTCATTTCATATTCAATTAACTAAATTATCAACGACAACTTAACTAGTAGTACACAGCTGGCGTTGAAAATCAATGCACGTTAATTATTAAAGAAAGTAAAAGAACATGGACTCGGTATATAGGTGCCAAAAATCTTGAGAGCCATGCCTACTGACTACTTCCTAGTAGTATCATGCTAATTCTTTTAATTCTAAGTTAAAATGTTCCAAACATCATGCCTCGTGCTAAAAATGTTGGGATAAGGCTAAATTCGTACGGACATGTTCATAAATTTAAGTTTATAAATTTAATTTCATAAATTATCAAATTTAATTACTCCAAATATGAAATTCGAACCTTTGCTCAAGTTAACATCAGTTGAGCATTTAAATTTTTGAATTTTTATTTTTTCAAGTTTCTTTTCTATAAGATGTTGAAATTATTGAAAAATGGGAAAAAGAAAAAGGAAAGAGTTATGCAGTCCTCAAAAGCTAATAATTGTTAATAAAAAAGCATACAAAATATCTCTGCCTGAACTAACCAAATTAAAGAAACTTTACTTATTACAATAACTAGGATCGATCAAATTAAGTTCAAACAACACCTTACGTAGACAGTGTTCGACCTGGATTTAAACATATCTACCTAGGGATCCAATTCTCTGCTACTATAGCAGGGGGCGGAGGCAGTGCATTGGGGGGGGGGGGGGGGGGCATTAGTGCTGAGCTCTCTCAAATTGTAATTTTATTAATTAGTATTAGTATATAGGAATAATTAGATTTATGTCACTGCATAAGTTGACAAATTTGAGAAATATTATTCTTAAATAGCTAATTAAAAATATACCACTATAATATTATTAAAATTAGATTTATGCCATTAATTCCTCTCAAGCATAGCTAATTAGAGATATGCCACTCTAAATTCTTTAAAAATTCCTAAATTACCCTTGTCAGATTAAACATTAAGAAAATAAGAAAATTACTCATGGAAAGAAAAAGCATAAGATCTGTATTAATTTGTTTTATGGTGGCATAAAACTAATAAATATAATTTTGCAAAGATAATTATTCCTCTAGCGATGATATTTTTAGAATTTTAATGTTTTACAATGGAATATTTAACAAAATAAAATGATCATATCCATCGGTCGATGACATAAAATTAATTTTTATTATTTTGTAATGGCACAAAACTATTTAGTCATGTAGCGATGACATGTTTCTAATTTTAAATATTTGCAGTGGCATAAATCTAAATCACCCTAGTATATATGGTTAATTTCAATATGCTAGCAAAAGATGTCCTCATAGGTGGAAAAAGAAAGAAATAAAAAATATCAGACCATAAAGATATGTTGCACAATCTATCAACGATACAAGTAGATACATTATTCAATTTATTTTTTTATTAGACGGAAAACCAAAATATATTGTTGTTTCGTCATGGATTGATATCCAGCCACATATCAAATTGATCGAACGACACAAACAAGCAGATACACGCTAGACCTATCGTGTAATCTCTCTTAGATCCATGCATTTATAAATAACAGAGATTTATGTAGAAAATCGAAAACTATGTATTTCTTAAATTTCAAATTTTTTTAGCTTAAAATTTTGATTGGTTCCTTCTAAGAAAAATGTTTTCTGCCTTGCCCCTGAAAATTAAACTGGAACTCCTTTTTAGCAATATGTATAAGTAAGCCGATTAAGATAACACTATTCATTAAAATGATATGCGGATTCAAATTTAATAATAAATGAATAAAGCGGGTTATTAATTGAGATCTTGAACTCTTTTATTAACTCAAAAAAAGAGTAATATTTCTCAAAATGGAGTAACTTCACTTCATTCGCGGAGTACAAATTAATGTAAATAATTGCTCTATATGGAGTGATAATGCACACACCATGATTCCATTAAATAGGATCGAGTTGGTGTGGAAAATTCGTCTAGAGTTGACTTGTATTGGAGAAAAACGCGTGGAGAAAACTTAGCAAAAATAGCCTTTTTAGTTATAGAAAGTCTCGTGAACTTGGAATGATCCTTTCCAGGTAAGTAAGGCTGTTGTTTGTTTGTTGTCTTCTTTTGTTGTCTGAATTGGTCCGTTCCAACCCTCTGGATTTCCACTACTTTGTCGATTTTTCGTGCCAATCGAGCAACGAACTTACAAAACAAGGACCGGACTACGGCTGCACCTCACTTTACATCCATTTTTTTTTAGAATAACTAGACAGTAGCTACCTAGGTGAAAAAGAAAGAAAAAAAAACAGAAAACAGAAAACAGAAACTAAAAGTAACAAATCAGCAACGTCTAAAATAATCTTTCGCGCAACTTAAAATCTCATAAAGAATCGTCTGCACAGAGCGCTTCTCCCCTCTGAACGTTCTTGCATTTCTCTCCTTCCACAGCCACCAAGCGCCACAGGATAGATAAACGACAGCCTGTTCTTTCCTTTGTCCACTGGTATTATTGCTAATCGTGTGTTCAAAGATAGTGTAGTAGTCTTCACGCATCGCGAGGAGAGGAAGAGCTGTAATCTCATGAAGGTGCTGCCAGATTTCTTGCGCAAACCTGCAAGTGAAAAAAAGTGCAAAGGTGTTTCAACAGTGTTAGTGTCACATAAACAACATCCAGTAGTAACTATACAGTTCCATCTCAGTAGACGGTCTTGTGTAAGTAGCCTATTGTGAAACCATAAGAAGGTGAAAAGTTGAATGGAGGGGGTTGTCTTGAAACTCCATACTAGTAAGAAAGGGGTGTTCACTTTTCTAGCAGTTACCAACATTTTGTAAGTTGAAATTGTGGTGAATTTTCCTCGTGGGTTCCACTTCCAATGCAGGGAATCAGCAGAGTTCGTCAAACTGATGCTTCTTAGGGATTGGACCAAAGTAAATTGGAAGTGTGTGTAAGGTTGTGGGAAGAGAGAGTGTAAGTTGTGCACATCTTGTGCCAGTGAAAGATTGTAGTGTTCAGGTAGCTGATCTCTTTTGAGGACAAATAGAGAGAAAATATTACCAAAGCCCCAATTATCAAACCAAAACATAGGTCTAGTTGGGTCCCCAATTTGCCAAAAAAAAAGGAGAATTGGAAAATTAACGAATAGAGAGTAGGAAATGCCAGAAGAAAGAGCCATGTTTGATCCAATTCAATGGAGGAATGTTTCTGTCATGTCTTGAAAAAAGCAAAGCAGCAGTGATTTTCCAAATTAAATCATCATCAGAATAGAGACGCCACCACCATCTTAAAAGCATGGATATGTTCTTGAGTTTTAAATCAGAAAGCGCTAGACCACCAAATTCTTTTGGTGTACAAACAAAGTTCCAATTTATTAATGTGATTCCCCGCTTGTTATCATTGCTAGAAGACCAGAGAAACGATCACATGACCTTTTCTATGGATTTGAAGAGCCATGAAGGAAGTTTAAAACAAGACATGAAATAAATGGGGATAGCATAAATCACTGATTTACACAATTGTAGTCTTCCTGCTCGAGAAAGCAATAGCAAATTAAGTTAAAAACACACGAAATTAAATATAATTATGTTGTCTAAATTATGTTGAAATGTATGCATGAAAATTCCATATCAGATATATCAAGTAACATATATGTTCTCGAAATACATGCAAATAACAAAAAATAAAGATACAAATTCATATACAAGATAAATAATAGAGAGGAAGAAACTTAACTCATGATTAGCGGTCCGCTAAAGCTACTAGCTGCTAACCGCCCACCTAGTCCTATGATAATATACATGTGTGAGGTTTTCATGTTAAGAGACTTGCAAATCTTGCGAGTAGTCAGTTTGACTATCATACAAAAAATCCTAAGTTTTTAGTTAACGCTACAATTTCAAGCCATCCGCTAGTCCGGCTATCAATTCGATGGTCCAGACGAATCGAAACTCTAATTCTGATATTCACGCAAGCTAGATGCATCAGATATGTTTTTACAACTAGTAACCTTACTCTATCCTTGTTTGACCCAATATTGTGACTTTCTACAATCTCCTACTAAAATTTAGTTAAAAAACAAGTAGATTTCAAATCTAGAGTTTTAAAGAGAAAACCGTCACAACTACTTCTAAATCTACCAAAAATACGGCTTTCTAAAACTTAAACAAAAATAAAACTTTGAAAAAAAAAACCTTATGGCTCCGATAACAATAAAGATTATACTAGATATAAATCTATATGCATATCTATTTATGAGAATAACATAGAGTATTAGATATATCACAACGGAAGTTGATCAAACACGTAGACTGTTCTCGGAGTTTGGTTCTATAGCGCCTTTCTTTCTCCGTACTCAACCGATATATCACAACCTCAGGTTAGGACTTGGCGTTAACTTTCACGATTTCAAGTGTCGGTCTACTCGTGGTTGTGTATACCGATTGCTCCAAAAACTTGGTTGGCTTTCATCCCTCTCAAATCTAATTCTAGTCTTTCTTCTCTGATGGAACACACAAAATTGGAGATCCAGAAGAGACAAGGACGTTTATGGCAAGGGTTATATATACGGAATGTTCTGAACAGACGAACTCGGTTCAGATTTTGATTCCAAAGGTTCGCTTGACCCACCCAGCGATCCTCTAGATTGTTCAATGGCTAACAACTTTACTATATATGGGGTATCTATGTGAAGTGTTAGTACTCCACACACTTTTACTAACAAATTTGCTACATATTTTACCTGAAAGGAATTAATTAAATGACTAACCGGTAAATACTACATTCTTTATTATAAAAAAAGTGTTACCCATCGCGTTGAATAATATTGAATCCTCTCGTAAGTCGATGTAACACGAAGAAACTAAGAAGCATCCAAACTCAATTAAAATTTGACGAGGTATTGAAAGCGTCATGATCCATGCGTGATTGAATTGTGGGAATAATATAATCATGTAGGGTGCGTTTGTTTGTGACTTAAAGGGTGCATAACTTAAGTTATGTATCCTTAAGTCACCAAACACCTCTTACATAAGATGCCTTAAGGGTACATAAGTTATGCAACCTAAATAGGTTGCATAAGTTATGCATTGGTCCCCTTTAATTTTTTTTCCAACAATACCCCTTAGAAATAATTAATAATTATATTTAATAATCTATAATAATTAATAAATAATAATATTTAATAAGTAATAATAACTATTAAAAATCATAATTAGTAATAAATATTAATTATTATAATTAATAAATAATAATATATAACAAGTAATAATAATAATTAATAAACAATATTGATTTATTATTAAATAAATTATAATATTTATAATATTTAATTAAAAATAATTAATAATATTTCATAATAATAAAATTATTTCTTATTATCATTAATAATTAATTTTTATAATAATTAAAAATTAATTAATATTAATTAATAAATAATAATACTTAATAAGTAACAATAATTATTAAAAAAATCATAATTAATAACAAAGATTAATTATTATAATTAATAATATTTAAAAAGTAATATTAATTAATAATAATAATTAATTGAAGATAATTAATCAATAATAATTTTTATTATAAAATAAATAATAATATTTATAATATTTAATTAAAAGTAATTATTAATATTTCATAATAGTAAAAATGATTTATTATCATCATTAATAATTAATTTTTATAATAATTAATAATTAACAATAATTAGGTCACAACATATAATACATAATACTAATTCAAATTTAAGGGCATTTTAGTCTTTTGACATGAATATATGCATGCATTAAGTTAGTCATCCTTACTACACAACCAAACATCTATTACATAACACTACATAAACATTTAGGCATCCTTAAGTTATGCAACTCCTTACTACACAAACAAACGCCCCCCGTAATGTTGATGGGAGATTGAAGATACTTGGAAAAATTTTAGTCAAGCACTCAATATCGCATAACGAAAAGGACTACTCTAACTAAGGAGTAAGTTGCGTGATACATTTTATACAGAAGTTTTGTCATGACCTCAACTCTTATCCTGTGATTGAGACCCAAAAATTCTACTATATATTTTAGGCATCCCAAACAAGTATGGCTCAATCTTTGTGTATATGTGACAAAATTGAGGGATGAGTCATCAGGTATTTATTTTACACGTGCATTCTCCATTAGCTCTTATGTTGTGGAGGGAGGAATTTTTATCTGATGATATTAAATTATTAATTAAGCAAGGATATCATGATCTTTGAATCAATGGGTACGCACAATATTAGTGGTACATTTTACTTCCACCGTGATGGTCCTGTACTGTAACTCCACGCCTGTTGCTATATAAATAATAATGATGGATTTGACATTATGTCATGTACATGTGAATTATTATGATGAAAATCGAGTAATGCAAGTTTCTTAGACAACGATGGCGTTGAAAATTTCAATTTTTATTATTACAGAAAATACTTCTAATCGAATTTGAGTCTCCATCCTTTATTTTAAAGATATGTAATATTTAATATTTAATTTATACGTACGCATATATGTAGATAAAGTTACAAACACCCTTTGTCATGCATGTAGCTAGTCCGATCCTAATTATTTAATGTACAGTACTTAGATTTATTTTAGTCCTACATATGCCACAAATCTACTTTTCAGTTTCTCCAACCTCCTCTAGCTTCCTTATTTGGTTAAGAGTCAAAAATACATTTTGATGATTAACTTGAATTTTCAATTTTCTCATCTAATAAATTCATGAAAATGAACACATACCTATGCTAAAATCACGCTTACAAATTTGGACCTACCATTTATTTTTGTATAATCCTTAAAATATATTTGTTTAAAAAAAAATTATGCACTTAATTGATTAGTTTAAACCACACAGTTAGCTATTATCTTTTTTTTTTTAAGTTTGTCAAGAACAATGGGAGATCATGAGTGGAAGGTAATTTGATATTCTAGACAAAGTTAATATTTTTAATTTATCATTTAGTATTTAGATTTATTTATGGAATGCTGGTATATTTACTTATTACTAATTTACTATGCTCCGAATGCTTGCCTTTTTTTCACCAGAAAAAGAAAATGTCCTTTTGTTATTGTTGATCAAACTTTGAATTTCCATTTTCTAGTTTTGTGCGCTGGCGTAAAAAAAATCAAACTTTTCTCCTTTTTGGGTTTTTTTTTGGGGAGGGGGGGGGGGGGGGGGGGGGGGGGGGGAGGTAATGTTCTTCACTATTGTTTTGAGTCCTGCTTAAGCTTTCTGATATAATTCAATATTCACCATCAGGGTTGGCTCCACAGTCCAAGCTAACTTAACAATATATGTAATCTATGACTCATCTATAAGAGAAGTTTAGGGAAATGACTTTTATTTTTTTCCTTTTTGATCAGAGAATATTTTGTTCGACTTTTCATCAATAAATTAAATTGTCATGTGTCTGAATCCTATATTGAATTCTTAAAGTAAGTGCAAATCTTGCACAAAAAAATTTAGATAAGCATAACATAAGCTCCACTAACGAATCAACTCATGACCAAATCGTCTTGAATACCTTTTTTTTTTTTGGGTTTGTGTTTTTGAAACGATAAAAATTTTAAAAAGAAGGTTGGTAAAGAACCACCCATATGGCCATATGTTGTATCGAGGATAATGGCGCAAAAAAGTGAGTCTTTTTAACTGAAAGCACCATCCATTAACTAGATTGCGCTTGATTGGCATAAGCCGTCCGTAATGATAAAACACCTCTCCGGTTTTACCTCTAATGGATGCCTACAGTTCTTTCTTGTCACAAAATTTTCAATGATATATAGATTTTTCACCACGTAATATAGTTACATTCTCCGATTTATATAAAAATAAAATTTGATTATCTTATTTCGTAGTGAGATTGCTTAATAGAACGTTACAAAAATGTCAAATGGAGGGGCTAAATTTGTTATTGCTTGGGTGTAGACTAGAGTTGGTGAGAGATGAAAAGTTGAGTAAATCAAGGAATAAGCTGAAAAAAGTGAAGCATTGATTGAATAAATTGGGGTGAAGCGAAATGGAATCCAAATTTGAGTCAGACCGAGCGATTGCGCGCAGAATTGAGCCACTTTCCAAACGGTCAGGTCAACTTGGTACATCTATGGACCATTGTTTTCTTTCTAGGTTGTTAGTTTTCATGCAACTAATACCAGCCTACGACTTGGATTGTGCCTATGCTTGGATTTAGGCCTTAGCTAGCTAGTTGCACCCGTAAGCACCATCTTGGAGGAATCACATCCTCTACCGACCTTTTAAGGTTGGTAGAGTGACAACTTTCGATCTAAACCGTTAGATCTAATCTCAACGGTTAAGGGAGCTCCGTGCATGTAACTGAGATTGATAGGCCCGAAAAATCTTAACCGTCGAGATTAGATCAAACGGCTCGGATCAAGAGTTGGCCCTCTACCAACCTCAACAGGTTGGCAGAGGATACCCTCCCCATCTTGGGAGGGAAAAAAAAAAATAGGCACGTTATTTTTTACTCTCTTTTTTCTTTTTGCAAAAATTCTTTTATTTTTAAGGGGATAAAAGTTCACCCCGGAAAAAAATTTCTGTTTATTTTTGCAACTTTACAAATTTAAATTTATTTTATGTTAAACGCAACGGAATCACTGACCATTTATATTCAATATAATATTAGAAATAAATACATCATTCTACAATTAAGAAAAAAAAGAGAGAACGAATTAATGCTCTTAGATTTTCTAAATATGTAAATATTTTATAAAAGAGTAAAAACATTGGATGGTTCAAGAATCATATGATTGGTAGCGGCAATTGTTTGCTGGCTCACCGAAAATTTCTTTTTCTTCTTTTCCTAATTAAGCTTTTTATCACTTTGACGGTGCGAGATATATCAAAAGAAGATGAACAATGAACGAGAGCCATATTCACATCAAAACACTATGGCTCCGTTTGGATGGCTTCTTCCCGAATAAGGAATAAGGAATAATCACTTTTTACCAATAAATTTATTTCTAACCATCCAAATTCTTCACAAAAGTTACACACTTTCCAATAAATTTACCCCTTCCCAATAAATTTCTTCCCTCCTTCCTTCTTCCTACCTTATTCTCAAGGCATCCAAACGGAGCCTATGAGATGAACTTTTACCTAAACCAAATTAATGAGACGTGTAAACAGAGTAACGTCTTACAAGTTGACATTGATGATTATGTAGTCAATGATGTAAACACTAAGGGGCCGTTTGGATTGAAGTGAGAATTTGAGAAATTTGAAAAATTTTCTATTCCTAGACATAAATTTATTATAAATAATTCAAACTCTTCACAAAATTACATACTTCTCAATAAATTTATACCTAGGAATTAGAAATTTGGTTCCTAAGCGATCCAAACGACCCCTAAATATATATTTTTTATTTTACTGAGATATACATAAAAATTTTCGCTATAACTCGTACAAATTTGTGATGCGCGTCTATAAAATTTCCAATGTATACCACACAGGATTCTGATAGTGGCGCGCGCTGGCTGAACTCAATACCACTGCTACTTCTGAAGGGGAAAAAAAAATTGAACTTATTTTTGACTGAAGAAAATTGTATCTCTCAAATGTTTGTGATTCTTAAAGTGGTAGATATACATTCCTTTTTTTCCATTAAAGTGTCAATTAGGGTTGCGTCCTAGTTGTTGGGTTGCTTAGATTTTGCATAGAGTCAATCTAATTCACATTAGTCATATTATAATATTTTCAATCAGTAACTAATCAACCAAAAGTTGAATCATATCAATTTGTGCTTCATTTTAAGTGGTCAATTTATAAGAAAAACAAATAAAAAGGGAAGGATGGCTTGAAAATAGTGACGATATTTTCTCCAATCAATCCAGATAAGATAAATAATTATAGACACGTTATTAGATATATAGAAAGCATATCGATAAAATTTTATACGTATCATTTGATTGCATATACATTTCGAGTCTAATTCTCCGCGATGCGTTTTGTATAATAATAAAAAAATAACATTAAGTTTATCAATGTGTTTCATTTCAAAAGACGTCTCTAATTTGTCTTTTAGTTATTAGGTGTTTCGTCATATTCATCTATAATTAAGACATATCCATCATTTACTCGATTGTGTGGAAGTCTGGAAGAGATGGGGTTTACATCTCGTACTAGCCAGTTGAGAGGTGAAATGATTACGTCTCATTTTTTTTAGAGTAAGGGTTCCAGTGTCATATTTTTTTGTTGTTACAAGTTACCACAATTTCATATTTTATCAATATTTTAAAATTTTTAAATTCAAATATTAAATTCAAACCGTTGATCTTGTTAATTAAATCAAATGAACGACGTGTTTCTATATAAGTTTGATACAATTTGGAGTTTATTTGATACTTGATCAGGTGGTAAACAAATGAACAAATCTGGTTAACTATGACTGATTAATTCTAATATGTTCATCGTTTAATTCTTTAATCGAGTATCAAAGAAACTCTAAATTTTATAAAACTTATATGAAAACACATCGCTCATTAAATTGAACAAAATCAACGGATTGGATTCAGCCGTTAAATTTTAAAATTTTTAAATATTGATAAAATATGAACTTATGGCAACCAAAAGTGGTGGCACTAGAACCTTGCTCTTCTTTTTAATCTGTTTTACCTTTAACAATTTACATTGTCAACATAAAACGAATGGCAAAACGATTACTAGATATAAACGATGTTTACGTCTCTCCTAATTTCCAAACTAGGTTGTTTTTACCATTTTAGGCGTTCCGCTCATTTTATTTGAGAAATGTTTATGTAGGATCAAATGAAATTTTATACATCGCTGGAGTTTTGCTAAAAGTTGAAAGAAAAAGGAAGGCAGATAATTTCAGTTTTAGTTGTCCATCAGCTCGTATATGTGCAATGATCTTACATACACCTTCGCCATTGCTCATACGCCGCAGTAAATCCGACAAAGATACTACTGCAGTACGTAGTACTGTTGATCACACATTCCGCTTTAATATACGTAGATAGATTATGGTCTTCTATTTTCTAAAATAATAATTTGGTAGATTGTTGTCATGGAATATAAGAATAGAAATAAATATTTTTCTATTTTGAACAAAATTTCTGAATGCAAAACATAATTTTATGATGCTTTCGGAGATGCGCCTAATATAGGGAGAAAAAAAACTAAAAATAATGAGGGTAATTATTGAATGCTTGAATTGTGAAGAATGATACAGTTACCTAACAAGTTATGATTAGATCATGTATTTGATATATCTTGACTTTTCTCTTGCAGAATTAACATGTTATAAATTACATGATGATAGTTCAAATGAGTTTATATTTTTATATTGGCAAAATTGGGCTCATACCCCTCAAATCTTTCTTAATTAAATATTTACCCCTCAAATCATTAAAATTGGTCTCATACCCCTCAATTCTTGATAGAACTAGATCTATACCCTCCTTAGAATTTTAATTAATTTCTCAATATAAAAAATAACTTTTTATAGTTTATGACAAATTTGTCCTTGTTGAAACTCATCTCTTCTATCAACCCTAAAAGATCTTCATCTTCGTAGTTGATTAGTTAAATATTGAATATATGGTGTATGTGCAAAAAGAATCTCAAATATTTTGTCCATGATTGAATATTTTGTGTTTTTGCGTTGAATATCAAGAGTTTAGTTGGTTGATTGAGTAACTACTACAGAAGATGAAAGATCATAAACACGATATGTCCTTGGGGCGGTGCAGCCAAAGTTCGGTATAGAAATTTAACAAGTGAGGTAGAGATGCCATTTTGTTTTGAGAATGCACGTACTAGAGCTGCGACCAAGACCTGGCCCAATACCAAGGTGCAGGTGGAAGCGACAAAATAAGTCCTTTAGGTGTGTCTCTATAGTGTTCGATGAAATGCCTCAACGAATCAGAATCAAATTTTGTATTGTTTTTCACCCTCTAGTGGATTTTTGTTCTTACGAACTTATTAGGTTGAAAGGAAATAGGAAAAATAAGGTTATGCAAGCAAAAAGTAACTATAGATCTGGAGTAATAAAGCAAAGAATAAAGAGATGTAAAGCACAGCGGTACAAGAAATAAAAACTAGTAAATGCATTATAGTTGAGGGACAATTTTGTCATAAAATATAAAAATTAGTTTTTTATATTCAGAAATTTATTAAAATTTCTTAGGAGGGTTTATATCTAATTCTATCAAGAATTGAAGGGTACAGGGCCAATTTCAATGATTTGAGGGGTAAATATCTAATTAAGAAAGATTTGAGGGGTATGAGCCCGATTTTGCCTTTTATATTTCTATCATGTTTTTAATTTTTAATGCTTGATAATAACATATTATAACACGAGGAGGATTTTATTTTAGGATGTTTGAATTTTTAATATGTAACTTATTGGAGTTCTAGAAATAGAAAGTATACTAGAGGCAAAAGAAAAATAAACATTTGACTCAACACGTGAAAAATAAATAGTCTAAACATATTTCAGTTATGTTATCACATGACCATCCCGACAAGTTGATCCCATCTAATAGCGAATACATTATACATCTTGATCCCTGACGTATAAGGAATTAAGGACCTGATCAGATCTGCAGTGAATCTACAAATTAATAATAGGATCACAAATTAATTATATATATGCGCAATATTACTCTGTGCTATATTATTGTCTCAGATTGAGACAAACCAATACAGCTTGACCAAGGAAAAACAGTGCCGATCATCGACTTGGTTCTTCCGACATAAAATCAAAGAAGTTGAAAAATATTGGAAGGACTAGTCTTTGTATATTATTTTGACTTGATAATACCAGTAAATAAATATGAGACAAAATTGGGTGTCTAATTGTATTATTCTGTCTGCATCAACATCTCCTACCCCAGATGAAATATCGGACCGTTGCCTCGCTTTGCGATATTCCAGCGTTAGTGCGCGACAAATATTCAAAATTTAGAACTTGGTTTTTTTCTTGACATCTTAAATTCAAAGTAAGATATTGGCTTTGGTAGAATCTCGTTTACCAGAAAACTCCAAATAGTACATCCTTTTTCGCATGTTAAATCATCTTTTCTAACAGAGAATAATTGCGTTAAGCATTAATTCTTTGTTCATGCTGATTTTAATAGCAGCTTAAATCAAGGCAGGATTTGACTTTGCTAGAATCTCATTTAGCAAAAAACTCCAAACACTAGTGCATCATTTTTCTCTTGTAAAATTAAAATTTTTTTTAACAGCTAATAACTGTGGCTCCGTTTAGATAGATGTGGAAAGAAGGGAAGAAGGGAAGAAGTATTGGGAAGTGTGTAACTTTGTGAAGAGTTTGAATTGTTTATAATTTTTTTTCTTCCCTTCTTCCTTCTTCCTCCTTCTTCTTCTTGCATCCAAACGGAGCCTGTATGAATCTTTATCTATTCACGGAAAATGAGAAGCTCATGGAAACATTAGTACAACTAGCTATCTCATCGCGCTTCGCGCGATGTAGTTCTGTCTGCGATTTATAGCAAAGGTTGTCTTCACATGTATGTATTTAGACACTAAAGCAGCAGGCAGATAATATATGAGACAGCTGTATGAATACACAGGAAAAAAACATGCAGCCAGATAGTATAATTTTTTGGACCATAACAGTGATGTCCTTACATAGGCCTTACACAGACAGCATGCATAAATTCACACAATAATAAGTAAAACACAGTAAGTTGTGATAGATATTCAACTGATCATGTCGATATGTGATCATCCGTGTATAGACCAGATACATGGCACAATTGAATACCTGCAATCAAAAGGACACGAAATTGTACCTATTACGGCAGCAAAGCACTAATTATTTGGAGGTGTCCTTGGTGTGTTGATCATACCAGCAAATCAATTAAACAGTCTGTCACGAGTTCACTTTAGTTTTCTCCTGATGGCAAAAGATGTTGCAGTTCCTAGCATTGTCATAAAATAGATCATTATCATAAAATTTAAAATAAACACACAAACATATAAATAAGATGATGACTTTTCTATCCTGAAAAGAAAATCAAGTGGCATTACACCCTTCTTAACCGAAAACCAGATAAGAGGTTAATAATTAGGTAGATATCTAGAGCATATAAAAATAACAAACGATATATAATAGCAGGCGAATTCTCTGAATTAATTTCAAAGCACAAATAAAATGCAAATTTAAATGAGGAACTATTGAAAAAATAGAGAGCAAATCAAATCACTAACATGCAAATTATACTTGGCACCGATCAAATTTGTATTTAAAACACAAAAGTAAAATGACTTTTTCTAATTTGAATGACGCCACTAAAATTAAGTGCTTAGCACAATTTTTGCTAACTCTCAACATGCCAGCAATTTGTTTTAGTGACACTTCATAACATACCTCATTTTCTACTAAGGAAATTTGAGGCCTTTTGACATAATGCATTTTTGATGGAGAAAGCACCTTGTTTTAGCGACACTCCATAACCTATATTAAGATCGAATTAGTGAACTAAAAAGAGCCTTTAGATATAAAAACACAACTACACTCAAAAAATGTCAGACACACTTTGTTTCTCTGTAGGGATAGCTCACAGATAGAAAATCACATAACATAACCCCAAACCAGAAAAGCTTGCATATCTTTAAGCACTTTATTACTATCCTACCCTTTTAAATATACCACTCTCTTAGAATAAGCACAATTTTACGCTCAGAATGAAAGCAATAACATCTCCTAAGGTGAAGTAAAGCATTTTATGGATGCAACCACATAACTATTTGTGTACCAGTAGGGCAATAGAGTTACAGACTAAGCAAAGAAAGATCAATTACCTACATGAGGAATAAATTTGAATTAAAATAACGACAAAACCAGATATAATGCAGAATATATGCTATGTGAATTTGTTGAAGCAAAATGATGACACATGTTCTAGAAGAGAGAGCTGTACATATATCTCAAACTAAATTAACTCATTTTTTATAAGAATTTTTAGGTCCAAAACATACCAGAGAAAGGAAGAGGGCTGGACAACTATCCTTAAGAACAACATATTTGGCAAAAAACTGGTCTCTACAATCGTTCCATCAATTGTCGCCGCTGCCCTACAAAGCTTTTCATGTTTGAAGATCATTTTATTTGTAGGAGCCAATATTCGAAATAGAAATTATCAAAGACCTTATGCAATTGTAAAATTGTTAAGACTGTTCATATAATTTTTACAGCCTTATGAACTTTTTATCCCAAATTCGCCATTGCTCAATAAAATCAAAATACCTTTTTTTTAGAGAGCTCGACAGTAATAAATAAACACCTAATAGTATTAAAAAACAAAAAAAAAGAGAATGCAAAATAATACTATGCTAGACGGTGGCAAAGAGTACATATTAATTGGTTGAATAAGAAAGCTATTTTTTTTCATTCATTCTGCTATTATAATTTAGAGTCCATTTTTTTTTATTTTAAGGCAGTAATCAAAGTAACTGAAATAAAACAAAAGTATTGGTGAAAAGAGGATATACCTTTTTCCCAGTAACCCGAGCTCTGGTTTCTTCACTTCCACTTTCTGTTATTATTGGAAAGGAGATTGATAGACAAAGGCAAATAAAAAGTCATAGACCATTATTATGTTGTTTCTCTCTAATTTATACTCCATTTCATTCATTTTGATAGTCGTTAATTTCTAAAAAAATTACTGAACAAATCAAGGCTTTGTGGCCTGCCAGCAAGACCAGTGGAATTAATAGAAGTAAATGCTCATGTACCAAAGGCATCTAAATAGAGTGATAGACAAAGCTGAAATGTTCGCCTTGCCTCCTTCATATTATGCTTCGAAAAGAGACTTCTTTCATCTCTTCTTGCCTCCTTTATATAACCCCTTTCCTGCATTAGCAAAGGTAGTATTTCCAATTTAGAGCCATATTAATAGTAAGAAATCAGCTGAAAGGACTCAGTGATTAACATTAAACGGAATCAGTAGAAAAATTTTGTGATATTAAGGAGACTAAAATCAGTAAAATTCGAGATAAATCACCACTTTCCATCATAATTCGTAGCTTCCTCAATTTGTAAAATATACAAAACTGAAACACCCAAAAAGTTAACTCCAATGACTGAAAATAGATTCTAAGACAGAATATTTAAGTGTAGTTGTACTCAAACAACCGAAAAGGATATTTACAAATTAGAACATTTGAAATGTGCAAACAACAAAAGAAAAGATCGAAAATTATCGATTTAGGTTGAGGCTACAATAATATGGTAAAAGACCTCTTTTCCTTTCTTAAAATTCATGTCAGTTTCATATAAGGACCTAACATTCTAATTTTCTATTACACTGCCGTCTTGAGGGAATATTTGGGATAACTCTCATAGAAACAAACTGTAACATGTCCTGATAAAATTTACCTTAAGCACAAACCACTTTTAAAGGTTACACTGGACAATCTACCAAGCCAACAAAGTTTCTGTAATGTTTCATGATGCCCTCCAACCTGAAATTATTCAATCTTAAGTTAGGCCAAAGATAAAAAATGACTGGAAGAAATAAACTATAGATAACTATAGATATTGAAGCTAAATTTTACTAAAGTAGACATTAATTATGTGATATGTCTCAACTGTACAATCAATTGGATTAATTTGATATCTAACTTCACAATTAGTTATATTACTTTTGCTCTTTCAGAGAAGCAACCATAAAGCCACGCTTTCTACAAATCCAAAATACTTCAAGTAAAGCAAATAACCTCCTGTGGTTGATCTATTGCATCACTGAATACCTCAATTTAAAGGAGACATCGATAAACATCCAAAAGTCAGAAGCAAATCAGAAAATCGTAAAGGGTGATAAATTTTAATACCTAAAAGAGCCATGCTCAATCTAAAGAAATATAACTCGGGGAGCTTCTTACTGCTGCCTGAATCCTCTGAAATAGAAATGCAAAATAAATTCAATTTAGGTAAAACTCACCAAAACAGATCCAGTGAGGAAAGATGACGAAAATCAGTAAACAATTTACTCAAAATTCATGCAAAGGAATTGTGGAAATATCAAATTTGAAGGATATCGAAACTTAAATTAAACGCTAAATTTACATTTACCCAATCAATCACCATGCTACCATCTCTTAGAAGGAGGCATTAACGAAAACCATAGAAATCGCCTTGTTCATTGCCAACCTTTGAACCGAAGTCTTTTGAAAGGTTGGTCTGAAGGCTTGCCATGGCCACAGCCTCGGCCACGCCATGCAATTAGCTGCAGTAAGGCTGGTCTAGCGGAGGCTCAGCAACTATTAACTGCGTAGTTCAATCAAAGAAGGAGGAGGCGAAGAGGCTGGAGGAGTCCATCGTGTTGATTTCCCACGTGATGTGACAGAGAGGAGAGGATGGAGGAGAGGCAGATGGTGGGTGTTGGCGAAGGAGGAGGTGGAGAGGCAAAAAGGGATGGAAGGTGGGAGGAGGGCAACCTTAATTTAGCGGAGCTTCTCTTGAGAGAGGAGCTGGAGATAGGAGCAACCAGATTCAAGGAATGGAGAGAAGCGGCGGCGGGGTAGGTCTGGTTTAGCCGAGGAAGAGGTGACGAAGAGGGAGCGCGGGAGGAGACAGCCGCATTGACCCCCCAGCTCCCTATCACTCTCATCTCTCTTCGCCTCTCCATTTTACCTCCGCGCTAAACAGGAGAAGATGGAGCTCTCTCTCTCCTGCTCTTCTTTTTGGCTTCGTGCAGAAAAGGGAAAGACGGAAGAAGGGTCCAGAAGCAGTTGTGTTCGCTGTAGCCGCCCTCGTGCCTGCAAGAATGTAAATATAGAACTACATGAGGAATCTAGCACGACAGAGAAGACAACAAAGAATTATTCACAGAAAATCGAAGGATTAGATCAATAGCGGAGACACTTTTGCAGTCGGCCGTGCGTCTGCAGGAATCCAAATAAAACAGGACATGCGACATGGAAGGAAACAAAAAATAACTCATAGAAAATCTACAGAGCAATTTTTTGGCGGAGACGGAGGGGCACGATTAAATCCATCGCAGGGAGACGAAAATCGAACGGCTCAGATTGGTGCGCAAGTTACTGTAGATTGAGCCACTCAACTATGAATGTTTTATGATTTGGACGCACATCACTTCATTCAAATGTCCATTGCATAGACTTTCGAAATGGTTTTAACACCTAGACCTAAATTTATTTGTAGGCAGCCCAAATAGAAATAGAAGACTTGTGAGCTTATATAAATGCCTAATCATAATCTGTGTAAGGAAATTTATATGCGATACAAAAATTCAGAGAAGCAGCTGTCTTTAGTTTTCCTTTAGAAACAACCAAACCTCATAAGGCCCAACGAAAAACATGTAATTACGATTTTACGGAACCCATTTATGAAATTTCTCTAATTGTTTTTGCCAAGCAGCTGCTATTCTGACATATTTGGGCTGCTTTGTTGGTGCTTCTCTCTGCGCAAGTGAATTTTACATTTGTCATTCTAAATTGGATGGATTTGGTATGATCTAAAATCAATATCGAATAAGAAATTTTTAATTAAGTCTCAACCAAATGGTATCGAGTTGGCATTGACTGAGAATAATTATAGCATGCCGTCACAATAATTGACCAATGATATATGATAATATAATGGTATAATAACAGATTCGCTTTGTATTTTGAAATTTATAACAGTTTCATATTTATTATTCTGTCCTTCTCAGACAAATACATGCTTCGCAGGAAGAATTGAAAGATGGCCATGGCTACGTATCGAGCTTTTCAGGGTCATGTCGGACCCAGTTGCCATGTCCATGAGTATATTTTAGTTACCAAAATTTTGTTGGCAGACATGCCTTGTGCACTTGCTAGGATTGTTAACATTTTAATACTAAGTTAGTGTTTGGATTTGCTAGGATTAATTTATTTTTAAGTTTTTCAAATACATGATGGCTATACCTTTTGTAGTTTTCTATGCTCTGAATGGTATTACTCTGTTTAGAAGATTTTTCTCAAAAAAAAAAATAAATAAAAGAAAAAATGATAAGTAGTTAGCACCCATGCAACTCAATTATCACATCATCCACATCACCATTCCTACATGCCTCTGTCTCTATTTTTAATGATCGACAGGCAAACAGTAATCCCATGCCAACACCATTTCGTGGGCCTAAATATTAAATCATAGGCGAAGCTCATATCTCAATTGTTTGGTTGGCATATCTAAGCTCGATCTTTATAGAGCCTACCTTTGTAATGGTGGGGAGACATTGAATTGTGTTGTGTTGCTGAGTTGTCATTCCCTTCACTTGTACATGTCTTGGCACTAATCGTCACTTGGTTGGTACAATTTAAGAGTCAGTAGTTGGTCTCATTGTAGGGTTGTTTGGCACAATATCGCCTTATGTTTCCACTACAGCAAGACTTGATTATGTAAAGAAAATTTGGAGTGAACGTTACAGAAATGCTGTACAGAATAATTGGAATTATTTTTATTATTCAATTAGATCGATGTACCTTTTTTTTTCTTTTGAAAGAATGAGATTTTCTTGTTTTTCCAGAAAGACTTGCAACAGCCATCAAGTGAAAGTAGATTTACTTGGTTTTTATTTTTCTCTTTTCTAATGAGGTAGCTCATGATCTTTTTCCATACATAACAGGGAAAAAACTCTTTTCTATTGAGGACCTTGAGAATGTTATTGCTCCCATGATAATTAACACGAAAAAGATGGTTAATCACATGACTAAGAGGAAAAGGGGAAATACAAAGACAGGAGTATATCGACAATGTGTTGATTTGATAATTATGGCAATCATATGAAATAATTGCCAAATTTAAAAACCAGACATTCAATGTGAATTATACTGTTCTAATTTTTTACTAAATAATGGAAGCATGTTTTACCTTTATTTATTATCTGGAGCAAAGCATTATTTCCATTGCTCAAACAATCATTCTTGGAGCAATCAGTATCCTGCCAAAGGCTCTATGGTTTGCGGATAATACCATAATCCTTACGAAGGAGGACCCAACACATTCTGTATTATTGCACTTTCCTACGCTATAACTGGATTGGGTATAAATGATTTTCATGCCTATTGAAATCCTGGACAACGCCATATCTCAAAACAGATAATTCTCCCTCTTTTCACAATGAGACCCAGATATATTTTCAGCCTGTGCTCGAGACAATTAGCTTGAAATTCCAGAGGTGGATAAAGTTCAATTTCTGGATATAGTTATAATCTAAGGACACCTATAAGTATTAACAGATTATAGTTATAATCTCTTAATTTTAAAAAAATAGGCTGGCATCGAGTGGAATCATATTGATCGAAAGATTGTAATAGAGTTATAGAACATCTTGTAAGCTCTTTTAAGAATTAAATTTCATAGAAATCGGAGTTAAAATGTAAAAGATTTAGCTGTCCAAAATGAATAGAATAATCAAAGGAAATACCAGCTTTATGCAAAAATGATAGCCAGCAGCTGGGGTTGGACCCTGGTTCTTTGAACAAGGGGCTTAATCGCGCAACAGACACACAACTTGACCAACTGTGATTTTAGTAAAATTTTGACAGCACTAAACTAATAATTGATCCAAGTCTCTCCAACTACATCTTTTCATAATCTTCACCAACTTGAAGAAAAAAGAAAAACTAGACACATCCCACCATCCAGCATGATGGGACGGGTCCCGCTATCCACTGACGTGGGATGTCTAGAGCTTTTCTCAATTTCAAGTTGCTGTTGATTTCTCACAAAACAGAATTCCCCATGTCAATGGAAAAACAACTCGGAAGAGAAGGTTGAAAAGATGAACATCTGGGGGAAAAAAAGAACACAGAAGAAAGATAAGACGTGATGACACGTGGCATCGTTACAGAGGTCAAGAAAGTGGGCTAACAGGGTACTTAGAACAGGAGATGCAGAGAAATGCATATATGCTAGGTTTCCATGCATGTACGTATCATGCTCATTTAATGATCGCCGTGGATGATTATATTGGCTTCTTAACCTTAAAAAACTGAAAAGGAAATAAAAGATTTTGTTATATGAGCCCTATATTTGGGGCAGAGTCATGTGGCCTCATTGACTGCAACCAGCTAACACATACCCCTCGATGTGACTTCAAATTATAACTTAAACAAGTGATGTCTAATTTTCACAATTAATTTTATCAATCCCCAATCACATAACTCTCCAGCTGTACTTGTTTGTTTCAGTTTCATAATATAAACATTAATTTCATATCACACTCGGCTTTATATATATTCTGCCTAACACAGAAGCGTCAGCTCATTGAACCAATTATTCTCCTTCCTCTCTTTCTAAACTTTTTATACGTTTTATTTTAACAAATGGGTGTTCATTGTACTAGATTGCTCTACATATGTTTGTTTGGTTTATTCTTTAAAACCATCATTGGTGGTGCACTGAGAAAGCCAATCGACGTACCATTTCATAGAAATTATGTACCTACATGGGCTGCAGAGCACATCAAGTACTTAAACGGTGGAAATGAAGTTCAACTTTACCTTGACAAATATTCTGGTAAAGCATACTTTATTTTTCTTTAATTTTTTTGGCATCACATGTATAGTATATGTCACATTCAAGTATAACAGTATACAACGATATTCCATTTTAACACATAGGTACTGGGTTTCAATCGAAAGGAACATACCTTTTCGGGCACTTCAGCATGCAAATGAAGTTGGTACCGGGCGACTCAGCTGGCACTGTCACCGCATTCTATGTAGATACATTTTTTATTCAACGTGATCATATCAAATACAAGAACTTACAACAAAATGCATTATATTAATCAACCTTCAATGCCATTTTCTTTGCTTTTGGTGTCTTCAGTTGTCTTCGACAAATTCAGAGCATGACGAGATAGATTTCGAGTTTTTAGGCAACAGAACAGGGCAGCCGTACATACTACAAACAAATGTTTTCACAGGAGGGAAAGGAGATAGAGAACAAAGGATATATCTTTGGTTTGACCCGACCAGGGACTACCACTCTTATTCGGTTTTGTGGAACATGTACCTAATTGCGTATGTTGCTTAATCTGTTCAAGAATTTTTTTTTTTAGTTTACTCTCTTACTTTTCTTTTCTGAATATAAAGTTTATATGACAAAAAGAAATGGACAGGTTCTTTGTGGATGACGTGCCGATAAGAGTTTTTAAGAACAGCAAAGATTTGGGGGTGCGGTATCCCTTCAACCAACCAATGAAAATTTACAACAGCCTATGGAATGCTGATGACTGGGCTACACGCGGTGGCTTAGAAAAGACAGACTGGAGCAAGGCACCTTTTGTCGCCTCATACCGAAGCTTCCACATAGATGGTTGTGAAGCCTCAGTCGAGGCGAAGTACTGTGCCACACAAGGCATGAGGTGGTGGGACCAGAAAGAGTTCCAGGATTTGGATGGGCCTCAGTACCGGATTCTTAGCTGGGTTCGTCAGAAGTACACTATATATAACTACTGTACTGACCGGTCTCGGTATTCTGTCATGCCTCCTGAGTGTCATAGGGACCACGATGTGTGAGGTAAAATTGCACAGGGGAAGTGAAATATATAAATATATGAAATTTAATGTACCTATGATTTTTGGGAGCCATTTTATGAAGATTGTGGTTTGTTCTATGATCTAAATTGTAATGCACCTGTAATTTGCTGCGAGTGAGAATTTGTAACCTCTGTATAGTTGTATTAAGGATGTTTAATTACTGAAAAGATTTGTTGCAAACTCTACTTTCCATAGATTATATTTTCAGTTTTCCTGTTTACTGAACACTCTTACACTCTACACCAAAGACCAAAGTGATAATTAAGAAAAAACATCTCTAGCGCAAACAATATTCGACCCAAACAAAATTATGACCCAAATAAAACCCCAATTCTCGAAGAAAAAATATTATACGCCTTGGGCTGCAAAATGTTTGGTCCATAGTTTATTTATATATTCTTATAAGAAATGAGCATTACGATTTACGAATGATATTGGGTTTCGCAAAAAAAAAAGAAAATCTGGGGGCTTAGCAGAAGGCTCAATCCATTTGAAGGTGCAGTAAACATAAATGCACTAAAACCAGAATATGGTTCTGCTTCTGCATACATAAAGTTTTTTTTTTTTTTTTTTTTTTTTTTTAAAGACACTCTTGGCAGAATGCATACATGCAATTGCTATGCCATCGTCTTGGAAATTTTGGTTTCCTTTCACTCTTTGGTTCTCTCCCCAAATAAAAACTGTAACATTTAATTTAATTTAAAAATACTGTAACTGTAATTTCCAAGACATTTAATTTAAAAATAAGTTGGATAGCTTAGACCTCCAATTTATCTTAAAAGAAAAAACTGTAACTGTCTAACATTTTGGGCTGTCAGACAGTCATTAAGGCCTATCTGTGGCCCAAAAATCTTTTTTAGCCCATAAGAAGGGTACCCCGCAACCAACACCCTAAAATATATTATATATGATGGAAGAAGAAAACAAAAAATAATAATAATAATAATAATAATGTAAGAAGTAAGACGAGAAATGGCAATCGTTTTTTGGTTTATTTTCATCTCAATGGTTTTCCTTTTCTCAAGAACCTTCTGCTTAACTCATGAAACCTTTCTTAAAAGTGAAATCTTTTTTGGTGTGCTTCAGTGCTTATAACCTTTTTCCCAGTCTTTTTTAAATTCGCAACAATGCTGTACAAATGCAAAAGCTTAATTCGTTGTTAGTCAAATTAATTCTCCAACCAGAAAACAATAATATTGGTTCTGATAAAAAATTATTTCAGTGAGATATATTCATTTAAACTTTGATCAGCATATCAGTTTGGTCGGCCAATGTTTAGTTAGAGAATGACATTTTCAAAAGGCTAAGTTTTAAAGTTTTCTATTGAAAGTAATAGGAACAGACATGAACCTAGCGATCTAAAACTGTGACAATCAACAACTAAATCAGGGGGTTTCATCACAATAATTACTCTGCATGACCTAATGACCAAACCTAAAGTTGTCACAATATCAATCTTCTCCGATCTAAAAAATGTAAATTAAGTTGAAACCACCCTTGTTTTACGCATTTACTTTTCTGAAATTTTTACTTGCCCCTCAAAATTTTCTATACCCAACTGCTCCACTTCCCGTATATTTTATTTTTCAGTCGCCACAATTTGTAGAATTAGAACCTCCATTTGAAATCACAATAATGTTGATTTTTCAAAGCTGGAACAATCATGTCAAATTAAATGATGTATACCAATTTTTAACTTTGTACTATTATAAACGAGAAGAACGCATGGGTAGGGAAACATTTTAATCACAAAATACAGACAATCTTTTTTTTTTAACTTTAATTTCCAAATCAGAAAGGGGCCATGTAATTAAATTTCATTCTATATATCTTTGCCAGTTTAATCAATTGTGTCAAATTGGAGTTGATTAAATTTAATATAGTATTGTTTCGGCTATATTTAAAGCAAGCCATAAGGCCATATACCATTTGCATAAAATTTTAGTTGGATATGCCATTTTCAAGTTCATCCGAAGCAACACAATTTTGCAAGTAAAAACAAGAATAAGCAATTGAAATTTAATGTCGACACCTGACAAGATTAGACATATGTTGCCAGTATTGACAAATCCATAACTTGTGAACTTTGATTACAGAATTGAAAATTTGACAGAAGGATAAGTTTATAATAGGGACCACCAAAGTACCAAACATCATCATATGTGTATCGGTTGTTATAAGTCTATCTCATGCATCTCCAAGTCTATGATTCTATCTCATCATCATTTAATTTTAATACGGAATTGCTTAGGACCATCCCAGAGATTATATCATCCCATCATCCCCGATTTTCAGAAAGAGAAAACGCGTGACCACCCCTTCCGCGTACGTTGTCTCCCCTTCTCCCGCGTGAACTAATCCCTCCCCCTCCCGCGTACACTGTCCTCCCTCCTCCCTCTCACGTACGCTCCCCCCCCTCCCCCCTCCCCCCTCATCCCTCTCACGTACGCTGTCCCCCCCACACTCCATCTTCCTACTTACACACTTCATAACTGTTGAAGTTAATATAATTAAATGTTGAAGGTAATATCCTAACTGTTGAAGTTAACTCTTTGGCCAAGAATTTCATAATTCGAAAATCAAACTGCACGCCACGAACATCCTCTATGTACTGTTGAAGTTAATATGTTATATATGTAACTGCTGAAGTTAATATATATAACTATTGAAGTTAATATATATAACTGTTGAAGTTATATGCGTAATTGTTGAAATTATATATGTAGTTGTTGAAGTTATATATGTAACTGTTGAAGTTAATATATATAACTGTTGAAGTTATATGTGTAACTGTTGAAGTTATATATGTTGCTGTTGAAGTTATATATGTAACTGTTGTATAATATGTTATATATGTAACTGTTGAATTTAATATATATAACTGTTGAAGTTAATATATATAATTGTTGAACTTGGCATATTTAAATGCTGAAGGTGATATTTGAAGTGGGCATATTTAAATTGTTAAAGTTGGCATATATATTAACTTCAACAGTTACGGTATTAACTTCAACATTTAAATATGTTAACCTCAACCGTTAGAATCAATATAGTGTGTGTGTGAGAGGGGAGGGGGAGGGGGAGGGGGAGGGGAAGCGTACGCGACAGGGAGGGAAACAAAACGATTTTCAGAAATAGAAAACGCGTAGAGCCAAAAATAGAAAAAACGCGTGGGAATGATGGGAATGATGAATATTGGGATGATCCTTATCATCCCGATTTTAATATATTAATCCCCGTCATTCGGATCCGATCCCAAACGACTGTGGGTAAACAATTGTTCGAGACAGTATTTCAATCCTGGCCGTTCGTTCTCCGAGCGCGAAATCTTCACGTTGGATTGATTTTCTTCATTTACCCTTTCCCTTTCTCTCTCCATGCAAAAGACCTCTCTCTCAGGGTCTCAGCGCAGTTGCCTCTCCTCCCTCTCTCTCAGGAGCGATGAAAAATTTTGTGCGCTATTTGATTCTCTCTGTGTTCGATTTTGTCCAGTTCAACGCCTTCTTACAAGGGCTGCAACGCATGGATATGCCATTAGAGTTCTCCCATCTTTCGATGCTCCGATCTCGGTTGCTAGGGTTTGCAATCTGAGACCAATGTTGAGAAGAGAAGGAACTATGCTTTGATTGATACCAATTTCCTACTAGCTGAAAGGTTTTTTCTTTGTGTACTCTAATTGAGTTCTTTGATTTTCTGCCTTTCTTTTGCCCTAAACAAAAGATATCCTGATGTTTTGTTTTCTTTTTGCAGAGCTTCAGTTAGAGTACCACAAGCTCCACAACTGTTAAAATTCCAGGAGCTTTGTGAGGGAACATTTCGCTCACAAAAAATTACCTTCATATGTGTTTGTGAACTTTTCACTCAAAAGTTCATATGTCCTAAAGTTGAAGGTAATTTTTCAACGAGCTCCTCTAATTGAGTTGACGTTTAATTTCTCATAATGAATGCAAGCTTCTAAAGAAACCTTTTACTATGAACAATTGATATTGTTTGTGACCTTTGTCAAGAACATATTCCAGGAGCTTTGTGAGGGAATTTTTTTATTTTACAAAAGAGATTGATGGTGTTGTGCAAAAAGCAGGTGAGATCCATCAAAAACATATGAAAGTAAAAACCTAATTAGAACATTCATTACAAAACGCATGATAGAGGTTAAATAACCTTCTTTCTGTGGTTTTTTATTTTTTTCAGGTTTCCAAGCTTATGGACAAAGAAACCAGAGAAGACGCAGTATGTTTAGCGATAATACCAGGTTAATAGTTTCAAGGTATTTTTAGGAACAGTCAATATTGTCAAGGTCTTTATTAAATACCAGATTAATAGTTTCAAGATATTTTTAGGAATAATCAATAATGCATGAAAATTTTATAGATTTGATCTTATTGAAAGGAAACAATTTTCTTATGGAAAATTTGGCTGATTTCAACATAGGAGGTGCTATCAGGTTCAGATTAGATTTTTTATTGATACTATAATTGATGCATGCCATGTCTGCCATGTTCCAGACATATGTCGGCAAAGAAAAATCTCTTCCAGACCATATTACTGATACAACCTGATAATTCTCATATTCTGCTTGGGTCTTCAAATTGTTCTCTTTTAGATTCTATGGCACATTTTAAATAGTTTACATTTTCCTCACTATGTTCTTTTGGTTTGTGTTAAAATCATTAATGTAGTGTTGCATCATAATCAATCTAAGGAACATTAATATATGTTGGTGATAATGTTCCTTACTTTTACATTTTCTTTGTGTTACTGGTATATTTACCAGAAAATTTGAAATTGTTATAGGCTGTGTTATATGGTTGAGATGTTGCTGGGGATTTATTTTATTTATATTCATAATATTTAGAGGCTAAAAATTATTAGAAGCAAATAATATTACAATTTTTTTAGATAATACATTGATTAGCATGAATAACTTAATATTGAGCTTGGAGAATTAATACCAAATTGGCAGGTCTCTTACTTTTTTCATGTGTCTTTATCGTTCTAACATTTATTTGGAAACTCATTTTAGCAAGGATTCTGATGTTGAGAGCTAACATGGGTCCAGTGTCGCTACGGCAATTTTATTCAAGTTTTTTTTTTAATTTTTATACAAAGGTCAACTCAACTGGTAAAATATATGTGGGTATATAATCAGCTTTTGCTCAAAAATAAACTGCTCAATATTTGCAACTGCCAATTACCAAGTAAGTTAAATCATAAACTAATTTTATCTTTTTAAGTTGGTTTTCATCAATGATAACTATTTTTCATTGTATTTGCATTCACATCCCTGACTTTCTAGATCCATTTTGGAGAAGGCAACAATGCTGTAGTCAAGTGAGGTGTATTTTAGTTTGGATCCCTCTTAAAACAAAAATTGTTGTTACCAAATACAAATTTCTCATATATTGAATAATTTTGTACATACTAGACAAAATTGCATATTGTTTTGCTTTACTGAATTTCTTATTGTCTAATTTATCAGTATTTCCAAATTCTCCATTGGTTTCATATTTGGAGGGTGCATAGCAACTGTCATGCCATGCCATCAGAGTAGAGATCAGTAAGTTACATTATCTTTGATTTACCAAGTACATCATCTATATTTACCTCATGCTTAATTACCATTTGTTACATAGGATTGTATTGATTTTGGCTGAATTGTCAATGTTGATTGCATTTGTTTCGTGAAATGTCTTTGCTTTATTACCGTTTGACCCCATTTTGGTGTTAAGTCTCTTCTAACAAATGTAACAGTAGAAAGAAATGGTTGTTTAGTGTTCCATTGTAAGATAAGAGTATGAAAGTGAATGGAATATCTTTCTCTGTACAGGTGCAGGAGTAAAATTTTTTTAACGTCAATTTTTACTATTACATTAGATTTCTGCTATGGATGCACTGCAGTTGTTACAGAGGGTGACTGCTGCAATGAGACGGGAATTATATGAGGCACAACCTGGATACATGGAGGGGGTCTCAAATATGGTGGAAAAAATATTATTATTACCATGATGGCCGGCAGATAATTGTTGATGCTTCATGGGAAAATTAGGAAGAGCAGGAGGGGTATATTTGGTATTTTAAAAAGGCATCCTGCGCTCAATAGGTATGCTACACTTCAAGGTTCAAGATGCTTTCCATGCGGAGGTTGCAGCCATCAATGAGGAAATGAAACATCTGTACCACGGTCTGAATATAGAGTCACATCCGAATGTGCAATTTTTCTCAGATTACCTGAATCTGGTAGAGACAGACAACCAAGAAGATAGCAGTGATTTACCTTCATGCCGTGCATTGCAGACAGTAACACAAATTTAGGGGTTAATGCATTCTAACAACAAAGGTATTATGCTGCAGCATGTCAGTAGGGATACAGTACATCAGGCACGTCATATGGCATACATGAGGTTAATCTTAAATTTGGAGCCTTAGTTTTCGTAGAGCATACATGAGGTTAATCTTAAATTTATGTTTTCCATAGTTTTCTGCGTGCATAATTAGATCATTGGTTAATCTTATGCTACCAATTAATTCAGCTCTGCACATCTTAATTGGATTATTCAGGTGATTGACCAGCACATTCGGTAACTGTTGTCATATAGCATTTCTAAAAATGTTGCAATTATGAATTTTCTTACCATGGGATCAACCTAAAAAATGTGCCGACGTATATTAATAAATATGGGTGATTGATGTAATAAGGTGTACTACTAATATAAAAAAATTAAAATATAATGCTGAAATTTGATTTAAAAAAAAAGAAAAATACGTTGCGCGACACACCCACTAGTCTCTACTACTTATAAAGCACCCTTAGCAATGTCAGCATTTTTCACACAAAGGGGTCCAAACAATTTTGTTAGCATCATTATAAACCATTAATCAATATGGTGTACGGTTTGGATTGTTATTTCTATAAAGGAGTCGACTATGTACACAAATAAGTCAAGTCGCTGGATGGTAGGCCTTTGTGGTATCGCTTCTAAAACACGCGAGTTCAATCCCTGCTTCGTGTTTTAATTTTTTGTCAACTTTATTTGCCCCATCTCTCCATTCCCTTCTTAGAAAAGGAAACAAGCTGCGCCGATTCTCTCCTCTCCATGCCCTAAATTTTTTTCCTTCTTTTCCTACTGACTGCACAAATTCAATTGTTCTTTTAGATACAAATAAAGATATTGAATCTGATTCATTAAATCCTCTCCTTCAAATCCGAATCACGAATTAATTTCTTTCCGCTTCATCCCTTTCTCCTCACATTCATCATACGAGTATTCTATTCTCTCCTCTTGTTCACAGATGTAAGATTGGTTCGTGAAAAAATTTTTTGCCTCCTTCACCGGTCAATTTCCTACGGTATCTTCGGCGACCATCCGCGTCCCTCTTCACGCTTTATTCCTGCCACTGTTGAGTTATGATATTTCATTTCGATGTCATTTATTTTACCTTTTTACTTTGAAGTAGTGTGAATTTGATCTTTATGTTGCTCTATCTTCGTTTTGGAATGGAAGTTTTTATGAGATTTTGAACGATTTACTCAAGTGCTAATGTTGCCTATATTTTGATCTTTGCAAATTGTCTTTTATCTAACAGTAATTTTTGGATCGATTTGTTGAAATTTCTTAGGACTAATGTTATTATATTCTTTTTTCTGAGTTATGCAGGAAGGGTCCAAGATCAAAAGATTTTGATCAAATTTGAATCCTGGAGTTTCAATTTCTACTATGGAGTTTTCAATATTTTCAAACAGGTATGTATTCTTATGTCATTAGCTTTGTTCTCCTCTGGTTTTGGAGGAATTATGACACTAATTTTTTAAATTCCAGTACGTCAGTTTGTGGCAAAAGAGGTGCATATCTTCAAGTTTACAGAAAAGAAAAAATTATCATCAACTGAACCTCACAGTGCCCTAATGGAACCACCTCTCTGTGCCAAATAGTTCCTTTCGAAATCTTTAAGAAAGGTATATCATTTTGTAAATCTTTTTTTTTTTATATCTTGTCTTGTTTGTTGAATTTTTTGTAGAGTTCAAAATGCAAAATTTGTTATTCTGATTTTTTGTCATTTGTCTGTCTGACAATACTAAGACTTGGGGCCCAACAATTTCAAAATGCAAAATTTATAGAAACTCTTTGGCAACACATTTCAGGTTCAGTCTGGTGGGGCCAGTGGTTTCAAAAAATAATAAAAATGCAAAATAAGAATTATCTTCTGCTTTGTGAACTTCTATTTAGTTAAAGAAGAAAATTGCCTTTATCTATTAGGTTTTTTTTACATGAGTTTATAGTTCTTCAACTGATTAACAAAGTCTTCAATGCATTCTAATAAAATTTTATTAAAAAATAAAACTGAAGGTCCTTTTTGTAAAAAAGTCTGAGCTTCTAACCAATCTGAGGTACTTGTTTAGAATAGTTTGAAGTTGGAAACAAAAGCAGAAAAGTAATATTCTTTTTGGTTTGTTGGTATTAGATAATGACAATGATGTATTTATGAGGCTAATGCTTGGGTTGGTCGGTTCGGTGCCTTCTGGCACAAAAGTAAAAATAAAAGGTTAAGTTCTTTCTTGACTTTATTGTCTCTCCTTCTTTTTTTTTATTTCAGTAAATTTGGTATTTAAATTATTTGTTTGTGCAGGAGATGCAAAAGAAGGTGGCACCATAAAAAAGGAATTGAGATGTAGAGGGCACGTCGTGATAAGCATGATCAGCTTTCTGGTACAAATCATTTGATGCTAGAATATACGAGTTTTCTTTCTAAGAAGCTTGGTTCGAACAATAGTGTCTTTTTAATTTGTGCGACAATTTTGAAGGAGATACTAAATGATCTTTGTACACATGAGGCCGGTTCTTTTGTGTCTATTAGGATAACTAAAGTGAATTCTTTTTTCTTCTTCATTTCAAATAGAATTCTGAAAGCAACATTGACATTGGGTGGGCGCTTGAAAGGACTTGAAATGGATTATCGTAAAAAATAATGCGAGCTATAGTAGTTACGTCATCCAATTTAGTATGAAGTGTCTATGTTATTTTATCGAATATAAATATTTAAATTTAATTGTGCATATTAAGCACCCGATAAACAAAAATAACAATTTCCCAATCATAGCTGAATTAAATCTTTGCATTTTCCTGTCAATATCTGTTGATTTCCTAATTGAAATACAAGCTAATTGTCGATTTTTTATTTTTAATGCTTATGTGTGCATTTTCTATTTGTTAGGACATTTAAAGCCAATGATTGCTTCAAACTTGGTTGTGTCACTATTGCACAGATGTTGGTTTCAACGCAAGATGGTTGCTTCATTCAATGATGCATAATTCTACATCCATAGTCCAGTTTGACTGCCTACTAAACCTGGAAATCAACACTTGGAAGGTACAACAACAGTACTGGCGATGTAGCATTATACCAGTGTGATATTTGATTGGTGCTAGCTGCCAATGTGAGAAAAATCATAGGTTTATAAATAGATCAAAAGTAGGTGGCACTCGGTTTGTATATCTTGTGTTCATCCTTATTTTGCTAAATAATTTGGGTATTTTGTGTTCGTTTTTGGGATAGTTTTATCGTACATGTTGGAGGAAACTAGCAACCAGTTATCAGAGCTTAGTTCTGTCAGGGAATAAGACATTTTTATTGTCCTTTTTTTCCCCCAATTTTAGTTGCAGAATGCATTGAATTTAGTGATTTCTATGAAATATGACCATGCGTTGTTATTACTGTTGATATTCAGGGTCTGAGAAGCAATAAAATAGGCTTATTTTGGCTTATTGTGTTTTCTTTTAATGTCTCTTTCTGTTTCTTTTTTCAGGTAGAGGAGGCAATGAAGAAATAGGAAAAGATTATATGTGCACAGAAACAGTTCTACCCTCCTACAGAAGTACATTTGGCAAGTAAAGTCAGACTGATATTTCATTTATCTACTTTTCTAAGAAATTGAATCTATGCAATTTGTTTTATGTGCTTAGTTGAGTTTAAGCTTATGATATTTTTAGTACATGCCTGTCAGACGTGATGATTGCTATAGAGGAAAACAATTAACGTATGTATCATTGTAGAGAAGAACAATTACATATCAGTATGCACTCAAGTCTTCCCATTTTCAGGTTATATTACTCAGTCATTGGATGTTGGATATTGATTGGTAAGGTATCCTGAGAGAAGAAAGCCACAACAGCTCGAGGATGCGCTGAGGCCATCATTTGTGTTGGTAAATAGCTGTCAGGATAAAAGCTACTTGTACCTGCTTGCCTTTGCCTTGGATGAGATTGACCATTACCTTTGTTCTTTCTTTTTTTTCTTAGGTCGGATTGTTGTTATTTTAAGAAGGTAAAAATGCACTAAAGTAGAAAAATTTATGCAGTCCGTACTTAATTTCATTCCATACAAATGTCAATATTAAGGTTTTTCCTTCTTATTCTGTTATTGCCTTCCAACTAAATGCAATTTCTTGAAATTAAATTTCTGGCTTGTTCCTCTTAAATCTTGCTAACCTTCCTTTTCAGAAAAAAAACGCCTATTGTTACTGGCACCTTTAATTTTTGTGTCCTTTTTATTAAATACAAAATACAAATACAAATTTATAACTGTTGCTTTCTTTGATATACTTATTTATTTATTGGTAATAATGAAAAATTAATTGAAAAACACATTTAATTCTTAATTAAGTTGTTTGAACCCTTTTCTTTATCCCTTAATTAGATAGCTAAAATTGTAAAGACAACATATAAATGATAAAATCGTGATATTGAGGGCAACACCTATTCCGCCATATATTATTATTTGATTAGCATAATTAACATGCCAACTATGCCAATAACGTGTCTTCTTATTAAAATCCCCTAAATTTGGTGAATAGCTGAATTCTAAATTATGATATAGCAATAAATGCTCTACTTCATTCTTCTTTCTACGTTATCTTTAATTGGTCGAATCAAAATTACTAAGCCGGCGCTAAATTAAAGTAACGTATTTTATTATTGAGAAACAATCAGGTGCTATATTAGGTAACGAGATCTCCGCTGATTTTTTCCATAACTTGCCTCTATTGATTTGAATTCGCTGAGAAAAGAAAGATCTTAATATCTTTAATAATAAATAGAAATCTATATATCACTTAAAATGATTAGATATATAGAATAGAAATCGGAGTAATGATGTTGGCATATTTAACGAATAATAAATATTTAACCAAAGCATTTAGTTAAATACAGATATGGAAATAAAATCGATTGTGCATATTTAGATCTGTTTTTTTATATATAAAAAAACATATATGGAAATTACTTGTTAAACAGGGAACCACATGAACCTCACAATATAGTTATCTTACAAGATTAACTTAGAACTTTATAAAGAACCCCTTTTCATATGTTTCTAAATGACAAAAAAATCTAAAATTACTTAACAAAATATGATGACAATAGTAATCTTACGAATTTAAATGTTAAATAAATACATGTTAACTTAAAATGATCTACAATTTCGAATTTTAACTTTTCAATTAAATTTTTTTTTGCTCTCATATCACACACAGATTCACTCAGCATCAAAATATCTTAATTTTTTTTATTGAGAATCATATTTATTTTCATCAAATTATTTTGTGAGACGTTCACATGTTTACTTTTAGTGATTCTATTTTGCTTAATCGATGAATAGTGTTGCTATTTTTCAGTCCCGATCAACACAACGTTGATCTTAAATATTAAAATTGAACAACATATCATGTCAAATAATATTTTCACATATTAAAGTCTGCCCACACATTGGGTGGGCGCTGCTGCTAGTATTTATAATAGGGACCGCCAAGACAAGTATGAGAAAGTTCTATTTTATCTAGTACGCTCTACTACAAAAGTTGTAAGTGTACTTAGACAAGGACATCCGTAATTTGTAATAGTTCTTTATTGTTGATGTCATGAGCAATTTGCGAGATAATTACAGTTTTTTTCCAAAGAGGAGGATGTTTACATTATGTGGATTGTACTACAAAACTACAAACCATAAAATTTAAAGCTTGGAAACAACCTCCACTTTGACTAGTGCGTATTAAAAATATAATCTATTGGTTTGTCAAATTGCTATAAAATTACTGAATCCAGACAAACATTTCGACGTAGGTTGGAAATTCTCAACAGTCACGTTTTGGAGGTTACGACTTTTTGATGAAAAAATACAAGAAAATGGGGAATGTTTGTGCGACTGTGACATCTCGTCACAAATAATTTCTAAAACTTTTTTTAATGATCTAGTGGAAATGTGAACATCTAACTTGATACCAGAGTCGCTGAAAGGGTAAGAAAATTGATACCAGTGGAAATGTGAACATCTAACTTGATACCAGAGTCGCTGAACATCTTTTAATGATCTAGTGGAAATGTGAACATCTAACTTGATACCAGAGTTGCTGAAAGGCTAAGAAAATTATTATTTATTTTTCTACTTATTGGGACTGTTTGGACGAGTAAGGAATAAATAAAAATAGCAAATTTCAACAAAAATTTATTTCTAACCATTTAAACTCTTCACAAAATTATACAATTCCCAACAGTGGCGAGGTCAGTAAGTGGTGCCCAGGCTTGTTTTTCAAAAATAAAGGCCCACATATAGGTATTTCAATAGATGCCTAGACTTGATATTTGACCGTGCCTAGGCTTAAACTTTGAAACTAGATTTTTAACAATCCAATCTGTTTTTTCTTTCTTGACATTTGGTTGATCGGATCAATGAAGACACGAGAAAAGATAAAAGAAAAGGTGAATAGCAGAAATAGGTGATTTATGGGCTCGCAAAATATTTTTTTCCCATAATTTCCTTAACATAACAAAAAATTAATGCAAAAACAATACAGATATAGTTAGTGTAGGAAAAAATTGAATATAACTCTCCAATCAAATAGTTAATTTGATGACTATAAAATTATTTATGAATATTATTTGTTATAGAAACAATATAAATTATTTTAAAATTAGATTTAAAAATTAATATTTTATTAAATATTATTTTAAATTTTATATGAAATTTAATATTATTTTTTGTGCCCCTGCTTAAAAAAAGTCTGGACTCGCCACTGATTTCCAATATTTTCCTTCTCTTATTGATCTCGCCATCGTCATTTTTTTCTCCCCTATTCTAAACGGCCGTGGGAAAATATTTTTCTTCAATTCTCCGACCATGGATAAACCATTTGCGGCCATGGAGCGGAGCTCGACCTGGCAGCAGCAAAGGTTATGAAGAACGCCTTGGCTGAGCCACACTCGGTGTTGGAAGAGGACACGAGGGCGGAGATAAGAGCTTTGAACTGCGTGGGGTCAGGACCAAGAACAGCCGCCACCTGCTGCTCCTACTGCTGCTGAACCTCTGCTTAGCTCGCCATTAATTATGCTTTTCTTCCCTCCTCTCCTCTCCTCTCTTATGCTCGCCTGATTGATTGATTCTAGATCCCAATTTACACTTTTGGATCGGTCGAGAATTAACTCCGACGCTGTCTGATTGTTGTGCTTGTGGGTTTCTCTGCACCTCTTTGAGCAATTCGATTTCTGACGGCCTCGATTCTTAATGGCGGTGGATGCGGTGGACAGAGGCAATGCAAGGAGAGGCATAGAGAGGTGACACGAACACGATGCCCACAATTGCCAAGGTGAAGCGGAGAGAGAAGATTGCATGAAGATAATTGAAAAATCCGATTGAAGAGTCATAGACTCATAGTACTAAAAAGACAATTTAAAAACTAGATGACAGTAACTGGTAGTACTACTGGCTTTCAAATCGTAACTTTCTTTTGCTTCATATCGTTTTAGTCTTTTCAATTTATCAGATTTTCAAGGGGCTGTTTGGATTGATTGGGGATTTTAGGGAATTTCATTTTCCTATTATAAATTTATTATAAACAATCCAAATTCTTCACAAAATTACACACTTCTCAATAAATTTATTCTTAGGAATTGCAACTTCTACAAATTCTCCAAATTCCTAAGCGATCCAAACGGCCCAAAAGTGTTTTACCATAGCAGGTAGTTTGTTGCTCGCTAGATTGAGACTAAACAAGCAAGGACCTCTATACTCGCCATTTCACACCGCTATCATTTTATTGTTAGGCGTAAAAAATATTAATCCGAAATAATATTTAATCATCATCTCAAGATCATGTAATTTCATATAAAATTAATCAATCGTAATTAAATTTACAACTTTATAGAGAAGACATCTTGATGCGGAAATTTGATCTTTTTCAATTTTCCTTAGTCCAAAATAATGGCAGAAAAATAATGGCTTTTTTTCTGAAATTTCTAGTTTTTTTATAGGCGAAATTAAGGAAAATGTGTCACTTTATAATATAATTTCAGAATAAAAAATTAAGGTAATTGAAGGGATCAAATCAGAATGAATCTGGTCCATTGATTTTCCATCAAAATCAATGCACCCTTTAATTATATTTCATAAATGAACCAGGTTCAAATTAAATCATATAGGCCACTTAATAAATAATTAATATTATTAATTTTTAATATTATTAATTATAACATTTATTCTTCTTTAAAAATAATACTAACAAAATTTTATTTATTTTTATACAATTGATATAATTAATAAACCATTTAGCACATCTCTTGAAAAGACGTACTGCCTTCTCAAAAGAAACCTTTGAATACATATGAATCTTGTCTTATTGAAGAATAAATAGCAAGAGATTAAATTGATAAAATTATACAGACTATATTTAATGACAAGGATTAATCACTGTCAACTGGTATTGCAGTATATTAATATTTGGGAACTTGGTTCATTTAGGTGAAATATTGCCCTAATTAGAAGTAATTAATATATTTCCTTAGGTTTTCTATAGGTGTGACTTGACCTGATCATAATGCAAGTTTCCTGTTGGTTGGGTCGGAATTTACATACCCACTTCAACTTTGTTTTGCAACCTTTGTCTACTTTATTAGTTCCACTAACAAGTTTATCTTCATCGGAGGGTCCTTATGTTTACTGCATAAGATTACTTGTAAGCTTTGTAAAGGTATGTGTAGCCATCCTGCACATCTTTTTCAATGTGTTGTTTGAACCCAAACAATATCTAAATAAGTGGCACGAACCTATTAGCAGTCAGCAGCTCATAACTTTAGTTCAGTTTACTTTTAGTGAACAAACCTCTATTTTTAATTGAGTCTCACACCCAATCCGGATTCGCTGTAGCGCGGGACACGGTGTAGCGCACGTACGAGCCGTCTGATCTTGATCGGACGGTTCATTTTTTACGGACCTATCAATCTAGGTTACATGCACGGGACTCTCTTGTCCATTGGATCTTGATCAGACGGCCATATGGTGTAGCGCGGCAGCGGATCTCAATTTGTCTCACACCTATCAATTGAATTGTAACATCTGCATCCTATATTAAGTTTGGGAGAAGAGTGGGTACAACAAAGAGTAGTTGGTCCTTTAGGCTCCCTTTGGATGGTGTGGGAATAAGAAGAATAAGAGAAGAAATATTGAAAAATGTGTTACTTTGTGAAGAATTTGGATAGTTTATAATAAATTTAGGAACAGAAAAAAACTATTCTCTTATTTTGTTGCTCATCCAAACACAGCCTACATAACTAAGGTCGAGTCGTATGAGATTAGGTCCTGAATTTGTCATCTGATGTACACGCCCGGGTCCGTCTCAGATTGATTCTCTCGATCTTTTAGCATGTGAAATTAGATACTTTCTTATTTATTGAAGTTACACAGCGTACATTCACACCATGCTCCGCCTAACTCATAACTGACTTATCTCATAGCCATGCTTTCTTTCTCATTCAGACATTATTTTTTTTTCCCCCTAAACTCTTACCACAATCATCATCAACAAAACAAACTGTGCAAAAATAGATAGATTCTAAAATTTGATTCTTTTCTCGCACCACAGACAACCATACTCATTGTGCAGTTTCACTACAAACCACCAAAAAACAAAAGATACCGCCTCCTCCTTTAGCTCTCCATAAAAATAAAAAAAAAAACTAGTCTGGCAACAAAACCGCTTACTAATCTCTATTGAAGAAAACAAAAAAAAAAAAAACTAGTCCGGCAACAAAACCGCTTACTAATCTCTATTGACACCCTCTGTGAGTTGTGTATATCCATTAAAAATGTCTTGACCCAACACGGATAAACGCTTCATAAAACAATTAAAAAAAAATTCCAAACATGTGACACCAAAAACAAATACCAAACAGACATAGCATCCGACAAAAAAAAATTATTGAGAACTCTTAAAAAAATTTATTTTCCTTCTGAAGATAATAGAATTTTATTAGCGAATTGCAGCTTACTATTATCGTCCTTTTTTCTCATTAGATTATTTACTATTAATAAGACAGAAAAAAAAACAAGATGAAAAATAGATCGCGCATGCGCGACGCATCCACTAGTTTTGTATGACGTAAAGTTTGATGCAGAATAATACCATGTATAATTTAAGTGAGCTGTTGGTGCTCTCAAGTCTCAAGTTAGAAAGTTATCACTTATCAGGAAATAAGAAAAGAAATATTATGCAACAACGTGGTCATTAATGTAGCAACGTGAATAAAGGTATTGGAAAAATAAATTTTGGCGCCGTCAGAACAATTTTTTGCTACATAAATTTAGTCTCGCTATTAATTTTGTAATTATCTTAGCAAAAAAGATAATATTCCTTGTAATCAGAGTCTTGCTAAAATCCCTTTTTGGTGTAGTGTGTCCAAAGCCACCATGCCTTCATGGAAGGCGGTAACACTCTCGGCGGTCACACATTGCGTGATCAAGCGGGCCCCTGGCTTGTGAGCCCACGGCTTGACACGAATGCATGTGGCAATGTAATCTAAATTTGTTAAAGGCACCACATTTGTCGGCGGGCCCCATCCATAATCCACCTCGGCGAACCCTAGCCTTGTCCAGTCAGAAACAAGCAGCGTGTTATAGTCCGATGTGATTTGATAAGGATCTACCTTGAGTTCCCCCTTGGCCCATTTTGCAAACTCAAGGGGAAGCCTCTTCTTGCCATCTTTGATCATCTCCACAATCTCCACAATGGAGGAATTTACGACCCTCTCACTATCAGCCGAAACCCTCATAATGTAGTAACAATTCCCATAAAAACCGCCACTGGCTGGTAGTTTGTGATGCAACAATTCCCGGACATTCATGGAGAATGAAAGGTTCACGACTGTACCTGGTGCAAAATTAATTGCACGACACCTGCTCTGCCAGGCCTTGGCAATCAATACCTCAAAAGTGGTGCAGCGCTGGCCAGTTTGCTCCATGTACTGATTCTTGAAATGGTTAATATAATCAACCGATATGTCAATTGCTAAGCATTGTAGATGAGTATTTGTTGGTTTCGGTAAATGGCTGATGGGTGCGTTTTTAGGGTTGGGTATGGCATCACGCAGGGGCGGAGCCAGAAAATTATGATAGGAGGGGCAAAATTTTAAAGATTGAACAATGAAATAGAAATTTATTTATGAAGAAGAATATTTCTTTCCTAAATCAGTGGTTCATAATTAATTAGGGGGGCAAATTATAGAAATTTTCTAAAAAATAAAGAAAATATACATAAAAATTTTATTTTTTTTGGAGCACAAGGGGGGCAACTGCCCCAAGCAGCCCCCCTATTGGCTCCGCCCCTGGCATCACGCCGCCATTCGGCTTCAATGGTCGGTTTATCTTGGCCCCTGGCTATTTCTCCTATAGCGGTCTTGAACTGTCTATGGCCAGTCCCATCTGCTATGGCATGTCTGAACCGGAAGCCAACCACAAACCCGCCACATGTAAACCGTGTGACCTGTTCAAAGAAACGAATGGGACATTAATATGGGACCACAAACAACAATTTTGTTCTGAAATTCATACGGAATGAGCTCCCAATTTCAAGAAGTTCCCCACTGAAGAAAACAAATTGTTCTCTCCTGCTCTTTTCTTTTCAGAGAAGTTTAAAGAAAGGTTGCTTGTTCAATTCAAATGCAAAAGGAGCGGATAAACCGTTGTTAAAGGACTTATTCATTACCTGAACCAAAAGTATTAATTTTTCCTCTTCAAATGGATCCAACCTAGGCCTTGGATGAGGCGAGAGCTCATCCTTTGCCATCATCAATGGGTACTCCAAATAATGAACATCTTCCAAGGCACAGCTCGCATTGGCCTCAATAAACCACACGCCTTGCCCTTCGCATAACACATGCACCTCCCCGTCCATTGATTTAGCCAGACGACCAGCATACGGGAAGTAGTGCACCAAGGCCTCTGCTACGGCATGCTTTATAGTCTTCACCGGGTCTTTCTGCATACCTCGAACCGGCTTATAGACGTCCAGTACTTCCATCAATGCCATTTGAGTCGGGTACCGGTCAAGCCAGGAGAGGCGTAACGGGCCAGTGGGTGTTGGCCCAGCCGGTACAACGAGGGTTTGGGAGAGCCTGTCCACGGTGGCTTTTGGTGCCATGGTGTTAGGCTTGGCGTAGTTGGGATTTGGTTTGTTTGTTAATTAAAAGAAGAGGTGTGACAGGTTGTGATGAGAGAGGAAAGGGGTGTCAATGGAGCTTTTAGAGTGTTGATTAGTGATTGGTTTGTTGAATATTTTCAAGGTTTCCTAGTCGTCTCAAGTTACGATCGAGTATTTTTTTTTTAATGACCAGTAGTTACGATCGAGTTGAATTTAATAATTTGGATTCCTACCCACGTAAAGAAATAGAAAAAGAAAAGATAAAAACAAATTGACAAAAGGATTCCTTTGCATCAATATCTGCGCTATGTGTATTGGTATGCGGCATCTTTGAGTTTTTAAATGGCTAGGGATACTGGACTCTTTTAAGCGGCTGAATCTTTACCAATCCGCTTTCATAGATTTTGACTGAGAACTCTTATTTTTGTATTGAAATTTTGCTGCATATCAAACTGAACCGATATTATATTTCAAAATATTTATGATGATTAAAATAACAAATTTCACGCAGTTAAGACTCAGCCCTCACTGCCAAGTACTGGGCATGCTAGGTTTGTAACAAAAAATTTTACCAACTCAATTTAACTAGGGCCCATGCATGCCATTGTGACCTCTTAATTGTATTGCAAAACTACACTGAACATTAATCTCAATTTAGTAATCAACCTAGTTAATCTCATTTGCATTCAGGTAATTAGATTCAATTCAATTTGTACTGTAATGTTGTTGTGGTACCAACTCAATTTCTGAATGTGGAAGTGAGACAAGATTTTAACAGTGCATTTTAGGTGTTTGATACAATGCCCCAGCTAAAAAGCAAGCATCGAGGTTGGGTTACGAGAAGGTTTTTCATTTTATTTTTTTCAGGTATTTAACAAGAGTTATGTAAGTAAAAAAAAAACTAATTCTAAATCTTTTGAGATCATACAGAATATGACCATTAATTTTTTTTTAAATAAATTGGAGGTCTAAGCCACCCAACTTATTTTTAAATTAAATGTCTATGAAAGACGTCCAGCCCAACCTTTCACTCAAGAATATGACCATTAATGTTCAAATATAATGTTCAGCGATTGATATTTGGGTCTCTTCGGTCCAAGCAATTAATACAGAATTAAATATTTTTCGAAACCAAAGAGGCATTACAGTTATTGTCTTTTAATTTAATAATAATAATTAATCAATAGTTTGGAAGACTAATAGTCATTGTAATTTCTATATATATGTGTGTCGTTCCATAGAGTTCAGATTTTACGATAACCATGAGCAAGATTTGTAGAGCCAAGTAAAAAACTTTTGTAATATTATTATTATTTTTGCAAATTAGAATTCTTATTTTTATTGAAGTTATTTGATGAGTTATAAAGATGATGGTAAAAAAAAACCTAAGGTTCAGGTCCTCTTTCATAATACCAGTAAAAGTTCAAAGTCTGTTGTGAAAATTTATAATTACCTGTCACTCTTTTAAATGAGTTTCAGTTTAGAGTTTATAGATTTTTTTATTTTAAGATAAATTGGGGTCTAAGTCACCTAACTTATTTTTAAATTAAATGTCTATGAAAGACCCTCTAGCCGGGTTTCGAACCTACGACCTTTCACTCAAGAAGTCAAGTTGCATTGTTCTTTGCCACTAGACCAAGAGCTCGTTCTTGAGTTTATAGATTTTTGTTTTACAACTCCGAATTAATTTTCTTTTTGCAGAGATTTTGTCTATAAAATCGGCTACTTTCGATCCTGAAATAAATTGAACAATGCTCACCAAGCTTTGAAACATGCTAAGCAAAGTTTGATTTATATTGGTTCGGGTTTAGTTGTATATTTCCAGAAAGAGTGGTAAAACCTAAAAAGGAAGAGTTTTTATTTGATTGTAAATTTAATCACCTAGAGCAAAAACTAGATCGTACCAGACAAGAGGTAAAGAAACATTATATAAAGACTAAATAAAAGTTAAAAGATTTTTGTTAGTATTTTGAAAAGAAAAATAAATTGATGTTCAATGAATCAGTATTGGGTCAAATTTTCCATATCAGGTATGTACATCGGTGGACATTTGGGAGAATTAAGTCTTAGATGAACGAAAGATAGTGAATACTTCTATAATTTATAATATGCACCATAGTGCATAGGACATTTCGTACACCGTGGATTTTTTCGGAGGTATTTTTGTAAATTGACAAATTTAATTAAACCAATCTAATCTACATATTGAAATCTCGTAGAAAATCAAATTTTACATTTTTTTAGATTTCATTACTATATTTTTTTAATTTCTTAAAACATGTCATTTTTTAAAAATTGTAAATAGTACAACATTTCAAAAATGACATGTTTTAAAAAATAGTAACAAAATCTCAAAAATTGTAAATTTTAGTTTGGTATGAGATTTCAATATATAGATTAGATTGGTTAAATTAGATTTGTCAATTTATAAAAAAATTTCCGAAAAAGTTCGTGGTGCACGGAAGCCTTATGCACTCTGGTGCATATTAAACTTTCTCATTTATAATTTGAATTTTTTTTATTTTATTGAAGCGCACAAACCAAAATTAGTGTGACATGGTTTATCTGATTCCATATTTGTCGTTCATGGAATTATATGGTGTCTGTGGAATAATACTAATTATATGGTGTCTGTTTTTATTCTGGAATAATTCTCTCTCTTTTTTTTTTTTTTTTGTTCTTTTCATTTTTTATTCCTCCACTATTTGATTTTTATTCAATCCATGATGTTTTTGTCCAACTCCTAGATTGATATCATTACGAACTTAGATGTACGCAACAACATATCAGGCATATTGATTGTTATTAACTTTTATCACTTTCTTAGAAAGTTGATTCCTGATGGTTTATTTATCCTTCTATCTGCATACAACAAGGGGATCTTATATTTGGACGCAAGTTTATTGTTGCTCTTAAAAATTAACCCTACTCTTGGGTTGGATGTGATTTGATTATACGAATGTTGAAGAAAATCATCAGTTTTACTTGGAGAATGTTTAACTTGGAATGCGTGCTTAAAAATTTCAAAATGAAGGATTTTATCGGGAGTAGCCAATTTTATGAAATTTCGTAAATATATGTAACAAAACATTTGAGGTTCGAACATAACTAGGTTGATGTTTCGAGGTCCGCTTGATATTTTTTGGATAAATTAGACAGAGGCTGTCAAGAGAAAAGGAAAAAAAGTAAACAAAAAGAAAAGAAAACGAAAAAAGGAATAAAAAGGAAAAAAGCAGAAGCGCATCCCCTGTGTAGCTTCTACGTTGAGAAACCTTTGCCAGTAAAAAGTGTTGCCTCACTCCGCTGTTCATTTCTAAATGTTCTGTTATTACGTTCCAGCCAAATTGCCGATAAGGTGACAGCAAAAAATGTGTTGCGAAACATATTGTGATTTGCTAAATGGAACAGTTGTTCCATTGCTTTGAAGCAACTGCTGTCACAGTAAATTGGCTGAAAACCCGTTGTTCTGGTTACAGTATTCCAAAGAGCAGTGATAACTGGGCAATTGAAGAAAAGATGAGCTTTAGTTTTCAAAATGTTTTGAAGACAGTACGCATCCTTCTTCAAAATATGTTTCTTCTGCAGTTGCTTTTGTGTCAACAGTCAACACTCTGCCATGTGCCAGTAAGATGAGAAAACACTTTATTGATGGTGTCACCTTTAACTTCGAGATGAAATTTAGGGGAAAAAGCTGTTCTCCAACCATGATCAGTGCGTGATAAATTGATGCTGCTGAGTAGACACCATTAGAAGTCCGTTTCCAGATGATACTATATCCTGGCCATTGTCAAAGTTTAGCTAGTTTAACTCTTCAAATAAAGCCGATTATTGCAGGGTTAAAGGCGCCGGTAACAGCCGCTGCATGGCATTCTTTGAATTGTGCAAGGAAATGAACCTCCCAGGTGGTTGTAGCATGTCAAACCCAAAAAGTAACTGTCTTGCACTTCCCCACTTATCATACCAAAAAAAGTGTTTGTTTTTTTTTCTTGCTATTACTTGCTAATAATTGCGTGGCACACCAGGTGGTTGTGAAGCCTCGGTTGAGGCAAAGTATTGTGCCACACAAGGCATTAGGTGGTGGGACCAGAAAGAGTTCCAGGATTTGGATGGGTCCCAGTACCAGAGTCTTAGCTGGGTTAGTCAGAACTCAGAAGAACACTATATAATATATAACAACTGCATGGACCGGTCTCAATATTCTGTCATGCCTCCTGAGTGTCACAGGGAGTCAGGGACACGATGTGTAAGGTAAAATTGCACAGGGGAAGTGAAATAAATATATGAAATTTAATGTACCTATGATTTTTGAGCCATTTTATGAAGATTATGGTTTGCTCTGTGATCTAAATTGTAATGCACCTGTAATTTGCTGCGAGTGAGAATTTGTAACCTCTGTATAGTTGCATTAAGGATGTTTAATTCCTGAAAAGATTTGTTGCCTTCCATACATAAATTATATTTTCAGTTTTCACACTCTACACCAAAGAGGCAAAGACCAAAGGGGCTGTTTGGATTTCCCAAGAAATTTGGGGAATTTCATTTTTCTACCATAAATTTATTATAAACAATCCAAACTCTTCACAAAATTACATACGTCCCAATAAATTTATTCTTAGGAATTGCAACTTCCCCAAATTCTCCAAATACCTAAGCGATCCAAACGGCCCAAAGTGATAATTAAGAAAAAAACATCTCTAGCCCAAACAATATTCGACCCAAATTATAAAACCCCAATTCTCGAAGGAAAAATGTTATACGCTTTGGGCTGCAAAATGTTTGGTCCACAGTTTCCTTATTTATATATTCTTATAAGAAATGCCGAAATTTTAAAAAATAATACTAAATTAATATAATATATTAAATATAATATCAATATAATAATATTTTTTTAAATAGTATCACGAGATCGGAATCCCAAATTCCGAACGCAAGATCGGATTCCTGGATTCCGATCTTAGCTTTTTAATTTATTTAATTTATTAATTAGTTAAATAATTAGAAAAATAGATAATATATTGTAAAAATATTGAAAAAATATGGAAAAAATCAGGAATAATTAAACTAAAATTTATATGTAATTTAGTATTTTTTGGGGAAATTAATTTTTTTTCCTTTTATTAGTTTATTAATTAGTTAATTAATTAGAAAAATAGATAATATATTCTAAAAATATTGAAAAAATATAAAAAAATCAGGAATAATTAAACAAAAATATATATATAATTTAGTATTTTTTTTTGGAAAATTAAATTTATTTTCCTTTTAATTAATTTATTTAATTAAATATAAATTTAATTAATTTATTAATTAAATATAAATTTAATTAATTTATTTAATTAAAAATGAATAATTAAGTATAAATTTTTAATTAATTTAAATTAAAATTATAAATTTTAAACAACCATTTGATATGCGTCCCGGATGTCGTCCTCTGTATATAACTATATATTATTTTCATATTATATATTAAACAATCATATCGAGTCTCATGATCAAGGAAGCACTTTCTGTATTGCGTTAGAAAGGGATCACACGAGATTGATGTTTTACTGAGACGGAGAAGAAAGACTAAATTCACTTGATTTATAGTATTTCTCTTTTTAATGATTAATTTATGATTTTAAAAACATTTTTAGTAGTTTAGAATGGTTTTTAGGTTTGCAAACTTTCAAAGTGGATTTTGGAGGTCCAGAGAGAGTTTTTTGGCTTCGAAAATGGTCGTTACGGGGTTTTATCCCCGTAACATGTGTAGATCTCGTCACCAGCTTTCCGGATTGTGCTCGATCGCCCCAAACGGACCTTCCTATCAAAAGTTAAGCCTGTTTAAAGTTTTAATGTTCAAATTATGCCTTTGTATCCCTGCAAATGCAGAAAGAATTAATAAAACTTTGAACATTCTGAAAGGATTATGCCTTTGTATATCTGCAAATTCTGAAAATTTATAATCTTTTCTAAATGGTACAATTCATTTAATTAAATAATAAGTTATAAAAATTTACATTTTAATTAAATAAATTAATTAAAATGAAAATAAATTTAATTTCCTCAAAAAATACTAAATTACATATAAAATTTAATTTAATTATTCCTGATTTTTTCCATATTTTTTCAATATTTTTATAATATATTATCAATTTTTTTAATTATTTAACTAATTAATAAATTAAATAATATATAAAAAAATTAAAAAGCTAAGATCGGAATCTCGGATTCCGATCTTAGCTAAGGTCGGAATCCGGGATTCCGATCTTAGCTAAGATCGGAATCCAGGAATCCGATCTTACGTTCGGAATCTGGGATTCCGATCTAGTGATACTATTTAAAAAATATTATTATATTGATATTATTTTTAATATATTATATTAATTTAATACTATTTTAAAAATTTTCGGTAAGAAATGAGTATTACGAATGATATTGGGTTTCGCAAAAGAATTCTGGGGGCTTAGCAGGAGGTCCAATCCATTTGAAGGTGCAGTAAATGTAATTGCACTAAAACCAGAATATGGTTCTGCATCTTCATACATAAAGCTTTTTTTTAGGACACTCTTGGCAGTGGCCGCAAGTAAATGCGTACACGCTATGCTATGCCATTGTCTTGGAAATTTAGGTTTCCTTTCACTCTTTTGGTTCTCTCCCCAAACAAAAACTGTCTAACATTTTGGGCTGTCAAACAGACAATTAAGGCCTATAGATCTGTGGCCCAAAATTCTAAATGATATTCTCATTTTGTTAGCCCATAAGAAGGGTACCCCGCAACCCAACACCCTAAAATATACGATGGAAGAAGAAAATAAAAAAAATAAATAATGCAAGAAGTAGAAGGAGAAATGAGCAAATGGCAATCGTTTTGGTTTATTTGTCGTCTCAATGGTTTTCCTATTCTCAAGAACCTTCTGTTTGACTCATGAAACCTTTCTTAAAAGTAAAATCCTTTTGGTGTGCTTATATCCTTTTTCCCAGTCTTTTTTAAATTCGCAACAATGCTGTACAAATGCATAAGTTTAATTCGTTGTAAGTCAAATTAATGCTGCCACCAGAAAACAATAATATTGGTTCTGATAAAAAAAGTATTTCTAGTGAGATATATTCATTTAAACTTTGATCGGCATATCTGTTTGGTCGGCCAATGTTTAGTTAGAGCATGACATTTTCAAAAGCCTAAGTTTTAAAGTTTTCTATTGAAAGCAATAGTTAGGAACAGACATGAACCTAGCGATCTAAAACAGTGACAATCAACAACTAAATCAGGGTGTTTCATCACAATAATTACTCTGCATGACCTAATGACCAAACCTAAATATGTCACAATATCAATCTTCTCCGATCTAAACAAATGTAGATTAAGTTGAAACCACCCTTGTTTTACGCATTTACTTTTCTGAAATTTTGATTTGCCCCTCAAAATTTTCTATACCCAACTGCTCCACTGCCCGTATTTTTCAGTAGCCACAATTTCTAGAATTAGAACCTCCATTTGAAATCACAATAATGTTGATTTTTCAAAGCTGGAACAATCATGTCAAATTAAATGATGTATACCAATTTAACTTTGTACTGTTATAAACGAGAAGAACGCATGGGTAGGGAAACATTTTAATCACAAAATCCAGACTATGTAGTTTTTAAAAATTTATTTCCAAATCAGAAAGGGGCCATGTAATGAAATTTGTATAATTAAAGAGAATTTCATTCTATATATCTATTCCAGTTTAATCAATTGTGTCAAACTGGAATTAATTAAATTTAATATAGCAGTGTTTCGACTATATTTAAATCAAGCCATCAGGCCATAACTTGTGAACTTTGATTACAAAGCAATTGAAATTTAATGTCGACAACTGACAAGATTAGACATGTGCTGCCAGTATTTACAAATCCATAACTTGTGAACTTTGATTACAGAATTGAAAATTTGACAGAATGATAAGCTTATAATAGGGACCACCAAACATCATCATATTATATCGGTTGTTATAAGTCTATCGCAAGCATCTCTCAAGACAAGTATGAGAAAGTTCTATTTTATCTAGTATCGCTCTACTCCAAAAATTGTAAGTGCACTTAGACAAGGATATCCGTAATTTGTAATAGTTCTTTATTTTTGATGTCATGAGCAATTTGCTAGATAATTACAGATTTTTCAAAAGAGTATGATGTTTACATTATGTGGAGTCTACTACAAAACTACAAACAATCAAATTTAAAGCTTGGAAACAACCCCCACTCTGACTAGTGCATATTAAAAATACAATCTATTTGTTTGTCAAATTGCTATAAAATTACTGTATCCAGACAAACATTTCGACATAGGTTGGAAATTCTCAACAGTCATGTTTTGGAGGTTACGACTTTCTTAAGAAAAATACAAGAAAATGGGGAATGTTTGTGCGACTGTGACATCTCGTCACAAATAATTTCTAACTTTTCTTATTGATCTAGTGGGAATGTGAACATCTAACTTGATACCAGAGTCGCTGAATGCCAATGCTTATCACATAAACTACCCAAATTATTATTTGTTTTTCTACCTATTAAGTATTAACAAAAGAAAACATGGTAAAAGTTTCAATGTAGTGTTTTCGATTCTGAGATTTGTACTGTACTGTGTTTCATTAGGCTTCCTCAAATTGATCGATTGACCTCTTGTGGAAATTTGGTTGCCACATTTATTTATTAGTTATCAGACTTCGTCTTTCATTTTTAATTATAGCAGCCGTTCATTATCAGAAAGAGATTTGTGAAAGAACCACTTTTGTCATTTCTTCAGAGTGAAATATTTCTAGCTTGAAAAGACAATTTTAATTTCTCACAAACTGACAACGTACGGGAACAAAAAACCATCATTTATTTCTTTTTCCTCGTTGAATTAATGAAGACTAAGGGTAATTTCAACCAAATTATACGTAATTTTGTATGAACGTCAACTGTTCAAAAAGTCGTCTCAAATTCAAAATAGTGTATAATTTATTATGAAGAGGATTATCTTCAGTATTTATTTTTTTAACCGTGGCACACATAATCCATGTTTTATTTAAGGAATCACACCAAGTTTTTTTATAACAATTAACAACGAAATTATCCTTAATAATTATAATTTATAAAATAAAATGAAAATTTCCATTGCATAGAGTATTAAATTCTGAAATTCTGGTAATTATGATAAATCATTCTCAAAATCGCAAAACACAAATTTCATTGGAACTTCTTCCAGAATACACTGTACCAGTTGCTTATTTTTTGCCTTAGCATGTTGAACTACTGCCAGAATAACCGGTAATGAATCTACATATATAACTATACATGTGTACATACATGTATCGCACTCCTTAACAAAATAGAGAAATATGAATTTTGTTCTTAAAAGTGGACTTCCTGAGTGCCGCACCTCAGATTATTCTGAATTCGCCTAGTCTCTCTTTAATTCCTTCCTTGTTGTCATATAATTGAGTAAAGGGACAAGATAATACGCTTATTAAATATCTTTGTGAATTTTTTTTGATGGTCATATCTTTGTGAATTGAAAAAGTCACTATTTCAGTTCAAAGAAAAAAAGAAAAAAGAAAAAAAAAATCAAATGGATATTCTTTGTATAAATATATACACGATATGGTTTCCTTATTTTTTTAGTTTGTGGTGGTTCAATATTTTATTTGTTGCTTCACTAGACTTTGCTGTGATGGTCATATCATGCCACAAAATAAGAGGCCGCCTCCACCAGCCCACGTTGTCGCTCATGAGTTGTGGTGGGCTCATTAAAAGATTGAAAAAGATCATTTGTTTCGGATTCCTATTAAAATTATTTTAAACAGAGTCTGAAAAAGAGAACATAAAGAATTAGGAAAAAAAAAAACAAGAGTAGTCGTCCATTACTTATTTGTAACAACTTAGAAATATAGACAAAAACACTAGCATTATTATAGTTTAAAGTTTTAAAATACGATTTGGGTGATATCAGTGATAAAACGACGATAAAACGGATAAAACGATTATGCGGTATGAACGAAAATCTAGATAAAACATAAGAATCAGATTTTTTTTTTAAAAAAAAAGCTTGTTATAGTCCTATACGTGTATAAGGACTCATATTAAGATACGTTATGTGATTGCGCTTAAGATTAAGATAATGAGACTTACCAGTATTTATTCTACCAATTTTTTTCTTTTTGTACTTTCTAGAAATGAGGGCTGAAACATAGACCAGAGACTAGATTAAACCAGTTTAGCTTGATCCGTCATTTAACTTCTTTTTTATAGTTACTGTACATGAGTACGAAATAACGACGTGAATATAGCATCCTTAAAACAAATATTTTAAAAATCGCCGACCTGATCGAACAGTACAATACATTGTATCTCGCATATATATAATATAATTTGGATCAATCGAATAACATATAACTATGTATTCTCTGGATATAGATGTACAGGTAGCAAGTTGTCAAAACCCACTCTGCTTTGGTCAAATCCGTTTCTCAAACAAAAAAGAAAAGATATTCCACTTTAAATCCAATCAATTTTAGCCACATAAAAAGAAATGATCAAAATATTTTGTCTGTCAACACCATCCGGAATCTTCTGTGGGAAAGCATAATGGAAATTAATAGAATTTGTGTAAATAGTGAAAAAAATCTTAATCATGAGTATATTTTAACATCAAACTACTTAGAAGGATATATATGCGTGTAGAATCTGAATAATAGTGATGCTGAAAATAGAGTTGTTCACGAATAAGTGCACATTCTCCATTTTAGAATACAACCAAATAATACAAAAATTGACAGGAACATAAAAAATTCCAATAAATTGCAATTGTCGAATTAACAACCTCTTTTTTTTTTATCTTCATGCTCGACAAATTATCCAAACAACATTATTTCATATTTTCCAAATAGCCCTATTCTTCAAAAAAAATTTCAATTTTCACCATTCAATCATTGTTTTCAAAATACTGTTTTTGGGTTGTTCTCATTCTATTCTCATGCATCCAAGCGCACCAAATTTTGTATTTAAGAAATGATGTTACGAAGAATAGAAGGCTCAATATATATGCACTTAGTATATTAATTTCTGAAAGATAATGTTTATACAAGCGTAGATGAACGTAATAAATATTATTTTTACGCAACCTAAATGAATGCTTCAACTAACAACTAACATTAAAAGTATTACAAAACTCGGCCGAACATAACTATGGTGAGTGAATTTATATTCATTTTCTGTACAAGACAGTAGTTAATCCATTTTGCCAATTATTGTGATGGAACCATTGCAATTTGGTTTAGTATATGTGGTTGAAAATGATGTATACTTAAAATCCTACTACCCAACTAACTTATGATGCAGTGATTTAAATCTTGACAATATTAAGTCATCAGCACTAATCATGCTTGCTAGCAATATTAATTTAGCACCAGTCAGGCGGCTTAACTTTGAAATCAAGCAAATTATCTGACAGCTTGAATAAGAAAAGTGAAATAATAAGAGAGTTTATTCATTGATGATCATCCCTTGAATAATTAAAGCGTGCATCATTACTTGTGACCCACTATACACATAACCATTATAAATAAAAGTCAATTAAATGAATAATTTGAATAGAGCGGTTAAGTGTTGTCATTCCAATGTACCTGGGGGAGACAAATATGGAATCAGACTTTGTTGCTTTCTATTAGGTCGAATAGGAGATTTATATTATTCTTCAGCTACGTCCAATAAAACAAATTCGTACAGTAACATTAAATTATAAGGTTCTGTAGCTGACTATGTCAGATGAAACTTAAAAAGATATGGCCAGATCCAGAGTGTTCGATACATTATACATATATGCCTGCCAGTCTTTAAGTTCGACATTTTATACAAAAAAAAATAGAAAAAAAACAAGGAAAAGAAATGTGGAATTGTAAGATTCAAATAATAATAATAATAATCTAATCTCTCTTATTTTAGCATTTCTTTCTTACGAATGGAGATCGAGGCTGATAAATTGTTTAACATTTAACATCGATAAAATCGATTTTCTTTAGACTTTTCCGGGCGTTAAAATTCAAGTTAAAAAAATATTCAAAAGAAAATACTTTTCTTAGATTAAAAAGATTCACGGCTTAACAATTAGACTATTGTAATATTATGGTAAAGAAGATCAATCCACAAAGAATAAACAGAATTTTACATAGTTTAGTATAATGTCCACAACTCACATACACAGCACTTTTTTTTCAATAATTTCAGTACATATAAGAAGATTAAAGAGAAAAGAAATTTATAAAAACTAGATGAGAGGGAGGCGACTTTGCCGCCATTTGATAAACTTTGATGGCTAAATCTATCAATATATAAGAAATATATATTTCCAATATATTTATTTTATATCTACTTTATATATAAAGAACTATCTTAGATGATTGGTACAACTATTTTTAATATATTTAACAAAAAATATTTTTAATTAAAAACCAATGCAGGGCTTTTAATTAAGAAGGATAAAATTTTAGTATATATTCAAATTGATCGATCAACAAAAATTGAAAGGTTCAGATTGCATGTCGTATGAGATTTTTCTTAGATTAGACATGAATTAGCTTAGACTTCCAAATATATCTACCTTAGATTTCCAAATATAAAAAAATTGGATTCTATTTTCTACTGCATTTTTTTAACTTAAAAAATGCGACCACGGAAATTAATTAATAACTAGGTGGGGAAACGCGGCTTCGCCGCGCCTTAGCATATTGTTTGTATTTAAATTTTAAGAAACAGTAATAATTTGTCACTAAGTCTAAATTGTGTGCGAAGACAAAGTGCATAAGCATCATATATACATGAACTGCTTTAGCATCTATATGCATTGAATTTTAAAAAACATATAAACAATTCGGCTCCGTTTGGATGGGTGCAGGAATAAGGGAATAGTTTCTTCCTACTCCCAAATTTATTATAAACAATCCAAACTATTCACAAAGTTACACACTTCCCAATACTTCTTCCCTTATTCCTCTTATTCCCACACCATCCAAACGGAGCCGAAGAGACCCGAATAGAGCCATCTTACATTTGATCGGTATCCATAATCTAGCCACTCCCCTTCAGGCAAAAAGCGAGGAAACATTTTCAATTTTTGAATAAATCAACAGAAAAGAGTCTGGAAATTTATAGCAAAATCTATAACACGTACAAATATCATATATATGTTATTGTTAGTTAAAATAACATCTCCTCTTCGCATATTTATGACCCCCATTCATAATTTCTACCGGTCATCATGAAAAAAAATCTTTTATACCCTTCTCTTTAAGACTTTAACACCCTTCATAGTCATGTTTAAAAATATTCAATTCAGCATTATTGGAGAGATTTTAGTCATGCTCCAGTGCAATAATAAATAATATTAATACACATGAAATTAGCAAACTACAACAATCACAATGAAAAGAGCCAAAAAAAAAATGGGCAATATCAGCCAATGTTAAAAAGATATCAAAGAAGCTAGTGAATCCTAAAACATTGCTTAAAAAATATTGTTAAAAGATTGTCTCGGTCATTCAGCTTAGCGCTAAACTATTTAAGCATTGGGAAGTCCAATGAAATATGTCGGCCTTGAGGTTGAGAGGTCTTAGACAACTGGTTTCTTTTAGTCGGCAAGATATCAATTTTTTCTATTGGTTCCTAAATAAAATAATCAAATTTAGCAAATGGACCAAACAAATAAATGTAATCGTTTGCTGAGTATCTATCTCCATGGTGCAAGGAGAACAACGAAATTTGGACAATAAAAGATGAAAAATAAGATCAAGTGTGTTTGCGGACTTATGAGCAACTTAGATTTCAAAATTAAATCATTGTATCATTGCAAAATCAAAGAAATTTACAATCACCTGCCTCAATTCCTCGTATGTCCATGTAAATGAGAATGATCTAGCTTTGAGATTCGTGTTGTGTATGTTAGCTATGAGTATGCCGTATCTCCTTTGCTGACTTTGAAGCGATATAGTTTTTTTTTATTCAACAATGAGTTTCTCAACGGAAGGCATATGCAATTACCACTTTGGAACTCGGATATCTCCAAAATTAATGAAACGCCACAAATATGACCAAAATACCCTCATACCTTGAGAAATAGAGAAGCGGTAGGTTACTCACTTCCAGCTGTTGTGCAAGTGCATTTTTTCCATCTTTATTGAATAACTTCTTGTATTGTTGACATGAAATACGTTAAAAAAAAACCTATCATCTTCTTCAGAGTCATACAGAAATCTAATGCCAGCAAAATTCAAATGGACTCTCAATTTTCTATTGATTTGGAAAAATGAAGAAAATTATATGCAAATAAATTCCTTAAATTCCTCTTTAACTGTTGTGTATCTAATGTTCAGAATATGGTAAATCAATAAGAATGTTTATTTAAAAATGAATTAGCATAAAAATGAAAGAGTACATGTATTTATAGATTCACAATATATGAATATTGGTTTTTCTCTCTCGTATGAATTGGTACCAGGGCAGGCAGAAGTGGTCTCAAAACCTTTAATTTTGTCAATTTCATTCATAAAACATCAGTGTCAGTAAGGCATATTTCTACAATACATTTATCAGTTTTGAGACCACCTGATATGTGATGATGCAATGTATAAAAATCAGTCAAAATTTTCTTGACAAATCTGAATAGTTATTTGGGTCTTGATCAGTTCCATTAATGCAAAAGTTATGACTACCTTTGCAATAAGAAATACTTATCAAGACTACAAATTTATGTAAAAGGCAAGAATCAGTGAATTTTCACGTTAATTGAAATAAAAAGTACCAACTCAATTAGCACATGTACCTTAATTATTGTCTTTTAGATTTCTCTTAAATATATTTCAAAGCATCTGCAAGAGTTATAGAAATTCCAACATAATTGTTGGTTAATTAGAAAAAAGGTGCTGGTTGAAATATTTTAATGTAGACTTATAATAGGCAATACGTTTCTATATTTGATTGCAATTGGTGAAATATTGTTTTAATTGAAATATCACTTAACCATACAATGAAAAATCTTTATTCAGTACCAATAATTTGCAGTCTAGCCCTTTGATAGTTGCAATGTCACAATTTAATTCCCGATTATTCTCATTATCTATACCACCCACCACCCTATCATAAAAACACTCTCGATGGCAAAGAAAATCTTTCTCAAGAAAGGAGAGCATAGATTTAACACTTTTTGTTCTTTTCTATTTTCTAAATCCAAATAGAACTTGATAAATCATGTGAACAAAAGATACCTACTTGTAAAGATATGTGATATTCTACCACCAGGTTTGCTTGCAGAAGTTTTGCATATTTTTGCCTAAGTATACAATAAAAAAAAAGAGTAAAATAAAATTTACCTATCAAAATGACAAATTGATCCAATTACAGTTTTGTAAAGAGACTCTCTAATGTCATGTCTCCATGCAAAGGGAAATGCAAAACCCGGAGAAAAAAGTTAATTAAACTATTTTAGTTAGATTTTATTTATAAAAACTTGCAAATCTTAACAATGTGCAGTATAGTAGTTTTTATAAACAGTGCACTATAGTACAGTGAATTCAAAGTTCTGATGGTTTAGGTGCAAAGGCTACCACAATTTTGTTTTACCAAGAAAATCATTGCTATGCAGCATGCCACAGAAACAACTACTAATGGAAAATTTGAAATACCGCTGAAATGATGCTAGCTATGATGATTATGGCTTGTTTAGCTTCCTCCCATAATTGGTACCCATCAAACCAACTAAACCATCCACCCCCTCCAGATCAGCTGCCTTGACCAATACCACCTCATCCTCTCTCTTGCTCCTCTATTTTGCTTGTTCCACTTTTCAAATTCGTCCTCTTTCGAGATAGTACATTTTCCAATACTTCCTAGCTTCCTCCTGATTAATAAAAACAAAAACACATCAACGGCCTAAACTTTTTTTAATTTGATATCAACACTAACTGGTAAGGACGTCATAGACATAAAAGAGGCATGTGTCAAAACAACAAACCATGCAACCCAAACTGAAACAACTACCAGCCTTTAGTTGAAACCTATTTGCCACGCCAGCCCCTATTATTAGCCATTCTGGTCCCTAGAAATTTCAATTCATAACAAATTAGTTGGTTTTCTATTAGAAAATATATCAGATCAGATCAGAAAAGCACTTTTACGAACAAAAGCTTAAAAGAATTTGAAGTGGTGCTCTTTGACCCTTTGTGTAAGAATTGCTATTTTGTGGTCATTCCAATTTTACATTATAAGATATATTAGTATAGTGGTCAAAATGAAACCAACATGAAGAATGCAAACTCAAGTAATGTAAACATTGCACCTTTTTTCTTCTTCTTTCGTGGAGAAAGTTATAATTTCTAGAATGGCATAATTAGCAAATAGTTCAAAATCTGATAACACCAATTTGTTTGCATCCAGCGAAAGTTCATATTAACAATTTCTTGCATCCAGTAAAATTTCAAACAAATTCTTGCACCAATTCAAAATCTGATAACACCAATTTTATATTAACAAAGAAAAAATTGTGAGCGAAAGCAAAATAAATTGCAAATATTTATCCTTTCACCTTCCAAAAAAAAATCTGTAAGTTTAATCTACAGTACAAATGATCGAACAAACTAATAATGTGATAGATGAAATTGAAGTAAAATCGATAAGCATGGTAGATGATTCTGATGAAAATTAACGTACCTGTACTCAGAACCATCAGCGAGATAAGCTCCATAACTACCAATGGAGGCGACAACCAAGACAGAATGATGGTGGTGTTTTTGGTGAAAGATGTCGCGAGCCTCGAATGGTAGCCTGTCAAGGGTTTTGGGGTTGGCGCGAATTTGGCGAAGAAGAGGATACTCAGCGTCAGAAGGAGGTAGGGCGAGATTGACAGAAGAGGAGGAGGCGGCGCAGAGGAAGACAACGGAGGAGGAGGAAGGGTTTGGCGAAGAAGGGCTTAGAGAAGAAAGGGTTTGTCAGATGTTGTTGGGGACCTGGGTTTGGAGGAAGTCAACGGAGGAGGAGAAAGGGGTTGGCGTAGGAGGGCCTAAAGATGAGGCGGGGATTTGGCGGAGGAGGCGGCGACAACATCAAGAGGCAGCAGGAGAGGCTTGTGAAAGAGGCGAGAGATGGAGAGAGAGATGAGTTGAGTACGGGGACGATCAGATTTCAGCGTAACTAAATGGACGGCTCGGATTGCCGTGTCGACATCGAAAATAATAGCGGAATTGGACACTCACGGGATTTAATTAATATATATATATATATATATATATATATATATATTCCTATTTTAACTTTTTCTATAATTACTCTAAAACAACAAAAGAAAAAAATAACTTCCATATTTAGAAATTTCAAATCCAATTTCGGATCAAAATTCCGGCTCTGTGAATTTAGTATCCTTTGTGCCTCTAGTGATCTTGTCCACAGTTATTAGCAACTTCGTAATTTCTCTATTGATGTATTTTATCCTTTTTGCTCAGATATTAATACGTAAAAGAAAACATCTTTCATCGCATCTAAGACTGAAAATTTTTTCACATATCTTACGGATTACACGATTGAATGACAGTTACATTTGAAGGAACGCATAACTTACCCAATCAAGAAAGAGAACTGATAAATTGCCATCAAAGAGTACACTTTACCAGAACCACACCTTGAAGATAACTTAATAAAAATGTGATTATCTCCTTTAACTCGTCAAAAGCAAACCAGAAAAAGGATCAAACTAGAAATCATCAAGTTGGGTTTGAAAGCGAAATGAAACTTATCACCTAAATACTCGATGGGAAGTACTGCTCAGATTGAAATTAAGATGCATTATCAACAGTATTGGGAGATGCACCCTGATAAAGCCCCAGGTCCTGATGGACTCTCTAATCTTTTCTATCAACAGTATTGGGAGATTCTTAAAGAGGATATAACTAGCATGTTTAATGACTTTCATCAAAATAAACTAGACATCTCAAGCTTTAACAAAGCCCACATTTGTTTGGTTCCCAAAGTAAAAGAAGCTAACAAAATTTCTGATTATAGACCTTTGGGTTTATTAAACTGCTGTTATAAAATCTTTAGCAAGGTTTTAGCTAATAGATTAATTCCCATCCTTTGTAGAATAATAAAACCTAACCAAAGTGCCTTTCTAAAAGGAAGGTTTATTTTGGAAGGAGTAGTAGCAGCACATGAGTTATTACATTCAGTGCATGCTAGTAAAGAAAAAGGACTTCTTCTTAAACTAGATTTTGAGAAGGCCTTTGATAATATTAGCTGGGAATATATCTTTGACACTTTGAGACAAAGAGGCTTTTCTCCTAACTGGATTAATTGGATTAAAAAGCTGTTGATAGGAGGCAAAGTAGCAGTACAAGTAAATGGTATGACTGGCACCTATTTTGAATGTAAAAAAGGCCTTAGACAAGGGGATCCCCTCTCTTCCTACCTTTTTATTTTGGCTGCTGAAGGGCTAGCAAAAATGCTTGAAAGAGGCATAAATGCCAATCAGTTCTATGGCTTAGGTCCAGTCATAGCTAATGAACAAAAAGTCATGCATTTACAATATGCAGATGATACTCTTTTGTTCATAAGCTATAATGCCATAGGGCTACAAAAAGTGGCTTGTACTCTAAGAGCTTTTGAAAAAATTTCTGGTCTCAAACTGAATTTTGCTAAGTCAGAAATGGTTCCCCTCAACCTAAATCAAGAGGAAGAAGAGTTAGCTATTAGTATTTTGCAGTGCAAGAAAGGTGATTTGCCAACTAATTATTTGGGATTACCCCTACATTGGAAAAAACCAAATAGGCAAAATTGGCAGACTCTTATTGATAAATTTTACACTAGGTTAAATAAATGGAAAGGAAATGCACTTTCTTTAGGAGGTAGAGTCACAATCCTAAATTCTGTACTCACTTCACTTCCTTTATATTATCTATCTTTCTTTAAATGTCCCAAATGGGTATTAGAGAAGATAGACAAAATTAGAAGATCCTTCTTATGGGGGTCCTTGCAAGGAAATGAAAAAAGAAAGTACAGTTTAGTTAATTGGAACCAAATCTGTAGAAAAAAAGAATTTGGAGGTTGGGGGTTCTTAATCTCTATCATATGAACCAAGCTCTGTTAGCTAAATGGATCTGGAATTACTTCTTCAAGGAACACAAAGGTATTTGGAAAGACCTTTTAGTTACCAAATACTTTGGTAAGCATGGTCTGGAAGGCTATTCTCAGTTCCGGAAGAGTTTGCAATCCTTATTACCAATTTTTAGAATAGCTAGCAGAAAAGTGATAGGGAATGGAGCCTTCATCAACTTCTGGAAAGACATATGGTTTGACAATATCCCTATGTCTAGACAATTCCCTCTCTTGTACAATAAAACGAAGAGGAAAGATAATGTGTCTTTAGCTCAGATTTGGAATAATGGCAATATTAATTTCTTCTTAACTAGAGGAGTTTCTAGAGAGCTTAGGGTAGAAAAAATTAGTTTGATGAATATTATAACTAATAGTGGGATGAACGATGATCAAGACAGTATTTGGTGGTCTTTAGAAACAAATGGTCTCTTTACTGTTAAGTCTTTCTACTCTCTAATCAATAATGGTGGAATCATCACTGATATGAGATTGTCAGTTTGGCATTTAAAAATCTCACTAAAGTACAAATGTTTACTTTGGCTAGTATTAAACAATAAGATTTTAACTTTTGATAACTTAGTTAAAAGAGGACATTTTGGTCCTAATAAGTGCCAGTTCTGTAATAATGAAGAAACTGTGGAACACTTATTTCTAAAATGTCCTTTTGTTCAGCCTTTTTGGATTAGTTTTAACTTTTTTAACAATCAAGGCATTAGCTTAGACTGTAGTAGCATAAACTCTATTTGGGAATGCATAAATACTTTGGAAAAAGCCAGAAGGTCTTTCTCTAAAACCATCTTAGCTGCCTTAGTTTGGAACATTTGGATAGAAAGGAATAGGAGACTCTTCACTGATACAAAAGGCTCTTCTCATCATATTATTTACTTTAACACTCTGTGTATGTTTCGTTTCTGGACAGGTTTCAGCACTCAGCTGGAGGCAAACTTTAGGGATCTGGCTGAAATGCAGAGAAGCAGAGAAACTAGTGAAGGGCATGTTTCAGATGATGTGGACTCAGTCTAGGGTACACGTCAGAGGCTTCATTAGTGCTCGGTGGCTTATCTGTTTTTCAGATTTATGTTTGCTGTCTCCTTTTTGTGATTTGCAGTAAAATTTGTGTTGGGTTTTGTGTTTGGAGAACAGTAGTAGTTTTTGGTGTTGTGGTTAAGTTTAGGCTCTCAATACTTTTACTCAACCTTAAGTTGAAAAAGTATTAGTTTTTTATTTTTGCTGTTGGATGATCTCTGTACTTTGTTATTTTTCTTTAAATGGATGCCCATCTCGGGCCCCTTTTGCTCAAAAAAAAAGAAATTAAGATGCATTATAAGGTGGAAGATTGTCAGATAATGACAAGAGAGAGAACAAAATCACACTCAAATTTTGTAAATTCAAATGTTGTCGCTAGTTAAAGAGGCTCCATCATGTCAGTGGATCGTTACTATATACACAACAAACAAGTCTACTAACACGAAATATTGTAAGATGTGGACCTAACAATTAACATTGTCGCTCTTCTCTCTAGCTATGAACATAGGTAAAGTGCGATTCTCTCCTTACATTTTCTGTTCGTGTGTGAACATAGGTAGATCACCGTCAAGTAATAAGTGACGGTGCATGCATGTCTTCATTTTTTTTTAAATCAAACGCTTTTATATAACATAATTAATATTTACAAGAATTTTAAAAAAAATGTAAATGTAAGTATTAATTATTCTATTGTGACTCTCATTACCTGATTTTTTTTTAATTCTTTTAATATATTTTGAAGACCCCGTTAAAATTATGCTGACTCTGCCCAGGCGCGCTAGTAGAGTAATTAATGAAATTTTTTGAAGGCAGTGTTCATGATTTACTTCTGAATACTGGCACTGCAAAGTTGGAATGTGATGTTGGTGTCGGTGAATATATATATCATAGAGTCTTGAGTACAGCATAGGATTCGGAAAAGGACCAAACAAAAATTGAACAAATTCTGCTATATATATTTATTACTAGTGGATTGTAATAATAATCACAATAAATGGACATTTTAACCACAGATTTCCTAACTCCCTTTTGAAAAATGTCCACCTCGAAGGACAGAATAAATTGATTATTTAAACGAATCAAACTCTCCATCACAAATAAGTACAAAATTTTCCCTGTAAGATGTGCCAGATGAATTAAACAAGGAACATTTTTCTTCCTCATTATTGAGCTGAATGATGTTGATTTCACTAAAAAGACGATACAAGGCAATCTAACCGATTGAAATAACATATAGACACACACACGTTCTAAATCTAAAATATGCAGTTGCCGACACATATTTGATATGACCTGCAAGGACTACCAATCATCGTGTGCCAAAAATTTAGGCTAACAATTAGGCCTAGGCTAATTGTAGGTTCATGGAGCAGCTAATATCAGCTAGTATATTAGAAGCGGAATGCGAACCACGATCGTTTAAGCTATAATGTTTCAATTCGGGTTAAGGTTTTGCACTTATTTTATTAGCATTAGAAGCATCTATATGATTTTTGCTCCAAATATGACGACTATATAATATAGATAGTATATACGAAAAACAATGTTAAAGGATGGTAAAACATTCTATGCTTCTCAATTAATAAAATTTATCGGTGCGATACTTGTCACCTGGCCCTCAACAAAAAAAAATTCAGGAGAAGCCTGAAACTTGTTCGAACAAAATAAAGTCCAATCTGCCAACAAATCAAGTTCAAACTTAATCAAAACTCAAATAGAGACCTGGGTGTAGATCGTTTTTTTATTTAAAGGATCTCGGTGATCTGTTCCTCTTCAAGTTTTATTAACTTGGGGGCGGGGGGGAGGGATGGGATTTGTTGGATTTTCAAAATAAGTGTGTCGGAGATATAGTAATTGCAAAAGTCGTATTAATGGGTGCGTTTGGATCGTTGGAATAAATAAGAAGAAGAAGAAGAAAAAAAAATTATAAACAATTCAAACTCTTCACAAAGTTACACACTTCTCAATATTTGTTTCCACTTCTTCCCTTCTTTCCACACCTATCCAAACGTACCAAATAGGTGGTAAATCAAAGAATTCGATAATTTTTTTTTTTTGACGAATACATGCAGCATATATAATGAAGTATGATGTGAAACTAGCGGGGCTTCGCGCGTAGCGCGATCTACATTTTTCTTTATATACTCTTTATTTGTGCAGATATTTGTAACAATATATAAACATTATAATATATTGGATTATAGAAAAGTATTTGATATAATAAGATAAATTAGTGCGACACCGTCGCACAATAAATACATTCATTTATTTGAATTGGATGACTTATAATATTTTAAAATTTGTCAAAAATACCCAAAATTATAATTTACTTAAAAAATAAAATATGGTTTTAAAACCACAAAAATTATTTGAATATTCAAAATAGAAAAGCTCTGGAATTAATAAATTGAATATAATATTAATAACATCCAAATAATTACGTTGCACAAATAAATCTATAAGAACAATGAAATATTTTATGGGATAAAATGAAATTTCACGCAATTCTTAAATACGAAAATTCATGTGAAATATTCTAAAATGTAGAACAATAGAAAATTTAATAGCAGTTCGTTATCAGCAATTTTATGAGCATGCACCGTATTTTATCTTGTTTTACGATAATGCATATAAAAATTTGATAAAAAAGTAAACTCTAAAAAGATCTTAACATAAAAATACGAAATACTACTTTTTTAAAAAAAAAATTCACACAACTTATAAAATGACCTAACATATTCTGAAAGAAAGTAAACGTATTTTTGAACCACAAATATAAAATATGATGAAATTTGGAAAAGTATTTAAATTATTTTAAAATTACGTCGATTAATTCTATACACTTGTTTAGGTATGCACATAAATTTTTATGGTGAAAGAATTTTTTTAAGAGCATGAAATAATTAAAGAAAGAAACATATATGCTTTTGAAATTACGGAAATGGATGTGAGCATTTTTTTTGAGAAAACAGAGAGCAGAGTGAGGAGGAGCAGGAGGTGCTGATGTAGGCCACATGGTTGTAGGAGCACACACGTGAGGGCTGATCAGAACTCAGAAGGTTGGATTGCGGACCGGATCTTCTGTGATAATATCCTTTTAGTTGTATCCAAGTTTTGTCCAGTCCATCACAGAAAATTCAGATAAACAATCCACGTCAGACATTGTTGAATTTAAAATCATTTTCTGTCGAGTGGGCCCCATCCGTCAGCCATACTGTAGGTGAACAGTTCTTAGCTACAGTGTCGGATTCGGATCTAATTGGTCCCGATTAATATATGTATAGATATGTTTTGCAGTTTGGGAGTAATAGATGACCGTTATTTCGTCGAGTCGAGATACTAGTCATTAATATTAGATGTTAGTTTGAAAAAACGATAGTCAATTAATTAATACAAATACAATAACTAAATTTTAGTTTAATGGCAAAGAGTAAAGCATCTTTAGCGAAGGTAGAAGATTTGAAACTTAGTTGGGGAATGCTTTATAGACATTTAATTTTTATCCATTGAAAATCTTGATCCTAATTTATCTTTAAATAATTACAAAGACAAGAGAGTACATTGTTTGGGTGCTCATATTTTGGTTGGCCCAAAAAACTCAAAATAAACTTTTCAATTGTTGTTTTAACTTTGAAAATGAAACATCAAATCCTAAATTATTTTAGAAGTTTCGTGAAACATCAACGGCCGAAAATAAATTTATTAGAATTTGTGTATCACAGTTTAATAATATTTATTTATCATTTCGTCTCTTGATTGAATATCAAATGAATTCTAAAATTTTGCCTCTTGATTAAATATTTATTTAATTAGATTCAACAACATCAACTAAGCGTTTTGTCTCAAGCAAGTTGGGTAGGCTAAATTCAACATTTGAATTTTAAATTTTGAAAAAATAATTAAAAAATAAATTTAGGACATTTTGAAACAATCAAAATATGAGTACATGAACACTCCTCATAAGGGTCTCTCTTCTGCCAATCGTGTTAAGCAATTTGACATTTGAGAATTTTTTCAGAGAAAAACACTAAGAATTGGGAGATAAAATTTCAAAAACAAAGTGTCTTATACTTTCCAGTAAAAATTGTGCCTAATTGGTGAAGGTGTACATTAATTATAAAGGAAATCGAAAGCTTCTAAGTAAAAAAGTAAAAAGAAAAAATCGCTGGACATGGATAAACGATTTCAGTGTTACAATTTAATACAAACACCCTTAAATAAATTATTTCGGACAGAAGATTTGGAGTCCTTTCTTTGGTATGAATAAAAATACATTGAGTGGCGGCCCTCACAAGTAATTAATTTTATAAAAAAAAAACTTTGGTATAGATTTCCTGAGGATATATACTTCTCCGAGGTCTCTATTTCCATCGGACTTCGACGTCACTCATCTTGCTATTTTCCTATTTATTTTTCAGTTTTCACAAAATGTCTTTGATGTTCTTTTCACACTTTCAAATTAGAATTGTTCACCCTTAATTTTATGCTTAGCAATTGCCAATTGGCAAAGAACAGACGTGGGAGAGCGGAAGAAGAGAAAACGAAAGAAAACAGATAAGATCAGAATTTCAAACTAAATTACGCGGCCCATGTTAGTGGCGGAATTTCCCTTCAATCAAATATCAACCTTTTGAAAACTTCTTACCAATGGGACTGTTTGGATGGGTTGGGAATTGGGGAAATAGCTAATTCTAGGCATAAATTTATTGGGAAGTGTGTAACTTTGTGAAGAGTTTGGATTGTTTATAATAAATTTGACATAAGAAATTCCGGGAATTTGTAATTCCCACCTATTCCAACCTCATCCAAACGCCCCCAATAATAAATTGAAAAGGAAACTTTCACAAAAAAAAAAAACTTGATCTTTCTAATAATATTAGACTTGAACTATATTTGTACGTGTTTCTTTATAGCAGAGATGTGTATAAGTTGACAGTTTACTGTATGACATGGATTTGATTGATAAATTTTACCATTGGTCACAATTTAGGTAAAGAATCTCTCTCGAGATTTTACCTCAATCAGTGAAACAGATCTTGCACCGTTTCGTACATACCCAAAACCTAAAAAAAAAAAAGATGTGTAAAAGTGATATTAACAGAGATAGAGAAAACATAACACAAAAGCAGACACGTAAACTCTAGATTTTACATTGCACAAGCCTAAATGCAACCTACTCTCCTAGCTAGTAGACAGCAACTTTTGACACTTGACCAGGAACAAGCATGACATGTGAAAAGTGAAAACGCGGTTCAAGCAGATCATCAAAAGAAAGCAAACATTTTCTTTGTTAGCTTGTACCATTTTTTTTTCCTTTTTCCTGCCCTATTAGTGCTTTCTAATTTGTGAAGAGTTTGAATCGTTTATAATATTTTTTCTTCTTCTTCCTTCTTCTTCTTCTTTCTTCCATCGATCCAAACGCACCCTATGAATTGCAGAGTTTGATTGGCATGGTTAATTAAGTATTGGTGTGTTAGCTAGGTTAGGTTTACATCCCAAGGTTTAATATAACTTTTTCTCGGATATTAATTATGTCATCCCTATATCTAGAAATTAGAAACGCGCACAGACGGGATGCATCGGTTGCGGTGATGTGGAGAGAAGAACTTATGACTTTCTCTCTGGAGAAGAAACATAAAACAGAAAAAAGTAAAGAAAAACCCTATTAAAAAGGATAAAAGAAAAAAAGAAGAAAAGTGGAAAAGATTGAAAAGTGAGTTGAACCCTAGGCACACAACAACCGAGAGTAAAACATAGAGTACCATTATTTAATAAACTGAGAGGCTACAGAGTTGCTTCATAAAGTGGCAGTGTGAGGTACAGTACCTATCTTTTCTAAATGAAAGCCATGCCATAGTGATGAGTGTTGCTTTGTATTGCACTATCGTTTTCTTTATGCAAAAGCCAAAGTGATGTTAATTGATCTTGCGTGGAAGCACTTGCATGGAAACATGCAAAAGTAGGTTTTAGTTTTGTCACAGAAACCGGCCAGTAGTCAGTGGCATTGATAATTGTTAAAAAATTAATAATAACAAAAGATAGGGATTAGATAGGAAGCTAAATATACAGGGAAGTTGATGGATTTAAAATTCTTGTCGATACATTAATGAGTTAGCTCCTTACATGTTAGTTATTGAAAAGTTACACGCTAGAAGTTTAATCACAACAGATTCAACTCATGATATATTCATTATAAATTATCACCATAATTAGATTTTCCTCATGGGTTTATCAAATTTATCTTTAAGGTAGACGTCCTTATATATGCAACTAAATAACTTCTCAATAGATGTCTACAACATAAATTTAAAAAGGCTACACGTATAAGTTACATGCACCAGTGCCTATCGAAGAAAATTAATTATAAATGTATACTGCTCCTCTGTTCCTATAACCTATTATTGCTCGTTCCCATTTGCATCGATGGATGACATGCACAAATTGAACGTGAACAGTATGTGTACATGCAAGCTATAGTAGAGTATAATCATAGAGCATAGGGTTAGGTAGCTCGGTAGTACTTGCCATAAAACAAGGTCACGCTGTTTCCATTGATTTGAATTAATGCGTCAGATACCAAACACAAAAACAGTGACACCCCATGCCATGCATTGTCAAACACTGCTACCATGCCATGTCATACTATGCCATGCAGTGTCTATGACTCGAAGTGCATGTGGTCCAATCACGTACCACCGATTCCAAGAGAAATGCCAAAAGGGTTTTACTGTTACTTTTTCAGTTTTCACAATTCACACACAAGGTCGGAATTTGGTACGATTAGATTAGATGGGAGTTGGGATTTGGGAATAAGCAATTAAAATCGGAGGAGAAAAGGACGACTTCATTAAGTTGTCACTATGTGCAAATTAAATGGCTTTGGAATTTTACTGGGCTTTTTTCGAATCATTGTCGACAATTTGGATTTTCATTATTGTTGTCTTCCTAAACTGAGATTTGAGACTGATGACACGAGGGATGAACGGAGCAGTAATTTTTTGGATTTGTCAAACTTGAGGTTGAAATTGTTCCACTACTAGAATGCGGATTATTTGCTTCGCAAAAAGGCGTCCCTATTCTGACACGAATTGCTATCTGTGTCCATCTAAAGACGCTACCTAAGCGACTCAGATACTCTAGCCGCTAATAATAAACATCTGTGTCGCGAGGACGCGGATTACTTAACGCGTCTCTATATCTGTGTCGGGATAACGACACTTACCATGTTCTCTGATCGCTTATTCAAACAGTAAGCGCGTCTCTATTTAGACGTTACTATGTCGGTCTACCGACGCCTATATTAAGCGACCTAGATAATATGTTGTCAGAATTGATCGGGGCCCACGATCAATTAGAGTCAATACAGCGACGCCGTTGCTCACCGACATAGATTTGTACAGCCATTCAATTCTTCCCGGTACCAATTTAGTACCACCACTATTTAATTCATATGATTTTAATTATTCACAACTATTTAGAATTCACAAACATACATATATTCAAATTGAATCAAACAAAAATCACACAATTATCTATTACGCATTGAACTACAAATCAACATCCAATAGAAATAACAAACTTGCATATGTTTTGATACAAATCAAAATTTCAAGTAAAAGAGCATGAAAATTTAAATCAGTCTAAAACAAAAAAAAATTAGCACCTAAAATCAAAGAGCCACAATGACGTGATGAATAATCTTTCTAGCTAAAATTCTCATATCCATGCTCAGGTAGTTGTGGAGAGCTTGAATGCATGGAGCAACGTTTCCTTTTGTTTGTGTCATTACTCAGTCATATCTAATAAGAGATGAGATGGTTATTTTGGTGAAATTTTATAATTCAAAAGCTACATATTACTACTTAATAATAATCACATGTTGAGTGCTTACCGAGATTGAAATGACCATGGTGGATGCCAGTATTGGTGCCGAGCATGTGGTTTTCCAGAATAGTATGATTAGGACTTGAAATATCATATAAGTAGATTTCATCGTCCTGGACAATTTAATTTGGTGTGGACATCTACAAGTATGTAGGAATCAACAAAATTTCTATATCATATAATTTGAACAAGAAAACAAAGACATTTAAATTTCAGTTGCTTAATTATGCTTCAAGTTAATTCAATTGAAGAAATTAATCCTTCTTAGGAAGTCAAGTAATCCTCCTTAGAACCAGCTTGCAAATTCACCACAATATCCATCATATTAGACTAAAGCCAAAAACCACTGAATAATGTGGTCTTTCAATTTTGGTCATGAAACTGAATCCATTTTAGAGAAAAGCTACTTCATTAGTAAAGTACCTTGAGAGTAACAACTCTTTTAGTTCACTGTTGTTCACTGTTTTAGTAAAGTACAATCACAAGGTGGCAATTTAATATATCCGGATCGATTCAGAGTTCACTGTTGCTCTAACTAAACAAATTGAGGAAGTGTGATTATATACACGCATACACAGAGCCACAAGGTAATTGTTTCCTAATAATTAGTTAATTACCAATAACTAAATTTTAGCGTGGAATAACTCGAACTTGACAAAATTTAACTTGGTTCAAGGAATAAGTACCTTGTGAACAAACGAGAGATGAGGTGGCAAATTTTCAGGTGTGTTGACTTGCTCCTTTGTCTTTGTTTTGAATTCAATCTCCTCTTCTTCGTCCCTTTCTATTGACAGATTCCATATCCTACTCATATATAGATCGGCATATAGTGCCGAATAAAAGAAATATACTTTTCAAAAATGCAGTTGATCATAGTGCTTATGATACAGCCCAGGTTGATGCTTCATGCGGACTCCACTCTACAGATGTAATTGGTTTCTTATGGTACTTGAAATGAGCCACTAGTGAATCATCCTTCAAGACCCACCAAATATAGTAAATAAAAACAATGAATAAGATTCTATTATACAACTTGAATTAAAATGGATGAACTCTAATACCAAAGATGCTTATAAATTCTTGGTAAAACACTTTTATCCAACTGAACTGGACACCGATTTCATGTCAAAACTTGTATAAATGGCATTTAGGATCATTGGTGATTCACATATTTAATATGTTCTAATACTAACAAGCCAATGTACACTTCCCATGATTAAAAATGAAACATAACATTGCAACTACCTCATTTAGCCACTCAAACACACTCAAGCACTTTTACCTCATTGCAGTTTAATTGTATCAGAATATATACCTAGCAAATGAAAAAATGACACCACTAAAAATGATATAGATCAGTTTATTCACGTTCAATAAAAGTACATCATTTATGTTTTAATTGAGAGTATGGGCACTTACAGCGTGGAGTGCATAGGGAGGTTTGCCTTGGCAATCAAAATGCTTGGCCATGATGGAGAACTCTATCGGCCCTAATTCTTCTATCTCAAAGCAATTACTATGATGCCTTGTATAACTGCCAAATCAATTGGTAAAAGAAAAGATAGTTTAGATCACAACATCATTTGTTTTAGCATTTCAGCAAACACCTTATATGCAAAAGAAAGATAAAAAAATTCAATTAAACTGAGAAGTACAAGAGGCTTAATCCCATGAGGCAGAATAAAATTATCTGATGAAGGGTCTGGTAGCGACCTTTTTGAAAGGCTGTAAAGGTTGGAGAGTCAAGGGCGAAGCTTAGACTGAGAAGAGAAGTCAGTATGTGCGCTTCTGGCATATATGTTTCACATCGTCAGTACGTCAACGACATGCTTTTGTCGCTGATTGCATCTCGCTGAGGACGGCCCCACTGGCGTCGTAGTTGATGAACTTGCCGTGGATCATTTCCTTCTCCTTCGGGGACCTTGCATCCACCATTGTTGAGACTTGAAAGGGAAAGAGAGGGATGGGGCCGTGGGGAAGGAGAAATGGCAGAGGGGCGACTTCAGAAAGCAATGAGAGAGTGATGAGGAAGGATGAATCACGATTAGCTCCATCAGATCTTGGATGTGATCGGCGATTTGAGTTTTTCCGAGAGGAGAAAAAATGTGAGATTTTGGGTGGCGGCGATCTAGGGTTCCTAGGCAGAGAAGATAATAAGTACCGTGGAAAAAGAAAATGGAAAAATGAGGGAATAAAATTTGCGAAAATATTTAAAGTCGTCGAGTCAAAATTTTTTTGATATCGACAATGATAAAAAATTATAGTAAAGATACATTAAAATATCTTTTATATATAGTACGTATCAATTTTAGAATATTTATTTGTCAGATTTGTCGTTTAGCTTTGAAATAAACGATATATGTATTAAGGATTAAAATCTACGAGTAAAACAACGAGAATATCAAAAATCATAAAATTCTTTAAAATGTGCGTCTTATCATGTCATATCAAATATATACAGTACGTGCTAGATCTTGTCATATTTTGTTAGCACGAGTTAATATTTTCAACGTGTCGTGCCTCGTCATGTCGTGTAGTGTTTAGAGAAAGAATCGACTAACACGACACACATTATGACACAACTCATTTGTTGTGTCGTGTCATGTTGACACGACATGTTAAAAGTATCATGCCATATTATAATTTATTTAAATTTTTAATTAAAATATAAGAATATATTAAATGTTTAGAATTTATCATATTTTGATATATAAAATAAAAATTAAGGAATAAATAAATACGATTATGAATCGACTTTATTAAATTTTCAGAAAAAATATTAGTGTCCAATATATTGGACAAAAGCATTTTTTAATTTATAATATAGAATCAGTTTAAATTAATATACTTGAGATAACATATTAAAAAATAAATAATACTATATTTTTGTCGTGTCAACTCGTGCCACGAGTTCATGAGTGTCATTTTAAATTGTGCTAATATTCAGAGATATACAACCCGAACTATTTTGTTACTTGTTACTACACATCAACACGCTCTTCCAAATGGGGGTCACCAAAATAATTAAGATCTAAATAGTTAAAATATGTTATAAAAAATGTATCATTAACATTGAAAAATATACAAACGATAATATTTTTTTTTCAAACACTAATTTGGTTTATTGAAAATTGTAAACCGATATTACAAAGACTCGAAAATTGAAAAATAATACATTAATATGGAAACTCGATTAATATTGAAGATTGAGACCCGATTGTATTTGACGGAGTCAAGTGTGAAATGTATTTGACTCTAGCATTATTTTTAAGATAATCATTTCTAATTTTGTATGATACATTAAACATGAAATTTTTTAAACATGAAATTTTTAAGATAATCATACGGTATGGTACATTAAACATGAAATTTTTTTGCATTGATTAGAAACATTTTAAATGAAGAACAAGTCATTCACCAAAACAATAATTTTTTCTTTTCAAAGATCTGATCATCATCACATTAAGCTTTATGCATTAGTATCTATAAGCAAATATTTCTTTAAGTAATTTTTTATCTTCACGTGTTGTTAAATAAGAAAATCAGGAAAACGTTTTGACAATATGTCACTGCCCATATTGTTAGAACGACCGATTCGAAATATTCAAAGTGTTATCCATAATAAAATCTCATAGAGATCAAATTATATATTTTTTTTCAAATTTTTTTACTATTCTTTTTGGAATTTATAAATATGTTCAATCTAAATAGTTATATACCCTCCAATTTAGAACATTCGAAAATAATATTTGAAAATTTTGAAAAAAAATATCAACATTTTAAAATGCTTTCTTATATCAGCAATTAAATTGAATTATCTATTTTTTAGCCATTATGTATAACCGTTTATCACCGTTTATCACGAATCATGATCCAACCGCTAAACCGCACAAATCACATTTTAAAACCTTGAAAATATAAAATTTCTTACTCTACAATCATATTTGATACATTAGAGTGTATTGTCAAATGTACCTTTATATAATTATTTTTCGGTGCAAAATATATTAAACTGTATTGTCAAATTTATCATTAAGCTATGTTAAATATATTTGAATTCATGGCATACTTATTTTAAATAAATGTCATATATAATTATTTCATTGACCGGACTAAATTTAATATATAAATTTTAAATATGGGCTTTATAAAAAAACGTTGATTAAATTTAATATTTTCTCATGTTTTGCAAATGACTTATATGTTGAGTGCTTGAATTGTTAATTTGAAAAGATCAAATGTTTAGTCAATTTAGAAATCATATCCTGAGCAATTTTCAAATATATTGAAGTGATTCAATTGGAGGGTAAATTTTGGTAAATCAATCTATTTGGACAATACATCTTAGGTACAAATCTATTTGGACCAAAATTAATTGTTACACGATTATTTTTTTTTTCCAACCGTCCATACTATAAAAAAAGGAGGGAAATCTTTGGACCAGAAATTGATTGCCGCGCTAATTTTTTTTCCGACCCGCCATGCTATATTTATGCGCTAATCTTCGGCATATTTGCGTCCCTACACAGAACTTGAGAGCGTCTCTCTTTTGAATATTTATGCGTCTTAATTTATCTGTGTCGGTCTACCGACACCCAGTAAAAGTCCTCGCGCCCGTTTTTTTCTTTTTGCGTCGCTACTTGATTTAGCGACTCTAATATGTCGGTGGTCCGACACAGATAAACGAAATTCTAGTAGTGTTCATTCGGTTCTTGACTCACTGCAGTTTATATAATTGGGCGCGGTCGTCCTACCTTCAAAATAAATTATAATTCGTTTTTTAGATCTAAATACATAATCAAAGATAATAAACTTTGCAACACATTGTCTTTCTCGCCAATATTAGAGGTAATGAATTATTAAACAATGCATTAAGATCTATATAGAGAGAGAGAGGTTGGATACAGTACATTATGGTGTACAAATCGTTTCAGTACACCAGAGCAACAGAGTCGCTTTCGAAATCTAAAATTCAAACGGAAATCAGGGCCGTTCAAGTTGTTCTCCATATTTAAGTATTATCGGAGATAAAATTTTATATGTTTCAATTTTTTGTTATATATTATGATATTTTCAAATTTAAGTATATGAAATACTCTAATTATAACATTTTTAAAATATCATAATATACAGTAAAAAATATATATTAATATGATTTCTTATAGGGCGGTTAAAGATGCTTTCTTATATTAGCATAAAAACTGCTGGTTGCAAATTTTGTACTGGCTAGCTTGAATGAATGACAATCTAGTCACATGGTGGTAGCATGTCATACGTTGGATCTACACCCCACTCGTCTCCCTTCAATAAATTTCAGCACGCTATTGATAACAGACATGGATCTAGATTCACTTTTTCGTAAAATTCATTACGAGTCAATACAGATCTGAACCATTTTCAAATCTAACTCTCAGTCTCTCATGACGGGACCTATAAAAATTGCACACAAGTCACAAGTGCGCGTCAAATATTTAATCAAATCAAATGTTCACACGTTACAACAGAAGCCTCAACTAAGGCAGCTTTGACCAACTAGCTACTCTTCCATTTTTCTAATTACGATGATAATTAATTGTCAAATCCGGCTAGCTAAGTACAAGAAATTATTTAATTAGTCAACAAAAAAACAAATAATTAAGGGTCAGTTCATCGCCTTGTTTTAAAAAAAAAAAAGGAAATAGAAGTTTCAATAAAGACATGCTACCAAATACCTATCTCGCCATCTCCCCTGAAGGTCCGCCTGAGTTAATTAAATCAAATTATTATTGGAATTATAAAAGAAAACTAAACAAAAATAAATAAATAAATGGTATCTCAAAGGTGGTGGTGATGGGGCCCACATTTACTTTGACCACTCATTCTTGCCTTTATGCGCCCGCTTAATCAGTGGTTCCCACATGATTAATCTAAAGTCTAATCCATGCTACCGCTCCTTTAAGCGCATTAATTAATTTTTGGTTAAAATATGTAATCCCAACTTAGTAGATTGTTTGTTTCCTTTTTTATTGTCATTTATTATTTCATAATAGCGCACTTATGGCAGTTGTGCCACCCCCTCTTTTCTCCATCCCTTTCACTGATATATATACATCGCTTGCATATAAATCAACCCCACTATATCTACCTCAACTCAATAGCCCAATTCAACCCTTCTCCTCTCTTCCTCATCTTCCTCTCTTTGCATCTGCGGAACAAACAAGCACAATAAAAAAATAAAAAATTAGAGATGGCCATCGAAGCGCAGTATTCCTTAAAACGCACTCGCGATCATCTACCTTCGTATGCACTTCTCGACCCAACATTTGAGATGCCAGCCATGCCGATTAAACAGGCACGGCTTGACGAATCGGGTTTTCCTTCGACAAGCGGAAGGGTTGATTCCATGATTATCTCCCATTTCAATCGATTAAATGCCGAAACCGACGCCCTCCTTCAACTTCATGTAAGTACTAAATACATATCAATATCATCGCATCGTTAAATAGAGACAGCAATCATATCTAATCTTATTATGTTATCTTAACATTTCAATTTTCCCAATTCTAACAGATGGAAAGAACAACGTACGCGATAAAGGAGTTAACGAAGAGGCAGTATATGTCGATGCTTGTGGCAAAAGAGAAACAAGCAGCACAGGTTCTTAAGCAGAAACAAGATGAGTTGGATAGAATGATCTTGCGGAATGCCGAGCTAGAACAACAACTAAATCAGGTCAATGCCGAGAAACAAGTATGGTTTAATATGGCCAAAAATAATGAGGCCATCGCAGCAAGTCTACGATCAAACTTGGAACAAGTTCTTATTCAAAACAATCTACAAGCGACATGCAACAACAACAATGAAAATAGTGTAATCGAAGGATGTGGTGATAGTGATGAGGTTAATTCGACATGCTTCGATGAAAAGAAAATATTGCATCGGCACGTTTGCAAGGTTTGTCGCCACAAGGAGGCATCTGTGTTGCTGCTACCATGTAGACATTTGAGTATCTGCGAGGGATGCGAACATAGAGTAGACTTGTGCCCAGTATGTCATGAGAAGAAGAAATCCTCTGTTCCTGTTCTTATTGGCTAAATTGCAGGAGTGGTGCATCAATTGAAGAAGCACCATGAAACTTATCCAAAACATGGAATGTAGAAACTTGGAAATATTTTGCAAAGATGGTTGACCCAGGATAGGAAATTGGGAGAGAAATGTATAGGGTTTTGGCTATTTTCTTGTTATAATATGGCGGCAAAAGAAACCGATGGACACGTTTTGCTTGTAAATATGAAGCTTTGAATTTTTTTTCGTTATTATTATAAGTAGTTTATTTGTTTGTTTGTTGAACTATTTATTGATTCTTTTGCTTATTTGTTAATTAATTAATTGACGATTTGTTGATGTTATTGTATTTTCGCTTTTTTTAAGTAAATTATAAGGGTAGTACTCGACAATAAATGAATTCAATTCGAGAGGATTAGATCCTTTACTCTGGTATGAAATATGCTCTGTATTGCAATGCAACTGATAGAATCGTAATAAAGTTCTTTGAAGCAGTATAGAATAATAATATATTACTTGCATCATCAGTTGCTTATTTATTAAAAACTTCTCTAGCTATATTCTTTTCAAATGCACATGTTCTTTTCCAAAATCGAGTCTTACTTTTGATTCATTCATCAAAAATATATAATAAGAAGAACATAATAAAGGTCTTGGCACGATTTAGTTAACAAATAATAGTTTTTTTCTGGTTGAAACTAAAAGGCTCTGTTTTTCAGAATAAGCACATATATCTATATTGGATCGTAAATCCCTGTCACCTTATTGCGTACTTTATTATCATAATTAAACAACCATGCCAAAAACAAAAGATTTATAGTTGGTTAAGCTTTCTTTTGCTTGGAAAAAACTAGGAAAATAAATAACGAATGGACACGAACCAAACAAATACAAAATCAAAAGGACTACATCACACCTCACGACTCCAGACCAAACAAAAGATGATGGCTCTATCTTTAATGTAAAATACAAAGAACAATTAAGGAAGCAACATGCAATGTAATGTCAGATTCTCTTTCAACGTGACAATCACATTTGTGCCAACCAGCCTTGCCGTGCAGCTCCTGTATTCCATTGTGATCAAGCGCTTTCATAGAAAATAAAATATAATGGAGAATAAAAAAGAAACGCCATGAGCCCATGTCATGTGTTGTTGAATTGAAAACGCTTGATTCTGACCTCTCCCTTCTCTTTTATGATTGACATCCTTTACCATTCTCACAAGAAAACAGGCAAGAATGACAGGCATGGATGGTAGCAAGATTTTTTTTTTTTTAAAAAAAACTATTTTTTTTTAATGATCATGAAAAATCGCATCAAAGATGGTTGCAAAGTTATTGCTTTTTATATATTCTCCCAAAATGGCTTGGTTCTTCAAAAGAAAAAAAATGCTTTGAAAGTTATTGATAGACGTAATCATTTAATTTAGAGTATTACAAATAATAATACAATTTTTTAGGATCCGTAAATCATATATAATAACAAAATAATGAGTATAAAACTTAAAATTGAAGAGCATACTTCATTAATCGTTAGGCGAAAGCGTTAATACTGATCTTCAACGATTTTCCTTAGACATTATGATGGGTTTCTTTATAGACGTTTTCTCTACTTATTTCTCTTTTTCTTTTATATTTATTTGGCAGAAAATTAAAACAAACCATTAGACATAATAGAGAATGAGTATTTATAATATATTTCTAAGGCAACCATTGGGATCAATACATTGAATGTGGATATCAGAATTTTCCATCAAAATAATGATGCATCCTTTAGTAATTTAACTTAAAAAACTTGATTCACAATTAACAATATAGACCACATAAAAATTCCAACTGTTCTGACCCTCATTTCATGATAAGAAAGATATTGAATGTTATGTTTAGATCAATTCAGACGATAAGGTTAACAGTGACATGGGTATCTATTACCAATGAAAGATCTCATCTTGTATATATGTAGTGTAGCACTGACCTACATGACAAGTTGAACGAAAGGAAAAGGAACACCAAGTAAGAAACATGCCAGCAAGTAAGGAGGAAAAATTAAAGAAATCTATACGGTAGCTACCAACTCCATGTAATACAATCCTATACTAGCTAATCGTCCTAATTAAGCCGAGACCTGACCAAATCAGCAATTAATCTAAAAGGTGCACAAAAATCCCATTATAATCAAATATCTTGATTGAAAATCTGGTTGGGAAAATAACAATAAGTTAAACCTAGTCTCAAACAAATATAAGGCTCAAGCTAAAAGATTGTATTGTTAAAATTTGTATGCTTCCATAGGGAATTAGGAGATTTTCGGTTTTTATATGACTTTTATATTGTAAAATTGACTGCATAAAAAAAATTTCAAATGATAAACTGTCATTTTTAGCTTCTGCTTTTTATTTATTTATTATTTTACAATAATACTGGTTAGCGACAGGAGTAAAAAAAAAAAAAAACAGAAGAAAGAACTTTATGGGAAAAGGAATTTGAGCTTGCCCCACTTCATCAACAAGGGAAAAAGTGCTTCATCCACCGATGAATATAGAGGGTAATTGTTGCCTTTATGATGTAACACCTTAGATCATTAATGTAATTTTTTTATGATAGTTGAAAATAATTGTGCATGTGATGGTGAAGCAATTAATACAACTAATGACTTTTATATTAAGAGAGATTGAAACAACCAATGGGCATTAATTATCAGGAGAAAAACTAAGCAATAATTAGTTTCACACTTTACTAGAGATAAGAAAAATCAAATTAAAGGTGAACTTGTGAGACGGGACAATTAATTATAATAGCAAGGACAGCATAATGTGAAGTTTGGTACGAGTCAATTTCATGTCATGGCCATCAAGGAAGAATAGTAACGACATCCACCATATCCTGCACAAATAGTTGCATCTGCATCTATGCCCATGTTGATGTTGCGATAGAGAATCTCTTTATATAAATGAGGCTGTAGCTTAGTCTTCTACAACCACCTCGGTTAATTGCATCACATGCATCTGTACAATAATAATTCAGTTCCTCTGTGGAGGTCTTTCCACAAGTACAAACTGACAATTGCATAAAAGTATATGCATGTACTTAGATTGCTGCCATTAAACAGTAAAATAGTTTATTCATAAATTAAAATTTTAGCAGAAAATACATTTTAAAATTCGAAAAAATATCGATTAAGCTTCAGTTTTTCTTGATAAATTCGTAGTGTATATATAGAAAAAAAAAATCATAAAAAATATTAACTCCTCTAATCGATCCATTCGAAGTTGGAAATAATCTCCATTAGCATTGTTATTGAATATTTCTTTAGATCCTACGTAATCGCCGTCTCGGAATAGAGTTTGCATAATACTTTGTAACATTTTTTTATAGACTACATCATGATCAGGTATTTCAATTTGACAATATTAAATAATAAACACAATTACATGCTCATGCAACTTGATTGGTACTGTCATGCCAACATATCAACCAAATAATTTTTCAAACTAAGAGAATATTATTTGAGATAAAGCCGTTGAAACTTTTCAGTAATCCTACCGTTTCTGTACGTAAAAATGCATGTTAATTGCAGAAAATTAAGCAATGCAAAGTACAACATGGAAGCGCAACAAAAGAGCAGAAATGAAATAGAGAAACACGGAGGGCCTGATGGTCGAAAGTGGACAAATCAAAGGTAGCGTTTTTTTCATTGGATGGAGACAATAATTGAACTAGTGGAGAGGTGCATTATATTTGTAATACTTGTCGCATTTAAAACAAAGTTGGTAATTGGTATTAGATTAGGGAAGATGGCAAGATGCTTTTCCAAAGAGGAAGTTGTGGTGTGATGTTTACATTTTTGGTTTCAAGGGAAACGCAACCATCGATTTATTTATTGCTTTCAAGGAAAGACCCAGTGCAAAGGGGGGTTGTCTAGGCATGTGCTTAGAACTAATTCCACTTTATAAAGTCTCCTTCTAACACAAATATCACTGCCGTATCAACAAAAGCATCTCCAAATTTGCTAAATCTTGATGTGTCACTCCTATTTGGGAGACAGCGACTTATTGTCCCATTTACCAAGTTTCTAATATAATTTATACCTAGCCTAAATGTGTCTATGGATTAAAGATAGCAAACCTTTTTTTTTATTATTATATTTTTTTGTCTTATTGCTTAGAGACGCCGTGATCAACTTTCATTAATGTTAATTTATTTTCACTTAAAACTATTTTGATTGAATATTGTTAATTAGAGGTCCTTCTAACCAACGTCACTTCTATTTTTATAGAAAAAATTAAGACAAATGAGTACAGATTTGGGATTTTCTTTTTTAGGACCCATTTGCCCACATGGGGATATTATTTTCCAGGTTGCATGTAATTTCTAGAAAAAAAAAAACTATCAAGGAATTCCGTTTTATTTAATTATATAAAAAAAAAGAGAAAAATCACGGACGGAGTAAATTACACGGACAGAACCCTTAAAAAGGAACCAGAGTGGCAGAGTGCTTGTGATTCTCTGTTGACAAAATTACCACTTTATGGAAGGGCTCATCTGAAAATATCGCACAGAAGAAAAACAAAGAACAACATCCTGGGCCAGAATGTAAACAGGACCCCCGCACGTTGCTTTCACAGCATAACAGTAGGAAGTGGGCCCAGACCAGCTAAAACCTGGACCAATAAAAGAGCCTATTCAAGTGGGCCCCACTTCATCAGGAGATCCGTAAAGATGGCGGTACCTTTGGAGGTTTGTTCCCTCCAACAGTCTCCCTTGGTCCCCACCCTCTCCTGGACCCTACCTTTTTAGACCCATTATTTAATCGAATAATGTTGTGTCCTTGATTTCTTGTGGTTCTCACCCCACTTCCATTTTTGGCTATTTATTTACTTTAGTTACATTACATATCATATACAACTTAAATTAATATTTGAAAAAAGTATATTTTTTTCATTGACGTGCAATTAGTTATGGATTTATTAAAATAGAATTTTTTTTTTACTCAAGGGCTGTGCTAATCGATTGGGTTGTAAACAATATTTTATTATATTAAATTTAATATTAATTGAAGAAATTCCTATGTAATTGATAATTAGATATCAATAATGATTAAATATCCATATATCTTATAGGAAATCAAGTGTTTTTCAATTTTTTTTCAAAATAGGGTACACGGTTTATTACAAGAGAGAGTTCACAGTGGAACTACTTTTAGAAGGTACAAAAAAGTATTTTATAATTTTGTGCGCCAAGGTAATGTGATCATATGATGGGTGTGGCTATCATTTTCAGCTGCTTGTTGGTACGTGTAAAAAGTAAGAAGATGGAGAAGGCATCTTTCACTTTCTGTACCCTTTTAATGTTCTCTCCTCTCCTCCTGCGACCTTCCCTTTTGTGGGCCCTCCTGCCGAGTGTGTGGTGGGCCCCACGTAAATAAAGGTTGAAAGATAAAGCTGTTGGGATAGTATAATAGGTTGACGAGGACGTGGAGACTGGGTGCCTTTTTTGACAATTTCTTAATTCTTCTTTTTTTCTGTTATTATTACAATTTTTTTTTCTCAATTCTTGTAGGCTTGTAGCAAGAGGTTTATTATGTATTGAGCAGGATTATAATTTGTTTATCCTAAAGCCTTGTTACTTTAGAATCTTTTTAGAAAATCCTTTTAACAATATTTAATTTGTTGTCGTATATTTAGTTATTGCTTCAGAATATAAATCAATTGGAAATGAAAAAAGTATACTGTGCTTGGACGAACTGCTTGTGGACCTGGTCATGCCCACAGCCCACTTGGTTATCAGTGATACCTATATAATTTAAAGTTGTACTTAGGGGTGAAAACGGTAGTCGTTTCGACCGTTTTTTCGTTTCGTTTCGTCCAAAATGAAACAATAACGGTTAAGGATTTCTATTTCGTTTATGTAACGGAACGGACAACGCCAATATAAACCCAGTTTCGTCTCTGAACGAAACGATTAACGAAACAGCTCTGTTTCGTTATCGTTTATTTCGTCTGTTTCGTTTTAAATTCTACGGTTGTGGAATTATAATGATTGTAGAGGAGTAGTGCGGAGAAAACGAGAAAAACATTAAAACCTAATCCCTCTTCTCTCTTGCGCCGCTCACGGCTCACTGTTCTTCTCCCGTTCACTCACCTCAGCCAAACGCAGTGCCCTTCTTCGGAGTCCTCTCTCTTTCTTTCTTGCTCTCGCTGCGTACACAAACCGTGAGAAGCCTTATCCCCTCACACCTCTCCCTCTTCACTGAACCCTTTTCCTCTTCACTGCCTCACAAATCCCTCGCGTCCACAAACCGTGAGAACGCCTCAGCTCACTGCCTCACAGCCGCTCACCTACCTCCGCCCTCCTCTCAAAATTGAACTCTTATCCTCTCACGCCTCACACTCAGTCTCTCTCTATCTTTCACTCTTCTTGAGATCAATCGACACTGAAGAAGGCAGACGACAGCCAACGATGGTGGCTGTTGGAGGGGTCCGTATCCACCTCCGCCTACGCCTGCCACAGCTCCAACTCCAACTCCTCTGTTCTGTCCATGCAGCTCTTCCTCTTCGACGCCGCCGATAATTCCTCCTCCTCCTCTGCCACGTCCATGCTGATACACATTCCTCCCCCGCTGTCAAGAAGACCCGACTCTATCCGTCTCTCTCTAGCCTCTCGCAAGAAGACCAAGCTATTGCTATTAGTGTTTCAGTCCAGGTTTTTATTGAAAAATTTACTAGTAAAGATTTTGATTTTGATTTACTGGCAATTTTTTAGCCTTTTTTTATTTTGATTTACTGGCAATTGATTTTGATTTTGATTTACTGGCAATTTTGATTTTAAATTTGTTTAGTGTTTACTGGCAATTTACTGGTCAGTAGCTTGATTTTCTTGCTTAAACCAGCTTAATAACAATTGTTTAGTATTTAATAATATTTATTGAGGCTTTAGAAGGGTACAGAAACTTGGTACCAGTTGGTACCAAGTTTGGATTGCTTACTGTTATAAAGCTCAAATCTGATTGTTGTCCTATTTTTTACTTTTTATTTAATTGATTGTTCTCCTATTTGATCATTCTGTGTTCAAAAGGTTAAAGGGAAAATGGTACAGTAAATATGATGTTATTTGATCATTCTGTTCTTTGAATTAATATGATGTTATTTGAATCTGTGTTCAAAAGGTTAAATGTTGCTTACTGTTGAATCTGTAATGCTTGATTTAATTTCAAGCAATATTGTTGAGTATGTAATGCTTGAGTTGATATAACTATGTATTGCTTTAGTTCATATAACTGTTGAATACTTGAATCTGTAAACTACTATTGTGTAATTTATTTTATTCTGATCTGTAAAAACGGTTACAAATTTTAACCGTCTAAATCGTTTTTGATCGTGTGATTACACAGAACAGTTAACGGAAGGAATTCCAGTTGTTTCGAACGCAAAACGCAAAAACAAAAAAACTTTCGTTATATTACGCAACGGTTAACGCAAATCTTCACTTTCGTCTTCGTTTTAGACGTTATGCAGGTCTAGTTGTACTATATAATTTATATCACAAAAAATATCTTTATTTTATTTATAAAAAATTGAATCCGATAAAAAAAATAATAATTTTGGTTCTTAGAAGGTTCATAATTAAAAATGGACATGTTAATAATTTTTTTTATAATCTCAACTTAGTATATACAATTTTAACAATAAACTATACCCAATTTTCAGTATAAGCATTTTTGCAGAGGAGCAAATAAGAAAACGACGAATAACTTCACTCTTCTAGTCTTCTGAACTGTTTATTTTAATGATGCTAAAGAATCAACCATAATGGATATTTCCTTTCTCTTGTTTGCTTTTAATGGTTTTTTTCTTTCCGTCTGCCTTTTGTTTTTGTGTTTACTTCTTTGTTTACTTATTTATTCCCTTCACTTTATTTGGTTCCCACTTAGCTTTTGCGTGGATAGTTGCCTCACTTTGCATATGAACAAATTAAATTAGGTGCTCTCTCCAATAAAATCTGATAGGACCTTTTTAGAATATAGAAGATGCCTCTATCGTATCTATTTTAATTTATGTTCGTTGAATTATTCTATTATTTTCTATAATTGTCAAATGAACGATATTTTTTTGTCTAATTGGAGATGAGAATATGGGATTAGCATGCCATCCGTGAAATTGACTTTCCTTTTCTAATAGTGGAAATATAACATAAAATTAAGGTGACAGCGACTAAATAGTCAAGCATAAGCTGCATACCATCTTGAAATAAACAAAGTGATTTGAACTAATCAAACTACCATAGTATTTTTTTTTTATTGTAGCATTAAACAGGAGAAGCTACTAGACTTTCAATTGAAGAAATTATCCGGCGACTTTGAGGAATAAAAAAAGGAAAAGGAAAAGAAAAAAAAAGGTGCAGAGGTTGATTCCTCGATGCTTCTCCTCTGAAAAATTAAACGTGTGCATCATTACTTGCATGCCACTTTCATAATACCTACTTTGACATTATTGGATAATGAAAATTATGAAATGTACCGAGTCAATTTAGTAGCCTTTAAGGATAATGCTATTGGCAAGTTCAAAAAATTAATAATAATAATTGGAAAAATATAAAATGTTGAAATTGTAGACTTCTATTGTTTATCCATATATATTGTATTTAAGGTTTTAAAATGCGATTTGTGCGGTTTAGCAATTGGGTGGTGATTTAGCGTTTATCAGTGATAAAATGGCGATAAAACGGTTTGTGCGGTGTAAACAAAAATATAGATAAAACGGCGATAAAACGAAAAAAATAGTTTTTTAAAAGCTTGATTGTATTAGAAAATGACACTTATTTACATGCCGCTATTTTTTTTTTCTTTGGTTCAATGTAAGCGCGTCGACCGTGCATATATTGGTGGGTGCATGCATGTGAGACTTTGTCATGCACTATAAGTTGAGAGATAGTGCCTACTGGTGCCACTATTGTAAATGTAAACTTCATTTTCTTTCAACTTGTAAACAAATAATTAAATATAGAAATTATTTTATTTTATGTCTTCATTCACATCCGTAAATAAACATATATATAATTTATAGTTGACGTGGAACATGACAGTCAGCATGAATATTTCAAAACTAAAAAATAAAATCAAAAGATTGGTCGATATACACGCGACTTTATATTAATTTCAGTTTAATATGAAAATTAATCGTTCGGTGCATTCTTAATTAAAAGTAAGCATATATGCATATCCTACGGGTTATTTAAGAAAACGGTGCGAGCATCCTTTATAATTTTAATTTAGCAGTACGGTTGTTTTCGTTAAATGTTATATTTTAACAATAAATTCAAACGGGATGAACACTTGGTCATATTTGAAATTTGATGCTTGACTCCGACCGACGAACAAATGAGAACATCTTAACCTCAAAGGCTCAAACTACAATACTGTTCGGTAATAGTTTTCTTTCTAATATATTATTTTGCTAAAAAAAATACGAAAACAGCAGTTGAATTATTTTGAAACAAAATTAGATAATAGTACAAGGCTTAAGTTTTGACTAGGACAATGACGAATTGCTCCATGAAATTTTAAATTCATGTCCTCAACTTTTACAATTTTGAACGCCAGATTTATTTAATATTCAACAAGTTGAAGAGTTTTACAATGATTGTTAAGTTTTTAGTGCGGATTACAACCACTGGTAATGTTTTATTATTGGAATAATTAAACAGTTGTAGTCAATGAACGGATTTTGATATGAAGAAAATTATTGCTCGTGCAATTAGAAAAAGAGAATATATATATACAAGTACAATTCAAATTAAACCACCTTGTTTACGTACACCACACATTGTATATTGGTATGACATTTAAGTTGACTAGTAGGCTGGATTACTTCCAGCCCAATCTAGATCATGTTAATTATCTCATTAAAAAATAATTATTGGTGGTGCTGACTTGTGCAATAGCAACCATTATATTGGCTCTGTCCGGCGTTTATTTTATGTGGGGCTTGATTAATTGGATTAGTTGTATGACCATTTCTTCAACTATAGATTAATTTTGGTAAATCTGTAAGGAATATTTATTTGTTTACGACTTTTTGGAGTTGTGCATAAAGATAACCTAATGAAAGAAAATGAGATCTCCTACTTCTGAACTAAGGAAATGAAGAAACACAGTTTGGAAAATGGAGGTAATGACCCGGCACATCTTTGAGTTTCATTTTAAATTAGGTTGAAAATTAGATGAGAGAAAAATTTAGGTGGAAAATAGTTGATTGGCTGTGCATCTACACGGTGGCAATTGACAAATCGGACTTGAGTGGGCACGCCTAGTGGCCCATGGTGGATGGCCCATGACAAAGGCAAAATTCTTTAGTGTATGAGATGATAAAAAACTTTGTTGTACAAATAAATTATTCCATACGGATGTGTTTGGTATGAGGTTTGAATAAGTCTTATTCAATTTCTTATTCTAATTTCACCATATAGATGGTATTAGAATAAGAAGTTGAATAAGTTCTTATTCGAAATAAGACTTATTCATAATGCGTTAGGTTTAATCCCGAATAAGTCTTATTCGGAATAGGGCTTATTCAACATTTTGTCAAACACACCCTATGTTATTTTTTGTCCAACGGTATATTACTGCATTTATTATATTTATTTAATTATTTATATTCTATTTAAAATTTTAATAACTTGAAAAATTTTATCACCACAATCATTATCATTTCCGATGACAAATTTTAAGATACTTCTCCGATTCGCAAAGGCGCCGACAACAACCAGCTGTTGGTATTTTATTGTTGATTTCGTGCTAAATTATCTTCAAATATTACTATTTGTATTGGATGCATTGCTCATGACATAAAAACAATATTAAAACGTATTGATTTCCTAATAACGACATCCAGCTGTCATGATACGTTAATAATATCGAGGAAAATCTACTTTCTTAATTTTCAAGAAAAGTATGTTTTTTAATATGAACAATTGTTTAGTCACCTTTTCGACACAGTTGATTTCTAAATTGTAAACCAATAAAAAAATAAACAATATTAATTAGTAAAAAAATTAAAATCAATGAATTTATCATGCACACGCAGCCGGAGATTTTTCTACGGTCGCTGTAAATCAATAGTTACTGTGGAAATTTCAACTGCCGGACAAAGATGGGCAGATGCAGCCTTTATCGTTTTTTTCTGATGCAGTCGTTGATGCGCTATGCCTCAATAAAACAAGAAAATGAAAGGTCCGTGAAATGTAAAGTTGAAACTTTTACATCGGTCGTGTAAACTTCTCCTTGCAGCTGGTTTTTCAAGATGTGATTGGACAATGACTGTAAGAAATGAAGCTCACAGATAAAGTCATTTTTATTTAATTAGCAGTATGAAAACTTATCACGCCGGCATGGCCGAATTACCTCCACTTGTTATAGCTTCTACCGTAGAATATATGACAAATGAGAATTAATATAAAATTTTAAATATATTGATTTTTACTCTTTTCGTCCTTTTAACAGCTGAATATTTTTCATAAAATTGTTTCTAAACAAAAGGTCATTTTTTTCATAAATTATCTTTACGATTTTAATAATGGCCAAAATATTTGGAACTTTTAGATTATGCTCTCGAACAACTCTAGAAGAAGCCGCCTCGAAAGATTTTTTTATTTTCACAAAATAAGTTCTTCATCTTTTTTAATGAACTGAATCCTCACGAGATGAGTATAAAATAATTAAGTTACTTTGGTCCCAAAGATCTTGTTCGCATCATATTAATTAGTTTACGGACTCCAAATTTTTACCTTTTTCCTAATTTGGACGTTTAATCTCGTGGAATTTTTAAAGACAACATCGATATTATTTGAAATGTTACAACTAGAACTCTAGAAGGGAAGACGCCAATTGAATTTGGAATCAATTTATTTAACTTTTGTGACAGAATCAAAGGAAAGCAAGATCCGATGTTTTCGTAGTTGACATATAACAATATGGGCATCAGGCATGATTTATGGTGCGTGCATCTTGCTTAAAGATATTGTATCAATAATTCCGATTTTTGAATTGAAAGTTCTTCATGCATTATCAAGTTTGTACACTAATTAGAAAAGTTTGGTTTTACTCCAAAATAGGAGCTTACAAAATATTTCTAGTTTTTGTTATTACTGTATGATGTTCAGATGATATGCTATAACTCGATCAACTAGGTAGAGATAAATATTATTATGTCTAGAATTTTTTTCTTCATTATTTTTTTAATTAAAAGTGGCAAAACTAACCTGTTTCATTGAATTGAAACAAGTTAACAACAAAAATTTTCTGTATGCTGTTTACAAAGTGCAGAATTAAAATTATTTGTACCATTTCTGTATTATACGTTGCAAACTGAACAGGTACAGATAAATACACCTAGGGGTCGTTTGGATCGCTCAGGAATTTGAAAAATTTAGAGAATTTTCGATTTCTAGACATAAATTTATTGAAAATGGTATAACTTTGTGAAGAATTTGAATTATTTATAATAAATTTATGTTTAAAAATTAAAAAATTTCAAATTTTCGTACCAGCCAAACAAGCCCTAGATAGATTTACACGCAACAAATCGGATATTTCAAGTAACGATGAGGATACTGTCCCGTTTTTTGGTTACCACTTACCAGAGATGCAACGTCCAGTCAAAACATGCAAGGAAAAAAAGCAAAATATAGAGAGAGGAAAAAAAAAGGAAAAACGAAAAAAAAGGTTGACAAGAAGGTTGTGGGGTCAGGCACGGTACAAAAGAGCAGCAGTACTAACAGAAGCAGAGCTGACATTGACTGATGTGGCCAATGCATTTTGGCCTTCACAAATTGGGCAAAGAATCTCAACGCGTCATTTGCCCAATTAACAGAGCAAAATTAGGCCGAAAGAGAAACCTATCTTCCTAGTCTAAACCTCAGTAGGTCATAGGTTTTTGTTATAGGTTGCAGTTAATGAGATGAGGCTCTGAGTCTAGAAGGAATTAGTCATGGAAAGATGGAGAGATGGATAGAAAGCGCTGTTTCATTGACCTCATTCATTCATCCATTCATCTGCTTCGAAAGTTAAAACTGCTTTGATGGTTGCTTGTAGATGGATAGATAGGTCATGCCACTCGTGAGTGACTTCCTACTCCCTTGTCTCCAGTCTCTACCCTATCTACACGCTATTGGGTATTTGGGTTTTTTTTTAAAAAAAAACTATTTACGTTCTTTCGAGTTAAGTCTTCAAAAATTTAAAATAACCGTTGAGAGGGTACCATTGCATTTGGTTAAGAGTATTGACTGTTCTACCTTGTATCTTGCTTCGGATAAATCGAAAGTGGTACAAGTATGCATTGCATTTGTGTTTTCACCGTAGCTTAGCATTTTATTTTTATTTTATCTAATTTTTGCATTAAATAAAATGGAATATTTTTCCAGGATACCATTTTATGCAAAGAAACATTAAATTGTTGTTTAGCAATAATCATAGAATAAAAATCTTAAAAATCACGCATATCACTACAAAAAGATGGTCTTTACATAGATTTTTATAGATAGAATTTTTAAGGTCCCATTAAAGACCATATTTCTTATAGCGTGCGTAAAATAATAAAAATCTAATTTCTTATCTATTTTCTATATCCGAATGATGTATATTTTCCTTTTGTAGGATTCAGGAATTGTTTAAATATTTCAGTATACATTATTTTTTCGGTCATAAGTTCTGTATCTATGATTTCGTTCTGCTTTTATCTTAGGGATTCAAAATACTTAAGTCTGCCAATATGTAGCTAACAAGAAGGCAATATATTAATAAATAACGATAACAATAACAGTACAAATTAATAAACTTTATGAACAATAACAAAAACAACAAAAAATAACAAATAGTCGGAAGAATTAAAGAATAATAAATAACTTTTATTAGCCAAAATTGTAATTTAGAAAAAAAATGATAGAAAAATTTTGGGGGACCTGTCAATTGTCACGGGAGGTCACGTTGGCACATAATCCAGTTGTCAGTGATATGCTTAGTGGTTGTTTCATTTCTTTCTTTTTCTTTATTGGAAAGAGAACATCGCACTAGCAACAAAAACTTTTAATTACAAGTAAGGCAATTATGTAGGTTCATCCAGTTGGACCAGAGGAATCATAGAAAATTGCACCTAAATTTGCGCATACCGTTTCTAGATCTCCACCAAATTTTCAAAGCAAAGGCAGGTTCATGCCAAAAGGCATTAAATAATGGATGATGATACGCTCCTAATCTTGCCTTTTTAGCTGACCAGATTTTCATAATTAATTAGGTTTGGCCAGTTAGCCACTGTCCCAAAAAAAATTAATTAAATATATTGATAAGTAGGAAGTGCAAACGAAAGATGTTAGCATGCCATCAATTCTTTTGACTGTCCGGTGCTCCTTTATAATTCCTATTTATTAGTTATGGATCTCCCAAATTGTACCCAGATTGACTTAAGATATGCTCTTTTATAAACCTGATTTGTTGGATTAAGATATTTTCCGTATTGCCATACAAACAAAAAAGATATGTTCCAATTCTTAATTTTTTTTTTCAAAGTCCTTGAAAAGACACGTAGATAATAACTTGCAACACGTCAAAAAGATAAATATTCTTGGCAATAAAATTTATATTTGGAACCACAGAAATGCAAAAGGGGTTAATTTCCATGGACAGCTATCAGTTACTATTCTACAACTAATTAATCTGGTATATCTATGCTGGTAATTTTGACTCAACTAAGATTCAATCAAAATAATCAAGATGCATTGTATTATCATTTTTGTCATTAAATTTTACATTTGGAACCACAGAAATGCAAAAGGGATTAATTTTCATGGACAGCTATCAGTTACCAATATTAAATTAATTAATCAGGTATATCTATGCTGCTAATATAAAACTGACTCTAATAAGAATCAATCAATTAATTAAAATAATCAAAGTGCATTATCTTATCTTTTTTGTCACTTTGTTTCCCATGAGCGCACATTGGTAGACGTGTCATCTACTCTCTCTCTCTCTCTGTTTGTTTCCCTTATATATACATCCAACCTTGCACGAATCACGCCATTTCTTTTCCCTTTTTACTCTTTTGCATGTATAAACACACACACACAGAAAGGATAATTCAAGCAACCGAACTAATCGGAGTTGAAAATGGCGGTTCAAGCTGATTTCTTCACAAGGTTAGAAAAAGAAAAAGATCAAAAACAGAAAAGAAAACCCATTCTCTCTCCTATTTTCAGTTCTTGAACACTTCTTTCTTTAGCAAAACTTGCGTGCTAATACTTTGGTTTTTTCTATTTTATCTTTCGGAAAACAGAGGAGTTGTTGCGCCAACAAATCAAATCGAGGAGCTTCCCGCGTGTACCGCTCTTCTCGGTTAGCCTCTCGCCTCTTTCTTCTTTTCTCCTTTCCTTTCCAATTTATTTCTTTTATAAATGGTTTTTTTCTTACACAAGGCGAGAGGCGAGAAAGTGTGAACTGATTTCTGTTCCCTCTCTACTTCTTGTTTCAGGTTATAATAATAACACCAATTGCCTCAACATGTTGAACAACAACATAAAGAAGCTTTCGAGCGAAGAAACACCGCAGAGGAGTGAACTTACATACAACGCTTCTGCTTCTTTGGTCAAGAAACGAGCTCGTGAGCACCCATTAATGGCTTTTCCATACCCATCTACCTTTTCTGCTGATATGCAACTTGCCGGAGTCTTGCCGCCTCAGAAAACGCCGGTGAATCAAGTTCAGATAATGGGCTCTGCTGGTCTCAGACCGGTGAAACAGCAGCGGTTGATGGATACTGGGTTTCCTTCGATTTCGGGTGCTTCAAGTTTTTTGCACCCGCTACCTTCTTGCGGAAATGCTTGTTTGGGAGTTTCTCAGATGAATAATGGATTTTCTACCTTGCGGGGAGTAGTACCGGCACAGGCTAATGTTAACCAGGCCCGGTTGGTGGGGTCAGGTTCTCCCTCTACCAGTGGAAGGCAAGCCATAACAGTCTTCGGGTTGACTGGCTTCGAGCAAGAACTAGTATCCATTTTCCATCAACTGAATGCTGATACTGATAGGATCTTTCAACTTGAGGTATTTGATCGATATATACTTTTGCCTTAAGAAAATTGCTAATATGATTTTTTGTATTCAGGTTTTATCTTGCCTATTTTTTTCTGCATAGAATATTTGACTGATGGTGTGATGTTTAAATTTAGGTGCAGAAGATCCGTTTGGCTATTGAAGAAGAGAGGAAGGCATTCTACGGGACCATCATGTCAGAACTTGCGAAGGGTCCCGCAATGCAGTGGCTGGTGCAAAAAGAGGCTGAGCTTGAGGTGTCAACAAGGCGAAATGCCGAATTGGAACATAGACTTAATCAACTGAGTGCCGAGAACCAGACGTGGATCAACATTGCCAGAAATAACGAGTCGATCGTAACAAAGTTGCGTACCAAAATGGAAATTGCTCTCAAAAATGGTTTTGACAAGAATGCGTTGGAAGAGGGAATGGGTGATACCGATGAGGTCCAGTCGACTTGCCGGGATAATGTGTCGGTGGGTCCGTTTGCATGCCGAGTGTGCCATAAGAAGGATGTCACAAGGCTGGTTTTTCCATGTAGGCATCTGTGCATATGTGATGGTTGTGATGCTGCGGTTTCGGCATGTCCTGTCTGTGATGAGCCGAAACTGTCGTCCATACCGGTGCTGTTTACATGAATGCAGTATTAGTTTGATAACATTTGATTGTTGTGACCTTGTTCAGCTAACTTTCCTTTACTAACTTTTTGGTTAACTCCCTGAATTATTTTGTTGTGGGGATATAATGTTTCTTTTTTTAAAATTTTCTGTTTGTTGGCAATTTGATGTAGAAATGGTAGTTTTATCTCAAGTCAGAGGAAGAGTCTAATTTTTTGTCCATAGAGCCTGTCTTGGGTGCTATACAATGGTAACTTTTATTTGTCAGATTGATATCTTTAAAAATTGTGTTCAATTTTCGTGACCATGTTTGGTAGTTAGATTTAATAATTTATTTTTGGAATACAAAACCTTGATTTGAATGATACATGGATGCACGTTGAGAGATACACCAGCAATAATAGCACCCCTCTGTTTCCTTATTTCTTTTATGGTTTGGTGCGTGCCGTTTCTGATCTGTTCAGTAATGTTTAATTGGATTCATTAATTTTATTTCTTTTCTCCTTTTACTTAGTCTTTGACAAGGAAAGTTGCCTTGTTAGTTTCTATTTTAAATGTGGTCTTGAATGGGAAACCCCAACATGATCTTCCTCGTTTTACTTTGGAGTTATGCGCTTTTAGTAAACTGCAATTAGCGTGGTTAGTACGGTTTCTTAGCATTTAATGCGCGGCTGCTATTTTGTCTCCTTTTACCTGTAATATATAAATATGTAATGGGCCTTGTGGCGTTAGTTCCTCCTTATGCCTTATTATTTTTTGTTTGTTTATTGTGCAGTGAGTTATTATCAGCAAATTGTGGTGGAAATCATTTAATGTGTTCGCGTGTTAACTGAAAGTGATAATTATTTTGTTTGTACGGTTGCCTATGTTGACCCAAACGGATAAATGCTATTGCAGGACTCTCTCTCATACCGCGGCCATAAATTGTTGTTAGGTTCTGTGGGGAATATACAAATTTGATGATTACTTGGGATATTTCTAATTGGCTGTGATTTGAGGGATATATCACTGATTTTCTCTATATATCTAATTAATCAATCGATATTATATATAAGCCAATCTGATTTTGCGAACAATTGGATTTTGAGTAATATTAACTGACAGTAATTTACAAATTTTTAAAATGATATTGGATTTTGAGTAATATTTAATATGAACTAGAGTTTGATGCTCTTAACTGATAACTATTGCTTTCTTGGTTCCAAAAGTTTGGCAGATGATTGATATTTTCAGTTATATTAGTGCATCCAAACACACCATATGTTTTTATCTTTTTAATTGTTAGTTTCTTATCCTTGTATTTTAAAACAAAAAGGAGAAATAATTGTGTGCTTTTGCTTCTACAAACTGATAGAAGTGTAGAACAGTTATAGATGATAATATGGACACTACAGTCTATTCTCTAGCAATTTGTTAAATATTTAGAATGCAAAGGTGTAAAATTTGAAGTTGTCGAACAAAATATCAAAAGGCATATATTTTAGTTCGTTTATATGTGCTATGCATTTTAACTACTTTATTTAATGTTTTTAATACATGTAGAAGAATTATGTATAGTATACTAAAATCCGGGTCGCCTTAATAAGGAATTAGAATTTACAATAATTTAATTAGTATAATAAGGTTTGCATTAATATTTTTAATTAACACATTTTTTTATGAATTGAACAGCTGGCTTGTGTAAGGTAGTCCATTTGAGTTGCGTGACTCTTCAAGAATGAGAGACGCTCATATGTTAAATCAAAATTAAATTATGAACATGAAAGTAGTTTGGCCTCATTGTAATGAAATCATTCCACAGAAGACACGCCGCCTTATATTTTATTGAAATTGATTTGACATAAATAGGCTTTATTTGTCAATTGGTGTAAAATATAAATTATCTTGTTGGTTTAATTTATTGTTATACAACCTCGTCTGACATTATAGTTTTGATGGTGTAATTTTACTGATATTATTTCTTCTTCATGTGCTTGCACTCGTCATTGTTTTATAAGAAAAAGAAAATTAAAAGATGAACAAAAAAAATTAATTAGAAGAGTGGTGCTTTTGCTTCTCGAATATTTTATGTATTTATTCACTTTACGAGCAACTAGCTTTTCATCTTGCTATTAAGGTACAGGTAAACTGATCCCTCAAACAAGTGCTGAGTGAGCAAGTAACATGTCATGAGAAATATCATTTATCAATATCAGCATCATATGTCGTGCACATTACGAAGAAGTGGAATAAGGTGTGATTAAGAAGGTAAGCATTAAAGCTAATGCATGTCTTGCTAATTATATAATATATATCTTAAATAAATTATTACTTCATCTCTGAACAACAAGGAGTTGGCAACTCACATGGCTGCCTATGGCAGAGCAGAAAGCCAGAGGTGCAGTGCTACTGTTACAACAAGAGTTTGTTTCGAGGAAAGATGGGAGCAGATAGATAGAGAGAGAAAGAGAAAGTGTGGATGGGACCCACAAAATTAGGACCGTACAAATCAGGTCAAGAGTACAGGCATCACAGGTCACACGCTATTAACACCCGTCTGAGTCTGTGTCTGACCCACTTTTTTCTTTTCCTTTTTTCAGATTTTTATTTATGGTTTTTTTGGTTGGGTTGGATATCCTGTCAGACCCATAATAAATATTTCATTTCCAAACCTTCATTTCACTGTAGAAAGAGTTCAAATCGCAACGGTTGTGGTACTGTTCTGGAATTAATCTGAACCCTTCGTCTCCGCTATCGCTGCATTTTTTTCTCGCTTTCGCGAAGCTTCCTCCACATACTATCCCCCTCTCTCTTGAATGGAATGGATCTAGGGTTTCTCTTCGATTGCCACAGTAAAATTAACATCAATCGCGGCAGAGGGACGGAGCGAAGCGGTAGGGGCTGTGCTTCCGGAGCTTTCCTCCATTCTTCTCCTCTTTAGCACATAGCGACATTCTTCTCCTCTTCAATACAGAAGCTCTGCCAAAATGGAAAGACAGAGAAAGATAGAGTGATAGGGATGTCGAGATCTCCGTCATAGCTACGTAGGCTTCTTTCTACCCCAACCTAAAGCTCTGAACCAGTAATCTCTCTTCAAAGGTGCGATCTTTTCTCGCCTTTCTCGCTCTGTCTTTTCTCTTTTTCTTTCGCTATAGAAATCCTAACTCACACCTGGATCTAGGGTTCAAATCAGCCATGGAAGTACTCGATTTTAGCATCACCGTAGCAAAGAACCTGAGCAGATCCTACCTCTTCGTTGATCTCTTCTTCTTCTTCTTCTTTCCTTTGGTTTGTTCTTTTTTTGTTGCTTCTGTCTAATTGATCTTTAATTTTCTCTTTGCTTGGTTTATTTTTCTTGATTTTGGTTTGGTACGTCTTAATTGGGTTCATTGTGTGATTTACTGGTAGGAAATTTGCGTCGATTTTAGAATGTCACATTTCATCGTTTCGTTAACTATGTTGAAATTGTGCTGATTTTTTTTTGTTTTTAATTTGTATCTGTGTGAAAATTGTATCTGGGTTGATTGTATTTGTGTTCCATCTGCTTTGTTTCTGGTATAGCACATGTACTGCTGGGAAGTGTGATGCATGTTTTGTGGACATTTTCATTCTATAATTCATTCTGGCGCAAGGAAATACTAACTTACCATTAATGCAGTATACTTCAGAATTGTCAAATTTCAAATAGTTGTGTTGCTTCACATATCAAAAAGTAATATCAAGTGCCTCCCATATTTTGGCAGAGAATTGTTCTAATGAATGTTTAGCTGTGCCTGCAATTTTTCTATCGTCTAACTATAGAAGCATAATTTCACTCCCAATTTATGCTGCGCAAGTATGCTTCTATTTTTATTTGCCTTATTTTTTTTGTCTTAGGCTGTCATAAAGGAAAAAATGGCACCATCAAGCATGTATGCTTCTAAAATTGGCTCATTGTCAAGGGAAAGAACCTGGTAAATTTCTTTTTGTTCTTTACTATTAAATATCTAGGTCTATTCAGTTTTGGTGATTTGTATATCTGAAGTGTTGTCTTTGAGAAATAGCATCATGGAAGTTTTTTTTTTTTTTTTTGCGAAATTTTATAAAGAGTCAACTGATAAGGCTAAATCACCTGTAACTTTAGTGGCCCTTTATTCACATTCGAGTTTTATCTGTTTACAGTTGGTGCTCCACTTTAAGTTTCAAGAGTTGTATCCATTAACTAAATTAAATTGTTTGCAGGCTGCAACAAGGGTCCTAATTAACTAAATTATGGGGTTGCTGAATGCTAAAAGAAAAGAATGATATCGGCGAGGGCAAACGAATGAAAAACATCCGATATGTCTCTCCCAATCTACCGCCTATTTCATTTGTTTTCCTAATTAACGACCGATTAATTTATACTCTAATATTTGTGCATAATATTCTTTGTTTGCTTTTTCTGAATTCAGATAGCATTTCGTAAGGATACTGTTTCTGGCCAAAAATAATTGTTGTTGAGGAATAATTAGGTACATGATTGAGTGCGCACAAATGGGTAAGAAACTTAAGAATAGAAGATTAATGGTTTGTGTTTAAGCTGGTATTAGTAGTTTTCTATTTACCAAAGCTCTTTTCTTATTTACTTATTGTAATCTGTGATGTGCTTCAGGTCATATGCACATGGCTGCCTTTGTGAGGTTAAATATTTAGTTAATTAGTGTTTACTGCCATGTCACTGTAGGAAATCTGCAAAACCAAATTTATTATTGTTTCAGGTATCATCAGTTTCTCTTAGTCTAATACCTTTTGTGTTGAGGGACATACACCTTAACTTTTAAATGTCGAAACAAAATTCAGTTTCATCTTCTATTTTTACTTTCCTAATTTTCAGAAAAAAGGATTATATTTGGTTCAGAAGCATCGCTGCTCTTTTAAATTTACTGCCACACCTAGCAGATTGAGTGGGCCCTAAAAGGTTTCTTCTTATATTTTAATCTATCTTTTTCTTGGTTAATTGTTTGTGTTCATTTTCTTATTCATGTAGGGAGAATGACGGTATCAAGAAGGTGATTTTGCTTGATTCTATCATTTTTCTATTATTAAATGAGGCTATTTGGTGTTATTTTCTCAATAAATTGTAAATTTAACAATTATGTTGATTAAAAAAAAATTAGTTATGTTATATTTATAGAAAGTTAAATTTATATTTGTAATCGGTAAATTTCTGATATCTTTCATTGTGCTAAATTATTGCTTTGCTTTCATGCTTGCACAGTGGTGGACCTGGTGGTAACTAAATTCGATGTCAATCTAAAAATTATATTATTCTTGCATATGAGAGAGCTATCTTAATCGAACTGCCATACTTTTTATGTTTCCTGTGAACAGTACCAGTGAAGAGCAAATTATGACCCCTATGTTAGGTGAGCTAGGAATCTGATCGAGGGTGTAAACCAAGGTCAAACAAATAAATCCTTGTACTCGACTAGTCGCTCGCAGTAGAGTAAAGGTGTCGAACCCACAGAGATGGATATGAATATTATTCTTATTATTTCGTTAAATCTAGACAGTAAAAATTGAGAGGAGAATCGTAACTCAAATTTAACAAATTAAAGGAAAATAAAATTATGCAATTGCAAGTAACAAGATTATGCAAACAATTAAAATAGATATTTTTGGGGTTTTCTAACGGATAAAGATATGATAATAAAAACGCCTTAGGGTCCGATTTCACTTAGAACTGGCCACAGAGTCGCAAGACCTAGCACTTTCGTATTCGGCCTTGCTAATCCACTGTGTAAATGCTATGGTTTACCGTTTCGTTGATTTATTCAAGCCAAGGATCCATCTAGCCAAACCTAACTCCCTAACCCTCCGCTTTCGCCTATCGGGTACGGTATTTGGAATGGGATCTAGTGTTGAATAACCCTCATCGAGTGTATTGCACCCCCAACTTTCGTTGTTCGGTGGACTTACTCGAGTTTACCAATGGTGTTCAACGAGGTATCTAGTTAGATTTTCGCCTAACTAGAAACGTTTACTTTTGGTTAATAATTGGTCGACTTTCGCCATTGACCTACCTCGAAATACTTGCACAGGACTCGATTAATATAATGTAAAGAAGTTTCCAACAAATGCGCGCGTACAAAAGTCGAGCAATACAAGTAGTAAACAGTCCAAACACAAGCAATTTCAATTAAAATCCCAAGGGTAATTGACTTCATCCATCAACAAAACAAATAAACCAAGCAAAACCTAGATCTAAGCTACATCGTTCCCTAAAGCAACTAGTTTTTAGCCTAACATATTAAGAGTAACAGTGCAAATAACAAAATATAGAACTAAACAATCCATAAAACCAGAAAATAGAGGAATCAGTACTAGAAATGCACAAATAAACCAGTTTCTGAGATAAAACTACTGCCAAATGCACAAGAGAAGGTAGGGAATCCGTCGGAGCAGCAAGCAACAGCTCTTACTTCGTCTATGTCCCCTGTCCCAGTCGCACAAGCCAAGGAAAGGAGCCAAAAACCAGATCAGATCTGCTGGGGAGGAAGGAGAGAGAGAGTGGAATGAATAATGCCCCCTCTATACAAGGAAGGCGCCTATAACATCCCCCAGCAGCTGTCACAATCAATTTCCCTCAATTTGGGCGGAAATCGAGGCTTCCAAATGGAGAAAACGCCTCCAGAATGCTGCCAGAACGCTTTCCATCTATGGCAATTCGGTCCGAATTAGGAGGAATTCGGACCGAATTGATGTCGCTGGATTTCAGAGGATCAGTCTGCACAGGAATTCGGTCCGAATTCACGGGAATTCGGTCCGAATTGCAGGGTCTGGTTCGCGAAATGCCTCGATTCGAGCGGGGCTACTTCATTGGGCTGAGTCGGGGCTTGGTCTAGGCTAGGCATGAGTCATCTAGCACCTGAATTGCTGCTTTCCTTGCTGGTTTCCTTGGATTCCTACAAATAAGATCAAAGTGCAAAAGGCAGTGCCAAAACTGGCAAAGAAAGGCAAAAACAGCAATAAATCAAAGCTTTAGTCACGATTTCGATGTAAAGTCCGGTCAAAATAGCAATATAAATATGAGATATCAAATCCCCCCAAACTTAAAACTTGCTTGTCCTCAAGCAAAACTCTAAACTTTAGAAGAAATGACAAGACTTAGGCTTACGATCGAAATTGACATTTGGAGTTTGGAAATTGATTTAGTGCACAGTTCAGTTTGATTTCGATTCACGCTTTTCGAGAAATGCTCAATTGGGGTTCTCAAACTAAGGTCAAATTGTTTTGATTCTGTTCAGGCAACTCTCGGTCCTAAGGAAACCTTCACCGAGGGCTAAGGGTCCTAGCTTCTATTCATTTAATCACAATGCAAACCCGAGCTTATTCACCCGTTCATTCCCATGACCCGAAAGGTTTTGCAAAAGAATTTTTGTTCTTAATTAGAAATCTTATAGTGGCTCCCTTCTCAAAACAATTTTCGAACTTTCACCAATTTTTGATTCTGCAAGTCGAGTCGTGGGGCTTTGCACCCTAGAGGATTAAGCGCGAGTCATTGACTTCGAGTGAGCTACTGGCACATGTCGCACCAGTGGGTTTGGTCTAGTTTCTTTTGCAATTTATTTGCTACGGTCCACTATGAGACTAGCAGGGACTACCCAATCGTCCTCGAGAGCTTTGAGGTATCGATTCCTGACAGCCCGCAACTAGCCCCACCCTCCAAGCTTAGCTACTGGCACATGTCGCACCAGGGAGGTCGGTCCGGTTTTTACACAATTTTTGCTACTAGCTCCGCCCCCAGAGTTTGTGGTTAAGTTGGTGTAAAGAAGTCTCATCGCTCCTCGTTTTCACAACTATTTTAAATTGTCCAATTTGAGGTTGCTTGTTGGTGATTCAAGCCTTAAAGCAATTTCATTCACGAGACAGGGTTCACTTTGCAATTTCTAAGGATAACAAAGTCTTTCTTCAAAATCAAGCGGTTTCACAAGTCCGTTCACTCGGCGAAAGTTTTCAGTTTTGACTAACTCATGTTCAAATGATTCTTAAGCAACCATGTTTTGGACCCAAAAGCACTTAGTTTCGAAATCCCTCGGCCCATTGGTACTCAAACAAAACCAAAATGCCTCAACAACTAGAGTTTTCGAAATCCAAATCAAGATTTTTAGAAAAGAAGTTAAACACTGAGTTTTTGCAATGAATCAGTATCAAGAAGAGCTTAGCTATGCTTAAAATCAAGTTCTTAACCCTCAGAAACAGTTTAAAAATGATCGTTACTCACTTTAGAGAAAACAAGGAAGAATTCGGACCGAATTCAGATGAATTCGGACCGAATTGGACGTTCTGTTAAAATTCAGCTTAGCAATTCGGACCGAATTCATCTGAATTCGGACCGAATTCGAGGTTCTGTCCAAAAATTTCTCAACACGCACAGGAATTCGGTCCGAATTCAGATGAATTCGGTCCGAATTAAAGTTTCTGTTTTGCGAAAATTTTTCAGAAAACAAGCAAATTGACGAATTTTTCAAGAGAATAAGGGCTTGTTTCGTTTTTCCTCCCCCCCCCCAAACTTAAATAAGACATTGTCCCCAATGCAACACAGAGAAAAATAAAATAGGAGGGAAAAAGGAAACCAACCGGATCAGAAGAAAGAGAAATCATGCCCGCCTGAGGTGCGCGCGGGCTCATCATCCGAGTAGTGAGGAGGGTTGGTGAAGATGTCGTAGGGGTCGATGTCTTGCTCTGGATAGTACGGCTGCGGGGCATTGTCTTGCCAATAGCCGTGCTCGTAGCGGAAATTCCATTCGGCTTGGTTTTGTTCGATGACATCAACACGCTCGTTGAGACGAGCGATTCCCTCGGCATTTTCTGCTGCTAGGCGTCTTGCCTCACGTGCATCCTCTCTAGTGGAGATAGAGAGGTTCATGAATTGAGAGAACCAAGCCGGTTGGTCCTGAGGCATGCCGTGTGGATGGGGCATTTGTGGTGCAGCTTGCGGTTCTTCCTCCATGGGCATGGGCCCTTGTGCTGCGGCTTGATCTGCCGGTATATGGTGGGGTGGGAGGAGCCAAGTTTCAGGCCGGTAATCAACCGGCGCACCGTAGGGTAAATCGAGGTCGGGGCGACCTTCCATTTGCAACTTGTATTGTATATCCCCGTCCTCCCTCACTATTCTTATGAAATGGACATCCGAGAACCATTTCAAATTCATGAGACGGGGTCCAGAACACGTCTCCGTGGTATTAATCTCAATCCCCTTTTCTTTAGCAATCAGAGTAACATACGCCCCCATTGTAATACTCCCCCCGGTCCTTCCCTTGTCCCGTACATTACCCCAATGCATAGCCATTATCATGGAGAGATAAGGCTTGACGGGGTTTGGCCTCAACATGTGGTCAATGAGACGACCCTTGTCATCATTCAATTGGTTGGAGGACTCACCTCGCGCAAAAATTGTTTGGGCTAGAACCCTCTGTAGGATGCGGATGGAGGGGTGTTGGATGAACCGTGCCTTGTATCGCAGCGGCAGTTGCTGCCCGGTGATTGCCTTCCACAAGTCCATCTTGCCGTGAGGCCATTCGTTTCGGTAGAGAGGGGCCTCGTCCACGGAGTCGGCATCGAACCCCATGATAACATCCAATTCATCGGAGAAAATGCGGTGGGTCTCATTTGAGAGTCGGAACTTGATGTAATTGCATTTCTCCGTCTCATCGTACTTGAGCCTTAGAGAGGAGAGGAACTCAAGAGTCGGAAGACGATAGGTTTGGAAATTGTGGTGCCAAAATTTTGTGCTAAAACCGATGGAGCCAGTGAGTTGCACCAAGTCTTCGGCCACACCCAATGTCTCTAAGGTGTTGAGACAGACGAGACGGGTGTTTTCAATGGCTCGGTCTAGAAGAGCTTGGAGGTAGTGGAGCATGCGGCGGGTGGGTATGGAGAAGCCAAGTTGCCGCTCGAGAGGACGTGCCTCTGGATCATAGTGGCTATTCTCGTCCTCCGGGTCGGAGTCGTAATCGACTTGGAGAGAGGGGCGCGGCTTGGGTTGCTTGGATGGGGTGCGGCGGGAGGACTCGCCTTGGGCTTGTTTCCTCTTGCCTTTGTCCTTCCCGGAGCCGGATGAACCGCGGGTGACTCTGCCGGACATTGTTTAGAGGAGGAGAAGCGAAGCGGGTCTAATGGGTCGGCTTTGTTTGGGTTGAAAGAGAGAGAGATGGGGAGAGTGGAGGGTACCACGAGAGAGAGAGTGGAATGAATAATGCCCCCTCTATACAAGGAAGGCGCCTATAACATCCCCCAGCAGCTGTCACAATCAATTTCCCTCAATTTGGGCGGAAATCGAGGCTTCCAAATGGAGAAAACGCCTCCAGAATGCTGCCAGAACGCTTTCCATCTATGGCAATTCGGTCCGAATTAGGAGGAATTCGGACCGAATTGATGTCGCTGGATTTCAGAGGATCAGTCTGCACAGGAATTCGGTCCGAATTCACGGGAATTCGGTCCGAATTGCAGGGTCTGGTTCGCGAAATGCCTCGATTCGAGCGGGGCTACTTCATTGGGCTGAGTCGGGGCTTGGTCTAGGCTAGGCATGAGTCATCTAGCACCTGAATTGCTGCTTTCCTTGCTGGTTTCCTTGGATTCCTACAAATAAGATCAAAGTGCAAAAGGCAGTGCCAAAACTGGCAAAGAAAGGCAAAAACAGCAATAAATCAAAGCTTTAGTCACGATTTCGATGTAAAGTCCGGTCAAAATAGCAATATAAATATGAGATATCAAATCCCCCCAAACTTAAAACTTGCTTGTCCTCAAGCAAAACTCTAAACTTTAGAAGAAATGACAAGACTTAGGCTTACGATCGAAATTGACATTTGGAGTTTGGAAATTGATTTAGTGCACAGTTCAGTTTGATTTCGATTCACGCTTTTCGAGAAATGCTCAATTGGGGTTCTCAAACTAAGGTCAAATTGTTTTGATTCTGTTCAGGCAACTCTCGGTCCTAAGGAAACCTTCACCGAGGGCTAAGGGTCCTAGCTTCTATTCATTTAATCACAATGCAAACCCGAGCTTATTCACCCGTTCATTCCCATGACCCGAAAGGTTTTGCAAAAGAATTTTTGTTCTTAATTAGAAATCTTATAGTGGCTCCCTTCTCAAAACAATTTTCGAACTTTCACCAATTTTTGATTCTGCAAGTCGAGTCGTGGGGCTTTGCACCCTAGAGGATTAAGCGCGAGTCATTGACTTCGAGTGAGCTACTGGCACATGTCGCACCAGTGGGTTTGGTCTAGTTTCTTTTGCAATTTATTTGCAATTTATTTGGATACGTAATCCACCGCCACCAAGATGTACTCATTTCCGTAGGAGGAAGGGAAGGGTCCCATAAAATCGACGCCCCAAACGTCAAAGACTTCCACCTCTTGAATCGGGTTGAGAGGCATCTCGCTCCGCTTGGATATGTTTCCCGTCCTTTGACACTGATCACAAGACAAAACAAAGGAACGAGCATCTTTAAACAAAGTGGGCCAGTAGAGACCAGATTGCAATACCTTAGCGGCCGTCTTGGAGAAAGAGGCATGTCCGCCATAAGCTGAGGAATGGCAGTGAGCGAGAACGGGTCGGACTTCCTCGTAAGGAATGCATCTGCGGTAGACATCATCGATGCCCAACTTGAACAGGTATGGCTCCTCCCAAAAATAGTACTTGGAGTCCGATTTGAGCTTCTTTCTTTGTTGGTAAGTCATTTCGGGAGGCAGCGCACCGCTAGCTAAGTAATTGGCCAAATCTGCGTACCAGGGTGCCCTGAATTCGGACCGAATTGGCTGGAATTCGGTCCGAATTCCAGGCTGAGAAATCCTGTCGGCAGCTCCAGAGGAAGGAATTCGGTCCGAATTAGGTGGAATTCGGTCCGAATTCTGGCATGAGAAAATTTCTGAAAATCCAGAGGCTTCAATTCGGTCCGAATTAGGGGGAATTCGGTCCGAATTACAATGAATCATCATCAGATGTTCGTCTGGGAACGATTCGTTGATCGGTAGCTCTTTCCCTTCGCTATTTTCAACATGTAATCGCGACAAATGGTCGGCCACCGAGTTTTTCTGAGCCCTTTTTGTCCCTTATTTCGAGGTCAAATTCTTGAAGGAGTAGAATCCACCTTATTAGCCTCGGTTTCGCATCCTTTTTGCCCAAAAGATAACGGATTGCAGCATGGTCTGTGAACACTATCACTTTTGATCCCACAAGGTAGGATCTGAATTTATCGAGGGCAAAGACGATGGCAAGCAACTCCTTCTCCGTGGTGGTATAGTTCAGTTGAGCTGGGTCGAGCACCTTGCTCGCGTAGTAAATCGCCACGGGTTTCTTGTCTCGCCTCTGACCGAGAACGGCTCCCACCGCATAATCACTGGCGTCACACATGAGCTCAAAAGGCATGGACCAGTCCGGAGGTTGCAAAATTGGTGCGGTGATAAGAGCTTTCTTCAGTTCCTGAAAAGCATGGAGACAATCATCATTGACAACAAAATCGATATCTTTTATCAATAGATTAGTGAGAGGTTTAGCAATTTTTGAGAAATCTTTGATAAAGCGACGGTAGAAGCCGGCATGTCCCAAGAAACTTCGCACGTCCTTTACGTTGGATGGCATTCCGAGCTTCTCGATCACTTGAACTTTCGCTTTGTCGACCTCGATTCCATTTGCCGTGACCACGTGTCCCAGCACGACTCCCGTCTGTACCATGAAATGGCATTTTTCCCAATTCAAGACAAGATTGACTTCTTCACAACGCTGCAAAACTTTAGAGAGGTTAGTCAAACAAACGTCAAACGAAGTACCATAGACGGAAAAATCGTCCATGAATACCTCCATAACATTTTCAATCAAATCAGAAAATATGGCCATCATGGCACGTTGGAAAGTTGCTGGTGCATTGCACAGCCCAAAAGGCATTCTCCTATAAGCAAATGTACCGTATGGACAAGTGAATGTGGTCTTTTCTTGGTCATCAGGGTGGATGGGTATTTGGAAGAAACCAGAATAACCATCTAGGTAGCAAAAATAAGAGTGAGAAGCAAGTCTTTCGAGAAGTTGGTCGATGAATGGCAAGGGAAAATGATCCTTGCGAGTGGCAGCATTGAGTTTACGGTAGTCGATGCACATGCGCCATCCCGTCACCACTCGGGTTTGAATCAGCTCGTTTTTCTCATTTTTCACCACGGTCGTCCCACCCTTCTTTGGGACGACATGGACTGGGCTGACCCACTTGCTGTCCGAGATCGGGTAGATAACTCCAGCGTCGAGGAGCTTGAGAATCTCCTTTTTAACAACCTCTTTCAGGTTGGGGTTAAGCCTCCTTTGAGCCTCGATGGTTGGTTTGTGGTCGTCTTCCATCAAGATGCGATGTGTGCAGAAGGATGGATGGATGCCTTTCAAGTCCCCAATCGAGTACCCGATCGCCTTTCGATGTGCTTTTAGTTCCTCCAAAAGCTTCCCTGTTTGCTCATCATCCAAAGCAGCGTTAATAATAACAGGGTAGGTTTGATTTGGTCCAAGAAACTCATACCTTAAAGTGTCGGGCAGGGGCTTTAATTCGACTTGAGGTGGCTGAACAGGGGCTGGAATTCGGTCCGAATCAGGAGGAATTCGGTCCGAATTCTCACAGGAGAAAATTTCAAGAATTCCAGAGCCATCAATTCGGTCCGAATTGGGTGGAATTTGGTCCGAATTGATGGTGTTTTGTGGTTTTGGCTCTTCTGTCGCCTCTCTCGTCGATTCCTCCACCGCTATTACTTCTTGTATTTCGCTGAGGAACTCGTGGTAAGTCGTGAGAGCATCAAGGTACCGGTCTTCGAGTCGCTTTTCGATCGGAATCTCCTCCACATCGATTTGGTAGCAAGACTCGAGCTGGTTTGAGCATTTCATAGCTTGGTCGATGGAGTATTCCCATTGCTCACCACCGACTCTCACCAGAATGGTCCCGTCTCTTATGTCCATCAAGATACCTGCAGTTCTAAGGAAGGGGCGTCCCAAAATGATGGGAACATCCTCGTCTTCCTCCATGTCCATTATCACAAAATCACCAGGTACAAAGAATTTACCGAGCTTGACTGGGATGTCCTCGATCTCACCAATGGGCAGTCGGATTGACGAATCTGCGAGTTTGAGAGTGGTGTTTGAAGGTTTCAATCTCCCGATGCCGATCCGGTCGAACACAGATTTGGGCATCAAGCTCACGCTTGCTCCATTGTCACACAGGGCCCTTTTGATCTGAGCTCCACCAATAGTGCACAGAATGGTGAATCTGCCCGGATCGTCCATCTTGACGGGCATCTTCTTTTGAATCACCATGTTGCAATGCTCTGTAATCCCTGCACTTTTGAACTCTTCTAAAAGAAATTTGTGAGTAATCAGATCTTTTAAGAATTTGGCATAAGAGGGAATCTGAGTAATTGCATCAGTGAAAGGAATGGTGATTCTCAAACCCCTAATTACCTCTAAGAACCTTTTAAACTGCTCGTTTACCTTTGCTTTCGCCAATCTTTGAGGAAATGGGGCCTTTATGCGTTGATCGGGAGCTTTCAGCAGTGGATTTGGGGCAGATGTACGTTTGGCCCCTTCGAATTCGGTCCGAATTGGCTCCGATTCGGTCCGAATTAGAGGTTCTGGAATTTGCTGCGCTCCAATTCGGACCGAATTAGATGGAATTCGGTCTGAATTCGCTTCAGGTCCAGCTGCAGATGCGACCTTCGGCTGGACTTCTTTGGGCATAGGTGGGTCCTTGTATTGGGTGCCACTCCTGAGCGTGTGTACTGCGTTGATCTCCGCGCGAGGGTTTGGCTCGGGTTGACTTGGGAGCTTCCCTTGTTCGCGAGTGTTTTGAGATGCAAAGAATCCCTCGATCATCTTTTCCACTCGCGAGGCAGCTCCGGCCTCTTTTTGGAGTTTGGCCATTCCATCAAGGAGCTTCTCATTTAAGGCATTTTGAGTCTCAACAAAGTGTTCGAGCTCAGGTGTAACGTAGGGTTTTCTTTGAAAATTCTGCCCTCGATCGTTGTTGGGCAGGGGACCTCGATTCTGATTCGGTTGGGGTGGGTTTCCAGGACGGTTGTTGTATATCCTCCTCGGAACAAACCCGCGGTTTTGAAAATTGCCTTGGTTACCACCGGTCTCATTATTCCCATTAACTCCTTGGTACCAGTTACGGACATCCTCAAAGGAATTGACTTCCTCTGGTGCGGGATCTCCGTATTGGAGAGGGCAATCTGGAGATTTGTGCCCTTCCTCCCCACACACTCCGCACTCTTTCGAGAGCAAGTGAGTGCCACTAATTGATTGCATCTTAGCAAGCTCGGCCTCGAGATAAGCGATTCTGTCGCGAGTGTCTTGTACTTCCTTAACCTCGTGTCGGATTGGGTTGCCTCTCGACGGGTTAGGTGCCGGCCAATTGTAGTGCAGCGCACATCTCTCAATGGCTGCACGTGCTTGCTCCGCATCGAGCTGCGTGAAACTTCCACCTGAAAGAGCATCAACATTCACTTTAATACCATCATAAAGACCGTTATAGAATGAATGGATAGTCAACCAATCCTGAATTCCATGGTTAGGACAAGAGTTCTCTAGGTCTCTAAACCTTTCCCAAGCTTCCCTATACGATTCATCACCCCTTTGTTTGAAATTTGTGATTTCCCTCCTAATTTCAAAAGGTCTTTTTGCTGGAAAATACCGTTCGAGGAAAATACTAGCCATAGCTTCCCAACTATCTATTGACCCTCTTTTCAGTGTATTGTACCATTTTTTTGCCTTATCCCTAAGAGAAAAATGAAACAAGAGAAGTCTAATAGAATCCGGGGAAACCCCGTTGAATTTCAACAATTTGGTGCAATCAAGAAAAGCTTGTAAATGTGCATGTGGGTCCTCTTGGTCAGCCCCATAAAATTGGTTTTGTTGCACGAGCGCGACATGCGCAGGGTTGATCTGCATGTTGTTTGCGGCAATTCCTCTAATAACAATCGGTCCATCCACGTCTTGGACTCGAGGGGCCGAGTGCTCGCGAAGAGTTTTGTGTGGCCCCTGAGCTTCGTCGGGATTAACCGGTGCTCCATGGATGCTGCCGCCGTCATTGAAATTTCCATTGCGCTCTTCCTCGAAGACGAGTCGCTCTTGCTCGAGGGCGAGTCGTTCTTGGAGAATCCTTTGCTGTGTGGCCTCTAACTCAAGGCGTAGAGCCTCAAGTTGCCTAGCTTCATCAGTTCGATCGGCCATTGGAACGCTTGTTCCTTCGCCCGTCTGCAGATTCTGCAGGAATTCGGTCCAAATAGGATGGAATTCGGACCGAATTGGACTCTCTGGAATTTGCTGAGTCTCGATTCGGACCGGATTGGGCGGAATTCGGTCCGAATTCGGTGCTGGTTGTTGTTGCTTCTTCCCCTTGCGAGCAGCGGCTTGCGTTGTGCTCGAGCTAGAAGCTTCGTGAGGGTTGTCTCCCTTACCCCTTAGGTTGTATTCGTGTGGAATTTGGGGTTGGGTGTTTCTTGATCCTCTAGCCAGCGTTACCCTACACACAAGAGATTCAACAACAAAAGTACCGAATGAGTAAAAAGAATAAAAGAATGAGTCTAGTCTCTAATTACTTTAATAAGAAATAATATCATAACGCCATCCCCGGCAACGGCGCCATTTTGATCGAGGGTGTAAACCAAGGTCAAACAAATAAATCCTTGTACTCGACTAGTCGCTCGCAGTAGAGTAAAGGTGTCGAACCCACAGAGATGGATATGAATATTATTCTTATTATTTCGTTAAATCTAGACAGTAAAAATTGAGAGGAGAATCGTAACTCAAATTTAACAAATTAAAGGAAAATAAAATTATGCAATTGCAAGTAACAAGATTATGCAAACAATTAAAATAGATATTTTTGGGGTTTTCTAACGGATAAAGATATGATAATAAAAACGCCTTAGGGTCCGATTTCACTTAGAACTGGCCACAGAGCCGCAAGACCTAGCACTTTCGTATTCGGCCTTGCTAATCCACTGTGTAAATGCTATGGTTTACCGTTTCGTTGATTTATTCAAGCCAAGGATCCATCTAGCCAAACCTAACTCCCTAACCCTCCGCTTTCGCCTATCGGGTACGGTATTTGGAATGGGATCTAGTGTTGAATAACCCTCATCGAGTGTATTGCACCCCCAACTTTCGTTGTTCGGTGGACTTACTCGAGTTTACCAATGGTGTTCAACGAGGTATCTAGTTAGATTTTCGCCTAACTAGAAACGTTTACTTTTGGTTAATAATTGGTCGACTTTCGCCATTGACCTACCTCGAAATACTTGCACAGGACTCGATTAATATAATGTAAAGAAGTTCCCAACAAATGCGCGCGTACAAAAGTCGAGCAATACAAGTAGTAAACAGTCCAAACACAAGCAATTTCAATTAAAATCCCAAGGGTAATTGACTTCATCCATCAACAAAACAAATAAACCAAGCAAAACCTAGATCTAAGCTACATCGTTCCCTAAAGCAACTAGTTTTTAGCCTAACATATTAAGAGTAACAGTGCAAATAACAAAATATAGAACTAAACAATCCATAAAACCAGAAAATAGAGGAATCAGTACTAGAAATGCACAAATAAACCAGTTTCTGAGATAAAACTACTGCCAAATGCACAAGAGAAGGTAGGGAATCCGTCGGAGCAGCAAGCAACAGCTCTTACTTCGTCTATGTCCCCTGTCCCAGTCGCACAAGCCAAGGAAAGGAGCCAAAAACCAGATCAGATCTGCTGGGGAGGAAGGAGAGAGAGAGTGGAATGAATAATGCCCCCTCTATACAAGGAAGGCGCCTATAACATCCCCCAGCAGCTGTCACAATCAATTTCCCTCAATTTGGGCGGAAATCGAGGCTTCCAAATGGAGAAAACGCCTCCAGAATGCTGCCAGAACGCTTTCCATCTATGGCAATTCGGTCCGAATTAGGAGGAATTCGGACCGAATTGATGTCGCTGGATTTCAGAGGATCAGTCTGCACAGGAATTCGGTCCGAATTCACGGGAATTCGGTCCGAATTGCAGGGTCTGGTTCGCGAAATGCCTCGATTCGAGCGGGGCTACTTCATTGGGCTGAGTCGGGGCTTGGTCTAGGCTAGGCATGAGTCATCTAGCACCTGAATTGCTGCTTTCCTTGCTGGTTTCCTTGGATTCCTACAAATAAGATCAAAGTGCAAAAGGCAGTGCCAAAACTGGCAAAGAAAGGCAAAAACAGCAATAAATCAAAGCTTTAGTCACGATTTCGATGTAAAGTCCGGTCAAAATAGCAATATAAATATGAGATATCAGAATCCGAATTCTATACATATAGGTAAGTTGTAGTCTGTTAAAATCTTTATTATTGCCATATGATGAGATTATTGGAAAGAAATTGAAAATTTGATCTTTTTTCCCTTTTAGGCTAACCATTATGAACAACGCTTTGATGCCCGTCAAATTTGAAACCAGTCACTTTTTTTTTTCCAAATTTGCCCTTGCACATGAATGATCTCTATTTATTGCAAAACCATTTAGGCATTATTTCTGAGTGTACCAGTACATATGTATTTATTATTTTGTGATGAAATAGAGGCATGAAATTACAACTGTCTAAACTAAAATATTTTATGGTTTCAAAAGTATATCTATAATTCTGTATGTTTATCCACCATATAGAGAATATGATTAATTCATAGTCTTGCAATTGTTAGATGCAAAAGGTTCAATAAGTATATAGCACAGCTGTATTATTTTAGATCTATCATCGATTGCAATGGTCAATATTGTCCAATTAAAATGGAACATAGACTAGGGAAGAAGTGGCTTTCGATTTCAATGGTTGTTCAAGCTTTTTTTGATCCTTAATCGAATTATAGCAGATTTTTGTTTATAGATCGATGATAGGGAACTCGACTGGGGCAGGAGTGGCTGTGATGGGCCGCATGTAACTAATGTGGAAGATTATATTATAAGTATTAATTTGAAATGTGATCTTATTTTCTTTTCTTTCAAAAAAAAAAAAAGTAAAGCCTAGATATGCTGGTATTTTAATTTTAGAATTTTAAAGTATATTTGTTTTGGATTTTATTATACAGGGAACCTTATAGGTAGGTTATTTTATAGATTTCTCCATTTAATTTGTTAAGCATAAGCATAATGTGTATGTTTATAGGTATAATTGGCTGAAATATCAGCTGACATGATATCATAAAAATAATGATACATCTCCCCTCTTTAGTTCTGCCAAAAAAAAATTCATCTTTCTTCAGCCAACATTGTTTTATTGTGCATAAAAATGGTGCTCAGATCACTATAGATACTGCATTGATGTTGGTTAAAGAAAGATCAATATCTTTATAAGATGGAAGGGGACACCAAGTCAGGATGAACAACAATGACTCTTTCTAATAACTAAAGAGTTATCAGAAATGGGATCGATTAGGCATTAAATAGGGAACATAGACACTTCATAAAAATTCTTTAATAGCTCTATAGACTCAAACTGAAAGATTCTTTAATTAATTGACAAATCATGAGCTTTTTTCAAAGTTTGAATGACATTTACTATAAGTCTACAAGATAATAAAATGAGGGTCTCGCTGGTGAAACATTGCAAATGACTTTGTATAATATAGAAGTTCTAAAAATGTATGTTATTGATTAAAAGAAAGCTGACATAAGACTAAGAAATGTTCATGTATTGCTTATTTTTTCTATTTGAGATAGATTTATTTTGAAACAAACAAGAAAAATAATTATTCTAATTTTACTTCTTTTAAATTCTACAAGTCATGACAATAAAAACATGGCATATGAAACAGGCTGGTTTATAACTTAATGAAAAAAAGAATGATGTGCTAAAATAAATAATATAATCGTTTAAGATTAATCTTACATCGCGCGAAGCGCGATGCATTAGCTAGTTATTTTGATGACCAAAGCAAAGAAACAATGAAACATGGATATAAAGAGAGGGGATCATGCATGGTGGATGGAATGGAACTAATAATAACCAGACCCATGCCATGCCGCCACTATCACAATTTCTCTACCTTACAATTCATGATAATACCACCACAAACTTTATTACAATTGTGAAATAAGATTGATGATTGCAATTTGGAATGTCAGCTCTCCATGTGATGAATTTATTCGGTCCAAAAATTTTCTAAGCATATTGAGTAGTAAAAAATAAGCTAATAATAATAATAATTGTTTTTGGCGACGCCAAGACTTATATCAGTTTTATTATTTTTGTATTTACTGTTGCTGCATCTTCTCTATAAAACAACTAAAATTCAATTGAACCTTCATTGTCTTCAAATTTTTGTTAAAAAAACACGAAGACATTATATAGAAAAATGCAAATGAAAATAAAAGGACATAACGAGTGGTGTTTACCAAACATATACTTAATCAGCAAATTTGAAAATGAAAATGCAAATATGATTGAAAAATTGTTAAAATAATTATGTCAATTCACTCAAAATGTCCTCATTTCTCCAAATCAAAACATTAAATTTTAATTCTTCCGCTTAAAAAAGCTGTGCAATTTCATGGCATTATCTCTCTCTTGAGAGAACTTTAAACAATGAAATAAGTCATCGTGACCTTCTAAAATAAACACACAAGCTTTTTGAAACTTTTTGACTTCTATAACCCAGCCCTAAAAAAAAGACTTCTATAACCCCACTTTTAGGAAAATTATCTAGTGATTTCGTACCGAAAAATTCATAAAGCTTCAACATAAGTTGTATATGACATTATGACTGCATGTGGCTTTTATTTACAGCCTTTGTAGATCACTAAATCATAACATAAATCAATCACCGCTCCCAGTGATTTCATTTTTAATTAATAACGCGTCGCAAAAATCCATATATGATCACGGATTTAACTTGGTGCTTGAGTGAGAAATATTTTTTTCTCTTGTCCTCTCCAAAATACCGAGACATAACGGTAAATGTTCTAATTTCCGCATTAATTCATATTTTTATTACTCACATGTTTTCAAATACTATTGGAACCGATCGACTCGTCTATGGGCGCTAAGTTTATGGACGTCCCATTATGGATACTACAACCTTTTTTCTTTTTCCTTTTTATATTTTTTTTGTGATGACAATCTAAGAGACGATTGGTAAGATAACCGAGGTTACACTTTAAAGTTTATCAAAAAAAAGGTTACACTTTTAAATAATGGAAGGAAATGATTCAATGTCTCTCCGAATTTGATGTACACCCTTTAACAATAGAACTAAATATATGCTATCGGAAATTTTTTTCCCTTCCAAGAGTAATTTTTTACTTCAATCTGTGTTAAAGATATTTTATATTCTAACAACGGGTGTAACATGACTATGAGGTAAGGTGTTAGACAATTTTTATAAACTTTAATTTATTGCAAATACGTACAATTGGACCGCCAGATTATTTGTGTAAAAAAAATTCTTTGAGAAATCTAGGAAACTAGATGCTTGATTAAATCATCCATTCTTCTTTCTTTTTATCCTGCCTTTCTAAGGAAAAAAAAACAACCTTTCGTAAGGATAATTATTTAGCTAAGTCAAAAGGACTCCCTACCAACGTTAGTCGAAATTTTTTACATACGAGTACGAAATATGACATTGTTATTTAAAATTAAGTCACTAAACGATGTTTTTTTTTTTTGTCTGATGTTATAGAAAATGTTTTCCAATTATTGTGTTCGTCAAATCTATTATAATTTATAAGAAACATTGGATTTTTCCCAATGAAAGAGTATATATACTGGAAATTTTGGGGGAAAAAAAGAAGCTAAAACGATAGTATTCTTTTCTTCCAACCAATTTCTACTTTGAAGTACCAAACAAAGAATAATCTGAATTAAGTAATTAAATTTATACACATAATAGAGAAAAAAAACAGTAAGTAAAATAATACTAAAAAAATATATTCCTCGTCATTATCAGAAAATTAATTAAATATTGGACGTGAATGAATATCTGACATAAATTTTTAATATAAGTGGATCTAGACCGTCTTGATCCTTGATTACCTTGAAAGACTCCATTTAACAGTTGACCAAACAAAGGAAAAATTTTATCAAAGAGAAAAATATCCTCAACAATTTTAAAAAGAACAAAGTAGAACTACTAATTTTAAAATGAGCACAGCTATAGCGGCAATAGCATTGCCGTTATAGGACATCCTTATAGCGGTAATAGAATTGCCACTATAAGGGGCTATAGCGGCAATACTAATGCCGCTATAGGCTTTTTTTTTTTTTTCGGGTGAAAAGTTGGGGTGTGCACGAATGGGATGCCTCATACCTTTTTTTTCATGATTATATGATTATATGCATATCTCTCATATCATATTAGGTTAGCTTATTTTATTAATGGTTTCAAACATATTAAAAAATTATCAGAATTATATAAACTTATAAGATAAAATCCACATTAAATCAAATAAACCAGGAAATATAATTACGTTAAAAAAAATCTAATTCATTTGAAATATTGCAAAATACATCATTTTTTAATAAATCTAATTATTTTTTCATGATCTTTACTATTAACCGGGTTCTTAATTCATTTGTCTGGGGTCGTTTTTGAAAAACTTAAGACCAGATAGTAGGATTTGATAGGTTCTCAAAAAGAGAGGAGTGCCTTCGGAAACGGGGGAACGCGGACACAGGTGGTGCATGGCTGTCGTCAGTTCGTGCCGTGAGGTGTTGGGTTCAGTCTCGCAACGATTCTGAAGTTGGAGTTGGTGTTGGTTTATTATCAAAAATAGGGGAGTTCGTTCTAATAGAGGTCTTCGTCTGCCTTCATTCCAGGCCAGTGTTAATCCGCATTTCGTTGGGGAGGAACGTTGATGTGCTGTGTCTGCAGATGAGTCTAGAACAAAGTCCCAATTCTCTACCAACGTGGAACAACTAATACGAGAGATAGCTTCAACTCTGCCTTTTAACACCAATTCTCTCTTTGTCAAACTAGGGAACCGATAAGCTCATAGCTGGCTTGGTTCCTTCAATGAAAAGGGAGAAGAAGGGATGGTTTTCTGTTCTTCCTTCAATTTGGCCGGGCTGTTAATCCTCAGGACTGAGAGGCTCTTCCTTACCTAGCCTGCTCATTCACGAGCCGGAGAAGCACTACTTTTAAGTACGCCTATGAATTCTTTGTTCTGTGAAGTGCATAGCTGAGAAATGATGCATCAATGCTACTCGAAGGCTTTTGTCACATGAGCTAACAACCACCATAATTGTCTTGCTGAGACTACTCTTTTCTTAACTCTATGCTCGCTGGCCATATATTCGTAAGGCATTCACTTGATCTCCACCTCGCCGCTCGTTCCTCTCTTCCTGCCTATTAAGAGGCTTCTCGCTTTGGTATAGATACTGGGCCTTTCACTCTCCAATTCGATAGCAAAGTCGCCGGACTCCCCTCGGATTTGAAAAATCATAGTGCCTGGATAGAAATTCAGAAATATTGGACATGCCTAAAATAATGTGTTGTTTTTATTTTTATTTTTTGTATTATTTGGTGATTGATAGAGAAGTAAAGATCATGAAAAAATTGATTAGATTTATCATGGTAGCTCATTTCTTTATTGTTTTGACATATTAAAAAAATAAAATATAAAAAAGTAAATATAGGTAAGGTTATAATTTGGATTTTAATATAAAATAAATTTAAATAATTTTTAGGAAACCAATTTTTTTTAAAAAAAGTATGTTTATGATGTTACTTTTAGTAATATTAAAAATTAAATTCGTAGTGTCGTGTCATGTTAGTTCGTGTTCATGTCGTGTTGCGTGTCAGTCGTGTCGTGTCAAATCGTGTTAATATTTTAAAATTGCCAACATGACATGATTATGACACGACACGATAACACGATCGTGTCATTTTTGAGAACTCTACATACAAATAAAATTGAACAATTTTGAAAATATTAATTATACATATATGTAAAAATTATGTAAAATTACATTAAAATTTATTCATGTAATAAGAAAGTAAAGTAAAATGAAAAAATAAGAAAAAACCTGGCCGACATTTTTGTTAGCAAAAGTAAAACGAAAAAAATGAAAAGTCCTATAGCGGCAATTCTAACGCCGCTATAGGCAAAGTAAAACAAAAAAAAAATATCTGGCCGTAAAAATTGGGAGTTTTATGGCGGCAATGTCAGTGCCGCTGTGACTGTGCTCTTATTAAAAAAATAAACTTGTTTTGTTCTATTTAAAATTATAAAGGGTAAATTTTTCTTTGTTAAAAATTTTCCCCAAACAAGCAAATACATAGGAAACGAGATGCACTTGAAAAATGGGTGCAATCTATCAATACTGGAGCCTAAAATTAGGAGTGGAAAGATGTTATTCTGGGATTAAGAAATGTTGTTTGGATGGTGAGTTAGAAATAAACAAATTGGTATTAATTTAAATAAATTATTAAAAATATTTATTTTAATATTAAATAAAGTATTAATCAAAGAACACATAAAATTTCATTTAGTTATTAGTATTTAGCTAATTTTGTTGAAATTATGTATATATAATTGTTGGAAGATGTTATTCTTTACACGCTACATATGGTAACAACTAACAAGGATGTCACTAACATTTATTTAAGCTTGAAATTCAATATTATTAACACGATATATTATATGAAAAATCATATTTTTCGGTGTACATTTAACATGACTTAAAATTAAACCGCTCTTCATGCATCACCACGATAATCAAGATTATAAAATTTGATTGTTAGAATCTATATTTAATAAGTGATCTATATATAGATTTACATTTTGATTTTTTAAATGATTTGAACTGATATTAAGATCTTATAAAGTTAAAATGAAAACTTAAATCCATGTAAGGACAAAGAATGCATGGCAGAAGCAAAATGAACTTCTTTTAATAAAAAAAACTTATGGATTTCTTCTTCACATTATTAACATACATGCAAAGGAGAGAAATAGCTTGCGATGTTATTAACATATTTGCGCTTTTCATTAAAAAATAGGATACTTGCAGGTAGGGCTGTCAAACGTGCAAAACGTACACGGAAGGTCCTACTTCCGTGTACGTTCCGTTGTCATGAACGTAACTATTTTCTTTTCCGTTTACGTTACGTTAATAGAACGTAATTAAAAATTTTTACGTTTAATGTTCCGTGAGATTAAACGTAACAAACGTTAAAAACGTTAAATTTTGTTTCCATTGAAATGACATTAATTTTTCCAAGTTAATACAAATAACAATACAATTTTTTCTACACCGTCATGTTTTATTTTTGAAATTAAACAAATTTATACAGTCCAAAAAGCAAAAAGAAAACATTCTCTTGTACCATGTACCAGTCCCTACCAACATCAACGAAAAATCAACAAAATTTCAGTATTACATATCGGTATATCAATATACTGGTATACCAGCATCAAAGAAAAATCAACAAAATTTAAGTATTACATTCTCTGGTACCATGTTGAAAGAGACTGTCTCCCGAGAAGGGAGGCCTAAGAGAGAAAATTCATTCAACTAGTTCAAGAATTACAACCAAAAAAAAAAAGAGAAAGAAAAAGAAAAAAAAAATCCCAACCAAGCTACAAACAACTAAACTCCTCTTGAGCTCCAAAAGGCCAACTCACCAGTACCTAACTAAAAAACACCCAAATACCCAACGTACCAGCAAGTCAGCAGATAATTAGTGAAGGTGTGACTGAAACCCAATCGATTCTGAAAATCAAATGTAATTCATCAACCTTTACAGCAAATCAAATAATTCAACAAAGCCAAAAACCTTTCCTTAATTCCCTTGTGCAAAAATTCAGAAATTACAAGATATAGAATGTAAAAATCAGTCACAAAATAGAAGGAAAAAAATCAAAAGTGCACTGAGATTACCTTATTTCCCTTTGTCCGTTGTGCTTTCCTCTTCTCTTTTTTTATTTTTCTTTCTCCATGGACTGTCACTGTCTTTGCTTTCCCTTTACTAACCTTGCCAGTAGAAGCAAATCAGCCATGTCACTCTTCACTCTCCCACCAACCAAATCAGCTATTTTTCTGGCATCTCTACACCTCCTCTTTCCTCTTTCTTTCTCTCCTCGCTCTCTACTTCAACTGTTTGTTGTTTCTCTTTTCACACTAGCCATCAGCCGCTTCCCTCACGGTGGAGAGAGAGACAGGGAACAAGAGTGAGATTGTGCAATTGCTTCCAAGTTGAGAAGACATCGATGTAGATCGGATCAGAGATGAGGTTGTGTTGCATCGATCAGAGAGGAGGAACGCGAGTGTAGAGAGAGAGAAAGAGAGAGGAGGTTCTGTGCTTGGTTTCGAGTGAGGGAAGAGAGATGTGGCGAGAGCGAGAGAAAAAGAAAGAAAGAATAAGGGCTGAAGGGGATGTAGTGAGGGTGGTGTCACAGCCTTGGGTTGGTTCAGAGGGCTGAAGCCTGAAGAGGCCCTCACCGTGAGGGAGGCCATCGGAGAGGAGGAGGTGAGCAGAGGGCAGAGGGGTTTGGCGAAGAGAGAAGCGGCGATAGCGAGAGAGAGAGAAAATTGTTCTGTGCGGCTAGGTTTTGATCCTCCTCTCTATTTCTCCGCCTCCTCTCTGGTCTGCAATTCAGAAATTTTAAAACTGTGCAATTGAGCGGAATAACGTGAAACGACGGAACGGAATCAGCTCATTTCGTTTCCGTTCCGTCCTTACCAACGTAAATAATTTTGTTTCCGTTTATGTTCCGCTGAGTGAAACGTAACTAAATTTCGCTCCGTTTCCGCTCCGTTTCAGACGGAACGGAACGGAAACGTGCGAAACGGCATGAAATTGACAGCGCTACTTGCAGGATTGAGCAAGATGAATAGTTGAACGTGTGACATATCAGCTTGCATAGTTGCATGTCCCCTGCTGTTTTATGTAAAGTTGCATTTTTTTAATAAAAAAAGTTTCCGTTACAGTTGTATTTTTCTTTCCCCCGTAGTAAATGCTCTAGGCTTTTTACCCATAGCGGTAGGGCCGTCAATATTCCGTTCCGCGCACGTGTTCCGTTCCGTTCTGTCCGAACGAAACGTTAAATGAAATAGAAAATTAATTTCGTTTTTGAAAACGGAACGGTAACGGAAATGAAAAAACGAACGGAACGTAAACAGAACACGGAAATGGACGGAATTATGCTGAAATCAATGGTAAATAAGGACGAAACGTTAAACGGAATGAAATTTTATTACGTTTGACGAAACAGAACGTTAAACGAAATCAATTTCTGTTCCATCGACTGAAACGAAACGGAAGCGAAACAGATCTGTTCCGTCTTCCGTTTAACGTTTGACACCTCGGTAGCGGGCAGTGGAGTTCTTACTACATCTCTCCTTTTCATTTATTGCCGTCGCTTTAATTATAAACAAAGGATACTATTTAGTTGGCTCCAAAATATATGCATTGGTCCCCTACGGCATTCACAACTTTGTCTTGATAATTAATTTACTCTGTTGCGCATATGCACACTTTCCAAAGTCTATGAAGAAATTTATTTGTATTAGACTAGATTGATATTGGGTGTCTATATCTCGCTCCATATAAGGAATTAGGATCATTTAAATAAATGAGTGTGTTTGTTCATCCCCTCCACTTAGACCTGTCAAACATGAAACGTTTTAACGTTTCCGTTTCTGTTCCGCCGAAACGGAACGTTAAATGAAAGCTGAAATGGGTTCCGTTTTCAGAAACGGAACGAAAACGGAATCAAAATTTGTTAACGTAAATGAAACGGAACACGGAAATGAGTTGAAATCAATAGGAAATGTGAGGCGGAACGTTAAACGGAACAGAAATTTGTTACGTTTGCCGAAACGGAACGGAAATGAAACAGCCATTTCGTTCCGTTACCGAAACGGAACGGAAACGGAAATGGCTGTTCCGTTTCCACCTCTAACGTTTGACAGGTCTACCTCCACTTCAGCAGATATTTTTTGGTACAATAATTTTATAGAGTTGGATTATGGGCACATCTACTGAGTACTATTCTAACTCATGAAGGAATAGAATTCGGCACTAGTTTAAAGCAACTCAACCAGCTATTCCTCAGCACTTTAATTTGCTTTACCAAATTTGCCGCTTAATTAAGTTGAAAATGATTCTAACCAATTATGTCTATAGTATTCCCATATCTTCAAAAGTACTAGAGATTTTATTTTGGGAAATGCTACGGATATACCTACATTGCTGTTGCTTTCGATATCATTAGTGCTATATGAATTTAATGTATCGTCATTTGTCATATGATTTTTATAATGAACTATCTACAGTGGAAGAAAAAAACTTGAAAATTTTGATAGTAATATCATTGAACACAACCTATAAATTACTTCCCGATTGAGCGCGCTAATTGAACCGAAAGCAATATGAATAATCAATAATGAAGTCGAGTTAGATTGAATAATCCTAATGGCAGTGACTGGTGAGTAAATTGACTATTTCCTTTATCCTTTAATAGGGGTGGGCGCGGTATACTCCGAATACGCGAAATCGTTCCGTTCCGTCCATGTGGAACGTGTAACGGATAACGAAATGCATTTCGTGAATCGTTTGTGCATTTTATAGTGTAAATATAGCCGTTTCGCCATGTTCCGTCGAAACGGAATGAATCACGAATCATCCGATTCATACCGTTACTGAAATGAAACGGAAAACGAAACGACCCCATTCCGTTTCCGTGATATACGTTATCCACCCCTAACCTTTAATTCTTTTATTTTAGTGCCGAACAACTACTATTAAAAGATGCATAATAAAAATAATTCACATGCACAATAACTCATTTAAACTAAAACATTCCGATGGCACTGATAGTGGATCGATCCGTATATAAACTTATTATTATTATTTTGTTTAAAGAAGGTTCGAGGTAAGTTTACTGATTTAAGTAAAAGTACTTTTGAAAAAGGTTGCACATGAGTTTCAATTATTATCGAATTTTATTGTCCTATGGAATTATATAATGAATTTCCACTTGCAACTGTGACACAAGTACACAACACTTCCAGCAAATACATGCATAACAGCATAAATATTGTAATTTAGTGATATATTTCTTTCTAGATCCTTAGCTTCGTCCTTTCGTGCCAAATCTTGTCTCGTAATCAAAACACATCTTCAATTCAAAAGAGAAATGCGTTCTCGTCACGCTGTTTAAACGTTTCAATAAGAAAGTAAAAAAAAAAATACAAATTCAAACGAAGACTAAGGAGTTACATCAGTTGTATTCCTTTGACATAAAGAAAAAATGTCACAAACAAACAACTATTGGTACAATTTGGACCCATGATCAAAGAAAGGAAAATTGGTGACCGATACTTCAGGTCGTGGTGGTACTTCCCATTCAATTTCAATTCAATTCTTTAAAGAGTCACGCCTAACGTGATCTACGGTTCCATTTGTCTTGGTTGACGCTTGACACACACTGCACACATCCACACTCATCAGAAAAAGAGATGCTGTGTGTTCACATGGCTTGGCATATTCAAAGGCACCTTATAAGAAATTAAGGTTGATGGAATCCACCAACCAAATCAGTATTCAATTAACTGATCTCTCCAGTTATTACACACCAAATAATTTGATCGTTGGATGATTTAACTTTTTATAATCAGATATTATAAAAGGTAACTGTATCAATTCCATGTGAAACAATAATTTAGTAATTTTTCTGTAGAAATTGAAGAGGAGCCGAACCCACCAAATCTGATCTTTGAGGGAAAGAAAACAAGGTGAGGTCTTATGATTTCAACTTTCAAGGAGAGGTGACCCCACACAATAGATGCCTCCACCCCCAACGGCTACTTTTGAGTGCATCTATTTTCTTCTCTCTTTTATTCAGAGAGCTTTCAATATGCATACTGTTTTTAACATTATTACCTTATCTCTTTGCAACCTTTTCTTGCTTTCTATGTGGGACTAGTCTGAATTCCAACTTTAGTGCGCAAGCAACCAAGCAATGAAGCAACGCTATAAATTGAGACTCCCTAGGACTCATCACAAGTCACCTTTTTGTGTCCCAAAAGATGCAAAAGTTGGCGAATTAGGTGGTGCAAGTAGAGAATAGATCCAACCCTTTTATTTGTTTTCCCTTTCCCTTTTCTTTTTGGAGGCACTGCCACCTAGATATCAGAAAAGGTATCACAATTGAACACATTACACATACATAGGCCAATTGCTAGTGTATCCAAGATAGTGGCCGTTGCTATCTTTTTTACCAGAGCTAATATTTAAACTAAAAAAGTAATTAATATAGATGTGTGGCTAGTTTTTTTTTTTTTTTTTTTTGAGGGTGCGTGGCTAGTTGCTGGGTACACACGGCAGAACCTTTCTGTGCTCACTTCGGTGTTATTGTTTTTTCCTTGATGAGAACATGTCTTTAATCCTTAGTTGAAATTTCATGCACTGTCTCTACAGATGGGTCTAACTATGAGCAGCACTGTGATAGACAGGCAATGGTACAAAGGACAAAGCCAGATTCACTCACACACCTGTGAACAGAATTCAATTTAAGCCCATACCTTGTTGGGCCTAACTGATGAGTTTGTTTGTTGCATGAATGTGGGCCCACAATACGACTTGTAAATAGTAACAACAAATAAAAGATTGGGTATGGTAATACACTAATACTACGCCAGAGAAACGATCTGGTAAGTATTATTGCGCAAGTTTCTGTTTCCTTTTTTTTCCCAAGAAAAAGTGGCCTCAAGGATCAACCATTATCATTAAAAACCTTCAATAAATTTCTATAAAAATGAGTGGTATTCCTTCATACCACCTATATATTGCTTTGATTGAACCAAATTAAATAACATATTACAGTAGTATAGATAGAGATAAGGTACGAAAACATCACAAACAATATGCGCTGGTAAGCTGGTCGTCATACACTCAAAAAGTTCAAAACCTATACTAGACTCGGACCTCCTCCAATTAATGTAAACAAAGTTTGAATATACAAAGTAGGTAGGGACTTGGCCACGCTACAATAATAGCACTGCAAATTTGACAGTTCCAAACGCCTTAATAGACAATAGTTAATAGTGTTACAAGGGTCAAGCCCTTGGTAAGGATAATAATTCTTTAATGTGATGTACTAGTGTACTAGTTATACTTTTATTGTTATTTTTCTAATAAATTTATAATAATTTAAATTAAAAAAAAATACAAGATAATATCACGATAACCAGTGTGATGATAAATCTTAATTAAGCACAACCCCTAACCATTCAATGTAGGGAAAAAAAATGTCATTGTATTGTTGTTGTTAATCTCTAACGTCCTTAAATTTTAAATATTATTTAACTGTAGGAAGGAAGAGGGTCTTCTTTTTTTGTGAAACATGGTACCAACAAAAGATATGCTGTAGAGCGTAAGGTAAGATGGAAATCATGCCAAACCGCTGAGTCACATTTGGAACTCTAGCACGGCTCCTGTAACGCTTGGGTACACTTGCTATACTGATGGATCCTTTCTCCATCCATCCAAAGGAGGTTGGGCATTCATTATCTTCAAACAGGATGTGCTGGTTTGCTATGGTACTCAAGCTGGTACAGCCCTTTCTCCCATAGGTACTGAGATTGCTGCCATGCACTTGGCAGTTAAGGCGGTGCAAGAGATGGGGATCCACGAGTGCTTGTTCTACACTGACTGTATCATGCTTCAACAGATTTTAGAAGCGAGAATAGCACCTGATGTTGTGCCCTGGAAAGACTTCAATGCTACCCTTGACCTTTTGAATGATTTTAGGTTGAATGTAGGTTACAGTTGCACTTTTATTCCCAGGGAAAATAATCTTGATTCGCATCTGTTGGCTAATTATGCTAGAGTTCACAATGTTTCATGTATCAGTTACACTTTTCCTAGCTTTGTGTTTGCTTAATTGATGTAACTGTACTGTACTCTTTTTGGATTAATGAATGCTTGCCTACGGGCGTGAAACAAAAAAAAAAAAAGAAATCATCCTGACTTGTAAACCAGAGACTATCCAGGAAACATAATTATAAGGACGAAAGATAAAAAAAGCATTAAATGTTCTGAGGAAAAATCAATAGTAGGAGTGCAATAAGGTTGGTCTGAGCGTGTCAGTGTCAGCCTCTGTGTGTGTGCTGTGTGTGTGGGGGTGTGTTTGTATGAATATGGGTGGGAGACTGGGAGGTAAAGTGAGTAAATGGGCTGTCACACGAGGATGATTGGTGATCAGGTAATGGGCCGACGGTGGGGCCCAATGGGATCATAAATTGGTGCCAGACCAAACCAGACCAGCAGCTAGCAGTTATTCATCACATATTGATATTGGTAATGTGCTAGCTAACAAATGTTAGGACTTAGAAGTGGCAAGTTTCCACGGACACCATTAAAGTCCCCTCCCGTGACTCCATTATTTTCTTTATTATATATTAATAGTTTTTAGAAAAGTGGTATCTAGATAAAACCCAATTTTGTTTAATTCATTCAAAATGTCATAGTTCAGATCATAGGTGTGTTTGGATGAGTCTAGAAATAAGAAAATATCTTTTTCCTATTTCTAAATTTATTATAAACAATCCAAACTCTTTATAAGTTATACACTTCCCAATACTTCTTCCCTTATTTCCACACCATCCAAACGAAGCCATAGAATATAACTAAAGACCAATGCGTTACTCAAAATAGTTAGTTAGATTAGGTATACCTTTTCCATTCACAAAATTTACTTCAATATCATTTTGGTTTTTCTTAGGCGCCGTTTGGATGCGTTGAGAAGAAGGTAGGAAGAAGGAAGAAGAGAAGAAATAAATTATAAACAATCCAAACTCTTCATAAAGTTACACACTTCCCAATACTTTTTTCTACTTTTTTTCTTCTTCCCTTCTTCCCACAACTATCCAAACGGAGCCTTATTTCTTTCATCTCTCTCTATCCAACTCTTTGCAATTTGCAAATGAAGAAGTCTATTGCCAATTTGCAATAAGTCACGGGCCAATGTTGCAGTTTGATATTATGCTTCTTGTTTAGTGGACCCATTTGAATTTTGAAATTATCCATTTATTAGTGGGCCAGTTCTCTTTTGATAATCAAGGCCCGTAACATTACGGATGACAGAAAAAGAGGAAAAGTGAATCTAACATAATTAGGCCTGAAAACGGTGACCGTTTCGACCGTCTTTTCATTGGACGAAACAGTTAACGCAAATTTGAAACAGTTTCGTCCATGTGTATTTTCGTAATTTCGATCGTTTCGTCTAAAATGAAACGGTTAACGCAAATTTAAAACGGTTTCGTGTCCAAAACGAAACGGTTAACGAAACACTTCAGTTTTGTTACAGTTTTGGACGTTATGCACCTCTAAACATAATAGCATAAGAAACGCTTCAGGAGTCTTGAGTAGGAAGGGATCCGATCCTCTGGACGTTTTTTTTAAAAACATGCTAATTTTTATGGACCGCACGAATCTTGACGGGTCAGATATTAATCACATGACATCCATTAATGATCGGAAGGACATGGATCAAAGACGTGAGGACTGCCATCCAGAGGATCTCGTTCCGAGTAGGAAGATCATGAGCTCTAGTGCCCCCTCCCTTGGGATGTGTTTGCAGATGAACTGTGTATTCTCCCCGAGTATCCGACACATATCCAAAACCGTATAGTACACATCCATTCCATTTGTTCCGGATGCCACTGAGAGCATGGCAAAGGACCGGAAATCCATGTAGAAAATACACGACAGTAATCCTTTCCCTCTAACCGGCACTGTAACATGTGTTACAGTGCCGATCATGGTGGTAGCTAACTAAACATCCTGCATTGCCCAGCATAGACATAGATGCAATTAATTTCAGCCGTATTGTCCGAATTACAGGCCATATTAAAGTTATCCTGGACCGTGCACTCCGTACCAGCATATAGCTCAAAACAATGAAATTTACATAAGGTCCATAGAAAATGAAACGAAACTGTAGGAACTGGTAGTGATTTAAATTTTTAGCAACCATGAATGTTCATAACCCCCTGAAATCAGCTAGCAGCAGATTCAAAACTGTGATGCTGTCCACTTTGCTGTCGAACGATAATTGCTGATATATCATCTGTTATATTTTAGTTTTTTAAAAGAAAAGAAATCTAAAAATATATGACTTTGAAAATATTTCAAATTATCTGTAATTTTTGGAGTATAAATAAGTGACGATTAGTATTATTATGTACATAGCAAGAAATGGAGAATGTCAACTGGAACCGAACAGAACCAATACCACTTTGCATTTAACTATTCTATTGTAATATTTACTTTTATTTTTGTTTTTTAATAAGTGAAGAAATATTTATAGTTTTAAAATAGATATTAATAACCGGTACCCATAACGCATAACTAAGTCCTACTAGATTTGTACGTCGAGTGAAACTCGACGATATTGTATTTTATTATATATAATATATGAAAAAATTACGCTTTAATTTTTCAACTCGATAGATGAATTTAAAGTGAGAAGATTTTTAAAAAAGAGTTTTATTGTAAAGGATACTATTATAAAAATATATTTACTGTATAAGACAATTTGATAAACTGATATTTGATCATGAAAGACAACTAATAATAATTATGAAATTATAAATTCTAATTGAATTGAATGAAAAAAATGAAGGTGCCATGAAAAATGAAAAGTGAATAAAAAAATGAAGGCATCCTTTCATGGCATCCGCTCATGGTATCCTTTCATGGCATCTACACATGACATCCGCTTATGGCATCCTTTCATGGCATCTTTACATGCAATTTTAGTGGGTGCCATGAGTAGTTTATCAAATTGTCTTATATAGTAAAGGGTGTCATAGGCAAAAGCCATGTAAAGATATCACGAAAGGGTGCCATGAGTAGCTGCAATAAAAGTGTGTCATTAGCAGATGCAATGTGCAGTTGCACTGAATATTTTATGCCAATATTATTATTAAGTTAAAAAATTTGAATATTTTTTGAATTTATATGTTTGGCTCGAATGCAAAAATTTGAAAATTGTATTGACAACAGATTCTTAATGCATATTGAAATAGAAATGGTACATGAATTTTTATTTGGTGTGTAATTTAAAAAATTCTTTTAATGTATAAAATTCATAAAAAATTACCTTACTATCTAGTAGAACGAAATTCATGCCCCATGTATTTTTCATCTTTGAATCTGTTGCGGGCGAATATATCATGACCGTACACCCATCACGCCTAGATTTCTAGTTGAGAGTAATATAATATCTATTTATTTTGTCATTTTGTAAATGTGAAATGGTTAATGAAAATTTGATAAAGGAAGCACTATTTATAGATAAAATGCTGGTATCTTTTGGTGGAGGAGACATATATATGATTGTACCCTTTGGCAAGATATTCTTTAGATGACACCTTATGGACACCATGTAATTAAAGATATGCACCTTTTCAATCACATCTTTTAAAGTATCAACTTGATCAGGGGCGGATCTACCACCGGGGCGGGTGGGGCTAGAGCCCCACCTCACGCCGTCGAGCCCTTGGAGCCCCCCTTTAGCCCCAACTAATTTTTTCTGCCATTGGAGCACTCAAAAGTGGGGCTGAAGACTTAAACAGAGATTGTTAGACCCACCTAGATATTTTTTCTAGATCCGCCACTGAACTTGATTGTATCTTTTGGCGAGATATCTTTTAAATGACATCCTATAAAATATATATTAAAATAGACACGTTTTCATTCGCACCTTTTAGAACCATTCACACATCTTTATTATTATATGTAAGATTATGTTATCTTATGTTTTTTTTATAGTTGTCGGCCCTCATGGAAGCATTGCTCTGGTAAAGTTTCCCTTAGCTTTTATCAGTATAGGAATTAAAAGAGAAACCTTGGACCAACATTTTCGGCGTACGTAGTGTGATTGATGTTTTCGGGGACAAGGAAATTAGGAAAACTGATAGCTGTGCAGCCTCCAAGTTTAATGTCAGGCACTTGGGCTTAAAGTTAACAGGCCTTTTAATATCTTATATTACATTATTCTCAAACCTATGTGCTAATCCAATAGAAAGCGCACGGAAAGCTTTTGACTGGACTTTGGAAGTCTCATAAAATTTATAAGAGCTGATTACTGCTGCGTTTAACTAAGAATATTTAGCTCTAATAAGTTATTAACAAGTTGTGCTATATCAAGAACTAATTACTGCAATAAAAATTAATTAGCTGTTATGGGACTTCAGTACCTAAATCAAATAATATTAATGCTTCTTAAAAACGGACCGATCGATTTGACTAGTCTGATTTTATCATTTACTGCCAGGAGTAGATATAGGTGAGCAGAACTGGGTTAATCGACTCATTAATTCATTCTCTCAAAATTCTTTAGGTCGTGCTATATATTTTATAATATTCAAGATATATTTTATAGTTAATTTTCATTTGTTTAATAAAAAATAAATATTAAAAATATGTGCATATTAATATTAAAATTCGGCTTCCACTCTTGTTAGCTGGTTAAAATTTTTCAATGATCGTTGATTCACGTAGTACAGGGAATCTAGAATTGACCAAACTGGGTTTAGTATCACCCTGAGTTTTTTTTCATTTGATAACATTACAAAAGGAAAGAAAGTAATGCCTTCCCAACCTTACACTCTATTCCTTCGTTAGCTCACTTTTACTCTCTTAAAGCGGCCCCTTGCCGATTATCCTATCTAATTATGGGTTGTAAAGCCATGCATGCATTCTCAGAGACCAGAAGCAAGCTTTGATACCTTGAAGACCTACATCTGCTCCTATATAAATAAATCCTCTAATCTTTCTATATATATTATACATAGATGCATGCACCTACAACTTAAATGATTAATACATAGCTATAGCTGTTGCTAGGTTAAGCTTTGTCACTAGTTTTAATTGTTTATCATGTCAAATGTTTCAAGTGAGAAGAGTTGGGTCAAGGAGGTCAGAAACAATCTCAATAATGTAAGCCCGGAAGCTGAACTCCGTGAATGGAGCAAGCATTCAATATATCGTGTACCCGTGTGCATCAAAGATTTGCATAGCAAGGCATACAAGCCACAGCTGGTGTCCTTCGGCCCATTCCACTACGGTGAACCCCAATTAATGCCCATGGAGGAACATAAGCACAGGTACATATATATATGTCAATCTATAGACTATATATATACCCCGAAATTGTAGTTATTGTAATATGATTAAAAGTGTAATTGACACGAATCAAAGGCATCATCGGCCAATATTGTGTGATTAATTTTGTAGGGCCATGCTTCACTTCCTCAAGCGTACTAAGCAGCCACTAGAGAACTTTGTAACTGCTGTGGAAGAAGTGGTGGTGCAGTTGCAGGACTCATACCAAAAATTGGACGAACGGTGGATCAAGGATAGAGATGGGTTTGTGCAGTTAATGATAGTTGATGGTTGCTTCATGCTTGAGGTCATGTGTAAATCGACCAATACAGTCTTCAAGTATTCAACCCCGGGAACTAGGAGCTCGGTTGAGGACTATGCGCCCAATGACCCGATCTTTAGTGCTCACGGGATGCTATATACCGTGCCGTATATAAAGAGGGATATGCTCATGCTAGAAAACCAGCTGCCCTTGCTAGTGCTTGAAAGACTGATCGCCACCGCTGGAGTGCCCAACAAGGTATTGTTTTATATCTTCATTACAAAACATAACCAAATTAACTGATGCAAAATATGGCTTTTAATTGGAGATATCGTCAATTATATATCTCAAATATCAAAAGTATCATCTATTCCAACATGCAGACTGTCGAGCACATCAACAGACTAGTCTTGAGATTTTTAGCTCCAATGGCCCGGGCCACTGGTGTGAGCTTGGGCCTACATCCACTTGATCTCTATAGAAAAGGCCTTCTCCAAGGACCGCATCCAGGCCTTGCCCACTACAGTCCCGAAGCTTCCTCAAGTGAGATAATTCGATCGGCCATGGAGTTGTATGAGGCCGGCATCCGTTTCAAGCAGAGCCGCACGGGCAGCCTGCATGACATTCACTTCAAGAATGGTGCTCTAAGCTTGCCAGTAATCATTGTTGATGATGCTACTGAGTATGTGTTTCTTAACCTGATGGCCTTTGAGCGCCTTCACGTTGGCGCCGGCAATGATGTCACCTCATACGTCTTTTTCATGGACAACATCATCGACTCAGCAAAAGATGTCAACCTACTCACCAGTAAAGGTACAAGCATCCTGACATATTTACTTCAATCAAATGTAAATTAATTCTGAACTTATAATTAATTGAATAAACTCTATATTTATAACTACAGGAATAATTCAGAATGCTGTGGGGAGCGACAAGGCGGTGGCCAAGCTATTTAATACCCTCGCGAAAGATGTGGTGTTGGAACCAGACAGCAACCTGGATAAGGTGCAAAGAATGGTAAACGTTTACTGCCAGAAGCGTTGGAACATGTGGCGCGCCAACTTGCTGCACACATATTTCAGAAGCCCGTGGGCTCTTCTCTCTCTTGCTGCTGCAATTTTTCTACTTGTCATGACTGTCATGCAGACAGTTTACACTGTTCTCTCATACTATGAGAATAAGTCGCCGTCTCCTCCGGCTGCTCTGGCAGCTCCATCTCCACAGTGATGATGCAGTTGGTGGACCAAAAATATACGAAAGTACTTAATAATTTCTCTTGATTATCTTCCTGTAAATCGGTGATAAAAGTTTGATGTCACTGTTTTGTTTGTTTGTTAATTTATTTCTCCTTTGATTGGTTTTGCTTGAGGGTAAAAATGAAGAAAAGATTTTATTTTTGTTTCGCTTCATTTGTTTTCCTTGGCAGATGGCTTTGCTTCGTTTATTTCTCCTTTGATATTTCTTTTATGTAAAATACTTCCGGTTTGAGAAAACTACAATAATAAAATAATTAAATAATGCTGGTATATTAATTAAACTAGGCCTAATAACTCTACATAAAAGTTGATTAGTCATTGATTTTAATTTTCTTTTTGTTTTTTTGAAAAAAATGTTGATTTTAAATTTCTCAGAGACCTTAATTAAGGCAGCACCTGCACTTGGGTTTTTTCATCATTTCACAAAAGAATGCATTGAATTGCAGGCTATTTTGTTGGGTTCTTCTCAAATCTCAGTCGGCCCACTAAAAAAGAATTGAAAGTAGCCCTATTTGGGCTTTTTATTAGGCAAATGAGATCCCGTTCGGACCTTTTATATTAGGTTAATGAGACGAGACGAGGCAGCCTGGCGCCGCACAACACTAGTTTCATTTTCACACATAGCGAGAACAAGAAAAAGAGATGCTACTATTCCCTGGATGAAAGGTTCAATTGACAGTGTTGTCAATATATATTGGGACCTAAAATATTTGTGGTCCTACAGCAACCTCTTTCCCAATAGAGAGAGAATATAAGCACTAACGACAGTAACGGATGATATAATTTAAGCGTGTCATTTAATTTGATGCTACAATTTTCAAAAAAAAAAAAAAAATTGATGCTACCTGTTTTTGTCACAATGACTTCCGATTCTGCTCTATTGATTCCTCTATAAGGGAATATGCTATATACAAAAGGGAAAGTTATTTATATTATCCTCTACGGCTCTACCAATCGAAACTAATAAAACAAAAAAGATATTTCTCTATCTATACAGAAAGGCAAGGCCCCAGTGCTTTCACCTAATCAATTATCATCGAATACTAAGAAAATTAAAATGAGATGGCAAGTTATATAAAAGCCATCTTTACAAGAATGTGTTTCTCAACACTCCACTTCATATGATAACTAGCACTGCACGCCTCTAAAATGCCAATGCTATGAACTACCTCATCTCTAGCTATGAATCCAAGTTCATCAGTCGGCCAGCTAAATTCCAATCAGTTTTAGCTGCCAATTTTCAATAAGGTGTTAATATTTACATAAATTAATTGTGGACAAAATAGTTAATATAGATTAAATAACTTACAAGGTTATTTTCAGGTTTTTTCCAGTAGATACCCTGGATGAGAACAGGCAATAAATTACATCCAATGAAGATGTAAATCATCAAAGCATGCTTGCCCATCCACTCAAATGCGATAGTTGGTTTTCTTAAACCGTACACATCAACCTTCACAAATTAATTAAATGCATAATTACATAAATAATGCATTAAAATCTTAATATAAAAAAAATGTTTGTATGAACTGAGAAATGTCATTAAACATTAATTCGTACCAGAACAAAAATCCCAGCAAAAAGAATTCCGGCTGCACCAGCAGTCACGCAAGTGTAGCTTAACGTGTACAAGGGCTTATTCATTTGTATCCCTGTTTAAGAAAGTAGACAATTGTTACTATCATGACATTGAGTGATACTGACAATGTACATATATATTGTTATTATATTTCATACCAAAGAAATCTAAACAGAAGGCTAAGGCTAAAAGGAAGCAGGAAGGAATCAACCATAGCATTATTCTACTCCTGTGATCCTGCAACAATCCAATAATTAAGCTCTGATAAGCTTGTACTTGAATGTACCTTCAGAAATGATGTCCACTAATTGAGAAAGGTACCTTGAAATAAACAATTACATGCCCAAATTGAAGCCCGATCAAACAAGTAACAATAGCCATCACAGAACTGTAATTAAAAGCATTGATCTTAGAGGCAAAATACTTATAATACTGATCAATTTATTATGAAATTAAAAAAATGTAATAGTTAGGATATATTATTTGTACCTAAGTAGGCCCTCAGGATCAAAAGGTGCCTGACACCATGATGGAGCATCCACTGGAAGGGGACCATTTTGCGGTGATCTCGTGCTACATTCCTAAATAGAAAATAAGTAACTTAGTTTATCATTCTGCAATGAATTAAATCAAGACAAAAATGACCAGAAGAAAAGAAAGGGACAACATCTTTTTTTTTTTTTATAAAGAAAATGGACAAACCTCTGTTCGCTTATAAACAGGTTTCCTGTACAAATGTTGTAACCCTAGGATTTTACGGTCTATCAATGCAACAGCATTGCATCCTGGTCCTGTGTTACCCCTGACTCCACACTTCACCTGGAGTAGGGAAATGAACAAATAGTATAATTTTTAATGAGCTCCATCAGCTGGAATATAGGATAATAAAGATGTTAAATTTACTGAAAATTAAGAATTAGCACACGTACATAATAGTACTGTGGTGATGATGTCCCGTCCTGTATTTCATATTCCCAATCAGATACACGAACTCCATACAATAATATCGTGTAAATAACTGTAAGAATGAGGCCAACCAACCTGAAATTGTTTACAAATGTGAAATACTAACAATATAAATTCACCATAAAAGATAGAAAAATTAGGATTCTTACAATTGGTAGCGATATTTTCTTAATAGACCGCATCCAGAATCAACTGGAGGGTCATCTCCATCATTCCTCAGCCAAATTTCACAAATTGCCACCAATAAATAGGCTATTGCAATTCTCTGTTTCAAAAAAAAAAAAAAAATTATGTATAAACATTCTAAAATATAATGGAGGGTATCAGTAAAATTTCAAATTTAGTTAGATAACTTAAATATGATGAATGTTGAACAGAACACACCTGTAACACTCCCATGACACGGATAGAACTAAGGTCTACTCCATAGCTAAGGTTGTGTACACCATGGAAATAACCTCCTATTTTTTTTCAAAAAAAAAAGTGTAATATTAATTGAAGATTCAATTAGTTGCGAGGGAAACATACAATACCAACTTTTGGTTTAATTATTTTGTGAGTACTACTCTTTTATTTGTAATAAGTTTATACCTTGGAGAAATAGACCCAAAGCAAACAATTTTAGCGCCCGGAGTACTGCCTTTTTACTTGCATCAGACTTGTCTGGTACCCTCTGAAAACAATTTATAAATGATTGTTAATCTTTAGACTAATATGCTTAGTGCATTCTGAGGATACTTTTCAAATTCAAAACTGAAGAAAAGAGCATTAAGTCATTAAACATGTAGTATGACGACCCCTATTTTTATTTCAAAACATGTAGTATGACATCAAATTAAATCATCAAAAACATAGTATGGCATTAATACCTTATATGCCAGAGCCAAGGCTACTCCAACAATGAAAAGAAAAAATGGCATGACAAAATCGGCAAGGTTTACGCCATTCCATGGAGAGTGATTAATCGCAGGAATAAATGCGCCGGCATCATCGACAAGTATCATTAGCTGTGAAAATATGAATACAACCATCTTAATTTATTCTATTAGCAAAGAGCATCACAGATACATGACCAGAAATAAAAGGTCAATGATTACTAAGCATAATATAGCACTTAAAATTAAGGGGGTTTATGTTAAGTTTTGATATTGATCTCTGAGTAAAAAGTTTCGCCAGGTTATAAAATTCTCTGGCATAGAAAATAAAGTTAATTAATTAATTAATTTTTAAAATAAAATAGAGGCCAAGTCCCTATCTTATGATTTGTTCATTTTATATATATTTTTTCTGCTGTTTCTTACAGTTTGTCGAAAGGAATTGAGCCATGCACTGTGAAAAGAGGAAAAATGTATTGATACTTGAGAGGGACATGGACTTGCTTTATTCATGATGTTTAAGAGGAAAAAAAAAGTAAAGAAAGAATTGTAAGAGAAAAATGAAAGCAACAAAAGAAGGGGATGACCCGGATGACGACATGGCATAGAAATTGAGTCCAGCATTGCATGCATGACGTATAAGAATCCATCTATTTAGCAAATAGTTTGTTCTATTCTTATTTTCTGAAGAGGATTACTTTATAGTTTATTCTATTCTCACTTCCTAAAAAGGCGATTCCCAATTTCCATCGTTTGACTCTCTGTTGTCCTCTGAAAAAAATTACCAGCCATTCTTTGGCAAGTAGAACAAAAGTGAAATGAAAGTTTCGGTACTTCAATTTTTAAGTATTCTGTATTTGGTGTAGTGAACTAACATATTGCAATTAGATTAAACATTATTGATTAAATTAAAATATCCTTGTTTACTATATTGAGGTAATTCTGAGGATAAAAAGTTTGAAATAGACAATTGGTAACAAAAAGTAGGTATTGTCTTTTGAAAAGATAATCGTAAGCATTAAGAGTTTGAAAAAAGAAAATTGGTAACAAAAAGCGCGTACCGGTCTGTAAAAAATAGATATCATCTTCTAGCTTATCCTTTTTATTATTATTGAATTTTTTTATTAGCATAAAACGAGATCCAAAAGTTCTCAAATTATATATTCAGCCAAACCAATTAGTTGGAAACTTGGAATTCAACCTGCATCTCCACACAAATAATTTTGAACTGACGTCACGCCGCACAATTAAAAGTACACTAAAATGTAAAAACTTTTATATCTTTTTACCATGATGTACTTTATATTTGTCACAGTTATTGTTGTTGAGATATAACTTCGTAAATTGTCTCCGAGCTTGAGATCACGCCGAAGTCAATGGTAATTGTCACAACTCAAAAACTAACCCAATTAGAATGCGAAAGAAAAAAAAATGTAGAAACAACTAGTCAATTTATTTAAATTATAGGAGAGGCTCAAGTGTCTTTTCTTTTTCTTTTTGTCTTCATTAAGTTTTTATTTTTAAATTTTAATCATTTAAAATTAATAGATGTTATCTACGTCGAACACATTAAAATTATGGAATTTTTATATCATTATTATTGGCATCAAGAACTTGCAAAAATCCAATGATATGTAATATTTCTAGACATTAATTCTTCAATTTTTTTTATTTTCATTAAGTCGAAGTTAAAATGTTATATTCTTTTTCATTTATGTAGAGACCATAATGTTGATGGCATTTAAAGATAGATTTTGTTATGAAACCTCTAATTTATTGCTCTAAAATAAGGATATTTAAAAAATAATAATAATAAGGCTAAATCCTCCTCGAAATTATTATTACTAATTTGAGAAGACAATTATTTGCTTCTAAGCAACGACTTCTGAGAATGAGATGAAGTGTAAACAACACTTGAAATGAACTTCTTCCCTTTCCCAATTTCAACAATGATCAAAAGGAAGGCCACGTTGACAATATTCAATATAAGAGGTCTAAGTAAGGTCAACTAACTTTTCAACTACCAAACAATACTAATATATATATATTTTATACTAGAGATTGGGACCTCAGATGGGAGTATGGGACGCTAAAGCCTCACGTTTTCTGGCACATGCATCATTCGACACGTGGAATGGATACATCACAGTAGCATCTCTTATTGGAGGTGAGTCTTCCCCAAAAATTCTTAAAAACAATTTTTTTTTTTTTGGAACTTCAAACAAGAAGAATTGTTCCAAAATGAAAACAAAAGGAGACAAAATCTAAGCTGGTAAAGAATCCATATTTTCATGGGCGAATAGAGACATTAGAAACATGACAACATATCAATTTTCAGTGACAGATGGACCCAGAATGATCTCAAATCTCTTAAAGAAATGGCGGGACCCCTGCCTTCTGACTCACCACACTAGCTACTGTACATAAATTGCCACAGAGTTTAAGAAAAGGTCGGTGTGGTAAGACAAGGTGTTGGATTGGAACAGTCTAACAGAGCAAATTAGTTAGCCCCACTCCACACTTCTTAACTTGCTAGCCTCGTATGGATTATGATGGATTAGCCACAAACCACATGCCAAGTCATAATTTCAGCACTATTACTTTTTTTTACTTAGTATAGGAAAAAAAGTAGCTTAACAATTAACAGTACAAGAGAAAGCAGTTTTCATCTGATTTGAAAGACACGTGTCTTTATTTATAATAAAGTAGTCCATGCAAAATAACTCATGGTAAGTTGGAGGTTCCACCTTGATTATTTTTATATAAAAAGGGACCTATAAAGTAACTAGCTTCCTCCTCCTATATGGCTATATCTAACTTTACATAAGAATCTACCATATTGAATGATCAGAAATATAATGTTTTTCCGCCGTAGAAATTTTCTGATAGAAATGTTGATAATGTATTTTTTGACATGATAAAACTTTACCATATGTTTTTTTTGTATTTTATACATTCCGTGTTAAATTTTTATATCAACTATGTATAGATGATTTTGTGCCTCTAGTCATCTCTTTGGACTGGTGAATGGTGATTATGAACCCACTTTGTTAATTTTGTATAGAGCTAAGAAGGCATTTATTATGTAATTAAATATGTCCACATCGCCTTGTTTGGCAGCACAATTCCAATATATTAAAGTAATATTCTTGTTGTAAGAAAATCGTGCTACAGATCGAATTCGTATCGTCAGAGAAAAATATCATCATTTACATAATTGTGAAAAACTAGCTAATCTAATGATATAATTCATGCTGGCACATTAAACGAAAGAAAAAGGCAACAGAAATTACTACTGCAGTTGGAGGTTAAATCGTTCACCTAATTATTCATTTGATCGCAAGATTCAAAGAAAGAAAAGAAATAGCTAAATAAGAAGCATTTGCAAAACAGAAATCAAAAACCCAATTTGATAAGTTGAAGACAGCAAAAGGTAAAGTGAAATAACATAATTAACATACCGCAACAGTGATACCACGAAATACATCTAGCGAGACAAGCCGGTGCTGGGCAGGCCGTATGCTCTTCTTCGATTCATCAATTTTCGTAACAGTTCCCGATTCGACATCCACCGACACGTCATTTGTAATCGGTTTGTATTCACCCATCTTCTCTCTTCAACTCTGTATGTGTATGTCCCAATTGAAGATGCAGAGGAGCAGCCGAGAAAAGGAAAAGATAATAAAAGATAAAATGGGGGACGAAGATGAAGCGTCTGTGTGTAAATTAAGTGAATTTTGTTGGTCTTAAGTCGCTTCTGTCCGGTTTATGGGTGTTTCTTATTCTTATCTTAGAAGATAAAAATACAAACAGAGTGCCACAGAAAGCAGAGGAAGATAGAGAGAGAGGTGTGGCTTTGGCGCCTATATATATATCTTCTCTATTTATAAAAAAAATGGTGGTGCGGCCTTTTGGTTTGCTTCTGTTTCCAGTCTTGGATTTATCTTAAGATGATTTATGTGGCAGAGGCACGTGTGCTCTTGCGTGCAATGGTGGTATGCTTCATCCTGTACCGTCCGCATTTTTTATGGACTCTGCATTAACACATGGTGTGGAACTTTTTGTGGGCAGATGTTATTTATAAATTTTACTTTTTTTTATAGAGGATAATATAAATTTACTTTTTATAATAATGTGGGGTCAATCTGTATTTGGCATCCCACATGGAGGGGCTTGTCTGTATTAATCGTAGGGAATTAAATCTTGTATAATGAAAGAATATAATTGTATGATTATTGAGTCCATGGTCATGCTGTCTGTATTAATCATAGGGAATTAAATCTTGTATTGAAAGAATATAATTGTATGATTATTGAGTCCATGATCATGCTAAAACTTGTGGATGTTTGTCCTATTGAAAAACATTCTTCAATAGCACTCATATTAAAATTTAGCAATGCCTCAATTTCGTATTTGACTTATTTTTATAATGTACACAGTATAGAATTCAACGTATCACTTTCTTGTGAGAATTATTATTTGTTTTTAGACCGACCCTTCCGACCAATCTGTTTAAACCTTTCGAAAGAATTTAAAAAATAAAAATAGTCAACAACAGTCTCTGTTTTGATCTCTATGACTTGAGATTTCTAATTTAAGGCCCAATTTTATTATTATATATATGTTTCCCTATCATGTACTTATTCTCAAGACAAAATTAACAAAATCCGGAACAAAAGTATAGTTAGTTATTATGATACATAAAAATAGATAATTTGTTGATCGGATAAACATATTACCGTTAAATCTTAATTCTTATTATTATTTATTACAAATATATTCAGAGTGTATTTTAGTATTATTATTAATCATATGAGAATTATCCTTTCATCTAGTGGATAAGGGCAACATATCTTGAGTAGATGTCGCAGATTTAAAAATATAGTTAAAAAATTTGTGAATCTAAAGTTGGAAGAGTTGACGTTATCTTTGTGTGTTTGTGTGTATCACGCATATTTTGAACACAGAAACAAAATAGAATTATTAATTTTATTTTAATTTTAACTTTCTCATTTTGGATACATGGGAACAAAATAAAAGTTTACAAAAAACAAACACTATTTCTTTTTTTTTCTCATACGATTATATTTTATTTGTATAAAATTAAAAGAACACGACATTTTTAATATCAAATCAACCTATCCATCAATAAAGTGTTTGTCCAATCAAATGCTTAGTCTTAAACCAACTCCACTGGTGATAAGATTATACTATGGCATTTGATACATACTAAAGTAGATAGGATCCATCGATGATTTATTTTTCAGCAGGTAAAATTCACAAACAAAAAATGTTTAGAAGTCCGAGTATCTATGCAAATAAATCTAGGCCGCTGAAAATAAATTGATAATCAGAATTTTGTTCAGGTAAATAAAACATCAGAGATATGGAGTCCACTTGGAACACCTTTCTAGCTAATCTTTCATGACGCAAACCTTCATGTGTAGTCACCTTTGTGACTGTCTCTTTATTGACCATTTCTCCGAGTCTCTTTATTCTGACCAATCGCTCTTCTGACAAGTCATGACAAGTTCTCTCCTCAACAAACATCTATAAACGGCTTCATTTTGATCATTATTCTCACTGAGAGGACGTTGTATATATTTTTTTCAATGATAAAATAGTCAAATTTTACTGAAATTATTTTCAAAATTTAAATGTTACAAAATTTAGTTAAGTTTTGAATCCGCATCCATAATTCTTATATCATATATGTCTTAAAAATACGAAATAAATAGTAAAAAATTAAAAAATATATAAAATTTAATTTCATATAGGTTCCGTTTGGATGGTGTGGGAATAGGAGGAATAAGAAAAGAAGTATTGGGAAGCGTGTAATTTTGTGAAGAGTTTGAATTGTTTATAATAAATTTGGAAGTAGGAAGAAACTATTCCCTTATTCCTGCACCCATCCAAATGGAGCCTTAGAGCAAACATTTGAAACTTAAAACGTGAGAACGATCGTATTAGACGGACCACATCCATCCTATACGCTGAAATTTAGCATTTCTCATTCATTTTAATCGAAGATCTGATGTTAATAAAATCCTAGCTCTTTTTTGCAAAAATTATATGAATATTTTCTCTCTTTAACGACTAATCGAAAAAAAAAAATTATCCTTTCGTCTCGGAAATAGAACTTAAAACTAACTTCAATCGTGTAGTTTACAAAAGTAGCTTAGCTTGCCAAAATTCTCGGTGATTAACACGTGGGAAGGTCTCTTGCGTCCTATCTCCACTAGTTCACTTTTATACATTAAAGGAAAGTTAAACATATCAAAACTAACCTAAATTTTAATGTCGATTTACCAAAAGAACTATAGAAAAATTTAATGGAATCGAATGAAAAAATTAATAAAATAAGAATATATGAGAATTTTTCCAAAAAAAAAAACACGCGAGAATTTCGATCTAAATAATTAATGAAAGAAACAGCAACAGGATTGTAGTGTATATTTCTTAAGATAAAAGAGAATCTCAAAATTCAATGATATTCTTCCAGTGATGATTTTTTTAAAAATATTTATTTTTGGTCTTGTCATCATATAAAAAAAATCATCTCGAAACCAATTCAACGAGGAATGAATTTTATGTATTAATAAACAAAAATTATCCACTCGTCAGTGGTAAAAAATGAATGATTTTTTGTTTCGGCGACTAATTACAACAACTAAGTCTTTTATCCCAAACAAGTTGAGTAGGCTAGAAAGAAACCCAACAAGAGAATACATCCAAGAACAAAAAAATAAAATATAAAAAGATACTAATAATAAGAAAAGTAATACTAATAATACTACCTATAATACTAATGGGGCCGTTTGGATTCCCCAAAGAATTTGGAAAATTTCATCTTTCTACCATAAATTTATTATAAACAATCCAAACTCTTCAGAAAATTACAAACTTCCTAATAAATTTATTCCTAAAAATTACAACTTCCCCAAATTTCCCAAATTCCTAAGCTATCCAAACGGCCCCAATAATAGTAGAGAAACCTAGACCTCAACTGTGACCTAATAGAACGACCTACAAATCTATTGCATCGCTCCTACCCCTAGGTTCCTACGTCATGGCTCTGGTACATGAATTGCTAACTTCCATGCGCTCCTATCGATCGCCAACTCCTTGGAGACGTTTCATTCTTTAAGATCTGTTTTCACCGCTTCTTCCCATGTCAATCTTGGTTTCTCTCCCCCTCCGCGTGTTTTCGAAATGATTAAAAATCCCGCTACATACCGGTGCCTCTAGAGATCTAAAAACCGAAAACGATCGTATGTGGAGTAAATAGTTAATCTAAAGTAGAAACTTTACTCCCATGGAGTAAATAATTTGATAGTATGTTTGTGGAGTAAATAGTTAATCTGAAAAGATGGAGTAAATAAAAATGAAAATCATCTCTTAATTTCATGGAGTAACTTTACTCCACCTAAAATGGTGGAGTAATTTACTCCTTACTCTACACTACTCCACAAAATTTATATCATGTTTAGAGAAATAAAAGTGGATTAAATGAGTTACTCCACTTTAATTCTTATATATATCTGTATTTAAAGTATAATATTATCACAATATTTACGCTAAGACCTAAAACATGATGTAATTAAATTTTTATTGGACGACGAATAATCATTTTTTGAATTAGAACATAGCATTTGTTAATCAAGACAATAGTGAAAAAGTCGGTATTTATAAATGTTCGAATTGAAAAGGCTGATGTTGCATGCGGTGTGGGAGTATACAAGGAACAAAGAAGGTGGTAATCCTCTAAATTAATATTAACATCATAATTTTTAGATAAAGATGAAGTTAAGACTCTCAACTTGTTCACTAGAAAGTAGAAACTTTTAGTCAAATTTCAAATCCACAACTTTGCTGTCAGACCAACATTCAATTCTTGATCCTGTCAAATTATTTGGTTTTTTTCCAAAGACAAAGTTATTGATATTTATATATTTTTTTTCCTAAAACAATTACTACATTGGCTTAAAAATAGTTTAAAATTTTTATATTTTTCACTATTGAATGTATTATCATAAAAATGGCGAAGTTAAATCCCAGATACAACGTGTAATATTAATTTTTCATTTTTTTGTAACAAAATTTCGCCTCCATCTTATACATGTATACCAGAAATAACTAAAAGGATTATCCATAAACCAGATAATAAAGACATATGATCGACCTGTTCAAGTCAGATTTAGACAGAAAACGAATATGAAAAAGCCAACAAAACAACAACCAAATTGCACGAATACGAAACGGCCAACAAGGCAATAGCTGAACTGGTTCAACGCGTCAAACCGATCCAGATTTATTTAGCTACACAATAGCTAAATAGCCTTTCCATTTCCCTTTCCACAGTGGGCGAAACCGAGTCAAATTTAAATATCTCCACACATGGAGTCTTTAAAGACTCTGCTAATTAAGGGAAGTTATTGGATCAGGTCAATTATGAACTAGTTCCAATTTTATCAACTCCTTATCCCTTGATCCTGGTACCAACCACTCAGTTTTATATAGTGAGTCTATAACCAACTTTTGTGTATACTTTATTTTTAGTAAAAAGTCGTTTTGAGTTGCTAAAAGAAATTTTATAAGGAGAGTAACAACAATATATTATTTTTGTTATTTTGTCGAATTATTATTATTTTTAAATTTGTCACATTATTATTCAAATAATATGGAGAAATGCTAGTGTCCAATATATTGGACGATGTATTTTCATGTTTTTAAATTTCTAATGACCGATCCGAACTGTTCAATATGTTTTCCCTATTGAAAACATACAAGAAATCAAATTTTACATTTTTTTTCAAATTTTTTTACTATTTTTTTGGTATTTTTGAAAATTCATGATATAAACATTATGGATCGTCCAATTCTAAAATATAAAAAAATAGTAAAATATTTCGAAAAAATATAAAAATTATTTTTTTATAAGTTTTCAATATGGAAAAAATATTGAACGGTTCAGATCAATTATTTAAAATTTAAAAATATGAAAACGATCGTATTGGAATTAGACGGACCACATCCGTCCAATATATTAGACACTAGCATTTCTCAATAATATGTTATATATCAAGTTTGACGGACACACCGTCAAACATATTGGACTCTAACATTATTTTTGTATCTTAATTAAATTGTCATAAAATATATATATATATATATATATATATATTATTGTTTTGTAAGAATGTCAAATTTTTGGTACATTTTATGCTTATAAAATATTGGATGGTTCTCAAATTATATCCGTATTACAAGTTTGTAAATCTGGCCAATTGTTTATACCACAGTCCACAAACTTTGATACTGCGGTATGGACTAGGTGTCGCTGACTCGTTACGGAACAAAATCCTCTACAGTCTTTTTTTTTTATTGCTCCAAGCAATCTTTTATTTTTTTTTAATATTTTTAAATTTAAAAACTCAAATGGAAAATCTAAACCGTTGATCTTGTTAAATTTTACCGGCGATGCGTTTTCATATATATAAATTTTATAAAATTTGAAGTCGATTTGATACTAGATCAAGAGATCAACAAATGAACGAATCTGGTTAGATTAATTCTAATACGTTCATAATTATGTCACTTAATCAAGTATCAAATCGATTTTAAATTTTATAAAATTTATATGAAAACGCATCGCCGATAAAATTTAACAAGGCTAATGGTTTGGATTCTCCATTTGAGTTTTTAAATTTTGAAATATTAAAAAAAAATAGAAGACTGCTTGAAGCAGTAAAAAAAAAGACAGTAGAGGATTTCGTTCCGACTCGTTACACACTCTTATGTCAGTATGCTTCGTGGTTGTCAAGTAGAAATAAAAATTTCAATTTGTCATTTAGATGCATATTGCAGAGAGGTTAGAGAATGGCATGGTGCGGTTGGTGTCCTGCGCTTTTCAAGTTTCAACCGAACCACAGCTCAAGACCTCAAGTGAATTAGCCGGTTCGCAACTTATTTCACGGCTCAGATTCTCTGTGGCATATATTACAATAAATATCGTGTAGCAAATCAACAACAGACAGACAGTCTTATAATAGATTATAAAATAAGTACATAAAAGTTGGTTCCTTCCTAAATTGGTAGTACTAGTACATGTTACCTTGCCACGTTATACACTCTCCGTGCCAAGTGGTTAAAGGCGCTTGACACAAGCACAACAGGATAAAAAATTCCAGATTTTGTGCTTAAGAAATGAAAAATCGAATATTGGCTCGTGCATTATTAAATCAGCATCAAATTTTCTCTTTATGTTATTGTCATAATAAGAAGAATTCATTCTCTTAGAAGTACCTATAGTCCCATGTGTTTTTGGGTCCAATTAAATCATTTAATTTGGCTCGTTTATTAAAATAAAGGGTTGTCATCACGCTGTCTGATCTATCTAATTGGAATTTTCATTATTCTTGCAATTGAGTTTTTCATAATCAAAACGATCATTTAATTGGACAGTACGTTGATTGCTGTCTTGAACGCGGAAAAGATGAATGCGATTTTGTCCTTGAGTGATCAAAATATCAACTACTTTTGCATGTAATGTAAAATCTCTGAAAGAAAACAAAATTTGATATCTGATCAACTTCTTATCATGAGATCTTGTCACATTTCATATATTAACTGAATTGAACCAAACACAGTACATCTGATTATGTTTTCGGTTAGCAGTTCTTCGGATAGATCGGCACCAACCAATTCAATCTAAATGTGCATTGAAGAGTTGGATTATATTGACAAGTTAGATAGATCATATATCATATTTTTTGTTACTTGAATATCGATTGGTCATGCACTTAAAAGGGTTTGAAAAATAAAAAATTAATAATTCAGTTTTGTTGGTATTCGATCGATAACTAGCTATATAATTTTAAAAGTGCACAAATTTGACAACATCACTTATGTAACTATGGAAAATAATTATACATTTTGAATATTTTTATGTTGGTAATTATTTTATCTGTTATTGTGCAAAATCTGTCAATATACTATTTCCTTATTTAAATGGTTATATAGGGCTCCGTTTGGATGGTGTGGGAATAAGAGAAATAAGAGAAGAAGTGGGAAGTGTGTAACTTTGTGAAGAGTTTGGATTATTTATAATAAATTTATTTTCTTATTCTCTTATTCTCACAACTCATCCAAACGGATTCATAAGATGTTAAGACTATATATATATTCATATTTTTTTTAACTATAGTATGTAGTTCGCATATATTCGTTGAACAATATAAAATATGCAATCTAATCACTATACAAAATATCGAACAATATGGACAAAACTTTTTTTATGAAAAATCTTTGTAAATAAAAAATTGTCTCAATTTCGCAAACTTCTCCACATATAATTTGTATAGCTTTGTTCATTTTTCATTCTTCCAATAAGCAAAAAAAATGAAAACATTTTTTGAAAAATCAAGAAACACGAAAGAAAAATATTATAAGAGAGAAACAAATCAAACCTGTTACAAATTTGTTTTTTTTTTGGGCATTTTTCAGGGCAATTTATGAAAGGACGATCATATTAATCAACTTAATTTTGACAGGTTAAGTTACGTATGCTATCTTTTAATTTTTTATAGGAACGATAGAGATAAAACAAAGTTGATGATGCGCTACGTAACCTCAAGCTGTACGGAGTGAAATTGACATCCATTCTCCGCATAAGTAATTAAAAATTAAATTAAACCTCGGCTAATAGAGTAACAAAGGTGTATGGCCCACCTGTCTGCATCACATCATGGGATGTGGCGCACATACGTACTACACAAGTTCAAGCCTCCACAAAATGGAGCCGAAAGCACAGTTCAAAAGAGCATGCTCCCACTAGGACTATATTTGTTAGTAATGCCACACAGAAGTTAGGAGAAAATTAGAATTTTTCTGTTGGTATTACTAGGTGCTATGTCCAGTAACATAACATACATTTTTATGAAAATATGACATGACAGTTAACTGCATATTTATGGTATGTCACTATTTTGCTCAAGTCATGTTGCCCTATTAGATGCATTTCTTTTCATTTTTTTTTCATGTTTATTTTGTTTTTCTTTTATTGTTCTTTACTTGCCACCTCCTTGTTGAAAAAGCAAAATGTGCGTTCTCGGTTAGGTTAATTAGGTACGCGTTATCTTACAATAAATTTTCAACTAATGAGTCATTTACAACTTTCAACGAATTAAATACTTATAAATTCATGTCATTGACTGGGCTCTTGTTAAGGCCTAGTCAAATTCTAATTAATTTCTTGTTATCTATAGTGGAAAATTTTTGAGTCTCGTCATTTGTCACCATCAAACTAATATTGGCGACTTTTCATTTTCATTTCCATGTTTTTCTTTCATCTTGAAAATGTATTTGCAGTAATGATGGCACTTCATAATTTTTTTAAGAATTTTGCTATGGTGAGTTACAACTCACCAAAGGGTCCGTGAGTCGTGTTCAAAATTTTAAAATTTAGTTCAAAATAACCTATCCAAATCGTCTAATACGATCTCTCTATTGAAATCTCCATGCAGACCAAAATTTATATTTTTTTTGAAATTTTTAAGTATTTATTTCGGATTTTTTTTAAACTGCTATTTTTGAACGATTCAGAACTAATTAGATTAATGATTTCTAAAATTTCAAAAAAATACTTAAAAATTTTGAAAAAATATAAAATTTGGTTTGCATGGAGGATTTAATAGGGAGATCGTATTAGACGGTTTGAATCAGTCATTTTAAACTAAATTTTAGAATTTTGAGTACGACTCATGGACCCTTTGGTGAGTTGCAACTCACCATATCAAAACTCTTTTATTAAATCTTCGTGTACATTGTTATTGTCTTTTGTTCCTAACCCGAGAACACGTAGCATGATGTATTATTGTTTGCAAATAGATAGTGGTATAATTAGGTACGTTATATAGAAACCATACCAAGTGACCGCTTCTTACAGAAACACACAAACAAGGAAAAAGTAACAAAACATTTGTTACGCTAGCTTTTCATATGCTTATGTCTTGCGTTGTACCTCATCGAAGTCATGCTTGTTAGCTCTTTCCCTTTAGTAAGCAATAACTAAACAGAATGCCTAACCATCAGTTAACAATTAGCATCCTCTGCTACAGTAACATGACTTATGATAGCAGAATTAATGAGCCGTCATTCTCTAACTCAACGTTTCTGACCTCGTAATAGCAAATGATATCATCACAACAATATTCCAACTAAAAGACGCATCAAATCCCACCACTTGTACTGTTGTACAGGTACAATTGAGAACATATCACGCGTCTTACATAAACAGTAGAAAACGTTGGCAGTATTATTAGGGGCGAGTATCCTCTGGATGGTTGTATTCAATCTTTTGATCCGAATCGTCCGATTTAATCTTAACGGTTATGTTTTTTCGGGCCTATCAATCTTGGTATCATGCACGGGACATCTATAGCCGTTGAGATTAAATCAGACGGCTGAAATCGAAAGCCATCCATGGATGGCCATCCAGAGGATGCAGTTCCGTATTATTAGGCCCGTGCATTGAAAACATAAACAGCACCCAACTTTCTGTTCCTCAAGTTCTGAAAAGATAAAAAATTTAGACATTGCTTTGAAGATACTTGGAGTTCTGATGTTTGCTCCGCAAAGGTATATATAGGATATTTCTCATTTTACAAGTTTGCAAATTCTACTAATGTTTTCCATCTTTGTAAGGCCAGCATAATCTGCTTCCAAATATATATTCAAAGAGAAATAAATATCGGAAGAAAGAAGAGATTACTTGGAAAGAACCATGATCATGGATCTTAACTTAACATGCTGAAATTTTATAATAACCATTAGCAGGGTAACATTAGTCCCATTAAGGACCACCTCCTGATATCTTTATGCACCCCAGTTACACAAAACTAAGGCGTAATCAATAATTTAATTCCAAAGATGCATAATTAAAACAAAACATAGAAACATGGTTTAAAACATAACCACAAAATACTAATCAATTATGCATCCCTAAAAGCCATAGGCTGAAAATTCTAACAAAACCTGATTCAACTCAACTTCTAGTGATAGAGAAGAGGCCTCTGAAAATCACCGAACCTTTGTCAACTCAGGATCCCTGCAAATGCAAACCACATTATAATGAATCTAGAAAAAAGTAAAGATTAGTAGATGATGTTTGGTAAAAAAAATCATATACGTCATATGCAATTGCAAAACATTGGTGATATATCCAATACATCCCAACAACAACAAAGGCAAAAGAAATTTTAAAGGTTAGGCTTTGATCAAAATGTTTTCTACGCGGGATTTGATTTGATTTCAATTGATTTTTCAGGATTTCGTTGGATCTAATTACATGGAAATTCCAACCAAATGACATCAAATTCGTTCATTTTGATAAAAAAATTTATAAGGAAATGAAATGTAATGAAATCCCATGTTTAAAAAAAATAAGATTTTGATCAGTGCCTAAATATTATAAACTCAAATATTTAATGATATGAAGTTAACTATGAAAAATCGAGTCAAACCTCTGGATGTGATCGAGAATGAGAAGCCTTGGCCCAGGTGGAATTTTCACATCTCTGAGAGCACTACAACAAAAAAAAAATAAAATTAAGAAAAAAATGTGATAATTGAGGACATGACATATTTATAAGTGTATTTATTCTGAAAATAATTTAACTACACAACAAGTCAACAAGTCAACAAGCTAGCCCGGGAGCAGTTGAAACCTTCTCTCAGGCCTTATTTGGGCCAAGAAATTAAGGTCCACAGAGTGGAGCAGCTAAACTTCTACAGAGACAGACAGGCTTATAGTCCTAGATTCCTAATAATGATAGCCTGGCTATGTCTGGAAGTTCCTTTTTTCCCCTTTGTTTTCTTTGTTTTCTGGGTATCCCGATGCTGGTGGGAAGGGGGTTGGGAAGTTTTAGACCTGTCATTGAGAAGAGGCAAGGTAGCATCAGTGAGAAGTCCTTTCTTGAAATTCTTTTCGTACTTCTGGAGACCCAAAGCCAGAAGCATGCTTCTAGCACGTGAGTAGTATAAATCTTCAGTCTGCGGTTGAGAGAACTTCTGTCCCACCTACAATTTTATCGTGAAAGTAATACATCCTGACGTGAGCAGAGTTGCAAAGTATCGCCAAAAATAAGCATAACAAAGTCAGTAGTACAAAAGCATACCATGTAGATACCGCCTTGGAAAAGAGAGAAGAACACACCGGTAGTAACTGCATTGACTGCAGGATTAGGTGTGCCCATTCCACTAACCAAAGAAAACAGTGCACCTGAGCCAAATGCCGCCACCATGCTGCCAACCGTAGAAAGTTTTCGTCATTAGTTCCATTATTTATCTTTTTCAAAATACGCCCAATATTTGTTAGCTAGAATGCAGAATTTTTTTGCTTCTAGCTCTTAGATTATTGTTAAGAGAGATGCATTTCAAAGTTAAATCTCATTGGCCATTACTTGTGGATTTAAAAAAAAAACATGGATAAAATGCACCATTATATTTGACAAAATTAATAAAAAAGTTGAAGTGTCATTGAGTTTCACATTTTCCCAGATATTTTACAGTTTGGTGTTAATCTCAACCACCCTAACTTATGTTGGTTTATATTATCAATTAGTAGCATGCATCACCATCAAAATATCATGTGGAAAATTCGAAATAAATATATATGGAAGAAATCAGATCAGTAAACCAGTATGCTAGAATGAATCCCTTAAAATGTGAGGACATAAAATGCTTTATGCATGATTCAACTACTATAGTTTAATAAAAAATGCTTACCTGGTCTGAACATCCTCAACACCTCTAATCCTTTTCATGACACAAGATATCCCTGCATTTACCCCCGTCATCACTGCAAAGTTACGGGCTTGCACCAATGGCCCTCCAGAAAATGCCTTTATTCATGTGAAATACAAACACAAGATCAGACATAAGCTATGAAATCTGAAAAGCTCTTTATTTGCAAATTTAACCTAACCCTAACCATAGTTTCAAATAACATCAACATCTCTCAGATTTATACAAGATCCATCATTTTTGTAAAGTCGTTGCTGATAACACACAACCAATAAGAATCAAACAGAAGTTAAAACACTAATTGTCTTCCAACCAGTATATTATTCAAAATGCAACTTAAATATTCTTTGTTGATTGGATTAACTGAGATTTTTCACAAAAAGTTTTTTCCTAGTAGCAGTATTGCCAACAATTAATAAACTCCATCTTCCAGCATCAATCCAAAAGGTTGGATTGCATTGGCAACATGTCTCAGAATAGCAGGTCTATGCTGAAAATCTAACATTAAAAAGCAAAAAGGGTGTGGATTGAATTGCTAGAATATGGATGCAATTTGCAAAAGCGCATAAATGAATTACAACTAAATACAATTATGGGTCTGAAAAATTAAAGATAAATCCTCTGACAAAGAATTAAATCATTGTAATTAACCTGATTAATAACCCGTTGAAATTTTTACTAACAAAAAACACATAATTTTTGCAAACACTCTCATAATTTCTCTGTCGGTATAACAATTTCCAGAAAGGAACTTTCAATTGAAACTAAACAAAGGAAAAAAAAAAAAAAGGGGACCTGCGCTTGTTGCAAGGAGGCCATGGCCTGGGGATTGAGGGCCCCAGCGGCCTGAGGAGGAGGCGTGGGAAGGGCATCGGGTGGGGTGAGAGTACCCATGAGGCCTCCAATAGCGGCGCCCTGGACAGCTCCAGTCGCGGTGGCGACGGCCGCTTCGATGGCGATAGGTTGGCGCGCCAGCCACGTACGGAAGTTGGTCTCGATGCCTCGGATTCGCTCCGTTATCTGCTCTATCGGGTTCGGGTTCTGGTGAACGGGAGCTGAACCCGCCGGAGCCAAAATCATGCCTTGCTGCCGTACGCCTTCTATTCCCATCTTCTTCTTCGTTTGATTTTTGATAGTTAGGAATTGGGAATTGGAAACTGGAAAGGTCTAGCGAGAAGAGAGTTGGGAGTTGGGAGTTGGGGTTTATCCCTTTCTTGACCCCGACCAAAACCCACTTGCTTTTTATATATAGTAATTTAGAAAGTTTCGATTACCGCAGTAAAAAACAGATGGTTAGAATTTTAGATTTTAAAAAATCATTGTAAACGGAGCGCCCATAATATTTTGATTAAGAATTTTATAAAATTTTTAAAAAATAGTAAAAAGTTCTAAAAAATATAAAAAATTATTTCTAAGGAGATTTCGATATGGAAAACATATTGTACGGTTTGAATTGATCATTTGAATTTTGGATTTTGAATATTGCTTGATATTTTTTTCATATCGCTTAACATTTGTACGGTGTACCATAGTCATTCTCTTTATATTTTTGAATAAATGGTCTATTTGCTTTATATTTTTCACTTAATAGTTTGAATTTTGTAATTTTATACGGACTAATAGATCTCAACATAAATAAACTAAATAAATATGGCGGTCGATTAATCAAATCAATAGATATTGCATATCAATAATTAAGACAACATTCGGAAAAAGATAATAATAATTAAGACAGTAAAATATTTATCACATACACCACTTCTTACGATTAATATTGTTTTCGACTAATCGGTATTTTTTTTAAGAAAGACAAATCGGTAATTTTTTGCAAAGCTGTTTTACATTATGATGAAAATTGTTGCCTAACTATAATAAAAGGTCCATATCTTGGACCGAAGTGTGGAAAATGTCACCGCATTACTTGAATTCCAACAATTTGGTTTTTGCACAAGACCGTCGCCAAAAGTATAAAGAATGAAAAAGTAAACTATATAACATGGACCATCAACTGTCTAATGCAGAGGAAAGTAGCATATTTCATTGAGTTTATTAAAAAATCGTTCCGATTCAACGAGTGGTGATTCCAATTAGAAAAACGACTGGCGTCATTTATAATTTTATAAATAATTTGAAAGTAGAACCATGTGGTCATCCATGTTATTGTTAGGTGCGATGAACAGAAAAAAGACTAAACTATTACTCATTCAAACAACGCAGACTAGAAAACGAGTAGAATAATTATCAACTATACACTTAATCAAATCATTCACAATAATACAACATATTGTCTACCTCGTTCAAAAATATAACAAAGATGGATCTTTCAAAAAGCTGAATACCACCGGGCGAATATAACCACCCCGATTACAGTTGCAACTTGAATCGGCTCGGTTAATGTACAAGGTTTGGAAAACCAAAATAAATACCTAAAAGGAATTGAGATTGGAGGCAAGGGTAGTTCGATGGGATTCAGCGAAGTCTCTAATAATTCGTTTAAGAGTTCGACCACCTTTCCCTCTCATGTGCACATGGTTGTCCCCGGCTGCTACCGCACTCTTAAGGAAATCTAAGGCTGCATTTTCTAGTGCCTTAAGCCATAGAGGTATGATCGCTTCTGCCTCCCCTGGCTTTAGATATTCTGATGGGAGCGCTTGCACCTGAAGAGGTAAATTGACAATGTGTCACTTTCAAAGAGAGTGGAACAAAAGAAAGTTGCACAAAGCTACAAACTTAGATTTACCGAAGAGCGAAGCCAGAGAGAAAGGGAATCCCAAGAAAGCATAGACCTCCATAAAGTTCTTTCACATATGCTGCAAAGTGTTGCTAGCTGTTGCAAAATAGTTGCTGATTTGTGAACCTGCGATCACAAATAAAACGCTTATCATTCATGAATCTAAATCTTAATGCCAAGGAAGTCTGTAATTACATCATTGTTTGGAAAGAAAGTCTGGTATATTATATTATCATTGTACCTACAGTTAGTAAATGCTCCAACATCATTAAAGTTATTTATTAATCAAGAAATAAAAAATAGGCGAGCAAGCTATTATGAGCTTAAGCTCATCTTGTAGTTCGTAAGCTGAACACTAACGCCTATTGAATTGCATTCAAACAATGAATCCCAACCATTCAAATTAATCTACTTGATGAATAAGGAGTTTCATTTGTAATTTCTTTTAATTCATTTATATTATAAAATCAAGCAGTTTTGAAGCTGATTTTATAGATTTTGGGGTTAAGCTTAAGCTCTTATTAGACTCCATAAGGATATGATAGCCCAGTAAAATTTTATAGCTCAATTAAAAAAAAAAAAAAGCTGTCAGTAAGAATATTGATTATAACTAAAGTTAACCAGTGCAGGGTTTTTTTTTCTTTTAGTTCAACAATGCTGAAGCAATTCTCTAATATGCATCGAATTTATGTTAAGTTTTTTTTTGAAATTTGCTGTTAGTTTTTCAGCATTAAAGCCAGGCCAGATCTCCATATCAAGGAAGTTGCGAACTCGCAAAAATGCCATCAACTAATGGGCTTTTTTAACTCTTCTTTCGTTCTTGCAGGTTGGTTTTTTTCTTTATTTGTGGGAGGGTGGTTATGTTATTGGTTTTACCCTTGTCATAGCTGAAACACCTAGTAGAGCATACAGTATATTGGAAATTAGGCCTTCGCCACAGCGAGAGATGAGATTCACCAAAACCCCACTTAATGATTCTTTGCAAGGGCTTGCATCACTCTCTAACATGCAAGTGAGCCCAACATCAAGTAAACCTGCACCAACATAATAGAGCACAGATGCAGTAAATGAGAAGGTCCAAATTGTGTTTCTATTTGAGAACTAGACAGAGAGAGAGTGTACTGACAGGACATGTAAGACATAGCTGCAAGTGCGGCTCCAGTATGCATAGCTGTACAACTAATTGCTGCCTTTTGGAATGAAAACTCAAGAAGCTGACCTGATGCAGCAATTACCGCCTGAGAGGCAATGGAAAGATCTTCAAATTAATAACCAGAGTACAAAATAAGCATTATCTCCTTTCAGTCTGCACTGAGAAAGCTAACCCCATTAAAGGAACTTCTCTTTCTACACTGCTCCTAAAATCCATCTGTCCTTCTATTATTGTACATATCAATAACATTTCAATTTCAGAGCATAATGGCCACTAATGATTATATAAATAATGTTAGTTGACCAACTTGACATAAGAAAACCTATAACAATTATACACGATGTTAGTAAAAAACAAAAAAAAAATAGTAATGAGATAATTGTGCCAAATTGTCCCAGGGTACGAGTGGGTTCAAGTTCTGTAGAAGACATAATGTAGTTTAAGCAAGTGCAAATTGAGTAGCTATGATGTACTGCAGGTTTATTTCAGACGAGAGGGGGGGGGGGGGGGTTAAAGCCTATTCTCACGATTGTTTGGACTTTGGACAACCCATACCTTGGGGCAGCATGTAACGAAGGTAGAAGCAAAGCTAGCATAGGCTTCAATTAGATCAGGTTCTTGGTCACAAATGTAGGAGGAGGTGAGCGCAGATATTGAGGCAGAAGAGTTGAACCTCTCGAAAGTGCTCATACACGGTGAGCTGTACTCTTCTATATGTCCAAACTCCTTGACTGCCACCGCAGCTGAAACATATCTAAGAATAACACAAATTGAGAACTTAAAGAAAAGGTGTGCCAGTCAATTTCCTACAAACAATTCCTTGTTTCTGGATGAACTTTTTTTTATAGGCAGTGGAGACCCAATTGTATGACATTTGGAAAACAACACACATCACTAAAATTAGCACCAATTGAGCATAACAAAAAAAAGCCCCTGATCAATCCTCCCAACGCTAAGAGTTAACCCATTTAGACCACATATTGGGGCAATAGAACGATTTCCTCATCTAAGATGAACACCTCATTTTTCCAATTATGAATTGAAACTTTGGGAAGTACATAAAATGATCAGTAATATCTCCAAGTTATAAATAGCGATTGCCATTTTACAAAAGAGAAAAATTTGTTGAAATGACTTGCCAGTTCGCAAATAACAGTCATGGTTTTGGTACATGCGGAAGTTGGTGGATAAGCTGTCCAAAATCTGAGGCAACAATGCCAGGAAGTATCGTGCTGCATAACAATGAAAACTTGAAACGTTTAGCATAATACAAACAGAAATGCGCTCATGCAAATAAACACAGACAAACTCTTAAGAGTATGACGAAGACCTGAGGAATGAATAGCAAGAGAAAGAGATCGGCAAGCAGCTGCAGATAAACTGGCATGTTCCATATGCGATGAGGCAAAAAGTTTCTCCAAGAGGGGCCACAAAATACCAACAAGTGTTCCAACAGTATCATCTTCACACTCAACTTCTCGTAACACAGGGTTTGTCAGGTGACCAAATAATGCTCCCAGCCTAGAAACCAGAACAAACTTAATGGTAAAAATGATGTCACATAATTATAGAAATCACATTTAAGTGTGCCCCTGATAAATTCAAACATGCGTCACTTGCTCAACCAAATAGGGGCATGGACATTCCTATCATCAAACAGAAAATACATGTTGAATTCCCTATCCCCATTCATTAAATATGTCCCTGAACTGCCTCTCTCCTTCCACACTGATTCCCACAAATATGAGAGAAAAGAGGATGCTCTGGACATTATAGTTGGCGGCTGAGAGATCAATCTCGATATCTTAATTTGAAATAACAGCAATTTGGCAACAAGTTTATAAAATCATTATATCAGGTTTTTGGGGTTTGTAAAGCTATAACGTTATGATGCTTGGCACAAAATTTGATATATATTCAATTGCTATTTTCGAAGAGGCGAAGAGCATATGCAAATGTTATAGCATATTGTCCCCATAATTTAACTTTTGCGAAACAAAAGGCATGAAAGCCAAATAGTAAATGAGAAATCCTAATCAGTATATAGAGGGACAAGTGCTTGCTTCAATATCCTCATCAGAGGAAGATGCTGATGATATTGAGATGAATCAGATGTCCAGTAAACACTATTAAAATGCTACTAAATGAAAAAGCCACTAACAAAATGACATTACAGCCAATGGTGTAGCTAAAAGATATATGAGTGAGGTGAAACATTTCCTAATAGTTAGGATGGGGCATAATTTTACATAAACTTCAGATTACAATCATAATTTGCATTTTGTTTTTCAAATATCATCGAGAAAAGTAATTAAATAATTTTCTTGGTCCAGGGTGGTGCTAAGTGCCCCACCCTGAACAAAACTGAACCCCTAAATAAAGCTGTCAATACACACATAATATATTGATATTTTCTAAGGGTCTCTCTAGTCTAGTCTAAGCCTTTTATCCCAAACAAGTTGGGGTAGGCTAGAAATGACACCCCTGAGCCTGGTCACTTCTTGTATATATGGCTGAGTTTTTACGCTGGCTCGCCAAGCCTATCACAAGCATATGGGCTTGAACCCTGGACCTCTTAGAAGAAAGCCAAGTGCTCTTACCACCTGAGCTACTAGACCACATGCGTTTAAAATAATGAAAGAATGTTAAGGCCAATAAAAGAACCTGGAGAAACCTCTGACAGCAAGGTTGAGGGCAACTGTATAGGCAGCAGGGTCTTGCCTCAAAGATTGGTCTACATCTGCATCTATCTGCAAGATAATTTGAGTCGACGACAATTAAAAAATTGTGGCCTACAGGCAGAATTGTACCAATCATACATACATACATGTGTCACATACAAGTCTATGAATTGATGCGTAGCTAGAAGAGATCAATCTTGCAAGAGAAGTTTTCTTAAGGTCCTTGTTAGGGATGCAACTTAGAGCAAGTGTAATCGCACCTACAACCTCTTCTTCTTCTTCAATTGCTATATTTTTTCTCTCAACATCCTATATGATAGACCAAATTAGTGGGATAAAGAAAAACAGAAACTGCCAAACAAACAAAGAGCACACCTGTAATTTTACCTCAATTATCCAAAAAAGGATTTCAAGATTTTGGGGCTCGTGTATAACTGAACAAGCCTCCTCACAAAATTTCCGCAAGGCTGAAGAGCATGCTTTTGAACATATGGGTTGGCCTATCCCTGAAGCACAAAACGCACTACACAGGCATAAGAATGCACCCTCCGGCAATCAGAGGAACTTTTAAAAAGACTTTCATAGGTGATGGAGATGATTTTCTAAAAAAGATATGAAAAGATTCTTACAGTAAATGCCTTAAGTTGGGGCCGGCAATGGATAGAAACCACTTGGAATAAGAGCCCAATACCTCTCCAACCGTTTTATAAACCTTTATAGTGAGAAACCCCAACATGTCAAATTGAATATGCATAATGCACAACATATGCTCTGTCAATCAATATTAAACAAGGAAATTTATTGGGATGATTTAGATTTATGCCACTGTAAACATTTAAAATTAGAGATATGCCATCATTAAATAACAAATTATTTTTACGCCAATACAAAATAATGAAATTTAGTTTTATGCCATCTGACAATGGATATGACAATTATGCCCTTTTAAATATGCCATTGTAAAATATTAAAATTAGAAATATGCCATCACAAAAAAGTAATTAGTTTCATGCCATTATAAATCAATAAAAATTAGTTTTATGCCATTGCAAAATAATAAAATTTAGCCATATGTCACTAGTGTACAAAAATAAAGATGTAAAATAATTTTATAGTGACATATCTCAAAAGTCATCTAACAATGACATTGATCTTTTTTTTTCAATAATTTCTGCTCATAGTATACGACTAAAATTAATTTGCACATAAATTATGTTTCTAAATTGCATATTGCCTTAATTTATACATGAGCAAGAAAAAATGTGATGGTCACATCGTCCAATTTTTCTAAAACAAATTGCATTTATGGTCCAAAGGGGATTTGTTGATTTAAATTTTGAACTTCAAATAATACATTAAGATCTGTGTAATAATTTATAAAACAGATCTTTCAGTAAATAGAAAAAACACGTTCGGGACAATAATTCTTTAGAAGTTTATAAACAAAATTATTTCCATTCCATATTGAAAAATTCTTTAATGGCAGGGCGACATTTCCGTTATGTTTGTCTTTTTCCCAGAATGATTAAACCTAATGACTAGTAATTAAACATAAGGTAAATTTAGGAATTTTGAAATTTTTGAGAGTGGCATTTCTCTGATTAGCTATGATTTGGAAAGATTTAATGGCATAAATCTAATTTTTTTTATATTTACAATGGCATATTTATAATTAGCTATTTAACAGTGGCATTTTTCCAATTGGCAAAATCGGGAGTGGCATGTATCTAATTATCTCTTATTGTTATTACCAATGCCAAAAGACCATTTAGCGCGTCATGTTTTGTGTTAGAGAGTATGGTGACCAAATGCATGACAGATGAAACATCAAATGGTTGCCCTGCTTGTACAAGGGCCTCAGACACCTGAAATAAGTACCAAAAATATTTCTCAAAATCTGTAAAAAAATATGTATAGAATAAATAAATATAAATTCTCACCATATTTAGCACAAACATTCGAGCTTCCACCTCTTTCCATGAGATTGATTGAGTTGAAGAAGCCCAACCACCGGAAAAGAGCTACATTAATACAAAATTTTGTTAATACTAACACAAATATAACAAATCACAATATACAAAAGCACCATACACATATTAAACCTTAGTTACAAAAGAAGTGGGACCCAGAAGCTGACAAATATCGACTAGGAGTTCCTCAAGATTCGACCTGAAGTAGATCAGACCATCCGGGATATACAGTCTCTCAGTCTCACTAGCATCAACCTTTCAGACAAGGCTTTGAGTTAATAAAAACTCTGAGAGTTCAATTATCTGTTATTTATTAACTGATGGTCATAGTTGCAGACCTGGGCCCTTACTAGAACGGCATCTAACAAGGCAGAAAATACAGGGCAGAATACATCAAATGACACCCTTCTTTTGCCATTTTTAATTTCCATTCCTAGAATGTAATGCGCTAAACTACACCTGCAAAGAAATTAGGAAAAACAAACTAAACATTAGTTTGCAAAAGAGTAAATATGTTTTCGAAGATTGCAAGGATATTGTGAATTCGTGATGGTACCAAAATGGCAAAGTTGAGTCTGCAATCTCACAGTCTTCACTTGGAAAAGCAAAACAACTATCAAGTTCAAAAGAGACACTCCAATTAGTTTTATACAATGATCAGAGCTAAGTCTATGTACAGAGACTTGATAAGAACCTCAAAAGTGCATCAGCAAGGAGAAGTGCTTCATTGCTTCCTTCTGCAATCAATGAAGGGGCCTGTCTTACGCCAAAAAAAAAAAGATCAAACATGAATGAATTAAGCAAGATAAATGAACAAATAATTCTAACCTCAGAGAACTAGAAAACTTACAGCCTGACCAATTTCAGACAACAATGAAGCAATGCCAATGATTATTTTCTCATCTCTGCTAATCAAAGCAGGAAGCAGCAGAAATTCTTTAATGTATTGAACTTTACACAGAAATATCTCTGGTAAACCCTATCCAAAGTACAAGCAAATAATTCAATCAAAAGTAAATAAGTTCTGCGACATTCATATGGAATAAGGTATTATTTGATTACCTCATACCGGCTGATAAGCTCAGTCATGACCTCTATTGCCACATCAAAGGAATGTGAAATCTTCATCACATAAAAACAATTTTTGAGTTTTTCTATCAAGGTTTTGTCATAATTCTAACAACTAATAGGTAAAAGCCAATGAGGAACTAAATTTGATACCTGTAAAGAGTTAAATACAAGGTTCAGAAGGGGATGTTGGGCCAAGGATGCAGGTTGTATCTCAGAAAAACAATCTGCCCGAACCTGCAATTTACAAACTCCTGTTCAATGAAATCCCAATAGATCAAGCGATAAAATTGATGCAATGAATAAAAGAAAAGAGTGCACTTACCCAGCTCAACAAGCATCTTATAATTTTTCGGCTCCTCTCATGGAACTGAAGGCCATCATCCAGCCTCCGCTCAGATTGTGCAATTAAAAACTCCAAGACAGTTGTTGTATATGAAAGAAGCTACATTGACGTGATTACAACTTCTTAAGGAAAATATTACAAACCAAGTATATGGCGGATTTATTCACTCAATTGTAAACAATCAACTCAAATTTTTACTTGTTGCAGTTTGATCCAGTAATATGTAATATTATAATACGTGTCCTGCAGTATTATAAGTATATTGCATTGGTTGACCTCATTTCAAGGGTGATTGGAGAAAAACACTACACTCGGGTACCTCAAAACAAACTTGAATTTATCTAGTTGCAAGGGGTTAAATGCATGCCATAAATAGTAGGAGTTTTGGTATAATTAAGCTTGTGCTGTCTATTTCTTATAATTAACCTCTCTCTTGAAGCAGCTTCGGGTTTGGGAGTCAGCGCTGGTGCCTCCAATCAAATCTTCACTTACCTCTTCCGGCAAGACAGTGAGCAGCTCTAAAACAGCAATATAACCATTGTCTAGAACCTGTAATTTTTGGAGGCTGCCAAACAATTGTTCAATGGTTGCCTTTTGATCCTCCATCCTCAGTAACAACGCCGACAATGCCAGGCATATTTGTGTCAGTAACTGTCAAAGTTAAATTTACAATTACATCCTACCAATACTTGCTAATTCTTAATTTGATGATGAAAAGAGACAAGCACCAAACCTGAGATGGTCCCATGCTAAATCTCTGAGCAGCTAGAAGAAGAGCATTGAGCAAGTCAGTCTTGACTCCAATATTTAAGTAGCATCCTTCACTTTTGATCTACAAAACAAACAAACGAACTTTGATCAGTCAAAAAATTGAACTTCATTTCAAAATTGAACACAACTGAAATTTCAGGAGAATCGAGGAGAAAACCTTGCGGCGAAGGATCTGAGCAGCGAAGAAATGCGCCTCGAAGTTGTAATCGGAAGGAAGAAGATGGAGAGAAGAAGTGGTGAGAAGCGAAGTGGCGACCTCCCAAGCGGCATGGGAATGCTGGAATTGAAGCAGCCATTGGTTCGCTGCGACGCGGTTGCACGAGAGCGTGTCGTGGTTTAGCACTCGCACCGCCTCCACCACCTTCTCCAACGCACTGCTCATGCTCCTCCGACCTCCGCCAATCGAAGTGGAGGAAGCGAGTGACGAACAAGTGGTGATTTCGATTGGAAAGAGAAGGGTAGATCGGACGGCTGTGGAGGGTTGAAAAGGGAGAAATGGAAAGGAGTGATGGGGAAGAAAGGGAAGGGAAGGACGAATGAGGATTTAGGGGATTGGACGGCGCGATTTGGGGTGGAATTATCCAAGGTCCGAAGATCTAACGGCTGGAATAGGTTTTAAGTATGGGGTGCTGGTTCTCTGTTCCAGAGTGGAGCGAGTCTGTGACAATGGACTTTCACCCGCCTCACGCTTGTTAGTTTGTTTTCTGGCAGTTTAAATCGAGTTCGTTTTGTCTGTGACTCTGCGAGTGTGGGTGGAGTTCAGGCGATTCTTATCTTCTCCAGTTCTCCTCCATCGTGTCGTCTTTCGGCAGTCACGTGCAATTTCAATTCTCACGTGATCCTTTTGATCGAATAAGGCCCCGTTAATTTTTTTTCTTTCATGCGAAATTTTATTTGATTAGGAATCTTTTTTAATCGAAATAACCCGATTTTTATTTCATTTGATCGAAATTTTTATATTATTAGACCCGATAAAATTTAAAAAAAAATCAATTCTAGTAAAATAAAATCAAATGAAAACCTGTGTAAAAAACATTACTTTGATCGAGGTCTAAAGTTTCCTCATCAGCTCATCTCTTCCCACTTCACTTTTCCATTCACCTGCTGCCAAAAAAAGTTCTACTCTCGCCAGATTATGTATTTGTATTTTGTAGTGTGTGTGTGTATATATATATATATATATATATATATATATATATATATATATATATATATATGAGAATATATATCTTCTATATTTCCAATAATTTTTCCAAAAAGTTCTTACAGCATAGCTAAATTTTCGCTTTATCTAATACTATATGGCTCCGTTTGGATATGTGTGGGAAGGAGGGAAGAAGTGGGAAGAAGTATTGGAAAGTGTGTAACTTTGTGAAAAGTTTGGATTGTTTATAATTTATTTCTTCCCTTTTTCCTTCTTCATGCCTTCTTCTCAACGCATCCAAACGGTGCCTATATTTGTAAGTGAGTTAGATTGCAATTGAAAGTAAGGATTTGTCTTAATACAACTCTTCTTCATTCACTAAAATAAAAACGTTTCAAAATAAAAAAATTTAAAATTTTGATTCACAATTTCTTTTTTATTGGATAATACATACCCGGATAGCCCATTGCGCTAACATTCAAAACTGTTGTCTTTCATAAATAAGGAAAAGAAGCTTGCAACTAATGACGCCTGATGCAGTTACGAGAAAAACTTAATTGTTAGTGAATTGGTTGAGACTTGAGACATATAAAAAAGGAGGAAGATGAGGGGCATGGTTTGGCATCAGATAAAAAAGTTTTGTTTTCTTCCATAATAAAATCAGAAATTATAAGTGTCATCGGCAAATATACCATCACAGCCATAGCTAAATACAAAGTGACCATATACAGCAAACAAAGTAAACATATAGACGATCTAAGTGAACACTTACAAACAAATAAGTGTTGTCATTACTTGTTTGGAAATTTACATGTATATTCAACTTATTCTCATTGAACTTATTTATTTGTATGTGTTCACTTAGATCGTCTATATGTTCACTTTGTTTGCTGTATATGTTTACTTTATATTTAGTGATGGCTGGGATAGTATATTTGCCGATGGCAGTAATCAATTTTCAATTTCCTAATAAAATATACTATTAGAAGCCCTCTAACAAATTTTGAAATCTACGGGGCCGTTTGGATCCCCATGAAATTTTGGGAAATTTCATCTTCCTACCATAAATTTATTATAAACAATCCAAACTCTTCACAAAATTACACAATTTCCAATAAATTTATTCCCAGGAATTGCAACTTTTCCAAATTCCTTAAATTCCTAAGCGATCCAAACGGCCCCTAGTTAAAAATAATTTTTTTTTACTTTTTCTATAATTAATTTTTTTTGTTAAATATATTAAAATAGTAGTACCAATCATTATTTAATTTTAAAATCAAATATATTTGAAAATCTAAAATAGTTCATTCCTAATTAAATATAATCATTGCAAGTGATAATCAATATTAAAATTAAAAAAAATTCGTATAATGAAACTTGATTTGTTGTAATAAATTCAATAATTAAATGTCAGTAAAAATTTTCGTATCGAGCTTTGATGGATGTATCCCTCTAGTAATTCTACGACAATAACAACAACAACAACTAAGCCTTTTGTCCCAAACAAGTTGGAGTAGGCTAGAAGGAAACCCAACAAGAGAACACATCCAAGAACAAAAAAAAAATATACTAATAGTAAGACTAGCCATACTAATAACAATACCTCTAATAATAATAGTAATAGTAGAAACCTAGACCTCGACCGTGACCTAATAGAGGGACCTACAAACCTATGGTATTAGAAGGTGCATTAGAAGGAGTATGGGAGTCGGGCAGAATCAAGCGAGGAGCAAAATACATCTACTTTTACCATGCTTTTTTGTGTAAAATTTCGAAATTCGCTTTTTTTTTTCACTGAATCTATATTATTTCGTCAACGTAGCTAAGCTGCTAAAGACAATTTCCCTATTTCTTCACTGTTAACAGGCTCCGTTTGGATGAGGTGTGGGAAGAATGAAAGAAGTATTGGGAAGTGTGTAACTTTATGAAAAATTTGAATTGTTTATAATAAATTTATTCTCTTCTTTCCTTCTTCCCTTCTTCTCACACCTCATCCAAACATAGCCACTTATCTGTTGCAACACTTGGGCTCGGTTTCATTTGTTCAGTTGTCCCTCTCAGTCTTATTACATGTAAAGTACTCAGGTAATTGTTTTTATCTCGTGTTTTAACTAGATAGTCGCTATCTAGTATGTCTAAGAAAAAAAAATCAGTTTCTATCTCATATTTTACAGTACAAAGTACAAACATTAACTCTCGAAAAGAAAACTTGAGAGTTCACTAAATCATCAAACCAAACTACTTGCGTTTAGTTCGATTAAATTCTTGCGCTTTAGTAGTCAATACCTAACACATGTAAGCAGAGGCGAAACTAGGATTCTTAACTAGAGGGAGCGAAAAATTATAGTGTGGTTTATTTTGAGTTGTTAGGATGTGTCAAATAAGAAAGTTTTAAAATTTTCAAAGAATTGGTATATAATTTTTAAAATTATAAGGATCAATTTGAAAAATTAGAGTATGACAAGCAGGCAAGCACACCCTGGAGTCTATTTAGGGGCCGTTTGGATCGCTTAGGAATTTGGGGGCCATTTGGATCGCTTGGAAATTTGAGGAATTTGGGGAAGTTGCAATTCCTATGAATAAATTAATTGGGAAGTGTGTAACTTTGTGAAGAGTTTGAATTGTTTATAATAAATTTATGGTAGGAAGATGAAATTCTCCAAAATTCTCAATGAATCCAAACAGCCCCATGGAAAATTTCTTATTCCTAGATATAAATTTATTAGAAAGTGTGTAACTTTGTGAAGAGTTTGGATTGTTTATAATAAATTTATGTCTAAAAATTAAAAAATTTTCAAATTTCTACTTCAATCCAAACGGCCCCTTAGTTCCGCCCTGCATATAAGTACCATATTTATTTCTGAAATGATAAATATAATATTTCTCACCACATAGATCACTTTACCAATTATTTTTCAAGCAATTTCATAACTTTTTTATGCACGCGCGCAATTTTAAATTTCAATCTTGGTTTAGTGATTTGCAATTCAAGTTGTACATCCTTGCAACTGCAACTATCAGTTGTAAATTATTTTGTAACCTGATATGATACCTTTAGATATTTTACTTCTCTAGCAATATTATAAAGAAATTAACAATAGACTCGTGCAATTGAAATTACAACTATTACGCTATCATGTTTAAATTATTTTTTTTAACAGTTTGAATATTTACTAACGTGGCAGATGTTGAGGGTCGGTTGGTGCCACGTCATCAGTTAGCGTATGATCGTCACCTGACTATTGGTTGATTTTGGATGTATTTGGATGGAACAGAATGTGAATAAAAAATAAGAATAAGAAATTTCGATTTGCGTGCTTATCCTTATTCCTTATTCTTATACCATGGTTTTGTTAGAATAGGAATAAGGGCCCAAATTCCTTATTCTTATACCGTTTGTTTTGCACAAGAATAAGAATAAGCACGCAAACCGAAATTTCTTATTCCTATTCTTTATTCCCGGCTCATCCAAACACACCCTTTATGTTTTTCTCCATTTAACTAAGGCTCCGTTTGGATAGGTGTGGGAAGAAGGGAAGAAGGGAAGAAGTATTGGGAAGTGTGTAACTTTGTGAAGAGTTTGGATTGCTTATAATTTATTTATTCCCTTCTTCCTTCTTCTTCTCAACGCATCCAAACGGTGCCTAAGGAGCAGCGTTTCACTGCCGCCATTTTTTGTCGCCATAAATTGTCACAACTTCATATTCTATCAATATTTAAAATATTTAAAATTCAAACGCTGAATCCAAATCGTTGATCTTGTTCAATTTAACGAGCGATGTGTTTCTATATAAATTTTATAAAATTTGAAGTCGGTTTGATAATCGATCCAAGTGACCAAATGATGAATGTTTTATAATTAATCCGTCATAATTAACTAGATTCGTTTATTTGTTGACCACTTGATCGAGTATGAAACCAACATCAAATTTTATAAAACTTATATAATAATTAATCGCTCGTTAAATTGAATAAGATAAACGGTTTGGATTTAGCTTTTGAATTTTTTTAATTTCAAATATTTGATAAAATATGAAGTTTTGGCAACTTGTAGCACAAAAAAATGCCGGCAGCGAAACGCTGCTCTTAACTAAGAGCTCTAATTTCCAAAGCAACCTTTGATTTCCGATATTGTGATCGAAATCCGTCAACATTTATGTATGTCATAATTAAGAGTTGTCATTTTTTTTAAGGTTGGTTTGAAACCAACAATTTTGTTCTAAAAAATTAAAAAATAAATGCTCTTTTCGTGAATCGAACCAAGGACCATTTGTTAGAGTTATGTCCTAAAAATCAATAATTTAATGACTTAATTATTAGTTTATGTGTATGATGATATTTTATCATCTGTTCCTAGGTTTATTATTGACAGATTATTCAGGTTGAGGATCTGAATAGTAGATCTCTGTTGATCATTCTTTAGAATGACAATAATAAATCTAAATGGTCCATAATCTTGATAATTAACAAGGAACATTAATTATCTTATAAGATTAGTATGCAAGTTAAGTGATGATTAAGTTCTACAAATCATAGGTAATTAAAGAGTTACCAACTTACTTGCATATGTGTATGTTATGGAACATAACACAAGATTTGATCCATTGAAATAAACATATGGATTGTGTTATGTGTCATTGTTTATTTCATTATGATTTTGGTTCTAAGTTTGAGATGTTTATCTTTTCCACATGAGGATAGGTTCAATAAATATCGTCTACCGCTGATTCCCGATAAGAGCTGCTATACGGACTTTATTTATGTTCTCTTGAATTGTGCGGGGAAAAGCTAATCATCAAGAAAACTGTATGTCCCTCAGTAATTCGCTTAGTGAGTGATGATATCTGTTTGGGCCCCTTGATGGAGATAGATTGTTTGCATGCAACTTTATACAATTATCTCTAGATCAAGAAACGTATAATCTGCAAGAATGACACATTCCTATCTTGGATTATACAATGATATCGTGAGACATAAGAATCAAAATAGAGAAACATTATTATTCTCTTATGCATGATTGAAATATTGTAGTAGTACACTATTTATGCGAATTGAGAGTCATAACGTGTTGCTAGATACCGCTTATGATTATTGGAATTAAATAGCGATTTAATTCCATGTCCAACATAGCATAAATCCTCAAAGGGTCACACAAAATAAGGTGTTTAACCATACGTGCATTATTTATTTATTTGCAACAGTGAGTATTGCAAAATATGATAAGTTGATTAATTAATTAAATAACGTTATGGACCGTTATAATTAATTAAATCAAATGGATCATATAGAAATAAATTAATGCATTGTCTAATCTCTAAATAATTAGTATTAAGTTAATAATTATTTATAAACAACACACTTAATTTAAATTAAGTTAATTGGGCTTTAATTTATTGGTAAATTAAATGTCCAATTTAAGTAGCAATTGAATGAGCCTTTAATTAATTGAATTGAGGCATTAAATAGAAGAGCTAGTGGCCCAACAAAGCCCACTAGAAGGTCGGCCCTATTAGGGTGGTAGGTGGGGTGACACACTTGTAATTAGTGTGAACTTTGTGCTAGGGTTTGGAGGCTATATAAGGACCTATGTGGAGGCTCCTTTGGATGGCTCTCTCTCTCCCTCTCTCCACCTAGCCGCCACCTTCCCATGGTATGCCGCCCCCCTCTTCTCTCTTCCATTCTATTGCTCATGTGTTGAGCTCTTTCTCTTCCACAAATCAATTGTGTTGTGTTTGGATAAGCTTAGAATAAGGAATAAGAATAAGAAATTTCGGTATGCGTGCTTATTCTTATTCTTGTGCAACCCAAACAACACAAGAATAATAAATTTTGGCCCTTATTCTTATATACTAACAAAACCATAGTATAAGAATAAGGAATTTGGATAAGCACGCATACCGAAATTTTTTATTCTTATTCCTTATTCATGGCTCATCCAAACACACCCTTGGTGAATTATTTGCAAGAAGGGGAAAGCTTTGGAATTAGACTTGTTATTCTCATCGCTAGCACGATTCGAGAATAACTTGGTTAATACCTTAGTGGACTCGAGGCCAAACAAGGAGGAGGCGAAGGAGAGCACCCCATCGATTCCCATGCCGTAGAATCGAGCCCCGCGAATATGATTTCGCGGGAGGTACAAATATCCACCCTATCTCTTGTGTCGAATGAGCTTATGTACTAGATCTCGTGTTGCTTGTGTTTTTATTGGATTAATTAAGAGTAATTAGTCACAAAATTAAAATTGAGCAATTTCCTAACACCATTTAATTGATGAAATAGAGCGAAACTACTAGACCAAACAACACAGCTTAATAAATAAATAAAAGAATTGTCATTTACTGCTTTATCCTTGAAAAAAATAAATAAACAAAAATTTTACTTTCCGAAGCAATATTTATTTCTGAAATGCGATTGATGTCAGATCGACTGACTTAATCTTGATAGCCTCTGTAGAGTTTCTTAAAAAAAACTGACTCAATCAATCAAAGTTGAGCTTACTTTTCTTATTTTTTTTATTCATTTTCGGATAGAAGCAACCGATTAAATTTGGTTAGGTGGAAGCAATTATGGTGTTGGAATGCTAGAACCGAGGTTAATCCCTTGCTATGGTTCCAAGTTTTTAAACACATCTATTTTATTGCATTATCCAAAATTTGAATTCGTAGTTTAGCGTCAAAGTATAGGCTCAACTGTATCAAATATCAGGTTTGCTCAGATCGAAAAAAGAGTTCTGTAAACAAATTTGTTCCATTCTGAAATACATCGCAAGCCTCAAGTACATCCCAAAATATCGTTTTTATTACATAATATAATCGGCATCTTCTTAAACTTTCGATGTCCTCTAGGGAAAAAGTAAAAAATATTGAGGGTTGTTGTGCATAATACATCCAATATCAGTTATTACAGCCATTTCTTTTGCAGCAAGACGAGGCAAACTTTTTAGAAGGAAAGACAGTACAGGAAAATTGCAACAAAATACTTGTACATTTTAAAAAAAGAAATCTAATCTTAGGTAAAAAGAGTATTTACATAGTATAAATTATGTTAAGGGGTATGTATGTAAATGTAAGAAATTAATAAATAATAGTCAACTTGATTGAGTCAGGCATATTCGCAAATCGCAATGGGACGAATGAGTTAACTGTTACAGCCTACGGGCGGTTCTCAAAAAAAAAAAAAGAAAAAATGTTAAAGAGCCACTGGACTGGACCCTTCCATTGCTTTCGTATCAAAAACATTTCTTCTCTCCGAAGTTCCACCCAGGTGACGACACGACAGATGGCGATACTTTCCTTCTCCACGAAGCATCCGCATTCAATTAGCGGAGAAAAGATGTGACAAAAGCAACGACTCTTGTGGACTCAGAAAGGGTCCCACAAGCACCGAGCGCAGATTCGAATTAATCAAAGTTAGGGTGCGTTTGATAGGTGTGGGAAGAAGAGAAGAAGGGAAGAAGTGGAAAGAAGTATTGGGAAGTGTGTAACTTTGTGAAGAGTTTGAATTGTTTATAATTTTTTTTCTTCTTCTTCTTCATTCTTCTTCTTCATTCTTCTTCTTCTTTCTTCCAATGATCCAAACGCACCCTTAGTTAGAAATGTTAATTACAATACTCTTTTAATGTCCTTCTTTCTGTTTTGAATTGTTGAAATAATTTCGAAGATTTAAACATGTAATTGTAATGTTAAATCTCTTTTGCATTTGTAAAACAAACGATGAATATACACAAAAACTCTAATAAATAAAATTAATTATAAGCAAGTGAAATATGTATATTGTATATGTGCTAATTTGTTTTTGTAGGATGATCGTGAATTTAGTATTGTTCAAGATTTCAATGTCTTGTGATTTGTAAATAAATACATGTGTGAATATGTATAATACGACTTTTGATGCCATTAATTAATTTTAATTAATTTTAATATAACTTATGAGACTTACAAATTCCGATCCATTCAAACGAAACCTAAATTTCTAAGCAATCCAAACGGTCAAACAGAACGAATGAGTTAAAAGTCGCTGGGCTGGACCCGTCCCTTGCTTATACGTATCAAAAACATTTCTTCTCTCCGAAGTTCCACCCTGGTGACGACGGATCCGTATCCTTTGCCCATCTTAATAATAAGATGGGCAGAGTGCCCATCTCTCGTTCTAAGTCATTAGATCGAAATCGACGGCTGGATTTCTAGCGCTCTCATTTCTCTAACATAACAAATATAGTGTCTCTTCATCCCTCTTCCGAAGTCTCTCTCTCACAGGCGCCAGAAGAACCCTAGATCCGATCATGCGCTCTCTCTCTCACGGCGAGGCGTCGTGGAGGCCAGGCCAGGCCGATCCGCCAGGAGAAGACGCGTTATTTCAAGCAGAGGTCTCGAATCGTGCTATTTGTTTCAAAAAGGTTTAAAGTTGTCTCATCGTTTTTTTAAAGTTTGAAATTAATTTTTTTAGGCACTAATTTAGTAATTGCTCCGAATTTTGATTGAAACTCGACCTCAAGCTTGAAACCAGGTTTCAAGTGGTATTCTCTGTTGTTTTTTTTTATTCCCACCACTTGAGTTCGGCTCCAGGTTTCAGGTGTCAAGTAGCTTGAAATCAGGCTTCAATTTTGTTATTTACATAATACAAGCACTCTCAAACACCAGGTTTCAACTTTCTTGAGTTTGGCTTCAGTTTCTTGTATGCTTCATAATTGTGTCCAATTAAAGAGAGTACAAGCACTCTCAAATTTGATTGTGAATAAATTATTTAGATGGCGGAATAAATTATGTTTTTCCATAATAATGATTTGGAAACATAGTTAGCACTATTGTGCAGCTTTTTATTCAATTTTCTGTTGTGTTATGATTTTGCGAGTTTCTCATGTGCAGGCCTTCAGTCCTAAATGAAGCATTGAAAAGAGCTATTACTTCAATGGAGGGATTAGGATGCAAGTGATTGAATTTTGTAGAATAGCACTTGATCTTGTATCTTATGTATTGTGTAGCAAGTATCAGTGTACAAAAATTAGGTGATTAGTAGCTGATGCGCTACCTTATAGATGCACCTCTATACCAGTACCCATGACTTGTACGAGATATGAAGTTTGCACAAAAGAAGTAGAAAAAGAGAATAAAAAAATGAAAGATTAATAGACAAAACATTCAATTGTATACTACTGTGTACATACCTGCTCTATTTATCTCATCACTCTACCATTACTGTAATGTAAATGTTATTTCTCATACTGTACATTTCCCATCAGTCTACCATGGAAGAGTAAGCTAGAATTTATAATCATTCAATTGTAAATAGAATGGTGCTAAGGAATTTAGTGCTACCTTCTTGCTTGATAACTGGTTGGTACAGTACCGATCCCATTAGAACAACAGAGAAGACAATAAGAAAATTAGGTATAAGTATGACTTCCAGTTAGAGGAGGAATGTCAATTAAAGTGGTGCACCCAATTCTAGCTTTTAGAATAACAGTTAACTAATCTTTTCTAATATAATTGCAGCGCTGTTCATGTTTTTTAAAATTACTTATTATGAACATGTAAACTTTCTTGTGTCTTGCAGTAATTGCACATACAAAAAAGCAGCACTATAAACATAGCACAACTCACTATCAGCCTGAATTACTAAATCATTTTATTCAAAATTAACTGGTGCACTAGCATGTTTTCAAAATTAATTAAAAATACACAAATATAAAATAAAAATCCTACATCATACATTAGAGCATACATAATCCATTACATCATACATTAGAGCATACAAAATTGTTACATTTAAAATAGTCCCAATTCAGATTACTCCAAGATTTCGACACCTTCACTACTTCATATGTATGCACCACATTTCCAAAGAAGGTTTTTGTGTTGATTCCAAGAGTTTTGACTTTTGAGTACCAATTCTGACTTTTATACAGCTCAAAAGCAAAAACTTGAATATAATGCCAATGATGAACAATTTATGATGTTTACAAAAGCTTATAAAATTTAAATGTAAGGGGAAAAAATAATGAACACGATAACCGATGAATTATATGATAAACATTTACATTGTCATAAAGTAATCATTTCTCAAGATATTAAAAACTTACAGAAATACATAGTCTATCTAAAACTTTTTATTAATTGTCTTTAAAGAATGAAATGGCATCATTCCCTCTTGTCCTAAAACCACATAGAGATCAACAATGAGATAGATGCACCACAAAATCGAAAAATATATAAGAGGCAATAAAAAAACAAATGGTATATAATTGCAGATGCTAATTACAGGGAGATTTGTGAAAATAAGAGCAACAAAATGCAAAATACAATTCAAAATCAGAATAAGCTAAAAGTAGTATACAATTCTCTATTTGATCCATCTTTGACCAATTGTGAATATTTTCAGAATAGTACAAGATGTAAAAACAAAAGTAATCTTAATTATAAACTGTTGACAGGTCATGTGTATGTAAATTTTCTGACATTATTATCATTTTTAAACTGTTGGGCTTTATAGATACAGAGGCATCCAGATAAAGTTCTAAAAGCAAGAACACTACTAAACAAATATATTAACACCATTAAATGTCCTTCTTAATTGTAAAATTCAGTAATAGAAGATAACAAACTAATTACGTCAAATAGAGATGGTGGTAGCACAGAGATTGCCTTTGGCCAATTTTCGATCCACAGTTGTTAGTTGTCCCTGACTAAAATCCACAAATTAAAATTGCCGTGCAAAAGAAACAGATCTACTCAATACTGATGTGAAAGAGAGAAAGATCTATTCAACTGTAGCACTGACATTTCGAGTCGAGATGGATCACTGACACACCAAAGTACTTCACTAGCAGCAAACTAACAGTGTTGATAGTTGACAATCTTGCCTGAAAATCGAAACAAAAGGTTGAGCGACAGTTTGTTCTACTATTATATCGTGAATACCAGGAAAATAACAATTAACAATTGATGGAGATGCTTCGAGAGAGAGGAGGTCGTCGCCATGGTGGACCACGGGTCAGGCTGAGATCGAAGTGCTCGGCCACCAAAGGTCTAGGAGGCCTATAGATCTCTTGTTGTCATTTTTCAACCAACAAATAAACCTAAATGCAATATAAAAAATCACAAAATTGATTTAGCACCAAATTGAGTGGCAGTATAGAACAAATTGAGTGGCACCAAATTGATTTAGCACAAGAATCCCCCTCCATTCGCTCGACATCACTTGAGTCTGGAGCAGCGGGGACGGGCTCTAACCTAGATGCTGTCGAGGTAGAAGCAGTGGCGAGGCCTCGGGCCCGACGGAGGCTTTGGAAGCGGAACTCGGCCTTGGCGCGGCGCGGCGGAGCTGCTCCTCCCGCGCGGCGGCTTTAGCAGAACTGAGAAGGGATCCAGAGTTATGGAAACGCTTCTGAGAAGGAAAGAAGGAAGAGGAAAGGAACCATGTTTTTAGGTTTATATCTGAATCGTCTGTTTCGATCCGACGGTCAGAGGCTAGAGATGGGCACTGTGCCCATCTTAATAAGATGGGCAGAGGATACGACTCCTGGTGACGACAGGTGGCGATACTTTCCTTCTCTACAAAATTTATCACATCCGCATTCAATTAGCGGAGAAAAGATGCGACAAAAGCAACGACTCTTGTTGACTCAGGAAAGGGTCCCACAAGCACCGAGCGCAGATTCGAATTCTCTCACTGCTAGTGGGACCAGCCGTACTACTGAGCACTCTGAGCGCCGCTTGGTACAGTTCCCTTTCCCCTCTCTCTCTTTCCCAGTTTCTCTTTCCGTGTTTCAATTAACCAAAAGTTTCCTTTCCCGCGCTGTCTATTTTTCCGTGAGGTCTTGTCATATAATGTCATGCTCCTTTCCCAAATTCCAAATTTAAAGCCGAACCACCACATTTATTTATGCTTCTCTACCTCAAAAACCTTTACAATAATGAATACATGGCACACTACTATCTATTCCACTGCCTAGCTTAGTCGGAGTTCAATCCACCTCCGAGAGACGATTCTTTCTCGCTCTAACAGGTAAACTCTACAAATCGTATATGCTTTGGTTTTTAGACTTTGTTTTGAGAATTTTTGTTACAATCGTTGCTTTAGACCTTTAGTTAAGAATTTTGATATGTGCGTGCGCCTCAAGCGGCCTCAATTAGTACGGAGTTTCTATTTAACTTTTCAAGACTTTAATTGTATATTTAATTTTGAATTTTTAGTTCCTATATATGTGGATTATGTTCAATCGTATATTATATAGGTGTATCTTTCCGAATATGCGTGTAGCACCAATTAGTAGCTGATTTACAATAAATGTCTGAATTATTAGGAGATTTTGTGCAATGTTCTTTCCTTTTATTTTTTATTTTTTTATCTTTCTTAATCAATTCTCTAGCTAGGAATTACGATGTTTAAACGTATAACGTTATTTATTATCTTATAAATTATAAATTAAGTCTAGTCTAGTATCGACAGCTTGATATCTATTGTTTGTATGGATTCTCGTTTCTTTTTTATTTTTTTTGAGATTTGAGATAAAAAAGCATGAACAAGGTTATTTTCTTTTCCCTTTTTCATAGTCCCTTGTACAGTTGTACTATCCAATAATAATATTGTAGTCCAATTACTAATGAATTGTAGTTCTAGTTATCAAACTAAAGTTTGCTCATATTTAAACTATATTTTTTTTTATTTTGATTAATGTCGCCAACAGCACTGATAGTTCATTTGTATAATCAATGACTATTATAGTCAATAGGTATGCTAATTTTGTTAGGTTGTGTTGAGTATGCACCTGAAGTGGTACACAATGACACACTACAAGAATTGTGAAATTGTAATTTCTTTCTAAATAAAAATGATCTCAAAGGATCAGCTTCTCCCTTAAAAAATATACCAGATTACCAGTGCCTTGCCTTGTGAGATCACATCAAAAAGACCCTTCAACCTAAACCTGTTGTCAATACCCAACATACAGGTCCCAGCAAGTGTATTACCTGGCCTTACTGTTTTTGAATGAAACTATAATATCTAATTTAGCAACTATAATATCTAATGCGAAGGTAAGCATACAAGAAAGTGCAAACAGTCCAGATAGGAATCCCAAAACTTAGGGGTTCGTTTGTTAATGCTGCCTTTTTGTGATTCTCATACGTGCAGAAGATGGAGAACAATAAATACTTTCTAGAACCTGTGTGGAGGCGTTTCTAATTTGTTGTTACCATTTTCAATCGGCCGATATTTTCTCCCGTCAAAACCTAATTCTTCCGCCGGCATTTTCTCCTATCAGAGAAGATCTATCTATCTCGCTGTGAATGATCTCTCTCTTTCACCCAGTCATCCTGTACCGACATACTCAACGTGGACTGTTGGTCCCCAATTCAGCAGAAGTCTTGTTTGACCTACTTTATCCGTGAGCCATCTATTATATTCTATCTTGTTTTACTTTTGATTGAATCAATTTTAGGCCCTTGGAGACTCATCAAATATGATCCTTGTGAAGATTTTGCTTGTGGCTTGTACTATCCTTATTCTTAATTTTTTATCTGGTCGATTGGGTTGAAGCCCTTTATAATGGCTTTTCTCTCAAACTGTTGGCTTGTGTGCTTTTTGAAGTTTGATGCTTCCTGCTTCCTCGAGTCATTTTTTTTTCTATTGCTTTTGCTTCTAAGATAGAAAAACTTCTGAGATCCACATTTTTCTGCTGTGGGTATGAATCAAATTATTTTTTTTTTAACTTGTTATTGTTGCCAAGTCCCTAGCCACTAGCCAGTTACTCGTTACTGTTACTTACTCATTTTTCTGCTAATGCATCGCTGTCCATTTGTCTAACTTCAACTTCTTAAAACAGAAATTGTAAAACAGAAACAATAAACACAAACAATTTCTTGCTTCTGGGAAAAAAAAACAGAAATGATGCCTTACATATCCTAAGATTGCAGCTACTGTAGTTTGAGAATCATAATTGATTATAGTTATTCAGCAACATTGATCTAAACATAATTAATGGATTGCCACTTCCAGCATCTCAGTTTCTTGACTTTGTGCTACCTGCTGTAATTTCTAATATGAAATCCTAAATGAGTGTGCTTTGATTTTATGATCTGCACTTACACCTTTTATCTATAGTAGTTACACCACAATCTTAAATAATATAATTTTTTTAAATCTAAACAGCCTTCTAATCTTACTTGAATTCAACAGTGTTACTCTCGCACATTAGACAACAATGAAGGAGATAGGGAGTGCCAAAGGAGGAGATATGTTACCAGATCCCGAGACATATGCAAGAAGGTATTAGTTTGGATTCTGTTGAATTGATATGTTAACCTTCTTCTCAACATTTCAATCTTTGACATTGGAAAATAAAAACCTCTGACTGGCAGCTATCAGCTAGAGGCATTGGAGAAAGCAAAAAGGGAGAACACAATTGTGTACCTGGAGACAGGGTCAGGGAAGACTCTGATAGCAGTGATGCTTCTGAAGTCGTATGCACACCTCCTTCGCAAGCCATCTCCTTTCATCAGTGTGTTTCTAGTTCCTACTGTAGTTCTGGTGTCTCAGCAAGCAAATGTAGTGGAGATGCACAGTGACTTGAAAGTTGCCAAATTTTGGGGGGAGATGGGTGTAGATGTCTGGGATGCTGCCACCTGGAGTGCCCATGTGGATCAGTCTGAGGTCTGTGTGCTTGTTACTAAATATCTAGCTTGATTCAATTGTTATCTTCAATTGAATTTTCCTGCTGATATTTAGTTACTTAGCTCTAATCAATCAAGGCCTTGTATTCTTTTTTATACTAAATTCAGAGGGGAAAAAAATATTCCAATTTTGACTGACGTTTTATTATTTTTAAGCAGGTGTTTGTAATGACTCCTCAAATTTTGCTTGATTGTTTAAGAAAAACCTTTCTCAAGCTAGATTGCATTAAATTGCTAATTTTTGATGAATGCCATCATGCAAAAGGAAGAAGCCCTTATGCATGCATAATGACGGTAAAGAAGGCCTACTCTTATTTAATTCCCCAAATTTTGTTGTTGTGTGGAACCATTCCAACTTAATCTAACAGTTTAAATTGCAATGGGTGATGAATCTTAAGTGATCAGTTTTTCCATCTCCCCCATATTGTAGTCGATTTTTGTATTATTGTCACATCACTAACTTGTGAATTAACTTTTTTCCCCAGGAGTTCTTCCACCGGCATATGAAATCAAACCCATCAACAAGCCTTCCAAGAATATTTGGAATGACAGCTTCTCTCATTAATTCCAGTGGTAAACATTTTGAATGGTTTACTCAGAATTGGTAATTTGGTTTACCTACTATTCTAAAAAACTGTCTTTGTTTGCTTTGTTTTTCTTAATAGGTTCCGATTACGACAAAGAAATTACAAGACTCGAGACTCTTATGAATTCAAAAGTAATACTCATATTCTCCTTTTTTTTATTTTCTTTTTTTTTGCTTCTCTATGTACTCTGAACCAAAGTGAAATTGTTTTTAAATGAAAAATAATACTGTTTTTTTTGTGACTTGTAGGTCTACACTGTTCAAAGTGAATCGATTCTATCCCATTATATCCCTTTCTCAAAGACAAGAATAGTATCATATGGAGATTTTGTGATTCCATCTCATCTGTATAATTGTCTTGAAGATAACTTGAGGAGACTTAAACTTCAGGTTCTTGTCTTTTGTGCATTATTTTGACTTCTATTTGTTTATCTACATACATATAATGGCGTATCCTTTTTGTAGTATGTCTCAAATTTGGAGAAAGAATTGGCAGATTCATCTTACATAGCAAGTGTAGAGAGAAAAATTTCAAGGTTGCATGACACATTTGTGTATTGCCTCTGTGATCTTGGAGCTTGGTTAGCGACTAAGGTATCATATCATAAGGTTTTATCTTTTATTTTTCAAATAGGAAGTATAATATTTTACATTAAACAGGCAGCCGAGTTATTATCAACATCAAGTACAGACACATGCTCATTCTTTTGGGGTGAAGTGAAAGAATTTAGTGAGAATTCCACGAGGAAATTCAGTAAATTGGTGTACGAAGCCTTCTCGCAGTACATTAAAGAAGGTATGTGTGTGTGTGTGTGACGCTGCAGTAAAAACTGATCGATGCACTTGCCTTTGCATCTTACCATGTTACTTGCTTTATTTATTTTTATTATTTGCTCAGATGTGCAGCTAGGTGCTGATCTCGAAACATCTGTACATTTGGGGTTAATAGCTCCTAAAATGCAGTGCCTTGTCCAATGTCTTGAAGAGTACAGGTTTGCTAGAATTTGATTTTTATATTAGGTCTGTTCTTTGTTGGATTTCCAACTAAATAATTATTTAATTTATTTTTCAGAGATGTCAAGGACTTGAGATGTATTGTTTTTGTTGAAAGAGTTATTACAGCTATCGTGTTACAATCTCTTCTAAGTAGCCTCCATCAAATGTCTGGATGGGAAATTGCATTCTTGGTCGGATGTAATTCCAATGTGCTGCAGAGTCAGAGAGTAAATGAAAATAACAAAATTGTGGATGCTTTTCGAAGAGGAAAGGTTACTAAAAAGTTCTTTTTGTGTAAATAACAATGTCTCATTTTTTGGCTGTTTTTGCAATTGTACTAATATTTTATTGTTTACCAATGTGCTATCATGCACTTTCTTTTGATTTACAGTTTTTACAAGCAGTGTAGTGGTTTTCCTCTATATATTTTTTTTCTTTCCATTTTTGATTGTGCGTAGGGGACCGGGGTGCATTTGGTTATTTTTTTTGCTGTAATTTTATTTTAAAGAGTTCGTGCTCTTAGCACAGTAACCCCATCTCAAATTGTTGCCGGCACAAGTACGACAGTCGAATGTGGTTGTGGTTTGCAGAATAGACAAAATGATCAATTATGATGGTTGACTGAATTGTCTAATGTACATCTAGGTGAATATTATTGTGGCTACCCAAATTCTGGAGGAAGGCTTGGATGTGCCTAGCTGTAACTTGGTTGTGCGGTTTGATCCAGCAGGGAATGTCTGCAGCTTCATTCAATCAAGGGGCCGTGCCCGATCTCCTGATTCTGATTATCTATTGCTTGTAAAAAAGTATGCTTTTTCATCATGTTTATGGTGTTAGCGTAATAAACTAGTTTCTAGATTGAGTATCAGGCTTGGAATTAATGCTGTCCAGTTCTAAAACCAGCTCATCTTTGGTTGTGGGCTGTTAAAGACATACATTGTCAATCTATTCTTTTCATGGTTCATTACACTAAAAGGAGAAAAAACATATAAATGAAATATAGTTGATGATTGATGAGGTATATACAATGAAATGTATAGGCTGTATTTTGAATCACATACGAATCATCTGAAAATGTAGTATACCTGGGTAGGTAAAACTTTCAATGTTCATCCTGCCTTTTTGTAGCGAATGCTTATGCCCATAGGCTTCTAAATTTGGTTTTACAATTCTTTTAGAATTCTGAAAACCTGTTCTGGAACAATTTCCTCAATCTATTTTGGTCCAAGTGTAATTTTTCTTGAAAAAATATTCTTCAGGGGTGACAAGTTGATGGAAAACAAGGTGCTAGAATTTCTGAGAAGTGGAGAGAAGATGAGAGAGGAATCACTCAAATTGTCATCCAAGCCTTGCGGCAACTTGGACAGTGAACTTTCCAAGGAGTGTTTCTACCTTGTACAGAAGACTGGAGCGATTGTTACCTCAAGTTCTTGTATCTCTTTAATATATTATTACTGTTCCAAGCTTCCTTCTGATCGGTATATATATTTTCATTTTTTGTCTGAGCAACTAGTTATACCATAATTCTGCCATCCTAGCAAGTAAAAGTAAAGTGATGGCTGAGTTCATCAGTTCAGCAGTAAGAAATGACAGAATTTGTAGGCAAACCAAAGCAATAAGCACTTCCTTCAAAATAAGCTTGTACTCAATGCCAGAATCCTCTTGAATTAGCTGTTGCTTACCTTAGGTTTTACAATAAAGTGTAGGTAATCAATTAGTTACTGAAACAGGTGTTATCTTTAGTGGAAAACTATTACCTTTTACTTGAGACTAGTTAAGGTGAATAAATGTCTTCTTTGGTTTTACATAGGTACTTCAAATCTAGCCCTAGATTTGTAATAGATGAAGAAGCCAATTTTGCAACGCTGCATTTTCCTAAGAATAGTGCAGTACAAGCAGTTCAAATCGTTAGGGCTGAGGGGAAGGACAACTTGGCCCTTAAGCGAGTTGTTTGTCTAGAGGCGTGCAAGAAGTTACATCAAGCTGGTGCACTGAATGACTATCTGATACCACATTCTGATTCTTCAATTGATGATGACGATGATTTATATTATGGTGCTTCTTTCTTTTATTTACTATTACTTGCGCTGGATAAATTATTTTGCAAATAAGCCTCTTTTTTTTTGCTTTATTTAAAGTAAACAACTTCACCATATGATGGAAGATGCATGTTGTGGTTTAGAGAAGAATTTGGGTAAAAACTAGAGGTTTGGGCATTTGTTTCCAAATACTTTCCTTATTATATTAATTAAGAATTGTACTTTTATAAATAAGACCCTAGACTTTTATAAATAGCATAAACATAACAAAACTAATATAACTCAACACATGTTCACTAAGCATTAATGAATTTCTGGTAACTGAGAGGACTTGGTCCTTTTTGCTCAAATAGTTTGACAATTAATCGAAGATGTGGGAAGAGATGGCAACTAGCATTCAGAAGATAGCTACATAAGTGCTTGGAGTTTGAGAAAGTGACCGTGAACCTAAAGATACTTGGTGGTGAAACAACGAAGTGCATCGAGTTATTGAACAAAAGAAAGAATGCTACAAGTGCTTGCATCATCACAAGAACGAGGACAATGTGCAGAAGTACAAATTGGCCAAGAAGAATGCAAAGAAAGCTATGAGTGAAGTAAGGGGTCGGGCTTACGAGGATCTATTTCAGAAGCTCAGTACGAAAATAAGTGAGAATGACGTCTATAAGATAGCTAAGCTTCGAGATAGAAAGACGAGAGATTTAAACCAAGTCAAATTCATCGAGGACGAGACCGATAGGCTTTTACTGAAGGACGAGGAAATCAAGAATAAGTAAAGGAACACTTCGACGAGTTATTCAATGGAGAAGATGATGGTCTAGGAATTGAGCTAGACGATTCTTTTGATGACTCCAATAGACGATTTTAGGAGAATCCTAGAGTCCGAGATGAAAGAAGCCTTAAAAAGAATGAAAGTAGATACGGCTTTGGGGCCTGATAACATATTGATCGAAGTATGGAAAGATGTCTTGGAGATGTGACTATAGTTTGGTTAACCAAACTATTCAATAGTATTTTTCGATGAAATTGGATGTCGGACAAGTAGAAGAGAAGCACTCTAGTACCAGTCTTCAATAAAAAAAGAGAGATGCTAAAAACTGTACAAACTATAGAGGAATTAAGCTTACGAGTCGTACAATGAAGCTTTGGGAAAGAGTGATTGAGCATCGTTGAGACGAATGACAAACATCTTGAAAAATCAATTTGGTTATATGCTTGAGAGGTCGACTATGGAGGCTATTTTCTTGATAAGACATTTTATGGAGAGATATCGGGAGGAGAAAGTCATGTGATATGTACGTTATCCTCATTCAAGATGTGTACGATGGCGCATGCATCAGGACATGTTGATGGTGTGACTAGCGACTTTTCTAATACAATAGGACTACATTAGGATTAGTTTTGAGCCTTTATATTTTGGCCTTAGTAATGGATGAGATCACGAAGGATATACATGGGTGTCGACAGAAAATTAGAGTTGTGGAGACAACTCTAGAATAAAAAATGTTTAGGCTTAGTAGAACTAAGACGAAATATATGGGGTGTGAGTTCAGTGGGGTACGACTAGAAGATGGAGATATTCGTTTAGACAGACAGGTAGTGCCTATGAAAGACATTTTTCAATATTTAGGGTCGATGCTGCAGAGTGATGACGAGATAGATGAAGATGTTAGTTAATATGATAAGAGCATGGTGGGTGAAATGGCGACCAGCATTAGGCATCTTATGTGATAAGAAAGTTTCAAAGAAGCTAAAAGGCAAGTCTTATAGGACGGCGATTGATGTTGTATGGTGCAGAATGTTAGGCTACTAAAAGACGACATGCCCAGAAGATGAGTGTACATAGATGCATATGTTGTGGTGGATCTGCGGTCGCAAGAGGAGATACCGGATTGCACCAATAGAGGAGAAGGTGATCCAACATCGTTTGAGATGATTTGGACATATCCAAGGTATTCCTCTTGAGGTATCGGTGTGTAGCGGAATTCTCAACCATTTCGAAAACACACAGAGAGGCAGAGGCGATCGATAAGTGCGCGTGGAAGTTAGCAATTTATCACATAGTAATTTAGGGGTAGGAGTGATGCTATAGGTTTGTAGATCACATTATTAGATTCCGAGTGAGGGTGTAGGTTTATTTTATTATTATTATTATTATTACTATTATTAGTATTACTAGTACTTTTATATCTTATTTTGTTTTATTTTTATGATTTTTCTACTAGGTTTTTTTTTCTAGCCTACCCAACTTGTTTGGAACAAAAGACTTTAGTTGTTGTTGTTGTTGTGGTTCATTTGTTTAAAGAGAATCTGTCTTGCTTCCACTTAGAAAAATAAAGGGGACCATTGAGTCTTTTTTCCAAACAGTCCCAAAGAAAAAGGCGATGCACTAAAAGAAACATTATACACATTCAGAGAAGTATGTTTTCTTAACCAGCTCATGCAGAAGAAATTAAGTAGATCATAATGTACCAAAGCCATTTAATGAAGTACATTCTTTTTGTTGTTTTCTTATTGTAGACTCAGAAGTGTGCAAAGACGATCAGCCTGATTATTTTCCAGGAGTACTGTTGGACTCCTGGAGCTCGTTTGCAGTTAGGGGAATTTATTGTTGCTACATGATATCCTTTGATAAACGGGCTTTCAGCAGATATGGTCACATTGAAAACACAATCTTGGCTTTGAGATCTGATTTAGGCCCTGATTTCTCTCACTATTCATTCAATCTGGAGGTCGACCAGGGTCTGACCGTCAGTCTGCAACGTATACACAACATAACTCTATCTGCATACCAAGTAAATTTCCATTTCTTGCGATCTTTTATTTTTAATTATAGACTATTTTACCATGCCCTAAAAGGTAGAAGAAATATTGCACTTGTCCTTGGCAAGGATAAAAATATCTTCTACTTGAATGACGATTTTGGAGTGGGTATATTTAATTAGAAATGATAGAACCCTTATGATACTCTAGAGTCTAGAGGAAAAAGTAATGCTTGTGTAAACTTGTTTGTTTTTTTAAATCAGAAAAAGCAGAAACTAGATACATTTGCATGTAGCCGGTAAATATGTTACAGAAGATCTTTATGACTGAAGTGAGAATTGTTAGCATTTAGCAAAACATTTTAGTTGCATAATTAGTTAGGTAGGATCCATAATATTATTCAAGTTTTAATCTACAGATTAAACCCCAATAATTTTGGCAAACTGCTGTAATCACATTCTTGAAATTATAGACAATTGTATAAGCTTAAATTAAATATTTGGTAAACCACAGTAATCACGAATTCATGAAATTATTATATTGCTTGCACCATACTAATGTATAAATTAAAAGTTACACTGATTGCATTAGGGTTTTTATAAGCTATTATTTCAACTTGTTATATTTGACTGACAGGTTACAATGGCCAGACGATTTCAAACGAGTATTTTTAGTCTGCTTATGGATCGAGATTTTTCTAAGCTCGAGGGAGTGATGAGCCAGCTACTTACCTTTGAAAAGCAAAACTCTTTTTCCCGCCCTTCTTCAAGGGAAGTTTGTTATTTGCTCTTACCCTGCAAAGAGGGCAGAATCGACTGGGAAACCATCAATTCTTCAACCATATTTTTTAACAAAATCTCAAATCAAACTGCAAAGGCCCACCACCTGAGTTCCTGTGAAGGGTGTGGCCTGGTACAAACTAAAGATGCTCCCTTACTCACATGCATGTTAAAAAATTCGATAGTTTATACAGCCCACACTGGCCTTTTCTACTCGGTTGATGGAATTCTTGAGTCCATAAATGCTGAATCGTCGTTTGAATTGAGGAAAGGCAAAGGTGGGAGCATAACCTACAGGAGCTATTACAAGTCAAAGTATTTCTTTAAACTTTTTCTTATCAACCATTGCTTTATTTGTGATGCTTGACTTGCGATTCATAATTTGATCGTTTTGATGTTAATTTTAGGCATGACATTGATTTGACTCGTGCTAGCACACCCTTTCTGTCTGGTAGACATATTGTCAGACCTCTTAATTACCTTACTCGTCGTACTCTTAGAAAGGAGAATGGTAATATTTGTATACATGCTACTTATTCTCTGTAGCATCTTAGTTCTTTTTAAACATTTCTCTGTTTTTTCTGTTGCTAGGAGAAAGCAATAAAAATGTAGAATTACCGCCAGAACTATGCAGCATCATACTATGCCCACTATCAGTCCAAGCATTAAATTCTTTTAGGTTAATGCCAACTATAATGCACCGGATCCAGTGCATGGCTCTTGCTTCTGCATTGAAAGACATGCTGCGGGTTCACTTCATGCCAAATGTGGATATCCCCTCAACTAAGGTTCATTATGATACAGTATCTTTACTTTTTTTTAAAAAAATGCGATGAAGAAACATTGTACTAGTAATGTGTTAATGCAGATATTAGAGGCAATCACAGCTAAGAAATGCCAGGAGGAGTTCTCTTATGAATCTCTAGAAACACTTGGAGATTCCTTTCTCAAGTATGCTGCTTGCCAACATCTTTTTGCGAAATATAAGCATCATCATGAAGGCATTTTAAGTGACAAGAAGGATAAGATGGTATCTAATACTTCTCTTTTCCGCATGGGTTGTCTCCATAACCTAGCGGTACTCTCTTTCTCTCTGTCTTTTATCTCGCAGGTGCTCTCCTCTCTTTTTTTTTCTGTATTTTATGAGACCAGCAGTTTTTCTATTCTTAAGAATTCAGGATGGATTCTTTTCTACTGCTATTCCATGGTGTAAATAAGACAATTTTCACATAAGTTTGATCATCGTTTTTTTTTTCCCCAGATTCTCATCTGAATGACATACAATTAATATATACTTCCTCATAATACTTCTCTTGCATACAGTGAACTCAATTACTCTGTTAAATCTATGTTCATAAGATAAAAAGGAAAAGCCTTAATTTTGAAATCATACAAGTGATTAGGTCACAAATTTGACGCAAATAATTGTTTGTGTATAGTGTGCTAAGTACCTATAGAAGCCCTGTCAAAATTTCAAATACATCAGGTCTGCAAACCGAGATAGATGGATATTTCCTGCAAAACAATCTTAATTCTCACTTTTAGTATCAATTTTGATCTAGGACCCTTTTTGATTTGTGCCTGGGGATAATTTTTCTGTTTGTTTACTGATATTCTTTTGCTTTCCTCTTTTTTTTTTGTTTTTTTTGTTAGGGATTTGTTCGTTTGGAGGAGTTCGAGCCCAAAAAGTGGGCTATCCCTGGTTTGATCTCTAACACATATGCTCCCACATCAACAAATGACGTGTATACATGGGGAACAAGGCCGATCAAAAGCAAGATGATAGCTGATGTGATGGAGGCTTTGATTGGGACATCTCTCAGCTTGGCTGGTGAAGCTGCTACCTTCCTTTTTCTGGAGAAGTTGGGAACCAGCATCAGATTTCACGGAAGAGGAACAGCTGAGAGGCCGATTCTCCGTAAGCCTGAGATGTTTGTAAACATCAAAGACCTGGAGAAGCTTCTCAGCTATAAATTTAATGACCTGTCATTGTTGGTCGAAGCTCTGACGCACGGGTCCTACCAGATGCCGGATGTTCCTAGATCCTATCAGGTTTCATTTGTGGATCACTTTTTATTTAATTCATCATTAGCAATACTGGTACCAATTACAGTCAGCTGGAAAAAGGCTTAATGGTACCAAAAAGTATTGCATAACAAAGATGTTATATTATAATTGTAAGAGCATATTTTGTGAGACTGCTTACATCACTGGGCAAAATTTGTTATTATTTTTTTTTTTCAAAAATGTGATTCATTTCTAGTTCTGATTACAAGTTTGTTTTGGCAGAGGTTAGAGTTTCTGGGGGATGCGGTGCTGGATCACTGCATAACAGTGCACCTGTATGACGAGTACTACCCAGCAATGACGCCTGAGTTACTGACAGATCTGAGGTCTGCATCAACTAACAATGACTGTTATGCTCATGCAGCAGCCAAAGCAGGGCTAAACAAGCACATCCTCCATGCCTCATCGGAGCTGCACCGTCAAATCACCACCTACCTCCAAAGGTTCGGCGATTGTTTCTCAGGATCTTCCTATGGCTGGGATGCCGGTATTGGTCTTCCCAAGGTATCCATCAACTTTTTGTTCAGCATGCGTTATTTGTTTGTTTATCAATATCAAAAATAAACTTTTCTTTATTTTTTTATTATTTGATACGTGGTTAATTTAATTTGGGAAATCTGATAATAATAACAGGTTCTAGGGGATGTGATTGAGTCGTTAGCAGGGGCTATCTACCTGGATTGTGGGTGCGATAAGAATACCGTGTGGAGATGCATACGACCCCTGCTGGAGCCGATTGTTACCCCTGAAACAATGAAATACAATCCATTAAGAGAACTGGGGGAATTATGTGACCGAAAAAGCTACAGTCTTTCTTACAAGACCACTGTGCAGAATGGCATGTTGTATGTCATAGTAGAAGTGCAAGCTGGTGGGACTACTATAACAGAAAAGGAAACAGGGCCGAACAAGAAGACAGCTAAAAAGCTTGCAGCTAAAGCCTTGCTTAAGCGCCTCAAGGAAGCCAAGCAGACAGATACCTAGGTCTCAGTTATAGTTTTGATGATGTTGCTCTGTGTTGAAGATGTGAGATATTTAAAATGTAGCTCATGGTTTAGGGCGTTTTTGTACCTAATTCAGAATAATTATAAGATATAGAAAAAGTTTTTGGGGCCGTTTGGATCGCTTAAGAATTTGGAGAATTTCCTATTCCTAAGCATAAATTTATTGGGAAGTGTGTAACTTTATGAAGAGTTTGGATTGTTTATCATAAATTTATGTCTAGGAATTGAAAATTCTCCAAATTCCCACTTCAATCCAAACGACCCCCTTGTGAAGTTATTTTTATTGGAGATGTGGGGTTATTTAATTTAGAGCTCATGGTGTAGAGCGATTTTGTATCTAACTCAGAATATTATACAAGATATAGAAAAATTCTTGTAATTTAATTTGAGTAGTAAATTCATTTTTGGGTTAACAAGTGAAGAAAAAAGTTATCTGATTATGAAGCGTCTTATGTTATTAAAATATTAACAAATAGAATTACTTCCTTTTAAGATGAAAACATGAGTAAACATTACCTGTTTTGCATGTTTTTTTTTTAAAAATATATATATCAACGTATTTATTTCTTTGTTGAAAAAGAAACTTAAATACTTCGTTCAAACAGAAACCGCTGCCTGGGGAAGCTTTAGCAAATAAAGAGTCTCTGTTGTGTAGAATAATCTTATCTGATTCAATTCACTTCAGTTACACTAAGATTAACGTCAATTTGATAGGGTCAAATCCAGGTTAAAGCACTCAATACAAATTCAGCACATGATTGTTTTTTAATCCAAGTCATCTACCACATCAGAGAACGGGATAAGACTTTCAGTGTTATATGACCAGAAATTCATGGAGAATCGCCAGACTAAAAAAGATGCCAAGTGGAATCTCTAGTTGTAATACGTCACACAACTGACATAGAAACAGTGTGAATGGTAAAGCAACTACATGTTTTTACAAAATTCTTAGCCCTCTAAATTCTTTAAGCCAATCAACTTTCAGTTCAAAAATCTTCACCGGCAACTGGATGGGTGATAACACCACGCACATCATCTAGGACGAAGTTGTTATCCTTGAAGTGGGCGCTTGAAAAGAATGGGTTCATGTCAAAGATTTCGTACTCTTGTGCCTGATCAATTTAAAAGTGTAATTAGTACATATTTGAAAAACTACTCGTGCTAGGAAAACCATGCAACCTACTATGCCAACATAACCTTTGTCGATTTGATTATTTTCTTAGCCAAATGTATCTTTTTTTTTTTTTGACATAATGAACAACATTTTTCTAACTTGTTTTGGAACTGCTGGCTTGGAAGATCTATTTTTGACAGATATTATAAAAAAAATCACATATTTCATCTCAGATTGTTCCACTCATGCCAAGTTAATCATTAATATTCCTTTTATGGATACTCTTATTAAGCTTGCTTATTATAAGCGGGGCAGGTTATTACTTCACAACTGAGCAGGGGTTCAATCACAAAGAAGCTGTTTAAATTGTTTTTAATCTTCATATATATAACCAAGGAGACTCGGGTAAAAACTTTCTAACCTTGTGCTGTAAGTCAGCCACCTTAATCTCAATTTGAGTTAGGTGTGGGCTACGCGATCGAGAGATGGTCCCATGGAAATGCAATATGTCTTTCACAAGTGTACGCAGGAGGTGCAAGAGCAGCTCATTGTAATCCTTTTTGTAGGTCATGTACTTCCTAAAGGTCTGTTATAGATACAAACAACACCTCAATTCAAGTCCAAAGGAACTTTTTCATATGAACATCAAAGTACACACAAAAAAAGAAAGAGTAAACGGAAGTTATATTGCACCTTCTGAAGAGCTTTCTGCACACCAAATTTCTGGGTGGAAATGAAGGAGTCCAGAAGCACACGAATTGCCATGTCAACATCCTCTTGTGACACATATCTCCGGAGATGCATCCTAGCATGTGCCTCTGCCATTCGTATCATCGACTCCAAGTGTCTCACTGCTATAGGCACCCCTTGCCCATACTAACCATTGGGGAAAGAAAATGTAGTGAATAATAAAAAAAATATAAACTGAGCATACTTATTATTTGAAGTAAAAAGGAGTATTGCTATGATATATCTAAAATGTTAGCTGAATTATATAACCTCTGTAAGAACAAGAAAAGAAAGGTGGACTGCACTAACCGATGACTTGTTACGCAGCTCCGCGTAGACATGTTGCAATTTGTTAGTGTCAGCATCATGAAGTCTTGGAAATATGTTTAGCTTAGCATATGTTATATACTTCTTCAGCATATCTTGTGACAAAATCTGATTAAATAAATATTCATTAGTAAAAGGGGGAACACACTGAATGGATAAAAACAAAATGACATGAATATTGAAGGATTGATACATCTGGATCAGTTGGTCCAGCCTCATCATTGCCATTCTGAGCCCTTTCTTCCAAATTGGAACCCTTTGGGATCGACCTAGCATGGCTATCCACTACAAACCGAGCAAGCATCTCATCTGTTACTGGATCAACTATATCCTGTAATTGGAAAAGAAATTTTAATATTACAGTTGGAAAATACCAAAGTAATTTTCCTTCCAGGTACGGATCCAAGAAATAATGTTTTATACAGCACTACTAGAGGATTGTATGCTCAAATCTGCCCTCCCATGACAATTTTAAATGCAAAAGATGGCTTCAGCAGCAAATAAATATTTTTATTTATTTATTTTATTATTCTTTTAATCTGTGGATAATTTTGTTCTTAGGTTGAGTCTCACCTTGACAACACACAGGATATCAAAACGAGATATGATCGGGTCAGTTAGCTCAACATTCTCAGTGAATGTCTTTGACGAGTCATACCTAAACATTAAATAAAATTGTTAATATAATGTCATAAGGTTTACTATCTGACGATGTAAACTTTTACGCATGTAATAATAAAATATCCATTTTGTCGAGAAATAAAAATTACCTTCCTCCAATTGGATTTGCAGCAGCAATGACACTGCATCGAGCTTGCAGAGATGTAACAATCCCAGCTTTTGATATGCTAATGCTTTGCTGTTCCATTGCTTCATGAATGCTTACCCTGTAATTTATTAAAATCAAGCACATATTGTGTTAATAACAGCATGATACCAAACAGATACCACAGTATACACCATAGTATATCGTGGCAGAAAGTTGCAATATTCCGATGATGAAATCTATTGCAGTAAATAAACAACAGAACCTAAACATTCAATATAAGTACGGAAGTATTCTTATAACCTGTCTTGATCATTCATCTTGTCAAACTCATCAATGAGGCATATTCCACGGTCTGCTAACACAAGAGCACCACCTTCTAAGGTCCACTCACGTGTCACAGGGTCCTTGTGGACTGCTGCTGTCAGTCCAACAGCTGAGGCACCTTTTCCTGTTGTATAAACAGCTCTATGCCCAGTCTTTTCTACATACCTGTCAGTAAGTTACACAAAGTAATTAGAAAGAAAACATTTCATGTGATTTGAGGAGAAAAACGTAAATAAGCATGACATGAGATAATTCTTCTCTTGCAGGCCGTACTGTCGACCTCATGTAACAATTGCTAGCTGATTTCATAATTCATTGCCATTATAAAGGCACTACTAACCATAATATTTTTTCACCTGCAAGATAACATACAGCATGAATCTACCTACAAAGATAGCAGCAAAAAATAAGCATTTTTGAAATTAGAGTCTTACTTGAGAAATTGGGATTTAGCTGTGCCTGGATCACCTAAAAGAAGGACATTTATATCTCCTCTCAGTCTATGATTTCCGGTAGAGAATTTCTCTTGACCACCAAACATAGCTAGTGCAATTGCCGTCTTTATGTCCTCGTGGCCATATATTGATGGAGCTATTGACTTGATAATCTGTCAAACAACAAAATCTTGTTTATTTACAGAAAACATTATGTTTAAACAACTTTGAGTTGAATGTGGAAACTATAAAAGTTGAAGAAACAAACCCTTTCACCAATTCTTGGATCCTTGGCCAGCTTCTCTATCTCAGCCTTGTCTTCATCAGTGAGCCTATAAGCTGAGAAGAGGTCTTGTTTTTTGGCTACATAATTTGCCTCAACAACAGTTGCAAATACAGGAAACCCATTTTTTGTATTTAGAGAAAGATCAAAATTGTTCGTGTATATCCCAGTCACTTCCTGAAAAAGAAAGAATAAGGGTAGATCAGGGGATATGACAATGTATGGATGTTACATGTCAGGGGAAAATATGTGATTTTGGCTTACAATCTCCTCGCCTGGTCGGGCACAGTCGATCAGGTCATTTAGAAGAATCACTTCTTTGTATCTCGGTAGCCTACCAGCTGGCACTGTACCAGGACTCTCTTGAAGTGATAATTTCTGATAGTTTCGGTATATGGTCTGCACACAAAAGTAGCTACACATGTGAGAATGTTATTATATTTACATAGACATAGAGGAACTTAAAGCATATCATCAAAACAACAATTGATCTCAACCATTCAAGTAACGAAGGGCAATATGGGAATTAACTAATTTTGGACTGACAACTAGCCCGCAAATCGCTATTTATGGACATCACTACCACCAACAAAACAAAACCTTTAACCCCAAACCTTGCCAGTTGAACTTGTTTAGAGTTCATATGCAATGCTAAGATAGAATATGGTTCTAGCCACAGTGATTGCCAGCCACAAGAAACACCATGAAAATGGATGACTTCACTGGCATGAAAGTCTTTGAAAAGTAACTGTACCTGTTCAACATTAATGGTGAAGGGGCCCTTCGATTGACACTCAGGGCATGAGCCAACCTTTACCTCAGAATACGAATTCTGGAAAAAGGGGCCCAGCACAGTTCCACATTTGCCACAGTCATACTTCACCTGTTGTAGCTGTGGGTATACTCCTGACCTGCGGGTAACTACACCGCCTATTCTTATCATCGTATTCAAGTGTATTTGCCTGTTCCATAAAATACTTGCACATTATTTTACAAAGAAATCTACTAATAGCCATTACTGAATTATTAGTACCTGTAAATTGAGAAAGTCATATCCTAAATTGTTAAAAAATATTTTAGAGAGCGCTCCTCAGTCTTTGTACAAAATGCCCAACTTGTTTTCCTTTTCACTAACTCTTTGAGATTTTTTTTTTTTTAAAAAGCAGCTTGGGCATTAAAAAATATATGAATAGAGCATGTGGATATCTTTACATTCAACAAGGGATATAACACATTTTTTTTTATTTTCTAGGTGATTTGTGGACCGTTAAGTTGCAAAGAAACTCATGATATTTGAGAGGAGTTATATCAAATGGCAATAGCCAGCACTCTGCACCAGTTATGCTCACTAACAGTATAGCAGCCGAATTGGTACAGGAATATTACATGAAACAAATGCTATGTTTTTAATAGCTTTACCTGATATTGCGAATCTGGTCGTAGACGGGTAGATTAGTGATACGGACATATATCTTCTGGTGAATTTTGCTATAGTTGGGATGCAGGTTGAAAATGACATTCCGTGCAACCTCCTCCATCACCTCCAGAACGGATTGCGGTGCATCAGACAGCCATATCGCAATGTTAGGATGGACATATATGAACTGCTTGTAGTCTATCTCAAGGCTACACTTGTTCGCTGCGAATACAAAAGAATAAAAGAATTAAATATTACAAAAATCAGGGTGAGAACTTTTTTTCATAACCTTCATGTTGAAACGAAAAACTAAATTTTATGATGGCTTCTTGAAAGATGCTAAGAAAACAGAAAAAAAAATAAAACTTATACTATACCCGTTGGCAACCAAGTAATACCATGCATCTTCCAATCAAATCTGTGTCAGTGACCTAAATTTATCAGCTTGTTTACAGCTTATTTATGTTATATGCATGCATCAGTCAAAACTGAGGCTCTATACATGATTATGGTAAGGGATGATATTAAAAAAAAAAAAACGACAGAAAAACTAGCACACCAGGGTGGTGGTGGATGAATAGCCATTTTATAGAAAAAGTGAATCCTTACCTAGAACCATCTCATTGATGAGCCGAACATACTCAAACTCTCCTTGCTCATTTTTGGGATTGACATAGGTCAAAAGGAACTCCTTAAATTTCTTCCCAATAAAACGGCGCACTTCATCTCTTGTGACCCATTCCCTCAGTGAACCTTGTACGCGGTACATGCTCATCTCATCCACATCATCTATCTCATCCTACACATGATACAACATAAATATGAAAGAGATTAGTGTCAGATGAAGCTGGGTGCACTAAAATTGCCAAAAACACGAACGGCAGCTGCTGTAATTAACAAACCAACACTACTTAGTATCAATATAAATTAAAAGGGTTCTCTGGGAAAGGTAAATGTGATTACATCATAGGGGTCATCATCAGTCTGATCCGTCATTGGTACATCCTCTCTCGAGTAGCCACGCTGGGATCGCCCAGGTGAGCTTGGTGTACCAGCCTCTCCATCATCATCACTCCTTGGACCGCCAGCTGGAGGTGGTCGATAGTTGGCACGGTGACGCTTGGGCCGCCTGAAGCTTGAATCATCATCAGTGTCTACAATAATAAGTCAGATTAGGCAAAAGCAAACAGAGTTATACAGATATTAGCAAGTTACACAAATAAACTTTGAAGTTCGGAACTATTTCATGTTGGTCCTAACTCCTAAGCAAAATGAATCCTTTTTGTTTGCTTGCATAAATAGACTTGGTACAAGGGGCAATTCCAAAATTCTAAGAACCTAAAGGAAACTGCACATTCTTAACTATGGCATCAAGCATATTACATATACTGTGGCTCTAAGTAGGTCCTTGCAAGAAACAAATCCAATCTCTAAAGCATGATAAATAAACATTTACCCTGGTCAAGCATCTGGGGCAGCTTCCTGGTACCACCTGTGACCCCAGTACGAATGTCTCTCGTATCGAGCTCAACCTCAGCTGCACGCCTGTCAGCCATGATTTGATCCATGTCTCGCTCATCTTCTAATGAGTCATCTAAACCCACTGATTCATATTGATCTTGTTCATCCAATCGCCGGTAATCACTTTATCAAGCATGCAGAGAAGAAGTTCAGAAACATTTTTCAACTCAGGCAAGGATAAATATGAAAAGTAAACACCGATATAAAATTTTGATAGTATAACTCACTCGAGGTAGTTATCATTGTAGAGATCTTCCCCTTCTTCGTCCTCTCCGTCAGCTGGCATGCCAGCAGCCATATCATCGGCCACATCATCAACAATATTCGGATCTTCTGCTGCCTCCTCATCAGAGTAGGACTCGGTGGTGCGCGTCGGAGGCAGCCGGTCGGTGCTGAATCCAGCTGAGGCCGGGGAGACGGGACTTGACGGATTGTTGTCTGAATCATCCTACAGAAAAAGAGAATTGAATTAGAAGTCGAGATTAACAAAGGCGAATACAGTTATTCCTGTTAGATCTGAACCATTTTTTTTTATAAAAATTTGGAGTACGGAGTTGGTAGTAGTATGAGCAATTTCTAGCTTTCAAATTAGAAAAAAGGGTTGAAAATTTGAAATAGAAAGCATATAGAGCTCAAAAGAGATGCCAGAAAAAGAAATTAAGGTCGAATTTTGCTATGGTACTCGCTTCTTCTGCGGTTCTGGAATGAGATCTAGGGTTTAGTGGGAGGGAGGAAGGTTGAAGGAACAAAGGAGAGAAAAGGAGAGGGACAGGGAGAGGGAAGCATTTACCATGGTAACGCACTGGGGCTTGCTGCTTCTCTTTCTTCGATTTCTGGTTTTCCTTTGTTATTTTCTATTTTGCATCTGGTGGCCTGTATTACTGTCGTAGTAAAGCACTAACGCGGGGGTGATATTGGCGGGAAATTTTGGCGCCAGAGCTCCGTGGCATCACTGGCACCGAACAGTACTGTTCCGTTCCGGATAACGAAACAGAAATGGTGTTTCGATTTCGTTCCGTTGCATATCAGTTCCGAGTCCATTTTACATTGCAATTTCCCATTTCGGCGTTCCGCGGACAAAAACGTAGTTCCGTTTCTAAAAATGAAACCCCTATGCCATTCCATTTTCGTTCCTTTTGAGCGGAATGGAACGGAAAACGTGCGAAACCGCACGTTATTGGCATCTCTACCAAGCGTGTGTGCATTGCACGTGAGTGGTGTCACTTTCTGTGGACTGCAGCCTGCAGATGAAAAACCCTAGATCTTTATAGGCTTGTTGGCCTGTTATCTTCTAGGCCCGGATGGTCTTGTGTTCTTGTAGCAAGGAGCATACTGAAATATGGGCTCTTTTATATGTACTTCTTTAAGGACAATTGACAAAAAGAACCAATTCCTACAAAGATTATTTGTGTAACTTTTTTTTTACATTGTATTTAATTATTTATTTAGTGAAAATTTTAAACCTTCTGTAATTATAAAGGTTACGAAAAATTTTATAATATCACAGCTTTGATAATTTCGCAACTTGAAAAAAAAAATATGTATATGTAACATGCTGAAAATGCTTTTTGGTAACGTACATTGTAAAAAAAAAAAAGATCAATTCATAATTTTGTACTAACATATTTTTCTACAAGTAGATCATATTTGAAGTGTAACGGTCAATTTTAACGATTTTATAACTTACAAATAACTTAAGATGCTATAGATTGATATATGAATTTAAGTGGTGTTAATTTATAAATAAATATTTTCATTTTAAGTGGTGTTAATTATTTCCGAAAATACTTTATAGTAGTTGAAGAACAAACGTCAATTTATTATTTGTTGATTTTTTTTTTACATCGAATAATGTATTTTCTTTTTTTAAAAAAAAAACTTGAATAATGTAGTGATTTGATATAAAGAAAATAAGGAGTTCGGTGGGAATTAGTGAATTGCAATCTTACCGTATTGTGGTGTCATGACAAATATGGTCGTGTTTGGCACCGTATCGTGTCGTGTTAATGCAGGTCGAATTTGAAATCATGTCGTGTCACGTCGTGCTAAGTAGAAGAAAAGGTCGATACGCCACATAAATTGACAAGCCACTGTTGACGCTCCGTGTTGACACGATACAACACACCTATGTCAATCGTGTCGAACCGTGTCAACATTTTATTTTTCTTTTTTTCTAAAAATAGTTAAATATATTTTAAAATTAGAGAAAAACTAGAAAAATTATATTAAATTTTATAAATCGGTTATATAATTTACAAAAAATAATATGATAATAATTCATGATGATACAATATAGTAATTAATTAACTAGATAATAAAATATGAATTACATAATATTATTAATTACTTGGAAATTTTTAATTACAGTTTCTGTATGATATTTTTTCCTTAAAATTCAAATCATCCTTAGTTTTTATAATAAATTAATATTGTTGTCCCTAATTTAAAGGCCTAGAGGGGGGTGAATAGGCACAAAAGCAAAGTTCTAAACCGGTATGGTCAATATTTGGTTCAATTCAAACTTGGTCTAACAAAAACAATCAAAGCACAAGCAATTCACAATGCAAGAAAAATAAAGAGAGAGGAAAAGAGGTGACACGCGATATATTACGGAGTTCCGACCCGCTAGGAAGTGCTAGCCTTAGTCGTACGTCTCCGGGAGTTCCGCAACCTCGAAATGGGCGCGCTCCGTTCAATTCCACAACGAACAGGACTACAAATTCGAACCAAATCACCTTGTTACAATCACTCTCAAGGTGGATTGGCCTAACTCAATTAAACAAGCTCAAACACTCAAAGGATTGAGGCTCTAACCAAATCACTCAACAAATCTAGCAATTAACACTAAGAAGAGATGTTAGTTTTAAGGGTTTCAGTGTTGTTTTGCAAATCAGCAAATCGAGAGAAAATGTTTAACCAACAAATATTTCTACAATATTTTTAAAATTTAAAATTTAAAATAAAATAAAATTGTGTTCTGTCGTGTTAAATCTTGTCAGTCTTTTGAAAATACTAACACAACACGATTTTAACACGACACGCCAACACAGTCGTGTCGTGTTAAATCCGTACATGTGACGTGTCGTATCGTGAAAATACAAATGTATACGTGTCAACACACCTAACACTGCCACAATTTATAATTCAACACAATTTATAATTCAACAGTGGGAATCACGGAATCTCCAATAAATATGAAAGCCTCAATGCCACCAAGCCGGACAAAAACATTCTCCTATTATATCATTTCATTATTCTCCATTCTCGGGAGAGTGTTACTCGTACTAAGGAACATGGGAGGTTAGGGATTACCAACCTAAAAAATATGAACTATGCTTTGTTAGGTAAATGGTGGTGGAGAATAAAAGATCCGAATTATCATGGTTGGTGGAAAGATATAATTACCTATAAATATGACAGCACCACGGATAGAAAGAAATGGTCTCTATTTTGGAGCTCTTTAAAAAAAATAGAACAAATAGTTAAGATAAACTGCTCTTTTGAAGTAGGTAATGGTAATTCAGTACAATTTTGGATAGATAAGTGGTGTGGAGATATTCCCATAAACATTTTATTTCCATCTCTTTATAATATTTGCACAAACAAGTTAATCACAGTTGCCTCTGTCCTGAACAATCATATGAAATCCTTGCAATTTAGGAGGCAACTAAGCTACTCACATATGCTAGATTTTGATTCTTTGAGATATATGATAAGCTCTTACTTTCCTTTATCTGATAGAAATGACAATATTAGATGGATGAGCAAAGATAAAGAATATTTTTCCACGAGATCCTTATACCTGTGGCTTGATCATCGAGGGGTAACAAGTGATTGGGGCATGATTATTTGGAAAACAAAGGTTCCTTAAAAAATTAAAATCTTTTTATGGTTACTGAGCAAAAGAAGATTATTAACAAAAGATAACTTAGCATATCGAGGATGGATAGGGGACACTTCATGTGTTTATTGTCCGAGTTTGGAGACAATAGATCATCTTTTTTTCAGATGCCCTAATAATAGATTGATATGGTTATGGTTCCTGAAACAGTTTGATTGTAACGTTGAATCTTATTTTCTTGAAGATTTATTACAATATAATAACTCTTTACATATATCTCTCTTAGATGCTTTCCAAATTTGTTGTGGTGCAATATTTTGGATTCTGTGGAATAATAGAAATAAGATATGCTTTAAGTCAGATAAGCACCATACTTATAGATATACTGCTTCTCTAATCAAATCATTGCTTAATCGTTGGTCAGTTCTGTGGAAACCTGCATTGAAGGAGCAAGTTTGTGGGATGATCCCTGATGTCAATGAGCTTCCTCTTCAATTGGATCAAGCTTGATAAAAGATGGATGGGAGGCGACATCTATGCAAGAAGGGGTGTCGAAAAATAAAAAATGTTGCTAATATTTGGCCTATTTATGTTGTTATATCTTAAGACTCTATTTGTGTTATATGATTGTTCTTTTTGACTGTATGAGGTTGTTGGATCAAGTGCTAAGGGTAGGGGATAATAAAAAGGAGGCATTGGTACCATATACTAGTACCGTGCAACTTGGGATAGAGTTATTCTATTAAACTCTACTATATTTTGTAGTAAGACTTTGTATGTTTTTTAACTTTCTTTAATGAAAGTGGTAGAGCACTAAAAGCTCTACTTGTTTCAAAAAAAAAAAAAAAAAAATTATTCTCCATTCTCCAATCACCACAGACAATTTCGCATTCCAATGCCTCAATAATAAACTCATAAGTTCACCTCTCACTGAAACAACCGCACACAGACACTCGCAGAGTCCCTTGATTCTCTTTGAGAAAAACCTTTTTAGAGCGAGCGAGGTTTCAATTCATCAATGGCGAATCCGATGCTGTGTTCTCAGGAATACCTGGAGAGCGCGCCCGTAAAGGAGGCTTGTTCTCTAGTGGCGGAGCTATGTCGCCTCTTTTATCCTCAGGGTTGGGTTACGGGGACCGGCGGTAGCATCACCGTCAAGGTTCACGACGATTCCATTCCCAAATCAGACCAGCTCATCGTCACGTCCCCTTCAGGTATTCTACTTTTTCTTTTTTCGCTCCCACCCTATGGCAATGCTCTTTGCTCATGTCGTCTGTTATCAGGGGTCCAGAAGGAGCGGATGGAGCCGGAAGACATGTATGTGCTGTCAGGAGAGGGTGATATGCTCATCGAACCTTCTCAGAAACCATACCCGCATAAGCCCCTCAAGTGTACAGACTGTGGCCCTCTTTTCATGAAGGTGATTACTATGTCTATCAGTGGGAGTGTGTGCTTCCGGGTGTGGTTCACCCCTTAAAAGTGAAAACACATGAGTTTATTTTTCCTTTTTTAGTTCCCCCTTGCAATTGATGACAATAATCAGGTAAAGTTGTAATCTGAAATAAACCCAACGAAATAAGATACTAATCAAGCAGTGTATAACTGTTCAATCTTGCATGTTTGTCTAGCATAGTACTACTGGCACTCAAAAAGTATTTGTTTTTTTTTAATCAGTAGTCACTTGTTTTTGAGTAATGTAGGGCCATACTAAACTATTCTGCCTCTGCAGGCTTACAAGATGCGTGGTGCTGGAGCAGTTATACACAGTCATGGCATGGAATCATGCATTGTCACCATGATGAATCCCTCTGCCAAGGAGTTCAAGGTAAATTGATTAATCGACCACCATGTAAAATGCTTCTTTTGTTCTTTTTTGCCTCTTTGTACAAAATGTATTGTCATATTTACTTTTGTTTGGATGCCATTCCATGCTGTACATATTTAACTCCATTTTGAAAGATCTTGAAAGTTTTTGTAAATGGACTTCTTAGATGACACATATGGAGATGATTAAAGGAATTAAGGGGCATGGCTATCGTGATGAGCTGGTAGTTCCTATAATCGAGAATCAACCACAGGAGTCTCAGCTCACTGATTCCTTTGCAGAAGCAGTATGTAGTTATTTCTATATGATTTTTTTTCTTCTGTGATGCATCTGTGTGTATCATAACTTCATTTTTATATTCCTTAGATAAGTGTGATGACACACTATTGTATTTTCTGTACTACTTCTGTTGTTATTTTGGGGGTGCTGGAGGATAAGCTAGAGAATTTCACTCTATGGATTTAAGTATAACCCAATCATCATTTGGATCTATTGAGTTTTGCTGTAGCAACTTTGTCAGCTTGTCTATCTCTGCTATTTCTGTCCCTTCCTTCAATTCTGTTTGAAATATGAGTTATCCTTAATCTATGTATCTACAACAAACAAGAGAATTTTCCTTGGCGTGGAAAGTTTTCAATTGATTATGTTGACTGCAAGATGACATGCGATCAAACTGTGTACAAATAAGAGTCTGAGTTAAAATGGGTAACTATTGAAATCCAAATGGCAAGTGAATGATGCTACAGGCCATTTAGATAATCCGTCCACCATCTTTTCGTAACGATTAGTGTTAGCATATATCCACAAATTTATGTTATTGTCGAGATTTTGAGTTTACTGCCATTTGGATCTTTAACATGAGCTTGAAATTACATGAACAGATTGAGGCATATCCCAAAGCTACCGCTGTTCTTGTCAGGAATCATGGAATTTTTGTGTGGGGCGACACTTGGATTTCTGCCAAAACACAAGTATCTTCTCTTTCCCTGCAAAGCTCAATATCTAGCAGCGATACTTTCATATTACTGATAATTCCTTTTCCCTCACCAGGCAGAGTGTTATCACTATCTCTTTGATGCTGCGATAAGACTGTACCAGCTGGGCATCGATTGGACAACCCCTGAGCATGGCCCTTTAAGTGTTCCCAGGGCAATTCAGCAAACACCTGCAACAGGAGGTTTGGGAAACAACAATTATGTCATTGAATCATCAAGAGTTAGTTCTTTGCTTCTCTAGTTAGATCTTAGACCATGTTTTTATTTTGGAGTTCAATTGATCAAGTCCGGTATGAACTAATATTTGCTCCAGCAAGAACCAAAACTGCACTATTTGACTTGATGCTCGTCTATAGTATTTGTGTTTTTTACACTATCTTTATTCCTCTTTTGTCACCTACCCTCTTTCAATAATTTTATTACCTTCTAATAAGACATAAATTGCTTTGTATGCAGAAGTGCATAGTGCTAGACATAGAAGGAACAACAACTCCCATATCTTTTGTGACTGACATATTGTTCCCTTATGCACGTGATAATGTGCGCAAACACCTCCTCTCCACTTTTGATAAGGAGGAAACCAAAGCAGATATCGAGTTAATACGTGGTCAGGTGCATTTTTCTTGTCTTCTAAAAAAACTCAGTAAATCCCTACCTTCAATAGTTTTTATATCTACAAAGGACCGTAAAACTTATAGGTGCACAAAAATTGGATGTGAGATCACTATCCTTTGTTTATCATAGTGGTGATTGTTTTTGTTTAATGGGGATGTTAAGTCTTGTCAGTAGGATGTAAGTTGTAGAGAAAAATATAAGGTGGTTTTTCATTAATAGGCTCGTAGCATTTTTAAGCATTTTCTTATGATTTTATACCTGACTAACATGTAAAATTTAATTGTAGGTCGAAGAGGATTGTAAGAATGGTGTTGCTGGAGCAGTGCCAATTCCAGCTGAAAATAGCGGGAGAGATTGTGTTGTTGATGCTATTGTTACCAATGTGGAAGCAATGATAAAAGCTGACCGAAAGATCACATCTCTTAAGCAATTACAGGTACATGCCACTTGCTGTCGCTGTTGCAAGTTCTAAATACTAAACATAAAAAAAAGGATGGTTTTAGGTGATATTAGACTTCTGCATCTGGCGCTATCTGCTTGGTAAAAACTGACAGTATCATGATACTGTCATGTCGGAAGCACCAGTTGGGTTTAGCCAATGAACGTGTAACAGCTAGGAAAAGATGGAAAAACTGTTTGCCACTGGATTAATAGAAGTTGGTATGGCCTTCTGTTTTGTAGGTCTGAGATTTTCCAAGTTACCAACTTACAATAGATCTGTGACGCAACATTATCATATCTTGCACAACCTTTCTAGAATGTTTTAAGCAAAGTACTTTGCTGTTTTCTCAGATCACCTATTTGATATACATTTATTTATTTTTATATTCAGGGGCATATATGGAGAACAGGATTTGAGTCCAAGGAGCTGCAAGGAATTGTTTTTGAGGATGTTCCAGGTGTACTAAAGAAATGGCATTCTGAGGGAAAAAAGGTATTTGCATTCTCTAGCTATCATGTTTGTGTGTCTGAAGTGACTTATTTGGGCAGCTATCTGATTAAAGTAGGTGTAAAACTGTGTGTGTGTGTGTGTGAGAGAGTGAGAGAGAGAGAGAGAGAGAGAGAGAGAGAGAAGAGAAGCAGCAAAACTGAGCAACTGAGGAGATGATAGGTTTAGGTTTGGAGCAGGCCTGGTTGCACTGAGCACTACTGCACTAGTGTCTGGATGGGGTTTGAGGGACCCAAGGGGGTCTGTGCTTTTGGCTCAATTGTGACTTAAATATTTGGATCTGAGCTGGAATTTAATCCCAGCCCAAGTGTGATCCTGTCCAATTGTGTCCATTTATTGTCAAAGTTTGTTTTCTGCAGGCCACCGTGCCTAATTAGCAGGCCTGCTTCTATGGCATATGACCCTCAAGTATTAAAACCTGCGGCTTGCCAAAATTTCAGATGGTATACCAAAAAAGTGCTGATTTATGATAAAGTTGAAGAAAAACATTTAGCCTTGTAAATTAAAATGGAGATAAACACTAATAAACAGTGGGTAAAGTATGGAAGTCCCTGGCCTCTAATATTTCTTCTTCTTATACAAATTGTCATTCATTAATGATTTAAGGTTTACATATACTCAAGTGGAAGTAGAGAAGCACAGAGGCTTTTATTTGGGAACACTTCCTATGGAGATCTCAGGAGATATCTTTGTGGTTTTTTCGACACAACAGTTGGGTATGCTTTCTCATACTCTTTTGAAAATAAAGATTTGCAGCCTTAAGTTTTATGTTTAACATGAGTGTCCTTGTTCTACCGATTTTTTATTGGTATTGGTTACAACCAAATCATTCAAAAAATCAGAGGGTAAAATGACATATAAAGCTGTTGAACACTACCTATATCACATTATATACATACATCTTAAAAAAATATTTTTCATCGTAAATCTTTGTCTCAGTAAGAATTTGGGCACTTGACAAATAAATCAGCAATAGGTGTATTGATTTTTTTTTTTCTTTTGCCCTCTAAAATAAAATCAAAACGATATGGAAATTATAGTTAAGTGTGGGCAAGGACTGTAAATTATAATAAGATTTGCAGCCTTAAGTTTTATGTTTAACATGAGTGTCCTTGTTCTACCAATTTTTTATTGGTATTGGTTACAACCAACTTATACAAAAAATCAGAGGGTAAAATGACATATAAATCTGTTGAACACTACCTATATCACATTATATACATACATCTTAAAAAAATATTTTTCATCGTTAAATCTTTGTCTCAGTAAGAATTTGGGCACTTGACAAAATAAATTAGCAATAGGTGTATTGATTTTTTTTTTCTTTTTCCCCTCTAAAATAAAATCAAAACGATATGGAAATTATAATAAGTGTGGGCAAGGACTGTAAATTGAATTTAATGATTCGCATGTGGAGCTCAATGTTGTTGTGGCAGTGGCAATGGCAAGGGATACTCCCTTGCCACTATATCTTGCCACCGCCTCATGTGAACAGATTAAACATGAGAGGTCCCTTGCCACTATCTCTCATGTTTAATCTGTTCTGATTTAGGTTCCAGCATGTATAATTATCGTCATTGATGTTCTAAATATACGCAGTAACAAAAAGGAGACTCGTAGTTATTTGGAGATAGCACAATCTCTTGGAGTGGACAGTGAGTCCCAAATTCTTTTTGTGACTGATGTTTACCAAGAATCTGTGGCTGCAAAGGCTGCTGGTAAGTAATAGTTTATTCTTAACTTAAATCCAGAACTAGTTTAGTTGTCCCAACCTTGTGCTTACGAGAAAAGAGATGAATGTTAAAATAACAAAGTGTTAGAGTTGTTTACAAAATAATTGAGACAAACACTGTAATTGAACTGGTATGCTCTTTGCAAGGGGCTTGGGTGAACCAATCCCACCTTCAGGAATTGAATAGAATATTCTAGCAGCAGAATTTTCTCAATTTTTTTTAATTTGTTGCTATATTTTATCCGACGAGAGACAATCGTCTCTTTGGATTTCAAATGTTGGACCTGGATGCTCTTTTTATGTATATTCTAGCTCAAAGGTAAATATTGCAGGAATTTAAAAACAGGCACAACTGTATTATTTTTCTTACTGCTATATGGCCTTTGAAGGTTTAAGCAATATAATATAATAGCGGGTCGATCCTTATATTTTCAGGGTATGAAGTCTTAATCTCAATTCGTCCTGGCAATGCGCCTCTTCCTTCCGACCATGGATTTAGGACAATCACATCATTTGTTGAGATATGAATCAACTTGGGCATTCCTGATTAGCGAAGTTTCCCCATGTGCGTCTGTTTGGCCATGACATAACATAATTCCGAAGTCTTTGGGAATAAATAAGTTGTGACCATGTGATGAATTGTACCGGTAAAGTGGATTTAGAATGCCAAGTTGCAACAACTGGCGACACTGTGTGGTGTATTTATGAATTCTTGCTAGAGATGCAGTCTAACCTAGGCTACCTAAAAGATTCACCCGAGGTTAATTCATGTTTATTGTGTGTTATGCTCCTAAGAAGGTTCACGGTGGAGACTTATCTAGCAAAGTTGGACCTTAGCTGAATGTTGTAGTAACTTTGATGTTATACAGGATTGAGAGCAATGTTAAGAATAAAAGGAGGTTTCGTTTTTTGAGAACCTATGAACGGACAAATGTTGGTATAAAAAAAATAATTTGGAAGAGGTTACAGTAGACCTACAGCCTACTTTCACAAACATACAAGTCCGTTAGGTATTCAATTTAGATTGTTGAGTTGGGAGTAATTCTGAAAATTGTCTAGTCGGGAGGGCTAACGAGTATAATATATTACAAGCCTTTGAAGAGAGAAATTTATACAAACTCTTACCTACGAATAGTAACACTGAAAATCTCAGCACAAATAAAAACATTCAAATGCAGATTATTCAATCTTGCCACATTATGCACAAATAAAAACAGCTACTGCAACAGCTCCGTCATATGACTTATAATGTGATCAATAAGGGAATGATAACTTGGTGGGCTCTCTCTCTCAAAAAAAAAAAAAAAAAAAACTTGGTGGGCCACCTGGTGCCGGCTTACCTATCATTTTTGTCCACTTAGCCTCTATTTGGATGCGTTGAGAAGTAGGAAGAAAGAAAGAAGGAAAAAAAAATTATAAACAATTCAAACTCTTCATAAAGTTACACACTTCTCAATACTTCTTCCCACTTCTTCCCTTCTTTCCACACCTATCCAAACGGAGCCTTAGCAAAGAAAGAAACCTTGACAATTATCCAAACCAAAACTAATAACCAACAATAATTTAAGGTACAGTTATGTAATTAGCCGTAATTATAACTAATTTCAAATTTTCATAGTGACATAAATCTAATTAATCCATAATTTAATTAACTAACTAAAGAAGGTATCCTTTCTATATAATACTTGTAAAAATTATTTAACATTTCAATCTAAGTATCTGGAAAACGCACAATGCCGTTGTATTTGAGGATAAGAGGATAACGATACAAGAAACTATCCGCAGGACGATCCAAGATATTGGAGCTTGGATAGCTAATTGTTAATATTTTCTTTAGTACTGGATTGATGTAATTAGGTTTTTGTATAGCTTTCTTTGATTTGTTTTTTCTTCCTATACTTGTATGAATACTCTTCGTTCAATGAAATTGTATTTGTAGGCGAGATTTTTTCTCCCTACCTTCCAAAAAAAAAAAAAAAAATTCAATCTAAGTTAAGTGGTTGACCAGCTCTAATTAATGGAGGGATTACGCTATTCTAAAATATGGTGGTCGACCAGCTCTAATTAATGGAGGTATTACGCTATTCTAAAAATTTCAATCTAATATAAGTGGTTGACCAGCTATTCTAAAATATGCAGCAACAACCTCAACACCTACAAGCGCCTTTGTATAAACCAACCATCGGTACCTCATCTTTCTGTCATAACGCAAACATTCCACACGGACAAATGGACTGCACCTTAATCGAAAACCTAAGCCTGTCCTACATCAGTAGTTTTGCTCTTAGATGTGCCGTTGACCTTGACATCTCGGGCCGCATACAAGCATACGGCCGTCCCATTCCCTTGAATGAACTCGCTCGTTCCATCCCTATCCCGCCTGAGAAGGACTTGATGCTTGGCCGCCTCATGACACTACTTGTTCATCAAGGTGTCTTTGGGCAATCTCAAGATGGTTACCAGCTCACGCCAGCCTCTGAGCTCCTTCTAACCGATGGTTCCAATTTGGGCGCCTACGTGCGTCTCTTTACCCAATCACAATCCACCAAAGGTTGGAACCGGCTGAGCGAAGTGTTCAAGGATACTGGCAATTGCACTTTGTTCGAGAAAATGCATGACGGTAAAAAGGCTTGGGAAATTGTAAAGGAAATACCAGAGTATGGTAAATCTCTCTCTCTCTCTGGATTGCTTAAGAGTGAACACACAAGCACACACAGTTAATTTGAAAAAATTATATTGACAAAAAAAGTAAAATAAAGAGAAAAACACCGGCACTCTCAAAAAGCTAATTCCTTCCCATCCAAAAAGTTAATTAATTGGAAGTATTAATTAAAAGTACCAGTTTTTTTATTTATACCATTATCAAATTGTGTAAATTAGATATATATGTCATTATCTTATTCTTAAAATGATTAAATACTAAAAATCCTTAAATCTCTTATTATTTTTTAAAAATTTTCAAATTGTCCTTTTAATAAACCCTAAAAATTACGGTGAAAAAAACACGGAAATTTTCCAAATGCTACCACTAAAAATTTCCTTTCATTTACTTGCAGAATGCATAACGGTAAGTCATATTAATAATATATTATTTGCTTATATCACGATTAATAATTTCATTGACTCGAAAGTACTTCTAGTTCTTATTTTCTTTAGTTTTTATGTCACGATTGCAAAAAGGTCACATACATGAAATGATTATATTATTTGCTTATGTCAGTTAATAATTTATTTTAGTCTTGTTCAGACCTCATGTTCGAGTGGATTGAAATAAATATAGTAGCTTGACCTTGGATTGAAATACACACATCCACAAACGTCCTTAGAAATTGTTCTATATCAAAATACATGACATTTTTCTAATTTCAATATTTTGTAGTACTGGCATAAAACTAATTTGTCATTTATTAAATTTAATAATACATTAGATTATGCCAATTACGTACAAAAGCAATTATGTGCATGAATTTATACAGGGATTAAATTGTACCCAATATTTATCTTTGGAATTCCCCAAACTAGGCAACACCTTCAACGAGGCAATGGCAAGCCAGAGTAACTCAATAACGAGAGGATTAGTTGCAAGATGTTCAAATATATTCGATGGCTTAAATAGTCTGGTAGATGTTGGCGGTGGCACCGGAACTACAGTCAAAATAATAGCTGACATTGTTTGACCTTCCACATGTCGTTAAAAGCGTATTGAAAAGCGACTCCTTTGATGTGATCGGAGGAGATATGTTTGAAAAGATACCACCAGCTGATGCTATTTTTCTCAAGGTTCTCTCCATCTTAAAACACATGATTGAGCTAAATATTGTCCATCACTTTGTTCGAGAAAATGCATGACGGTAAAAAGGCTTGGGAAATTGTAAAAGAAATACCAGAGTATGGCAAATCTCTCTCTCTCCGGATTGCTTAAGAGTGAACACACAAGCACACACAGTTAATTTGGAAAAATTATATTGACAAAAAAAAGTAAAATAAAGGGAGGAACACCGGGCACTCTCAAAAAGCTAATTCCTTCCCATCCAATATTTATTTCATCTCAATGGTTCCGTTTGGATGGTGTGAAAATAAGAAGAATAAGAAAAGAAGTATTGGAAAGTGTGTAACTTTACGAAGAGTTTGAATTGTTTATAATAAATTTACTCTCTTATTCTCTTATTTCCTAATTTCTAGAACTCATCCAAACGAAACCAATAGTAAAAAATAACACATATTACAAAGAGAAAAAAAATCACTTGTACGCTGCTAAGACAGCACCTTTTTCCTTCTTATTCTTGTGCTCCACTATTTCCCAATACAATCCGCGTATTCCTTTTTCTAGCTGCCCTTGTTTGGTTGTTAGGCTTGGTAGCCCGGGTATTATGCTTCCTTCATTCACTCACAAATTAGGTTACTTACGTCTATGCCTTTTAATAAAAACAAGTGTGTGACATTCGAACAGCTAGCTCCCACGTTCTCATGGTCATGGATTGACTTATCTATGTCCTATCTCTCTGCCTTCATCTCACTGATCACTATTTCTAAAAATAAAAAATATAATTTCAGATTACAATATCTATATTTCTATATTATTTGGTGAACCGGATCTCCTAACATATATTCACAGGCACAATATATATAGTAATTGGAAGTATTACTTAAATACTGGTTTTTTTTATTTATACCATTATCAAATTGTGTAAATTAGATATATATATGTCATTATTTTATTCCTAAAATGATTAAATAGTGAAAATGCCATCCCGAAATCTCTCATTATTTAAAAAAAAATTCAAATTGCCCTTTTAATAAAACCTAAAAATTACGGTGAAAAAAAACACGAAAAATTTCCAAATGCTACCACTAAAAATTTCCTTTCATTTACTTGCATAATGCATAACGATAAGTCAGATTAATAATTTATTATTTGCTTATGCCACGATTAATAATTTCATTGACTCGAAAGTACTTCTAGTTCTTATTTTCTTTAGTTTTATGTCACGACTGCAAAAGGCCAAAGACAAGAAACGATTATATTATTTGCTTATGTCAGTTAATAATTTATTTTAGTCTTGTTCAGACCTCATGTTCGAATGGATTGAAATAAATATAGTAGCTTGACCTTGGATTGCAATACACACATCCACAAACATCCTTAGAAATCATTCTATATCAAAATACATGTCATTTTTCTAATTTCAATATTTTGTAGTACTGACATAAAACTAATTTGTCATTTATTAAATTTAATAATACATTAGATTTATGCAAATTACGTACAAAAGCAATTATGTGCATGAATTTATACAGGGATTAAATTGTACCCAATATTTATCTTTGGAATTCCCCAAACTAGGCAACACCTTCAACGAGGCAATGGCAAGCCAGAGTAACTCAATAACGCGAGGATTAGTTGCAAGATGTTCAAATATATTTGATGGCTTAAATAGTCTGGTAGATGTTGGCGGTGGCACCGGAACTACAGTCAAAATAATAGCTGATGCAATTCCCGGACTGAAATGCACATTGTTTGACCTTCCACATGTCGTTAAAAGCGTATTGAAAAGCGACTCCTTCGATGTGATTGGAGGAGATATGTTTGAAAAGATACCACCAGCTGATGCTATTTTTCTCAAGGTTCTCTCCGTCTTAAAACACATGATTGAGCTAAATATTGTCCATCATATGTTTGTGCATTTGTGTGTTGGTATTTCCCTTGATTATTACTTGTATTTGGCATATTTATAATTATCCAGCAGAAAAAAAGGAAATTACTAAATTTACTTGAACCTCAAATATATATCCACTCGTTAATATATGTAATATGATTAATTACTGTCTCTCTACAATATATTTCTCAGAAAGTTCTACATGATTGGGACGATGAAGTTTGTGTTCGGATACTCAAGAATTGCAAAGAAGCGCTGGAATCAAGCAAAAATGGTGGCAAGGTAATTGTCGTCGACATTGTTATAGATCTTGAAAATAACGACACAAAAGCAGTCGAGACAAGCCTTCTTTATGACATTTCTATGATGTGTATACATGGAAAAGAACGTAACAAGCAGGAATGGCATGACATTATTTTTGGAGCAGGCTATTCCGGTTACAAAATATATCCAATTAAGTTGGGAGTTAACTCTGTTATGGAGCTCTATCCGTGATTCGTGAATACATATTAAATGTATGTTTGGTAGCTTGAATCTTTTATTGAGATGACAATAAAGTTGGGAGCTGGAGGAAGGGGAATGATAAAAATGGCATTGGTAATATATGTCGGTACCGTGCAACTTGAGGTAGAATTATTCAAAATGGATTGGATTGACAAAATAATTTTCTGTATAATTAGTATTTCAGTCCGAAATATTAATAGTAACCAATTTGTAAACTGTATAAACAAGTATAATTAAAAACTTTTGCTCTAAAATATAGAGGTAAATTTATCCAGGACCTCTATCAAAATCCGTATTACCGGAAGGAGTACTACTGTTATCCTTGACCCATATACAGGACCAGCTCTTTTTTTTTTTTTTGATAAATGCCCATGGGCCTGAATCATTGAAAACAAACGGTCTAATACAGAATACGTATTACAAATTTACAATACCGCCTTCATAAAATAAAAGAACCCAACTGGCCTAGTGCTACAACTATTCTGAGGACCCGACATGAAGCCAAACCCTGACCTAGAACTTACCAGAAACCAGAAAAAGCAAAAACCAGGCTAAAATAAATCAAGAATTATAAGTGCCATCGACAAATATACCATCTCAGCCATCGCTAAATACAAAGTGAACATATACAGTAAATAAGTTGAACATATAGAGTAAATAAGTTGAACATATAGACGATCTAAGTGAACACTTACAAACAAATAAGTGTTGTCATCACTTGTTCAGAAGTTTACATGCATATTCAACTTATTTTCATTGAATTTATTTGTTTGTATGTGTTCACTTAGATCGTCTATATGTTCACTTTGTTTGCTGTATACGTTCACTTTATATTTAGCGATTGCAGGAATGACAAAATTACAGATGCCAGTAATCAATTTCCAAAACCAATACAGAGAAATAGAAATAAAATAAAACATATTACAAGCACCAGGTAACTCTTTTCGAAAAAAAACTATATGGGGTCTCTTGCACACACTGAAAAAAAAAGCTCACTTCTTTTGAGAAGGAGCGCATGTTTTTTTTTTTTTTTTGTACGGTAGCTTTTAACAAATGACAGCCGTAAATAACATCCTTCTTTATGACGGTTATTTCTTAGATACTATTGTAAACGAACGTTATTCACAGTTTTTTAAATGCATATTAAAACCAGCCGTAAAGACATAAAAATTATTATTATTTTTTTCATTTGGGTGGCAGCCCAATCATATATATTTGCTAGCTAGCCATAATATCACAATTTATATATAAAAAAAAATTCTCAAATCGCATAAATTGACAAAAAAAACATAAATTCACATACAATAATATTCAAATACAAATTTGGCTAGTTAATCCAAAAGAACAATAATGTTACTCATTATGAGTACCATTAATTATCAATGGACATAGAAACTCAAAAAACAACTCTATTGTTTGGTTAATCTCCTCTTCAGAATATGGAGCATTACCATTAATTATCAATGGACATAGAAACTCAAAAAACAACTCTATCGTTTGATTAATCTCCTCTTCAGAATATGGAGCACCTTGCGGCTCCAAAACATGCATGTTAACACTTCATATTAACAAAATCCTAAATCCTAAATCAATTGGCATGAAATTAGCTAACTAATTAAGCATGATATTAAACCCTAAATTCTAATATTAAACCAACTAATTAAGTAAGAGCATATGACTTTGTTTAAATGATGAACAACAACAGATAATGAACAAAGTGATTTAATATGATAATTTAGATAATGAACAGATAATGCAAGTCATTGACATGCATCACTATCATATAAGTTCAGATCTCGGTGAAAAGTGTTTAGATCATGTTACAGGGTACACTCCGGCAGAACCCACTAACAGCAAGGAAATAGAATCCAAACCCAATAGGATATCACTTTTACTAACTAAAACAGATAGAAGTGCTTTGTTTACGGAAGTTAATTTACTGATAGAAGTGAATTAACTTCTGTGAATTTAGTGATAAAATGTTTCGTTTCAAAACCTAAAATAGATAACCATCCAATGTCATTGTAAGGGGTCAGAATTTTTTGAATGGATCGCGTACCGTATCATTATTGACATCAATTCAATGATCACATAAAATTATTACATTGTAATTAATGGGCCAATAATAGAGTAATTTTTACATTTTTATGGATATCAAGTATGATTTTTTAATAAGAAAAATGCACATATAACACTAAAAAATTGTATGCGCAATATTTTAATAAAAAAATAGGGGACATTGTCTCCCTATTTGAACAATGTAGACCCCCACCCCACTGCGTAAAATCTAGCACGAATGATCGGGGACTTTTTATTTTTCAGAAAACGGATTTAAGTCTCAAGTTGCAACAAAAAAAGAAAAAGAAAAAAGTTCGTCTAAAAAGAAATCCGACTGTGCCCCTTCCGATAAATTATACTATGTCAAATTCTAATAAAATTAAGTATAAATTATGAAATTGTTAGATAGTAATTTGAATAATTATAAGCGGATAAAACTTCTATTAATTTTTGGTAGCTTGCGTTACCGCCTATATCAAATATATTGAAGCAAACTTGAGAATAATAGAGCCATTTTTTTTTTTTGGAGACCTTAAAACTGAAAAAAGTAGCAACCGAAGACAAAAAATAGAAAAGTTACCATAAAAAAAGCGTATTAGCGTATCACTAAACTTTGGCGGTGCCTAATTATGTGCGTCGTACTTATTCATAGTTACTTTAGGAAAGTACAAAAATACACGACACGACAACATAAATAAGGTAGGAAAAAAAAAAAGTTAAAAGCCCAAATTCTTATTCCTCCGTCTCCTCATCTCTATTCTCAAATCTGAACCGACTCTATTCCGACCTGAACCCAACAAAACAAAACAACACTTTTATTTCTATTTATTTTCCTTCTCGCTTTACATTCGTCGAGTTGTCGCCGCCGCCGCCGTTATCATGGGTCGAAAAGACGAATCCAAACCCTCATCAAAACCCTCCGCCGCCGCCGCCGCGAAGCCTTCAAAGCTCGTCGTCTCCGCCATGCTCGCTTCCATGGACAACCCTACTAAATCCGCCAAGCCCAAGCCCTCTTCCTCCAAGCCGAAACCTAAGGCCAAGGCCGCCGCCGCCGCCTCTAATTACTTGGACGATTTCGATCTCCCTCCTTCCGACGAAGAGGAAGAAGTGCCGATTGAATTGGACGATTCGGGTGCGAAATTGGTTGTTGGATCTAAACCCGCTTCGAAGGACAGAGCGGGTTTGGCCGAACACGTCCCGACGGAGAAGGATAATAAGAAGAAAGAGAGGAAGGAGGAGATGAAGGCTCATGCTGCTGAGGTGGCCAGGCAGGAGGCGTTGAAGGATGATCGGGATGCGTTCTCGGTTGTTGTCGGCGGGTCGCATGCGACTGCCGATGATGAGTCGAATAATTCGACAATGGATAATGTCAAGGACATAGTGGTGGAGAATTTCTCGGTCTCGGCCAGAGGAAAGGAACTGTTTAAGAATGCATCAGTGAAAATTTCGCATGGGAAGAGGTATGGATTGGTGGGACCCAATGGTAAGGGGAAGTCTACACTGCTCAAGCTTCTCGCCTGGCGCAAGGTATTGTTTAAGTATTTAGTTGTTTTTACAATTGTATTGTCCTGCATGATTTTGGCTGTTGTCATGTGTTCATTTGGTACCTGATGTACAAATACATCCAGATGATTAATTTGTTATAAAATATTTTGAGGTTGGGCAGTGGAAATAAACTCTAGGGATCAGAAGTCAGGAGAAATTTTCCTAAATTCTGGAATATTTTGTCTACTTAAAAAATCTGTAACTATCAGGCTCTGATTACAATCATTTTTTTTAACACAGGATTTTATTTCATTAGAATTTTTTTTATCAAAATGAACGGATTTGATGTCATTTGATTGGAATTTCCATGTTATTAGGTCCAACGAAATCTTGAGAAATCAATTCTAGTGAAATGAAATTCTGCCTGAAACCATTTTGATGAAAGCCTTAGCTAGATGTAAAAGATTGCTAATCGAAATATGATCTCATTCGTAGCTCAGAGTAAATAGATTTACCTTAAAATCTGCAAAGTTACGTGCATACATAGGAGGCAGTTTGGTGGTGTTTGGCAGTACTCTCATCGGACAACCAAAGTTCATAATCATTTGTAAATGTTTTTTTACCACAGGTCCCTGTCCCCCGCAACATAGATGTGCTTTTAGTCGAACAAGAAATAGTTGGTGATGATAGATCGGCCTTACAAGCTGTCGTGTCTGCTGATGAAGAGCTTATGAAACTTCGAGCTGAGGCGCAATCTCTCTCTGAGGCTGACGATAAGGATGCTGCTGACGAAGATGGTGACCGTCTTGCTGAAATTTACGAAAAGCTTCAGCTGAAAGGTTCAGATGCTGCAGAGGCCCTGGCCTCAAAAATCCTTGCTGGTCTAGGGTTTACGAAAGAGATGCAAGCCCGGCCCACGAAATCCTTCAGTGGTGGCTGGAGAATGCGTATTTCCCTGGCTCGTGCTCTTTTCATGCAGCCAACTTTGCTACTGTTGGACGAACCAACCAACCACCTTGATCTCCGTGCAGTGCTTTGGCTTGAGGAGTACCTCTGCCAGTGGAAGAAAACCCTGATTGTTGTATCACATGACCGTGACTTCTTGAATACAGTTTGCAATGAGATAATTCACCTTCATGACTTCAAGCTGCATGTGTACCGAGGCAACTTTGATGACTTTGAATCCGGATATGAGCAGAAGAGGCGAGAGATGAATAAAAAATATGAAACATATGAAAAACGAATTAAAGCTGCAAAAAAGAGTGGGAGCAAGGCACAGCAAGATAAGGTTAAAGGCCAAGCCCTGTCAAAAGCTGCCAGAGAGGCTGCCAAAAGCAAAGGCAAAGGGAAAGCGTCACAGGATGACGATGACCAGGCACCTCCTGAAGTGCCCCAAAAATGGAGAGATTACAGTGTTGAGTTCCACTTCCCAGAACCAACTGAGCTGACTCCACCCCTTCTACAATTGATTGAAGTCGGTTTCAGCTACCCTAACCGACCCGACTTCAAGTTGCAGAATGTTGATGTTGGCATTGATATGGGCACTCGTGTTGCCATCGTGGGGCCAAATGGTGCTGGTAAATCAACCTTGCTTAATTTACTAGCTGGTGATTTACAGCCAACTGAAGGGGAGGTGAGACGGAGCCAGAAGTTGCGAATTGGGCGGTATTCTCAACATTTTGTGGATCTCCTGACGATGGAGGAGAACCCAGTTCAGTATCTGCTGAGGTTGCACCCAGATCAAGAAGGAAGTAGTAAATCGGAGACTGTGCGTGCAAAATTGGGCAAGTTTGGTTTGCCGAGTCACAATCATTTGACTCCAATTGCAAAATTGTCAGGGGGTCAGAAGGCAAGAGTTGTGTTCACTTCTATTTCTATGTCGAAGCCACACATTTTGCTCTTGGATGAGCCAACCAACCACCTGGACATGCAGAGTATTGATGCACTCGCCGAGGCGTTGGAGGAGTTCACTGGAGGGGTTGTTTTGGTGAGCCATGACTCCAGGTTGATATCTAGGGTTTGTGATGATGAAGAGAAAAGTGAAATTTGGGTGGTTGAAGAAGGAACTGTAAGAAGATATCCAGATAGTTTCCAAGATTACAAGGAGGAACTAATGAAGGAAATAAGGGCCGAAGTAGAAGAGTAATGTGCATTAGTTCTTTATATATGTATGTTTTTGTACGAATAAGTTGACTGCCTTTTGACATTTATTGTTATTATATCATTATTTTGGTGGTATGTACTATGAATTTTGTTAGAAATTCGATTGGAGATAGAACACTTGGTGTGTTTTGTTGTAGTTTTGCATTCGGCAAATGAGTCTGTCTTTTTTTTTCCCCTTATGATTATGATTTTGTGGCGAATTATATAAAGGATATTCATACTGTCTTGTATTCTGGATGTGTGTTTGTAATAGTACAATGTAGTCTTGATCTAAAAATTCCTGGACTCCAAAGTTTGCATTGCGTGCTAAAACTCGGAAGGAAATAGGAAATTAATAAACATATTTCATCACTCAAGTATGAAAAAGGACGTACTAAAACTAGAAGAAAATAAAGGAAATTAAACATTAAACATATTTATAAAGCATAAAAAGGTAAAAGTTGAAAGGCGATAAAGAAAAACATAAAAAAAAAAAGATTCGATCCATTCGTATCTTTTTCTTATCGTTCAAACCTCTGAAATGATATATGGGTTTATTTGACAGAAAAATTGGGAAAATTGATTAATTGCGACAAATTATTGGCTCGTCATTATTAGTGAAAATTTCACAAGTTATTATTTCATAATAAGATGTCCTACTTTATTGTGCTTATTAAAAATATTAATATTCAAAATAAATTAAAAAAATGTTAAAAGCACTAAATACAAAAATATACTTCCTAAGCAAATATTAAATAAACAATTTATAAAAGTATGGACATAATTGATAAAAAAAAGGACCAACGATTTTTTTTTTTTTTTGTCCTCCGATACTGTTCCAAATTGATAAACAGTTTTTGTACTAATCCAAATTTGCGCATCTCTGACTCTCTGTGCTACTTGAAGTAGTGGTTTGTGTACGAACCCCAATGTACCTAGACGTAGACATCACTGTGCACACTTTACACTATTCTATCTATTCGGTCTCTTCTGTTCGGAGATTTTTCGAGCTTCTACTTCGAAGATTTAAATTATTTCCAACAGAAAAATTTTAACCCTTTTTATTCTATTCCCCTTGAGAGCTCAAATTTCACATGAGGAATCTTGCGGAGAAGGAGGCGAATGTGCCAGCCAAAAGGAATTGGAACTAGGGTTTACGGAGATAGAGACGAAGTCGGAGGCGCTTTACAGAGTCGAGAGTTTTCACATTGTCAAGAAGGTTATCGGATTCGTTCTCTTCATGCATAACCAAATCCCATTGCATGTTCTCTACTCTATTTATCTTTCTGACACACACACTCACGCACACGCTTACACATATTTTGTTGGGGAAGAAACATTTCAAATTTTGTAATTTGGTAAAATTAGTCTTTTTTATTGTGGATTACAAACTTTTATCCAAGTCAATTATCCAATTTACTCTCGATTGTGTTTCAGAGATATCAATTTTATAGCTCTGAGAGAAGACCGGAATTTTTTAATGTAGGAATTAGATTAATTAAAGTTACAATCCTAGGAAGATGCTCCTGGAAGTTACCAAAATAGAAATGAAGTTCTTGATTTTCGTGCGGACAATACTCACCCTTTGGCAGCGATTCCAACACATTAATTTGTTTATGTGGAAATTCTTCCAAATAAATTAAAATGTAGATATGGAGGAATTGTTAGTAAAGTGCATAATTTTCAAATTTGTGTTAATTACACCTAATTAACCATCTAAAACACCATATGCACATAAAAGATCTAGTGCTTAGTTAATTGACACAAGAGAATAGGAGGAAAATCAATACATCATCCAATATCGCAATTGGATGGCTCGATCCATGGCATTGATGACGGTGGCGTGCTCTCCATGCGTCTCCACCATGGTTGACGGCCGCCTCGAGTCCACCTAGAGATTAACCAAGGTCTAGTTGATTCGTGCTAGCGAATCAAAGAGAACAAAGCTAATCCAAGGTATTCTCTCTTCTTCTTTAATTAACAATTTAATTAGTGGAGAGAATATTGCTCAACTCATGAGCTAATGGAGAGAGAGAGGAGATATGGCCGGCGGCCAAAGAGGGAGAGGAATGGCGGCTAGGGTTAGGGAAGAAAGAAGTCTCAAATTTGCATCTATACATCTCTATATATAGTGCATGATCCCTACCTACCACCAACCATCTATTTACAAGAATGTCACTCCCACCTACCACTAGGGCCGGCCACAAAATGGGCTCAAATGGACCTCTTAACTCACTCAAACAAGCCTCTAATTCATTTAATTAAAAGCTACTCCAAATGCTCTTTAATCGGGCTATATATTTAATGCATATATATTGGCCCAATAAATTAATATAACTATTTATATTAAATTGAGTTGAACTAAAATAATTATTAACTAATTAATAATTATTCTAGGATTAGTTGATACATTAATTTATTTCTATATGATCCATTTGACTTAATTAATTATAACGGTATATAATCAATTAATTAACTTATCATATTTCCGCAATACGCACTATTACGAATAAATAAATAATGTATTGTCTTGGTTAAAACTCTATTTTGTGTGACCCTTTGAGGATTTATGCTATGTTGGACATGGAATTAAATCGTTATTTAATTCCAATAATCATAAGCGGTATCTAGCAACACGTTATGATTCCCAATTCGCATAAATAGTGTATTGCTACAGTATTTAAATCCCGCATAAGAGAATAAATGTATTTCCCTATTTTGATTCTTATGTCACACAATATTATTGTATAATCCAAGATAGGAATGTGTCGTTCTTGATCTAGAGATAATTGTATAAAGTTGCATGCAAACAATCTATCTCCATCAAGGAGCCCAAACAGATATCGTCACTCACTAAGCGAATTACTGAGGGACATACAGTTTTCTTGATGATTAGCTTTTCCCCGCACAATTCAAGAGAACATAAATAAAGTCCGTATAGCAGCTCTTATCGGGAATCAGCGGTAGACGATATTTATTGAACCTATTGATGAGTGGATTTTATATGCATATTCAGGTACCATTTTGTCTCCAAACTAAACCAATTGCCTTGAGTTTACATAGTTTACATAGTTTAGATGAGTTTAGGTTAGTTTAATTAGAGTTTTGTATCAAGAATGAGTTACTACCATAGTTTCTAATTTTATTGCAGATTCTGGACAAGAAATGACTTGGATGAGTCCATAAAGTTGAAGAGCTCGTTCTAAGCTTTCCAACGGATCTTGAATCACCTCCAACGGAGTTCGGATGAAGGAGATATGCACAAAATACTGACAGGACGCAGTGCTGACATTTTCCTGCGACCCGCTGAAAGTCCCAGCGGCCCGCAGACCTGGAACTGCCAGATTTAGCAGAATCGCCCGATTTGGCAATTCTATATTTGGATGGCGATTTCTACCGACTCCAGGTGCATCCAGAGCACGTCTTCAGTTATTTTCCAGCGTTTCTACACCTTCCCAAAGCCTATTAAAGACCTGTTTGAGGAGAGAACAAAGAGGAGAACAAGGAGGAGACCAAATCCAAGGTCAAAGTTAGGGTTAGATATTGATTTATTTGAGAGTTAGGTCTCAAGTCCAGATCGTGGCAGCGCCAAGCAGGTCATTTGCGACAGCAAGAGACGTGTTTGATAGGAGATTTCGATACATGCAAGAGCAATTGTTTGTAATCTTTCCTTATTTTCATTTTCTCTTGTGTTTGTATGATGTCTTTTAGTTGTTGATTGTTTGTTTTAGGGCTATGGTTGTAAACTCGAATTCTTAGTTGTTGATTGCATGTTTATTTAGTTTATTTGATATCTTTGTGTTTTATACCTTGCTTGAATTGCTTGAATTGATTATGCCATGATTATTTAAGTAGATTTGTTTACACCCGTTAAGTAGAGCTCGCTTAATTGCTAGGTGGTTAAGTCCAAATAAACTTAGATTATTAGGCATGATTCTGATTAACATGAAGGTTGTAAACTGAAAGGTTAAACCAGGACTAGTTAACGAGAGTTAAGTCCTTTCCAAGAGTGAAAACTCAAGGATTTCATAGGTTAGAAAGGTATAGACTTGTAGAAACTAGACCAAGAAACGATAGTTGAAATCTAGATTCTATACGAGGGAAATTGGGTTAATTAATTGATAACCAGACCTAAACGAGAGTTTGATCTAGGATCTTAATTAAGCCATTATTCCTGCACAATTATCAACTAAATTAAGTCAATTTGCATTCACATCGCTAATCCTAGCGGGCCGCTGAGTGAATCAGCGAGGTTGTCTATGCCCGCCAAGTAGCCAGCGACCAGTCTAATAGATCAGCGACCTAAGTTCTTTTAGCGGGCCGCTACGAGAGTCAGCGGGCCGCTGGAACTGGGACTAAGGAGAAGTGTTAGCAACCAGAAACCCTAGAATTTCTTGACTTGTTGAATACCTCTCATTAATTCTTGTTTTGACCTTGAACTAGACTTAGGATTTAGGCTCACCTGCAACCCTTAATTCATAAAAGAGTTGAACCGTCTAGCTAGTTTAGTAAAGTAAAAGACTAATATTCCAACACCGTCCCTGTGGATTCGACCCTCAAGCTGTTCTACAAACGATTAGATCGGTAGACACGAGGTTTTTATTTTGAGACTTGGTTCCCCATCGATCAAAATTGGCGCCGTTGCCGGGGACGGTTTGCTCGAATATTGGCATTTTGCTTTAGTAATTTAGCATAGACACACTTGTATCCTTGTATCTTACTTATTTTGTCTTATCTTAAAAAAAAACCAAAAAAAAATTTTCTATCACCATGTTTCCTTCTTTTCAGGTACGTGAGCAAGAGACGGAGGATAATTGGAAGGAAATCAACCACATGAATAGACAATTTAGACTTAATGCGAACATGAGTGAATTTGAGCGTGCTTTTCACACCGTGCAAAACACGATCAATAATGCATGTGGAGACAACCAGAACTTCAGCAACCTCATCGGATTCAACGAACCTTTTGACTGTCAAACAGATCGTTCGAGATTCGTATGGAGGGAACCTGAAGTACAAAACATGACTGCCAGTTTTAGCGACCCGCTGGAACCTCAACAGACAGACATGCAATTCTGATTTGAATGATTTTCCTTCTTTTGCTTTGAACAATGATGGTTTAGTGTCTCAACCATACCATAGGTCTACTTTTTTTCCTAGTTTTGATAATTTCCGATCATCTACGCAAATGTCAAGTGTTGAATCAAGGTTTGAGGAATTTATAATGAACCAAATCGAATTTAATGAGAAACTTTTGAAAGAAATGAAATCTATATCATCTTCTCTCAATACTCTCATTACTCATCATCAAAGGATGTTAGAGACTGAGAATTCTTCATATAGGCCACACAATGAACAAAACAATGAATTGGCTTTGCATAGTGATTGTGAAATTGAAAACTCTAGTTCCAAGAAGACCCAAATTTGGTTAGATACCAACAAAACTGAAAGCAAACAAGTTGAGAATAGGGAGGTACAAGAAAAATTTGATGAACCAAAGTACATACCACCTCCTCCCTATATCCCTCCAATTCCACAAAGATTGTTTAGGGTTGAAATTGTCAAATCTAATGAGTTGGAATTGAAGCATCCTCCAATTGAGAACATGAATGATGAACTTGAAGAGAAGAAAGATGGTGACACTACTCTCAAAGTCGAGGCATCCGACAACATGAATGAGAAGTTCGACCAAATCAACTTGAGCACTCTTAGAAGATATTTGGAGAAACTTGATGTGATGGAAGACAACAAACCGCAAATCAAGTATCACATCATAATTGAGGCAAGGAAGATGACATCCAAAGAAGAACACTCCAAGCATGTTTCAAAGGAACCGCTCAAACACTTTTGGGAGAACTATGATGGGTGGAGAGGGAGAAAAGTGAAGATAAGATGAGTAAATGCAAGGTGGTCAAGCTAGTGACCTAAAACAAGCGCTTCTTGGGAGGCAACCCAAAGCCCAAAAATTTCATTTTCTCTCATTTAGATTAATTTAGATTTAGTTGTTTTAGTTAGTTATAACTTATCAATTGTTGTTATTGGTTTTAGGTTTGAAGAAATGTGACAAATCAGCTTTTGGAAGCACCATTACACGAATTGTATGCAAGAGCTCAAACTTGGGGGATACATCATGAAGGAGCATACAAGCCGTTTTGCAAGTCGCACCAACCCCTATGCGAACTTCATAACCACTACAATAATTTGATGAGTTTCCTTTCCTTTCTCTCTTTTAAGTTATGTTTTCCTTGCATTGAGGACAGTGCAAAGTTTTAAACTTGGGGGAAGAGAATAGGAGTTGTATCTAGGTTTGCATCATGCATATTAGGTGTTAATTTTGTATCTGTCCCAGTATCGGCGGCCCGCTGAGTGTATCGGCGACCCGCTGAGATTTTCGGTGGGTAGCTTAAACTGGAACTGACAGGTATAATTGTGCATTTCATTTAGGAATTGTCTCTATTGCATAATAATTTCATATAGATTGCATTTAGATAAGTTAGGAAGATACTTAACAAGTTTTGATATCGTGAATTAAATGAATTATTTAGGGAGTTTTAGAAAAATTTTCGATTTGAATTGTGGGTCATCTAATTGATCAACTAGCCCCTGTGACCTTAGGAAATGAGTAGGTATTGTATCATAATCTATCTTGATTGAGACTTAAATTTGTTGATTTGATAAGTATTATGAATGACTTGACCAATTAGAAATCGGTAAACCAAGACAACCACCAATTGAATTAATTTCCAAATTTTGTCAAGATCGATTCTACCGACCCAAATGCATGTCAACTAAGGAAATAAACACTAAGTCTAGAGTCAAACAACCGCTGTTTTCAAGTTTATTAAAAGTCGAAGATGTAAATATACACCCATGTAAATAAATAAAAACACATGCAAAAAGGGGAACTAAAAAGCGTGCAATGCCATGGACATTGCGGGAAGCTATAGATTATGGTGGATAAAAGAACTTCCATAAATCATGAGTAAAAACAGAAAGGCTCATGACATAAAAAAATATTAAAAAAACGAGAAAAATCTCGAAAATAAATCCACCGTAATTTGGCTAACCTCTCCACCGCGGGAAAACCTCCTAGCCCCGGGAGAAAAGTTAAAAAGTCCAACCCAAAAACTTTAGAATAGAATGGGTGAGGAGTTGTACCCTTTTTTCCGCCTCACTTTAGTTCGATTTCCAATGCGTTTTCGAAAATCAATATAGCGGTTTAAGTACTTGAAGACTTGGCTATGAAATAAATTGATATGGCATGTTATTTGTGTTGGTAGGGTGTGAACCCGAGTCTATTTGCAAAGTCAATTGTCAAACTTTGAAAAATCAATAAGTTTAGGAATTGAACAAGGTAAGTTATGGGCAATAGTTACAAGTATCCTAAGTGTTTCACCCGTGGGGTAAGCGTGGGTCGTTTGGGACAACTCAATTCAATTTGAAAAATCATGTAAAGTTGTCTAAATATTCAATCAAATCACGATATTGATGCATGTTAATAATCTTCATAACTTGTAAGTCTCAAGTCATTGTTTTAGTTTAGAGCCAAACCATTCTTCTAAGATAAATATTTGCTTGGGGACAAGCAAAGGTTAAACTTGGGGGGATTTGATGAGTGAATTTTATATGCATATTCAGGTACCATTTTGTCTCCAAACTAAACCAATTGCCTTGAGTTTACATAGTTTAGATGAGTTTAGGTTAGTTTAATTAGAGTTTTGTATCAAGAATGAGTTACTACCATAGTTTCTAATTTTATTGCAGATTCTGGATAAGAAATGACTTAGATGAGTCCATAAAGTTGAAGAGCTCGTTCTAAGCTTTCCAACGGATCTTAAATCACCTCAAACGGAGTTCGGATGAAGGAGATATGCACAAAATACTGACAGGACGCAGTGCTGACATTTTCCTGCGACCCGTTGAAAGTCCCAGCGGCCCGCAGGCCTGGAACTGCCAGATTTAGCAGAATCGCCCGATTTGGCAATTCTATATTTGGATGGCGGTTTCTACCGACTCCAGGTGCATCCAGAGCACGTCTTCAGTTATTTTCCAGCGTTTCTACACCTTCCCAAAGCCTATTAAAGACCTGTTTGAGGAGAGAACAAAGAGGAGACCAAATCCAAGGTCAAAGTTAGGGTTAGATATTGAGTTATTTGAGAGTTAGGTCTCAAGTCCAGATCGTGGCAGCGCCAAGCAGGTCATTTGCGACAGCAAGAGACGTGTTTGATAGGAGATTTCGATACACGCAAGAGCAATTGGTTGTAATCTTTCCTTATTCTCATTTTCTCTTGTGTTTGTATGATGTCTTTTAGTTGTTGATTGTTTGTTTTAGGGCTATGGTTGTAAACTCGAATTCTTAGTTGTTGATTGCATGTTTATTTAGTTTATTTGATATCTTTGTGTTTTATACCTTGCTTGAATTGCTTGAATTGATTATGCCATGATTATTTAAGTAGATTTGTTTACACCCGTTAAGTAGAGCTCGCTTAATTGCTAGGTGGTTAAGTCCAAATAAACTTAGATTATTAGGCATGATTCTGATTAACATGAAGGTTGTAAACTGAAAGGTTAAACCAGGACTAGTTAACGAGAGTTAAGTCCTTTCCAAGAGTGAAAACTCAAGGATTTCATAGGTTAGAAAGGTATAGACTTGTAGAAACTAGACCAAGAAACGATAGTTGAAATCTAGATTCTATACGAGGGAAATTGGGTTAATTAATTGATAACCAGACCTAAACGAGAGTTTGATCTAGGATCTTAATTAAGCCATTATTCCTGCACAATTATCAACTAAATTAAGTCAATTTGCATTCACATCGCTAATCCTAGCGGGCCGCTGAGTGAATCAGCGAGGTTGTCTATGCCCGCCAAGTAGCCAGCGACCAGTCTAATAGATCAGCGACCTAAGTTCTTTTAGCGGGCCGCTACGAGAGTCAGCGGGCCGCTGGAACTGGGACTAAGGAGAAGTGTTAGCAACCAGAAACCCTAGAATTTCTTGACTTGTTGAATACCTCTCATTAATTCTTGTTTTGACCTTGAACTAGACTTAGGATTTAGGCTCACCTGCAACCCTTAATTCATAAAAGAGTTGAACCGTCTATCTAGTTTAGTAAAGTAAAAGACTAATATTCCAACACCGTCCCTGTGGATTCGACCCTCAAGCTGTTCTACAAACGATTAGATCGGTAGACACGAGGTTTTTATTTTGAGACTTGGTTCCCCATCGATCACCTATCCTCATGTGGAAAAGATAAACATCTCAAACTTAGAACCAAAATCATAATAAAATAAACAATGACACATAACACAATCCATATGTTTATTTCAATGGATCAAATCTTGTGCTATGTTCCATAACATACACATATGCAAGTAAGTTGGTAACTCTTTACCTATGATTTGTAGAACTTAATCATCACTTAACTTGCATACTAATCTTATAAGATAATTAATGTTCCTTGTTAATTATCAAGATTATGGACCATTTAGATTTATTATTGTCATTCTAAAGAATGATCCACAGAGATCTACAATTCAGATCCTCAACCTGAATGATCTGTCAATAATAAACCTAGGAACATATGATAAAATATCATCCATAACATAAACTAATATTTGAGTCATTAAATTATTGACTTCTAGGACATAACTACAACAGAAATACATTTGCATTCGTAATATTAGGGAAGAAAACATAAATAAAAAAACAGTTGCATTCATAAATATCAACACACAACTCGTTTTACTATAAAGTCCATTAGTGAGCTATAACTACATATGCGTAGCTTTGGACCATTATCAAAAAAAAAAAAAAAATGCTCACAGTAGATGACCTTAAAAAGTTTGATATATGATATAAAAGTTCTTACTTTTTGCGTAGAAGGAGATTGATGACCCTATTTGCATGTCTGATTTATATAATTATTTATATATATAGAAACTAGAATGGTTGTCATCTCAATCACAAACATATATAAGAAATATTCCTAAGTGTTACATTGAATGACTAAAGTAGTTAGGTATGCATGCTCTACTCCCTCTTTTTCCTTTCTCTGTTCCCTCTTTTTTTTTTTCTAACGTACTAAATTGAAACTCTAATATAAAAAAAAACGTACTAAATTGAAACGACTAAAGGCAGCGTGCTTCATTGGAATGACTAAAGGCAACGTGCTTGAAGGAGTAGGAATGCTGAAACTCTATCAAGACTCTTTAAATTGGCCAAAGGCTTCAAATTCAGTATACACACTTTCAACTACATTAAACTTCACTCCATAAGATGATAATTATTTCAGTGTTCGTTGAACATCTAGAAAATATACACCTCAGTTGCACTCAATTTAGTTTTTCTGAAGATGAGAGAACAACTTTCGAAGATGTCAAAACTATCATTTACAGACGACTTGGAATATCCATCAACCATTACACAATACGAATAAGTGCTCGGTATACCTTTTTCGTTGGTGCAGAATATGAGGTCAGTTTAATTCCTATTGGTGATGAAATTGCATGGCGAATGGTATATCAAACTGTTGTTTTAGAAACAAATAGATAAATACTTGAGCTAGTTGTCAATGTATATTGTCTTAATCCTACACCTGATAGAACATTTCTTTCTCTCGAAGTACCTAGACAAATTCAATGAGTGTTGCACCAATATACATGAACCAAACATGCGAATCTATGACAGGTAAATGAAAGATCATATATTTTTTATATTTTGTAAATTCTTACCAACTTTCTAACATTGATTGTTTAATTTAAAGGAATTGGATCATATGAGAATAGGAAAAATAGTTTCTTCCTAGATGTAAATTTATTATAAACAATCCAAACTCTTCACAAAATTACACACTTCCCAATACTTTTCGCCTAGGAATAGGCTATTTCTCTTATTCCTAAGCAATCCAAACGAAGCCTTAGGTAATGTCCACAAATGCGAATAGTGTTGACACAAGGATTGTCATTTGGTAGTAACGAACCGGCTTTTAGTTGATTTGAATTCTTCAAATATTTGAAATGAAATATGGTTTCTTAGAATTTTTGTTGGTTAATTGATAGTTGATATGTGTAAGATATTCACGATTTGTTTGATGCATATATGGATCTCTGTTCAATTCACATTTTCTCATAGTGCATACAGGGTATTTATAGATTTGCACAGAAATTCATGCATGCAGAGCTCATCAAAGGAGAATGTATGGTTCGCACGAGAAACCAATAACTTCATTCTTATTTTTGTAATTTCAAAGAACATCTTCCTAAATTGGTAATTTTAATTAATCCAATTCCTACATAAATTTTTTTTTTTTTTGACAAACTAGGTAGTGACTACCAAGTAAATTCCTACATAAATTTTGGAGAGAAGATCAGTGCTCCATCAAAAACGTCAACCTGTTTTGTTGGGGTCTGTATCCTCTGTCAATCTTTTGAGATTGGTAGAGGGCCAACTCTTAATCCGAGCCGTTTGATCTAATCTCGACGATTAAGATTTTTCGGATCTATCAATCTAAGTTATATACACGGAACTCCCTTAACCGTTGAAAATAGATCTAACGGTTTAGATCAAGAGTTGTCACTTTACCAATCTTAAAAGGTAGGCAGAGGATGTGATTCAGTTTTGTTGGGCTGAAACACGGTCTACGGAATCCAGTACCATCGTTTCAATCTAATCTAATAGGATTACAGGAAGATAGTACCGCATCCGCTCCCCGCTCCCGTATCCAACTATCCACGTCCGAATCAACTCGCGGAACCCATCCCTAAACCCTGTTCCCCTTCGCCTACTCCAAATCATTCTCTCGTCTTCGCCTCGCCTCCAAACTCAGACTCAAAACTCTCAGAAGGTCATTCCGATCAGAGCCTAAGACTCAGACTGAAAACTCAGAAGGTCAGTCTCCTCTCTCTCCTCTCTCTCTCTCTCTCTCTCTGGATTCAACCCCAAAAAGTCAGATTGAAAAATCGTACAATAAGCGATTGAAATTCCAAACTATGGTGGTATCTATTGTAGCAACAATGGACTACTCTGACAATTTATAAGAGCAAAGTGTTTTTTTTTTCTTTTCTTTTCCTTGAAGACTCGTGCATTACAGTAAAAAACTAAAATAGCTCTACTAATTAAGGGCATTACAACTAAAATAGATTACTGAAATTATCCGCTATTTAAACAATGAAGACTCAGTTTAAGGGCAGAACTCTCCCAGATCAATGTGTAAGTCACATCATTTACATAATTGCGCATGTTATGCCTACAATGCGATTTCATGTCTAAAATTTTATATTTTAGCTTTTTCTTAGGGGAAAAAAAATCTTGACAGTGATCATCAAGTAGCTTAATTTAAAATGTGTCGAGATTGCACAAATAATTGAATGTGAAGTGATTTCTTTTATTATAAATATTAAGATTTAGTTTTGTACTTTGTGGCAATACTCTTTTTGTGTTATAATTGACAAAAAATGTGTCATGAGATGAGGGTCACAATTTTACTGAGCACAATGCTAAATGTTTGATGAAATTTACTATATGTACTGTCTATATGTTTAAATAAATACTGTAGATGAAGCAAGTTTCATTTTCATAGTAGTAGATACAAATTGAGAAATAAAGTTAAGATGTTTATTAGAAGCAAATTTCAGGGTTCCGCTTCGAAGATTCAAATTATTTCTAACAGAAAAACTTTTAACCCTTTCTATTCTATTGCCCTCAATTGCGAGAATTCAAATTTCACATAGACAAGGCGATGGAATCTAGCGGAGAAGGAGGCGAAGGTGGCAGTCAAAAGGAATTGGAACTAGGGTTTACGGAGATAGAGACGAAGTCAGAGGCGCTTTCCAGAGCTGAGGTTTTTCACATTGTCAAGGAGGTTATCGGATTCATTCTCTTCATGCATAACCAAATCCCATTGTATGTTCTCTACTCTATTTTTATCTTTCTCACACACTCACGCACACGCTTGCACACATTTTGTAGGGGCAGAAGCATTTCAAATTTTGTAATTTGGTAAAATTATCTTTTCTTTATTGTGGATTACAAACTCTTATTCAAGTCAATTATCCAATTTACTCTGGATTGCTCTAGATGCCTCCAATTAGGACTATTTAGTTTTCACTGTACTCAAAAGTTACCCCATTATCCTTTGGTTGCTTTAGTTGTCTACTTATGCAAAGACTTTACTGTGCTAATGGCCCCTTGATCCAGTGATGAGGCATACGGATGAGAATCATGATTTTTTTGTTTAAAAAAGCTCCTGTCAGTACCATTTGAAGAGTAAAATTTAGAGGTTTATCCAAAAAGAAGGAAAAGGAAAAAAGCCTTTATTGATTGTAGATCTGACATGTCCCTTCTTAGTCAGTTGCTTCCCTTTCTGTCTTTAGATGACTCCTAGGTTTAACATTTATGCATAAATTTCTTTTATCTCAGGATTTTGCAAGACTTAGAAAATGGATTCACTTCGCTCAAGAAAGAACTTGAAATTTTGGTATGTACTTTTATATTTTTTATTGATATTCTTGTTGAAGTATATCTCAATTTTTGTGGTATTTGATATGGTTCATTGAAACAATATTTATCATTCAAGTACTCCATGCATTATGTGAGACATTGATTGCCATATGTGTAAGCTGGTTTGGCCCCCAAAAATTCCCTTTTCGTTCCTTGGCTTCCTTTGGTTTATAGCTACAGATTTTTTTTCTTTGTTAAATTGAGGCTTTCTGTGAAACTGCAGATAATAAAATCTTGATTCTATAATTACATATTTAGTTGAGATTAATATGTCAGAATGGAGGTCAAAATTTGCAGAGGTGCAATGTACAGACCATTGATCCTATACCAGCATATACCAGCTGGAGGTTAACATCTAAGTGAGTTTCAATTTTAGGTGGAATCAGGTCTGCCAGCAGAATCAAAGCTACCTGAGATAAGAAAGTACAACATGAGAAAAAAGGAGGTGAAAAATGAGATAAAAAAACATGAGAAATTAATGAAGGGAATCTCTAATCAGCTCTTTGCTTTGCAAGAAGCACTTGATAGCATCTATGCCATTGAAGAAGTTAGATTGGTAATTGGAGGCAGCCTTGTGAGGCCTCTATATGTGTACGACATGCAATTTTCTGTAGGGAAGTTTTGTTCTGGCACAGCAAAAGAGGGGGCTGTTAGCAAGGTTGCTCAAACTCTTTCTAAAAGGGTGAGCTTTTTGTCAAAGAAATTGGTTTATTCATAAATTTCAATTGATGTTCATTAAAAGCAAACTATGGTAGACTGTTGAAAACTGTCTGTCTTACATTAGAGAAATTTTGAATAAAACTGAAGCTGAAGTTTCATGATTGATCTGAAATGATGTTAATTTGGGATTTAAATGCATGATTGGTGTCCCAAGACAGATATACTACACAAAAGGACTTAGGAATTTCGGAACCTTGAGACAGGGAAACTTAAAGGCTTTATATTCAAATTTTAAGCTTTCTCCTGTTTATTTGACTTCTAAAACATCAATTTTTGGATTTTGGCAGGCTATTCGTGCTTTAGTATGCAATGGTGCTGGCAGCTCTAAACATACAGGTTAGTTCTGTGATAAATATCAATTAGCACGTCATTAGCACATCCTGATGTTAAAATTACATTTCCAACCCTTTCAAGTGTGAATTTATGATGATATTGACGAGTTCCCCTGATTATAGACATATACATGTTATTTGTTATACTTAGTTATTTTTCTAGCACAGGATTTGTAGTTTACAATTTCTAGAAATGTGCTCTCCAATTCAGACAATAACAATTGGACTGAATTTTCTTTTTCCTTTCTTTTTTGTTTCTCTTGGTGTCCACTACCAAGCTTTCGGAAAAACAAAAACAATTGGAATGAAATTTCTCTATTTTAATGCACTAGCGTGCTTGCGAATTGAGGGTAAAGTGACTCTTAACTGAGATTATATATCAAATTTGGGACTGAAATTTTGTTTCAGAGTAAAAATAGAACCCATCATTGTTTGTTAGTCTATAAGGTAGTATACTGCCCAATCTATTGTTTGTAGTGTACAAAGTCTCGTAGTCAACAGGCTAATTTGGGACTGTAGTCGAGTTTATGGAATTCTGATCCTGTCAAAAGCTAGTACAATATCAGTCACACATAATCGTGTTAAACTTGTAGAGGCACCCTTTTTTTACTGGGATATCTTCTGTATTATTTTTATTTCTTTTCTTTTTTTTTTTACCATAACGCCAATTCTGAGACGAGTGGGAAGAGGCATTCCAAATTTTTACATGAATGAATGCTACTGGTCACACCAGATCAGTGACAAAAGTGGAGTATGTGGTAGTATTCCTTCCAAGTTTTCAGTAGAAATAATTGCCTTTTTGTTTGGAACGAGCCAAACTCCATTAAGTCTAAAAAAGTCTAAAGTCTAAGCCTTTTATCCCAAACAAGTTGGGGTAGGCTAGAAATGACACCCTGATCCTGGTTATTTCTTGTATATATGGCTGAGTTTTTACGCTGGCTCGCCAAGCCTATCGCAAGCATGCGGGCTTGAACCCTGGACCTCTTAGAAGAGAGCCAAATGCTCTTACCACCTGAGCTACTAGACCACATTAAGTATTGAAAAAAAAATTTAAGTTCTATGATATGAAGTTTTGGTATTTTTATGATATTCATAGCTTTCCCTATTTTTTCATGTCATGCTTACTCTTATCTTATCAACTCTATGTTCGCACCCAAAGGACCTTCAAAGTTATTTCTCTTAATCAAGGGCCCTTCCAATTTCAATATGCCTCTTCAGTTTCTACCGAAGCGTGATCTTAGGTACAGCAAAAAGGTACACCTTTTTTTTCTCCTTTTGCTCATTTTTTCTGTTGGTTTTGTTATTGGGTTCATGTTTGATTGGTTATTCTTGCCTGAATCTGGTACTGTATGAAACCAGGTGTTTAGATACCAGACAATAATAGCTTGACTTCATTTATTCAGGCTACACAGTTTGGGTTGCACATAAAATGTAGACGTGTGGCGTCACAAAAGGGTGATGATGACAGTTTAGATATGAATGATGTGATCTGGTATGTTTTTCTGCTACTATTGCACTTAGCAACAGTTAATAAAATGGTTTTTGCATTTTTTTTCCTTTTTTGTCTTGCTCTATGTTTTGTCTGCTGCCAGTTTTTCTATTTTGAGGGTATAAATGGGCAACTTTTACAAATTGCACATCTCCAGCCAGTGATTTAGAGAATTCTTAACAGTACATATTTAGTATTACAGGGAAAGAAAATTTGTGTGTTCTTTCCTTGTACATATTTTGTCTTATTGTAGCCCTTATATTATTTATTTTGTTCTTTTTGTCCTCTTTTAGGTTTCAGTGCAGGCATGCAGTGAAGGGATTAGCTTGCAAGAAGGTAGAAGTTTGATAGCATCTGCAATCAGAAACAGAGGATTGCAGAATCGAAAACAAAGTTCCTGGTGGTTACGATAAATAATGCTGAGGGCCAGTTTATTGGCTTTTCGTTGGGAAGCTATTGCAAGTCAGCTCTTTGGATGCTCATTTTATGTGAATGTGTTTCATTACATTCTTTGCTTACCCTGTGAAAATCTGTTGAAGAATTTGGTATCACTGTGATACTTTCTCTTTTGTTGGCTGAAGATGGTGCCTCTTTTTCTGGTTCCTTAAGAAAAAGATAATTGTAAATAAACAAAACTTTTCTTGATATGTGCTCTTGTCGTAAACACTAATTTCTGCTTCAAACCCATTCCCTGCCATATTCTTCATATAGATTTTGACTTCATCTTGTATTTAGAGAGCTTAAGCTCAACTTGTTTGTATCTGATTGACACACTTAGTGGTTTTTTCTTCGTTTAATTCTTCAACAAATTCTTCATCTTGTCAGTTTGTGGTCCCTTTTTTCTGGTTTATCCGTTTATGGCGATAAGAAGTGTCTACCCAAGAGGGAAAAATAAATATGCTTATCCAAAACTTGCACCATACTATAGTAGTATCATTTCAGCAGGCTTCAATAGATGTACCAGTATGAAAATGCCTAAATTTTAGATTGATATCTGGATTTGAGTTTTTTACACTCGTCATAAAAATCATGCGCTCTGTTCAAAGACTGTTAACTGTCAAGGAAAGGATAGGGACAGTTTTCTCTGAGGCTCTGTTTGGATGGTGTGGGAATAAGAAGAATAAGGTAAGAAATAGGAAAAAGTATTAAGAAGTGTGTAACTTTGTGAAGAGTTTGGATTATTCATAATAAATTTATTCTCTTATGCTCTGTTTGGATGCAAGAAGAAGAAGAGGAAGAAGGAAGAAGGAAAAAAAATTATAAACAATTCAAACTCTTCATAAAGTTACACACTTCCCAATATTTCTTCCCACTTCTTCCCTTCTTCCCACACCTATCCAAACGAAGTCTTATTTCTTAATTTCTAGGGTTTATCCAAACGGAACCAAGAGTTGACAACTTGACATCCATTGCCATAGTTGCTATTTGGGGGGATCCTTTGTCATGCGATCTCGACAACTCCCTAAAGAACCACATTGTGTTTTGTGCTTTGATTTGAAAATAGACATTCACGATCGCGTGCCACAGAATCTCAACCATCACAACTATTGTAGCGGATCTGAAATGAAGAAAAGATGATGATAAAAATAAAAAAGTTCAGGACAGACAAAAAATTTCTAACAAAATGTCATTTCGAAAAAAATAAAGGCCTGACTTTCATCTTATTTCAGGGAAAAAAAAAGAAATCTCGACCCGCGTATAAATTTATTTGATCTTGAAATTCTTATAGTAGGACCTAACTGACATTTGCTTGGGAATGCAAGTATAGTACATTTGCCTTTGATGCTATATTGTTTTATTTGTATCTTTTGAATTATAACTTTCCATTTATATTTTATATATTATTTTTTTAATGGATTGCCGCTAAGTCTATCTAATCTGACTGCTTAAAATGTAAGGATTGGAGATTAACTTATAATTATTAAGTCACGAATCCGAAAATTTTAAAATGACTAAGTTGCATTGACAACCTTACCTAGACGGAAACACCTCTCTGAGCACGAGGCGTAGTTAAAGACAAATTAAACTTAAAACTTTAACCTAACATTATGGTATTATTTGTATGAAAACGAAAATGACGAGTCATATATGCCGTGCATCGAATAATTTGAAACTTTTATTGGTACATAGATCGTAATCTTTGATATTATCAAACCCTATTCAAAATCATGAAATTCAATCAATAACATATTACATGTGCATCTAAATAGCAACACTTTAAAAGGCCTGACATGCAGCGCTCGTCCTTGCCGATGTTAAAACCGTGAAACCCGTTATATTGGCAAACCAACCAACAGCATATAATGTGTGTGCGTGTAACCGTGGCCTTGTTTGGATGAGGTTGGAAGAAGGAAGAAGGAAGAAGGAAGAAGGAAGAAGGAAGAAGGAAGAAGGCCCAAAAAACATTATAAACAATCCAAACTCTTCACAAAATTACATATTTCCCAATACTTCTTCTCATTTCTTCCCTTCTTCCCTTCTTCCCACATCTATCCAAACGGAGCCTGTAATAATATAATAAAAGAAGGCTAATCGGCCTTTCTATTGCGAATAAAGAAACTTCAGCCCATTGACGTTTATGTTGGTCATATTTGGAGGTGATAATTATAGGAAATTGATTATTGTCATCTGCAGTTTTGCATCCCTGTCATCGCTAAATATAAAGTGAACATATACAGCAAACAAAGTGAACTTATAGACGATTTAAGTGAACACATACAAACAAATAAGTTCAATGAAAATTAATTGAATATGCATGTAAACTTCTGAACAAGTGATGACAATACTTATTTGTTTATAAGTGTTCACTTAGATCGTCTATATGTTCACCTTATTTTCTGTATATGTTCACTTTGTATTTAGCAATGACTGGGATTGTATATTTGCCGATTGCACTTATAATTCCTGATAATTATATGAGAGACCATATTTTTAATGTGCATTTACGCCTCGTCATTCAATGCATGAATCAATTAGTTTCATGCAATTGAAGGATAAGCGCACACACTTTATGGTGTTAAACTGTATAAACTCATACAAATGTAATGATGCATCAACTTGGACTGACTAATGTATGGCTATAAAATTGAAATTCTTGGTTCAATAATTGCAATTATGAACAATTTAAGTTTTCAATTTTCTACACCGTGCCATATATGGTTTCAACAGATATGAAAACATTGGTAGTTTCTTTTCATTCAACATTGAAATGAATTTGTATAAGCTATTGGAGGATGACCAAACAAATAATCATAACATATATTAATTTGGAGAATTCAATCCGGATCCGAAGATACTGTTCGTGAACAGTTCTCCACACAGTATTTTCGGCCGGATCTTTTGTTGCAACGGTTCAATATGTGGCTGCGTATCCAACAATAAATAAGTTACATTGATCGCAGAGGATCCAATGTCCATATCATACCATGCATGCACATAGGTGCTCCTCAACTCACGCAAGTAGAGAACCACATAGGCAGAGCCACAAACCTTCACTTAGTCCTTCAAACCCAGCCTATATATACACCTTTAAAAATATTTAGATTTTCATTGTGGGACTAAGTGGTGACTTCAAAACCGGACAAGCCAAGGTCTCCCATTCTTTTAATCATCTCAATTGCATTTCAAATGGACATATCCATTTCCAATTTTTCATAAAATTGTATTTCAGTTTCTTAATTGTTTGAAAGCATTCTAAAACTCATTTTTGCATAAAATTTAATATGCATGCTCACAAAATAATGACCAATTTGGGAGTGTAAAATTTTTAATTTATATATATATTTTTAAAACATATAGCATAAGTTTTGAGAAAAAAATAGTTCGCGTAGTATGATGATAGCGATGGAGTACCAATTTATTAACAATTAACAATTTTAATTTTTTGTCTTTTATGTTTGCCTTTAAAAATACCAGATATGTCAATATTTTAAATAAAACATGCTAATGATTAAAAAAATTCAATGATTGATATAAAATTTTTAAAAATAGTTCGCGCAACGCGCGAAAAAGCCACTAGTTATAATTAAAATCAAATTTATCCTAACCCCATGGAACAATCCCAATCATCTGTTGAAGGAGCATTGGATTTTTTAGTTTGGACAAAAACTAAAATAAACCCCGTTTCTAAATTAATGTCTTCAAACCACTCATCCTTCCAGAATTTTATTGAAGTTCTATTGCTAACCAACTTCTTCATAGCTATTTTTAAAATAGGGATTAGAGAACACATGAATTTTTAAAAATGAAAAGAGTTATAAGAGCTTCTTCCCTTATACTTGATGTCTATAACCTCCTTTCAAAGAGCCTGATGTTCTATAAATAACCTTTCTAACCTACTTTTCACTCAGAACAATATCTATATGATTAAGATTGCTTCAACCTCCAAGTTCCTTCTGCACAATAAATCTCAATTAACTAAACTATACATCTAACATCATTGCTCCAAAAAATATAAAGAAAGAAGTTCCTCCTTAGTGTAAAACGGGAAGGAATTGACATTACTTAATTAACTAGAACTAATCTCTGACTCGAAAGAAAGAAAGCAAGTGACCTTTCCAAGTAGAAAGCTTATCTTGCACTTCTTCAATGAGAATTTGCCAGCTAGTCTTACTTATAAGGTTTCTTCTAGCGCAAAGGCGTCTCTTAATAGTTAAATATTCAACAGGAAGACTTTCAATCTTCCAATTTAGAATATGAGCTAAATGTCTAGAGGAAGATTGCAAAATGTGGTAGCAAAGAACAATGGGTTTTTACCTTGTTTGGTTGGGGGTTGTAAGACTGTTTAGCATGTCTGTGCGAAGCTCATCGGTTGTGTTAGATAAAACTTGTTAAATAAAGCTGCACGCATGTTGATCGGTTGAATCACTGTTGTGACTTGCTTTTGATTTGTTTTAATGAAATCTGGTTCCGTACTTAATTAAGTAATTTGAATAAAAGTATATGTTATGATAAATATATCAAGAAAATTTAATTAACAAGTTCTAAGCCATGCCATTTATTGGTGTCCCCATCGGTCCAGCCCTCCTCTTTACTCATTTCTTTTGATTAAATAACTCGTATATTTCAGTTATTCTCTTCCCAATTAATCAAAGATGTAAAAATTCTTAAATAATAAACTTCTGTTACATCTGTCCACAATGATTATTTTATATTTTTTTATATCCAAAGTTTGTTGAATAAGATCATAATCTTTTTTTTTTTTTGAAGGCCGAATAAGATCATTATCTTTTTTTTTTGATTAAAAGTGGCTCGAGAAGAGCCTCCACTGAAAAGTAAAAGTCATACATCAGAAAAAAAAAACCAACCCTCCTCTTTCCCTAAGAAGAGGTGATTGCTAACAGATCTATCCAACAAAATACTCAAACTAAAATCCAGAACTAGTACAGCAAGAACACATATCACAAGCACAAACCAAACAACTAAAGTTTGACACAAGACACAGAAAACGAAAAAGCGAAAAACACAGTCATGTCATACTGCAGCCACTGAGAAGGTGTACCAGCCTGCCTCTAGTTGAGGCTCTCTTCCCCATCTGTGACATGCCCTTCGCTGGTGTTAACACTCTGTATTGCTGCTAGATCTCTGAAGTTAGCTTCCATCTGAGTATTGAAACCTGTCCAAAATTTAAAGAGACAAAGAGAATTAAGATAAATGACATGAGCACTAGAGCCCTTAATATCATTAAAAATTCTCATGTTCCTTTCAATCCAAACTGACCAACACAGAGCTGCTAAAGTAATTTTAGCAAAGCATTTGTCTTCAGTCCTGAGGTTGTATATACTATCCCAAAGACTATTTAAATTGGTAGGGTCCACAGAAATATTCCTATTGTTAAAAAGATTAAAACCACTCCAGAAAGGTTTAACAAAGGGACAATTGACAAAAAGATGGTCTACTGCCTCCTCTGTTAGAGATATGTCCTAGAAGCCAATTCATTAGGCTACTTCTATAGTTTATGTTATTGGTGATTTCAGATCATTTGTTCTTTGATTTACTCGTTGACAGTTCATTCAGGTTGAGGATCTGAATTATAGATCACTGTTATTCATTTAGTAGTAAATGACAACGATAAATCTAAAAGTCCATAATCTTGATAATTAACAAAGGACATTAGTTATCAATAAGATTAGTATGCAGATTAAGTTCTATAAATCATGGGTTAAGAGTAACCAACTTAATTGCATATGTATATGTTATAGAACATAGTACAGGACTGGACCCCACGAAATAAATATATGGATTGTGTTACGTGTCATTATTTATTTTCGTTATGATTTTGGTTCTAAGTTTGAGATGATTATCTTTTCCACATGAGGATAGATACTATAAATCATGTCTACCGCTGATTCCTGATAAAGGCTGCTATACGGACTTGATTTAAGTATTCTTGAATTGTGCGGGGAAAAGCTAATTGTCAAGAAAACCGTATGTCCCTCATTAATTCACTTAGTGAGTGACGATATCTGTTTGGGCCCCTTGATGGAGATAGATTGTTTGCTAGCAACTGATACAATTATCTCTAGATCAAGAAACGTATAATCTGCAAGAATGACACGTTCCTATCTTGGATTATACGATGATATCGTGTGACATAAGAATCAAAATAGAGAAACATAATTGTTCTCTTATGCAGGATTGAAATTTTGTAGCTGTACACTATTTATGCGAATTGGGAATCATAACGTGTTGCTAGATACCGCTTATGACTATTGGAATTAAATAGCGATTTAATTCCATGTCCAACATAGCATAAATCCTCAAAGGGTCACACATAATAAGGTGTTTAACCACACGTGCATTAATTGTTTATTTGCAACAATTGGTTTTGCAAAATATGATAAGTTGATTAATTAATCGTATACCGTTATGGACCGTTATGATTAATTAAGTCAAATAGATCATATCGAAATAATTAAATGCATTGTCTAATTCCATATTAATTATTAAATAGTTAATAATTAATAATAATCAACACATTTAATATATTGAGCAAAATGGGCCTTAAATTAATTAGTTGATTTAATGCCAAATGGAAGGTGTAATAAAATGGAAGGCTATTGGGCTCAACTTGACTTGAGGCCCAACCCACATGGGAGGTAGGTAGTGTTAGTTGAGTGCATAATTTTCATTTTATGATTAAATACTACTAATTATCCATAAACAATCATGCACAAACACGGATCTTGCACTAAGCCATTCACACAAGAGAGAAAGGTTCAAGGTATACCTCTCTTGAGCTAGTAATCAAGAGGCTCGAACCGGCTAGGTTGTAGGTGGTTGTGCTCACGTCTAGCTCGCGCCTCCTTGTCGAATCGCCTCGAGTCCACTTGGTATTAACCAAATCCTCTACAAGTTATGCTAGTAACTTGGAGGAAATGCCTAATCCCTAGCTTACCCAATCTTCTAGCAAATGAACTAATTGATTTGAGGAAGAGAGGGGGCTCAACACATGAGCTAATGGAGAGGGAGAGAGGAGAGGCGCCGGCCACAAAGAGGGGGGGGCGGCTAGGGTTTGTGGGAGAGAGAGAGAGGGGGATTTGCTACCATATACCCCTTTATATAGAGCTCAAACCCTACCTACCTCTCAACACCTATTTACAACTTTGCCATCCCACCTACCACTAGCTATGGCCGGCCACATTATGGGCCCTTCATGGGCTATGTGCAATGCCTCTTGGGTCCACTTAATCACCTATTAATTGGCCCTTCTTGTTGCTCCCAATTTGACTCCCTATTGGGCCTTTAATTAACTATTTAATTAAAGCCCTATTAAATGCACATGAGTTAAAATAAATAATTATTAACTTAATAATAATTATTTAGGGATTAGATAATGCATTAATTTATTTCTATATGATCCCTTTGATTTAATTAATTATAACGGTCTACAACGCTATTTAATTAATTAATCAACTCATCATATTTTGCAATACCAATTATTGCAAATAAATAAATAATGCAAGCATGGTTAAAACACCAATTCTGTGTGACCCTTTGAGGATTTATGCTACGTTGGACATGGAGTTAAATCGCTATTTAATTCCAATAATCATAAGCGGTATCTAGCAACACGTTATGATTCCCAATTCGCATAAATAGTGTACAGCTACAATATTTCAATCCTGCATAAGAGAATAATAATATATCTCTATTTTGATTCCTATGCCTCACGATATCATCGTATAATCCAAGATAGGAATGTGTCATTCTTGCAGATTATACGTTTCTTGATCTAGAGATAATTGTATCAGTTGCTAGCAAACAATCTATCTCCATCAAGGGGCCCAAACAGATATCGTCACTCACTAAGTGAATTAATGAGGGACATACGGTTTTCTTGACTATTTAACTTTTCCCCGCACAATTCAAGAGAACATAAATAACGTCCGTATAGCAGCCCTTATCGGGAATCAGCGGTAGACGATATTTATTGAACCTATCCTCATGTGGAAAAGATAAATATCTCAAACTTAGAATCAAAATCATAACGAAATAAATAATGACACCAAAACACAATCCATATATTTATTTCGTTGGGTCATGTCCTGTACTATGTTCAAATAACATAAACATATGCAATTAAGTTGGTTACTCTTAACCTTTGATTTATAGAACTTAATCAACACTTAACTTGCATACTAATCTTATTGATAATTAATGTTCCTTGTTAATTATCAAGATTATGGACGCTTTAGATTTATTGTTGTCATTTACTACTAAATGAATCACAGTGATCTATAATTCAGATCCTCAACCTGAATGAACTGTCAACACATAAATCAAGGAACAAATGATATGAAATCATCCATGACATAAAACCATAGAAGTAGCCAAAAAGATTGGCTTCTAGGACATATCTCTAACAATCTCCCACTTGGCCTAGAGTCAATCAACAGTGACTTCTAGCCAGTGTATAGTACTCAATGTAATATCCAAATATACATGTCTCATACTAACGCCTAAATAAAAGATACAACTCAAAGCCAATCAGGCATACGCCTAATCCCCATGGATGCAACATGCAACTCATGCGCGGCTCGAGACAAAGGCTTTGTCAGAGGGTCCGCTGTGTTCGCGGCACCGTCCACCTTCTTGACCTTGACCCATCCGTCATTGACCAACTGACGGATGAGATGGAATCGTCGTAGAATGTGCCTAGTCTTCTGGTGAGACCTAGGCTCCTTGGACTGAGCTATGGCTCCCGTATTGTCGCAGTAGATATCCACTGGACCCGAGATGCTTGGAACCACCTCTAGCTCGGTCAAGAACTCCTTGATCCATACGGCCTCTTTTGCTGCTTCACCAGCCGCTAAGTATTCCGCTTCGGTGACGGAATCGGCCGTAGTATCTTGCTTGGAACTCTTCCAACTTACGGCACCACCATTAAGCAGAAATACAAAGCCGGACTGTGATTTGGAGTCATCTCGATCGGTTTGGAAACTAGCATCGGTGTAACCAGTTACAACGAGCTCTTGGTCTCCACCGTAAACGAGAATACTCTCTTGGGTTCTCTTGAGATACTTGAGGATATTCTTGACTGCGGTCCAATGTGCCATGCCCGGGTTGGCTTGGTATCGACTAGTCACACTAATCGGATGTGCCACATCGGGGCGAGTGCATAGCATGGCATACATAATCGATCCGACTACAGATGGATACTTGAATCGCTTCATGTACTCCCGATCTGTCTCCGTTGTCGGACCTTGAGTCTTGCTCAAGTAAATGCCATGTGACATAGGCAAGAATCCCTTCTTGGAATTCGCCATGTTGTGTTTTTGCAACACCTTGTCAATGTATGCATCTTGGCTCAAACCTAACATCCTCTTTGATCTATCTCTATAGATCTTGATTCCTAGGATGTAGGCAGCCTCGCCCAAGTCTTTCATTGAGAACACTTTCTTCAATGAATCCTTGACTGCATTCAATTCGGGAATATCATTCCCGATCAAGAGTATATCGTCAACATATAGAACAAGAAACATAACCACGCTCCCACTAAACCTCTTGTAGACACAAGGTTCCTTTTCACTTTGAGAGAAGTTCAATTTCTTGACTTCCTCATCAAAGCGCTTGTTCCAACTCCGTGATGCTTGCTTCAATCCATAAATGGATCGTTGAAGCTTGCATACTTTGTTAGCATTCTTTGGATCCACAAAACACTCGGGTTGTGTCATATACACATCCTCTTCCAAATTTCCATTTAGGAAGGCGGTTTTGACATCCATTTGCCAAATCTCATAATCATAGAATGCGGCAATTGCTAACATGATCCGAATTGACTTGAACATGACGACGGGCGAGAAGGTTTCTTCATAGTCAATACCATGAATTTGCTTGTAACCTTTCGCTACAAGTCGTGCTTTGTAAATGGTCAAGTTGCCATCCATGTCGACCTTTCTCTTAAAGATCCACTTGTTCTCAACGGGTTTTACTCCGTTGGAAAGGTCAACCAAGGTCCATACCTTGTTGTCATACATGGATTGCATTTCGGATTCCATGGCTTTTAGCCATTCCTTGGAGTCGGTTTTCTTTCTCATGTCATCAACGGTCAAAGGCTCATCGTTCTCCATAACGAGAATGTCGTGCAAACCTAAATATCTTATAGGTGGACGACTTGGCCTTGCCGATCTTCGTAGGGTAGAAGTTTGAGGTTCTTGAACTTGTTCCACAACGGTTTGCGGACTTTGTTCTTGAACTTCAAGTGAAGGTGCCTCCTCAACATCATCGACTCGCGATATGTTTGAGTTTTCATTTGAGGGAGCTTGTTCGTGAACCTCTTCTTCCACAACAACTTGTGGAATGGGTTCGGCTACAACCTCATTCGGTGCATCCACATTTTGTGCAACCTCATTTGGCACCACATTGGGAACAACCACATTGCCTACTTGAGGCATGCTTTGTTGTTGCGGTTCTTGAATTTCTTCAATCACCACGTTGCTCCCACTACTTCTTCTTGAGAGAAACTCCTTCTCCAAGAACACACCATAACGAGCAACAACTATCTTGTTCTCGTTGCGGTTATAGAAGTAGTAACCCTTCGTTTCCTTAGGGTATCCTACGAAATGACATTTGTCCGATTTGGGTCCAAGCTTATCGCTCACTAGCCTTTTCACATAAGCTTCACAACCCCAAATCTTGAGAAACGACATGCTTGGTTTCTTCTTAAACCAAAGCTCATAGGGCGTCTTCTCAACGGACTTTGATGGAACACGGTTTAATGTAAAAGTTGCGGTTTCAAGGGCGTATCCCCAAAAGGACATAGGCAAATCGGCTTGGCTCATCATTGATCGAACCATGTCAAGCAAAGTTCGATTCCTCCTTTCGGATACACCATTCCATTGTGGTGTTCCGGGTGGAGTGAGTTGTGGAACGATTCCACACTCCTTTAGATAGTTGCCAAACTCATGGCTCAAGTACTCACCACCTCGATCGGATCGTAAGACCTTGATCTTTCGACCAAGTTGGTTCTCAACTTCATTCTTAAATTCTTTGAACTTGTCAAAGGATTCGGATTTGTGACGCATCAAGTAGATATACCCGTATCTACTATGGTCATCGGTGAATGTGATGAAGTATGAATAACCACCACGCGCACAAATGCTCATAGGCCCACATACATCGGTATGTACAAGGTCTAACAAGTCATTTGCCCTTGTCCCTTTGTTAGGAAAAGGCGCTTTGGTCATCTTTCCCATCAAACAAGATTCGCATGTGTCAATTGGCTCGAAAGCGAATTGATCCAAGAGACCAACGGTTTGTAATCTCTTGATGCGTTTCTCATTGATATGACCTAAGCGGCAATGCCACATCAAAGTTGCATTCTCATGTGAAATCTTACGTTTCCTATTGTCATTCTCAACACTCAAGATAAGTCCGCTAGAATCAAGCAAATAAAGACCATTCAATAAATGCGCATCACAAAAACGAACTTCATTTCGAAACAAGGTCAACAACTTGTTCTTTATTACAACATCAAAACCATCCATGTCCAAACAAGAGATAGAGATAATGTTTCGAGTGATAGAGGGAACTAAAAATACATCCTTTAGTTCCAACACAAAACCGGAAGGTAAAGTTAAATCCACGCTCCCAATGGCCATAGCGGAGATGCACGTGCCATTCCCGACGCGGAGTTGAACTTCACCTTTCTCGAGCCGCCTCCTATTCTTTAGGACCTGCACATTTCGACAAATGTGAGCACACGAACCGGTATCGAATACCCAATCGGTGTTAGAGGTAGCGAGAAGGGTTTCGATGACAAATATACCTGAAGAAGAAGGTTGGACGGTTCCCGCCTTCTTGTCGGCAAGGTACTTGGGGCACTTTCTCCTCCAATGACCCTTGTTGCTACAGTAGTAGCAAACGGTCTCGGGAGTGGCCGGGTTCTTCTTCTTCTTGGAACCCACGGGAGCACCCTTGGCCGAACCTTGGGGCGTCACCGGGCCTTTGCCCTTCTTGGCTTTACGGCCTCGCTTCTTGATCTTTTTGCTCTTGTCACTCACGGCAAGAACATCCTTTGGGCCCTTCTCCTTCTTGAGACTATCCTCCGTCTCAACGAGCATGTTTTGGAGATCATCCATGCTCTTGTCCATGCCATTCATCCGGTAGTTCACAACAAAACCGGTGAAGCTTGGAGGGAGGGAGTTGAGAATGAAATCTTGAATCGCACCCATAGGAAAGGGCGTATCAAGCTTTTCGAGCTGCCGAAACAACCCCGCCATCTTCATGACGTGTGGCCCGACTTCATGACCCTCCGCCAAGCGAGTGTTGGCGACGGCCTTGATGAGACGGGCCCTTTCGGTGCGGGCCTTTGTTTGGAACATGTTCTTGAGACGAGTGATCATCTCAAACACTCCATATCCACTATCGATGAACTCCTTGTGGAGTTCCGATTCCATGACCGCAACCATCAAGACCGACATCTCCATGTCGTCATTGACGTGCTTCTCATATTCCTCTTGCTTATCCTTTGGATCGGTGTCCTTAGGAGCAGAGGGAATCGGAGTGGAGAGGAGGTACTCCCTTTTTTCAAACCTAAAGGCAAGCCTTAGGTTGCGGTGCCAATCCAAGAAATTAGCACCGTTAAAGGCGAGTTTCTCTTTCTCAAGAAGAGAACGAAGCGTTAAAGAGAAGGAAGACATCTACAACAATTATCGAATTAAAGGTCAATTAGTTTTATGTTTTAGTTTTAACAAAAGTAAAACTTTCACTACACTTTTAAAAGTCCCTAAGTATAGTGATTTCCAAGACCCCTATTTTCATCAAAATGGACCTGCTATGGCACGTCATCCAAAATGATTAGATAAGGTAGGTTCTCCAACCAATCATCTTACCATGACTCTTGGTTCGCATGAGCGAACTTCGCCCCGATGTCCAAACTCTAGTTGGGTCCATCGAAAAGTCACTTCTCACTATTTGCTCCTTGCAAATCTTATCTATTTGCACCCCGACTACCGAATTGGCAATCATGACGTCCGCTTGGGCGGACCGCGCCATGAGTGACAATCGGCGTGAAGGGGATAGAGAGAAGGAGGGCGATTTAACTTATTCGTTTTAGTTTGGGACAAACAATTCATATGACACTTTGTTTGGTGGTCGTGTAAGCATACACCCATACCTAACCTAACAAAAGTAATCACATAAGCATCTCATAGTTGTGGGTTTGTATGGCTCCCGCTTGCATTAGTTTCGCCACATCGTCCATGGAGCAAAACTAATCTATTTCTTGCCCTCCCACTAAATTCTATAAGGATCTAAATCCTATATAAAATAAAGGTGCAAAATACATGTGAAAACATCCTGTTCCCATCCTAACCTTAGGGGCATGCAAGCCTCACAAGTTACATCAAAAATTAATCAACAAATTAATTAATTAATGGCACCAAAGGCCGCATTACAAACATTCACACATGCATTCATTACAACCACAAGGCATTGAGTCTTGAGCCATACTAAACCCACTATCCACCTACAAAACAAAGTTAGCACATACAAGAACTTTGTTTCCAATTAACGATTTTCAAGCATCTTTGCGTATCGTTTGCCATAAGTAAATTTCGTGTACAAATCCTCAATTTTAAACAACAAAACTTGTTTAAATTCATTTAGAAAGTTCTTTCAACATCCCATAACAGAAAGGAGATCAAACAAGGAGTTTTCTAATTAATTTCAACTAGTTTGAATATTTAGAAAAACAGTAATTTATTAAAAAACGTAACTAATGGAATCCAATAAAAGCAAAGGTTTTAGGTCTCCAAAAATTCTCAAATAAATTACTTAAGCTCCTTATCATAGTTGTGATTACCAGTAAAAATTTCAAGAAGAGATCTTACACCATCTGGGAGAATCAAAAATGACAAATCTCTTACAAGTGCACGAAACACCGTTATGAGATTTTCAGATTATCCTCTCAACCATTTGGTCTGTTAGACCACCTTCTAAACAGTTTTTATATATACAATATACATAGAAAAACTTGCTTAATCTATAGCCTAACTATTCATGAAAAGAAAACCACCAAGTTTAGTTCAAAGAGTTCGAGTTACTAACTGAACAACCAACAAATTCTGTACTGGAACAGACTGTCGATCGAAAAGTTCTAGCCTAGTTGAAGGTCCAAATCTCCACGAAAAATTATGAAACTAATTTTCCTGGAATCCTAACTCATAATAGAACAACTCCATTTAAACAGAATTTTTAAAGGAGTTCTCAGTTGGTACAGTTTATTAGAACAATCGATTTGCTCAACAAACTGGATCTGACAAGTTCTTCCTTTTCATACTTGAAAACCCACAAATTGATCTGAGCCATGCAACAAATTTTACATGCTCAGAAAGAGCTTCAAGTACTCTTTAAATCTAGCCATAGAACACTGGTACTTATATTCAAAATATAAATCTTTCAAGCCATTCAAACAGGACAGTGCAAGCAGAAACTGGTTCTGCGCACTGTCGCCATTTTATTCACAGTAAATCTATACTAATTCAGAAAAATGTGAATCCAACGCCAAAAGAATCACAATCCACAGATCTACAACTTTCATGTAGATGGAAAAAACTTCCAGAGAACTTATCAAAACGAAAAACGCGAAACAACACAGAAAATACCATTTCCAGACAGCAAACAAACGCATCATCTCTACTAATCCGTTAATTAGCCAATTTCTCTTAATTAAGTGTCAAAATAGCTTAAGTACGACCATGTGCTCTGATACCACTGTTAGTTGAGTGCATAATTTTCATTTTATGATTAAATACTACTAATTATCCATAAACAATCATGCACAAACACGGATCTTGCACTAAGCCATTCACACAAGAGAGAAAGGTTCAAGGTATACCTCTCTTGAGCTAGTAATCAAGAGGCTCGAACCGGCTAGGTTGTAGGTGGTTGTGCTCACGTCTAGCTCGCGCCTCCTTGTCGAATCGCCTCGAGTCCACTTGGTATTAACCAAATCCTCTACAAGTTATGCTAGTAACTTGGAGGAAATGCCTAATCCCTAGCTTACCCAATCTTCTAGCAAATGAACTAATTGATTTGAGGAAGAGAGGGGGCTCAACACATGAGCTAATGGAGAGGGAGAGAGGAGAGGCGCCGGCCACAAAGAGGGGGGGGCGGCTAGGGTTTGTGGGAGAGAGAGAGAGGGGGATTTGCTACCATATACCCCTTTATATAGAGCTCAAACCCTACCTACCTCTCAACACCTATTTACAACTTTGCCATCCCACCTACCACTAGCTATGGCCGGCCACATTATGGGCCCTTCATGGGCTATGTGCAATGCCTCTTGGGTCCACTTAATCACCTATTAATTGGCCCTTCTTGTTGCTCCCAATTTGACTCCCTATTGGGCCTTTAATTAACTATTTAATTAAAGCCCTATTAAATGCACATGAGTTAAAATAAATAATTATTAACTTAATAATAATTATTTAGGGATTAGATAATGCATTAATTTATTTCTATATGATCCCTTTGATTTAATTAATTATAACGGTCTACAACGCTATTTAATTAATTAATCAACTCATCATATTTTGCAATACCAATTATTGCAAATAAATAAATAATGCAAGCATGGTTAAAACACCAATTCTGTGTGACCCTTTGAGGATTTATGCTACGTTGGACATGGAGTTAAATCGCTATTTAATTCCAATAATCATAAGCGGTATCTAGCAACACGTTATGATTCCCAATTCGCATAAATAGTGTACAGCTACAATATTTCAATCCTGCATAAGAGAATAATAATATATCTCTATTTTGATTCCTATGCCTCACGATATCATCGTATAATCCAAGATAGGAATGTGTCATTCTTGCAGATTATACGTTTCTTGATCTAGAGATAATTGTATCAGTTGCTAGCAAACAATCTATCTCCATCAAGGGGCCCAAACAGATATCGTCACTCACTAAGTGAATTAATGAGGGACATACGGTTTTCTTGACTATTTAACTTTTCCCCGCACAATTCAAGAGAACATAAATAACGTCCGTATAGCAGCCCTTATCGGGAATCAGCGGTAGACGATATTTATTGAACCTATCCTCATGTGGAAAAGATAAATATCTCAAACTTAGAATCAAAATCATAACGAAATAAATAATGACACCAAAACACAATCCATATATTTATTTCGTTGGGTCATGTCCTGTACTATGTTCAAATAACATAAACATATGCAATTAAGTTGGTTACTCTTAACCTTTGATTTATAGAACTTAATCAACACTTAACTTGCATACTAATCTTATTGATAATTAATGTTCCTTGTTAATTATCAAGATTATGGACGCTTTAGATTTATTGTTGTCATTTACTACTAAATGAATCACAGTGATCTATAATTCAGATCCTCAACCTGAATGAACTGTCAACACATAAATCAAGGAACAAATGATATGAAATCATCCATGACATAAAACCATAGAAGTAGCCAAAAAGATTGGCTTCTAGGACATATCTCTAACAGGTAGGTGCGGCACCATAGGGGCATTTTGGTCCTCCAAAATTTGGATGAAGAGCTAGGACATGAGGTCTATTTAAAGGGGTGTTCCTTGGGAGCAAACCCTAGCCTCCACACACCTCTCTCTCTCCTTCTCTCTTTGGCCGCACCTCACCACAAGGGAAGAAAAATTTCAGATTTTTCATTCCCCTTCTCTCTTCCACATACCACCTAGCTCATGTGCTGAGCAAGCTTTTCCACTAAATTAATTGGAGAATTAAAGAGGGAAAGCTTTGGAATTAGGCACACTTCTCTCAATTACTAGCATAATTGTTAGAGAAAGTGGTTAATTCCTTAGTGGACTCGAGGCGCACGGCGTGGAGGTTCTTGGAGAGCACGCCACCGACACCAATCCGTTGGAACGAGCCTCTTGGTTGCGATACCAAGAGAGGTAGACTTCCAACCTTTTCTCTCGTGTGTTTGAATAGCTTGTGTACTAGATCTCTTTTGTGTGTGATTTGCTTGGTTAATTAATTGGTAATTAGCACAAAAATGAAAATTACACATTTTCTAACATCCTCATTGTTACAAAACTGACACTTATTTGGGCCATGATGACCTCTTTTCACCAAGTTATCAAAAGTCAGCACTTTATTCTTTAAAATTAACCAAAGCAAACACTTGTATTTCAGAGGTATCTTAATGTGCCAAACAGTATCACCTAAGTTAACAACTATACCACTATTATTTAAAAAGGCATAGAGGGATTTAACAGTAAAGATTCCATTGCTAGTAGGAAGCCACCAAATACTATCCTCTTCCTCAGAAATCCCACTATTACTTATTATATCTAACAGTGCATTTTTCTCAGCTCTGAGTTCTCTAGAAACACCTCTGGTAAGGAAGAAGTTAATAGATCCTTTGTTCCAGACTTGAGCTAAGGTTAAATGTACTTTCTTCTTAGATTTGTTAAAAACTAGGGGATATTGATTGCGAATAGAACTATTACCAAACCAAATATCATTCCAAAAATCTATACTAGGACCATTCCCTATGATCTTCCTACTATTAATCCTTAAAATTGGGAGAAGATGTTGTAAGCTTTTCCAAAAGTGAGAAAAATCATCTTTTCCATGCTTCCCAAAATATTTAATCCTAACTAAGTTTTTTCAAATGCCCTTGTGTTCTTTGAACATATAATTCCAAACCCACTTGGCCAACAGTGCAGAATTCATTTGGTATAAATTAAGTATACCCCAACCACCAAATTCTTTCCTTCTGCACAGTTGATCCCAATTGGCTAAATTATATTTTCTTTTTTCATTTCCTTGCATAGAGCCCCAAAAAAATTTCCTTCTGATAGAGTCAATTTTAGAAATAACCCACTTAGGGCATTTAAAAAAAGAAAGATAATACAGAGGGAGAGAGGTAAGCACTGAATTGATGAGAACCACTCTCCCCCCGATAGAAAGAGCATTGCCCTTCCATTTAGAGAGTTTGGTTTGGAACTTATCAATAAGTGTTTGCCAATCACCTCTGGAAGGTTTTTTTCCAGTGTAAAGGATGTCCTAAATACTTGATAGGAAGGCTTCCATTTTTGCACTGAAAGATACTAACAGCTAGCTGCCTCTCATCATCATTAAGATTAAGAGGAATCAACTCAGATTTAGCAAAGTTAATTCTCAACCCAGAAATATTTTCAAAACCTCTCAAGGTACAGGCCACTTTCTGTAACATGGTACTATCAAACTTAATGAAAAGCAATGTATCATCAGCATACTGCAGATGCATAATTTGCTTTCCATTGTCTAAAGGACCTATTCCTTGAAAGTGGTTAGAATTGATACCTTTCTCAATCATTTTTGACAAACCCTCTGCAGCTAATATAAAAAAGTAAGAGGATAAAGGATCCCCTTGCCTTAATCCCTTTTTACATTCAAAGTAACTTCCAGTCACACCATTGATTTGAACAGCTGCTTGACCTCCTATAAGCATTTTCTTAATCCAGCTGATCCAAGTGTGGGAGAAGCCCCTTTGATTAAGAGTGTCAAAAAGGAAGTTCCAACTTACATTATCAAATGCCTTCTCAAAATCCAATTTGAGAAGAAGCCCCTTTTCCTTACTTAAATGTACTGAGTGTAGCAGTTCATGAGCTGCTACTACTCCTTCTAAAATGAATCTCCCTTTAAGAAAAGCACTTTGATTGGGCTTAATAATCCTACAAAGAATTGGAATTAATCTATTAGCTAAAACCTTACTGAACAATTTATAATAACAGTTCAGTAGCCCAATTGGTCTGTATTCTGAAATTCTAGAGGCATCACTAACCTTAGGTATCAAACAGATGTTAGCTTTATTAAAGCAGGCAATGTCAAGATTCCCTAGTGCAAAGTCATTAAAGAGACTCAAGATGTCATCTTTGAGAATGTCCCAATATGTTTGGTAAAACAGAGGAGACAAACCATCAGGGCCAGGGGTTTTATCAGGATGCATTTGAAAAAGTGCAGTTTTAATTTCTTCCAAAGTAAAATGTTGACACAAAGAAATATTCTCCTGATCTAGCACTTTTTCATTTGTATCCCAAATACTGCTGTCTAATTGACTAACAGAATTACTAGGGAAGCCAAACATATTTCTATAAAAATCAAGTACATGATTTTGGATAATGGCAGAGTCTCTAATTTCTCTGCCATTTATCACAAGATGATGAATATGATTTTTTCCTCTTCTAATAGAGGCAGCTTTATGAAAAAATTTTGTATTAGCATCCCCTTCATAAAGCCAAGTTACTTTAGACCTCTGCTTCCAATGCATTTCCTCATTTTTATAAATGTCATAGAGCTCTGTCTTGGCTTCAATAAAACTATTAAGATCTACACTATCAATTATTCTGTCTTCAAGAATATCTTCCCACAATCAAATGTTCAGTTGAGAGCCTGAGATGAAATGTGGAACAAACTTATCATTCAAGATCATTATCTTAACTTACAGTTTTACTCAAATAATTCTTTTCGAAGAACTCTTCTACATCAACAATCAAATGTTCAGCTGAGAGCCTGAGATGAAATGTGGAACAAACTTATCATTCTCCATCAAAAGGATAAGCCAACACAAGCTGTATATGTGGCTAAGATATAGAAAAGGTAATTTGTAATGCCACCAGGATATTTTCCCTAGCATTAAACATCTTTTTTCTACTTCTAGTTTCTTCTACCCTTTATTCACACCGGTGTATCTATGATATTTGTTGTTGACAAAATTAATTTCATCTAGATAATATTATCTACAATTTTATATAAATCTTCAATTAAAAACTTACCAGTGCCCCAGTTCCCTGCTACGGTTGTATACAAATCAACTAGTTTTTACATGCAGAAGATTAATCTGAGCGCGCCAATTTACCACCAGACATTTCTCAGAGCAAAGGCGTGAAAAATTTAAAAAAGGTCATGAATACTGTACAATTTGGAATCAATGGAGTTGGAGAGGAAAGAGAGAAACTAAGAAAGGAGACTATAAGAGGGCATGTCTTCAATCCGCATTACATCATCTAATAGAAGCTCTCTTTCTAGTTGCATTCGTGTTGATCTCAGAACCTCCTAATGATATCATAAAAAAAAATTCAATAAATAATGAAGAGTGTTGGTATAACTGACACTTGTGAAGACCTTTATTTCACATCATATATAATTTCTACTTCAGAAAAGAATGTTTGAGGTTTTGTCAATTAACTCTCTGATTTGTGTTTTGAAGCAAGGTTTTTGTAAGAAAATGAAAAACACAACCACAAAGTACTAATTTATGACCTAGTAAGCAGTACCTGAAGCCCTTTTTTTTTTCTTGTGTTTATTTCAGCTGTAGCAACTGCTAGGTGCATTGAAGTTTATGATATAAATTTTTGTGTTTTTAATAAATGTCAAGAGATTCTATTATCGCTAGACAACACCATACCAGTCAGAATGTGGCTAGGACAAAAACAGCTGGTTTAATGTTTCATAAATATAAGAAGGAAAACTATAATACATTGAAATCCATGTAGGAAGCATTCTTTTCAAGCCATTGTCTGTCCATTACCACAAATGCAACACAATACAGTAAATCAAATGCCCACTCATCCTCTGAAAAAAATGCACAATTTACAGTTAATGTGAGACAATATTTCTAAAACAAGGTAATATGAGAGATAGCATCCCTAGATTTGAAAATATACTCTGATTGCATCTTTTTACCTGACAGCATTTGAACAAAAACAGCTCTTACGAAGGTTCTTGGCTTAGCTGCAAGTTAATTAGATAAAGAAAAACATATATTTGCTATCAAGATCAGATAGTTTATATGTTTCTATGAAAAATATACCCAGTATTTCTCCATATTTGCACATTATATAAAATGTTTGTTGTATTTGAAATAGGCCCCTGTTACACATACAAGCAACACTCAGGATGGAATTTTGTTAAATTGGACAAGTTTTAACTCCTACAACAATGAGCAAAATCAAACTATACTCCCAAATTATTTTCTCATCAACCAACGAAGCTAGAACTTTTGAGATGTTAGAGGATGCAAAATAAACTAGAAAACGACCAATACAACCTACAGGCAACAGAGATTGTAACTCTTACTAGCACCGGTTTAGTTATCCTACTAGTATACTATTGTGTAATTTTCTGCCACTCAATGAAGTAAGTTTCAACTTTCAAGGGCCCCTTGCTAATAAAAATATCAGTGTTTTGCAAAAAAGAGCTAATTTTGTTATGTAATAAATACTCAATAAATTTCTAGCCTACCCCAACTTATTTGGGACAGAAGGCTCTGACTTTATTAATAAATACTTAATAAAATATATATATATTTGGAGATAGTACGAAAGATACACAACTATACACATAATACGGGTACTGATTAATAGGCAAAAGTTTTATCGCCTGCATTTACGAAGGACCTAGATGGCACTGAATCGATCCACCATGTACCATTGTATTGACAATTTTCAAATGTAAAACTGCATAGGCCACCTTTGGGAGGATGGAGATAGCCATATTTGGAATAATTAAGGAAAGGATGGAGGTACTCATGTGAAAGGTGGTGATAACTTTATCCCCTAGTTATCCCTTTCCAAACTGCCCCATAAGGCCATAACATGATCAGTGACAAAACTAGCACTGGACATGGCCAGGATGACCCTACCAACTGCCTCCTATTCACTGGTTCCAATATGTTGTATGTTTGATCCATTGTAAAATAGAAAAAAAAAAATTTCTCTGGCAACGAAAAACCCACTGGCAGTACTTTTCACTATAGTTTCAAATGAAGGGAATACGTCTGTATTTTTAATAGCATAGCATAATAACAAAATATGTAGTAAACTAGGTTAAAAAAGCACGTACTAGATTGAAGGTCAAGCATTTGCATGATCATAAATGTTATATTCACCCCAGCAACTGCAAACGGGTACTCCCATGTAGCTCTCTTCCCTCCTTTTTTGTTCAACAATCTTTGAAATGATGTCTTCAATATAATAAAAACAAAATTGATAAATAATTGAATCCAAACAAAATTAATTAAAGAGAAACACAGTTGAATGCAAAAAACAAGTCTTACAGAAAATGCCTTGGCAAAGAACAGTAGATTCTCCAATGAAATGAAACCAGCACCTCTATTTGTTTACAAATTTATCTATCAGAAGATTGTACATTTGCATACAGAGAATCAGAAAATCTTATATAATTATTCTTTATACTTTGATACCTGAAGTCGGTAGATGGGTCCCGCCCCTGCCAGCCCATCTCCTTCCATTGGTCAGAAATCAAACCTTCAAGCTCTTGGTCTGGGTAAGCGGCATGCCAAAGAGCCTTCAATGCTTCCTGTTATGATTTTATTTATTTAAAAAATCCGAAATTTAGCAATTATAGTACCTAGTATGTTATTAATAAATTAATTAATCAATTACAAACAATAAAAATGTGGAGAGCAAGGTAACCTGGTGATCCCGCCTGGATGGGTCGAAGTACACCTTCATGCGGTGCTTCAGCCTCTGTAACCTTTCCTCCTATTTTTAATAAGTAAAACAATCAGAACATGAAATCTGCCAATATAAAATATTATATTCTAAAATACAACAAAGACAACTATTACCTGTAGAGGTGTAAGAGTCATGCATATGCGCTCATAATGTCCCTTTCTTTTAATACAAACACAAGACAAACTCTTTCCAATCCATCTTGGTGACCCACATGTAGCATCATCTAGCAATAGAAAACTCCAGAAAGTTAATAATAAACTATGGAAATTAAATAATAAAAAGTTGAATGACCAACAACATCAATTCAGGAAAATGGACAAACTAAATTGCCTAAAACCAAAATACTATTTTACAAATAGTATCTATTATCTACTCTTACCCAACAACATTCTCCTATTATAGAAGATAATCAAAACACCTTAGGGTTTCCCCACCACAGAATCTCTCATAAACTCAGCAACTTGGAAGGAATAATAAATAAATTTAAAATTGGCAGAGCAAGGAGCCAAGGAATATGGCCTCCTTGGAAGGAAAAAAAAATCGATTAAAAATTAGCATTAAATCTATATTTATTAGCATTATATATCCCACCAAACCATGACAATATGTTCACCAAATCTTTGAAAAGTCCCTGACACATTTTTAAAAGGGATAAGTTTAAGATCTAGGACCAAACATATACCAGATTAGGTGGGACATCGACCCTACAGCTTTATTTGTTTTTTTAATCCTGTCCCGTAAATAATACTTAAATAGATAGATCAGATTGTCTTTTTCTGAAAATGAAAGGAATAATTACGTGGCAAATTAAAAAAGATCCAGCCTTTATCCCTAATTCCTATCTATGATCCGTCAATCAAGGAACATGAGAGTTACATAAACAGGGAAAAAAAAGGGGAAAAAATGCTAAAATAAAAGAAATTGAGTCTCTTATATTGCACCAAATTATAAAGCCTTAACTTCGATATATCAGAAAAAAGAAGGAAAAATATAAAATAAAGCAGATTCACTGGCACAACAGTTCTTACACTGAGCACTATTATATGAAAATGAAGAATTGGGGTGTTGGGTTATACTAATGCTGAAGCATTCTAACCAGAAGTGCACGAAGCAAAAAGAGAAGTGTTAATGAACTAAAATGAAAAAAAAAAATGTACCTGAGATAGTAGTAGAGCCGCCAATGGTGCAACGAGAGATGGAAGGAGGAGGAAAGGATCGAATCGCTATGCATCCACCTTGGTTGTTTGGTCTCTCATCTGCTCCTATTAGGAGTAACAATAGTGTCACAGAACATCCAGTGGTTAGGATTCAAGAAGAAGGACAGAATTAGGAATTAGTACAGTTTATTACTTTCTTGATATGCGATGTATGTAGATGGGATTTAGACTCTGGTCTATTGCATATATATAAGGCTGTACTCCCTTTTCATTGTAAGATAAGAGTTTCATTTACAATTAATTACTCTCCATCTTCTCTGTTACCAGTAAACACAACACATTTCTTTTTGGTATCAGCGCCACCATGGCCTCTGCCAGTCAAGATCCTCTTTCTTCAACACCACCTCTCAATTCAAGCAGTGTTCCCTCCGTTGAGACTGGCCAACCCAGTAACCTTGTCTTCCCCACCCAACCCACTCCAATTACGACTATCAACATTCCAATTTCCACAAAACTCACCAAAACCAACTTCCTCACATGGAAATCCCAACTCATGCCATTGATTCATGGCTACAACCTATCTCAATTCTTAAATTCACCTGCTCCAAACCCTTCTTGCATCAATTCTACCGGTCAACTCCAACTTAACCCCGATTACTTACCTTGGATGCGACAAGATCAACTCTTGCTCGGTTGGATGCGCTCTTCTCTCACCGAACAAGTTCAGGCGCAAGTAATTGGTTGCTCCACCTCTGCTGAGCTCTGGACAACACTGCAAAAGCAGTTCTCTGCTACTTCTCGAGCCCGTCTCATTGAGCTCAAGCGCCAGCTTCAAACGGCTACCAAGGGGTCAAGCTCGTGCTCCGAGTTTCTTGATCGAATCCGACGTATCGCCGACGAACTGGCTTTCATAGGTTCACCTATGTCAGATGACGATCTTTCTCTTGCAGTTCTCAACGGCCTTGGTACTGACTTCAACCCATTTTTTGCTGCTATTCAAGCTACCAGCCGTCATGAGTCTCTTTCTTTTGATGACCTTCATGGCATGCTCTTGAGTTTTGAAAGTTTAATTCTTGCTCAACAAACTCCGACTATGGTTTCTGCTCCGATGGCCTTCTACTCCAACACCATTAATCGTATGACCTATCCTGCTCAGAAAGGAAGAAACAACAGTGCCTCTCATTTCAAGGCTAGTACTTCTGGACCGAAACCTCCTCACCCTTTTCAGCCCAACTCATCCTCAGGAAACTTTTCTGGGCCGCAATTTCCTCCCAGGAACTCACAACCTGTTGCCACCAGTCAGGCTAATACTCAGTCTCAGCCGAAAGCCCCCTGTCAGATATGCAAAAAACCTGGGCATAGTGCTAAGAACTGCAGGTACAGATATGCTGAGGATGCAAACTATCGACCCCATGCCAACACCTATCAAGCATATGTTGCTCAACCTTCTAACACCACCACACCATCCGATTGGATATTAGACTCGGGAGCCACGCATCATGTCACAAATGACATAAACAACTTTGCATTCTTTTTCAACTACAATGGTGGTGATAACCTTCAAATTGGAGATGGATCGGGGTTGAATATCGACAACATTGGTATGGTTCCCCTTTCTATATCCAATAATATTATTTGTCTTAAAGATACTCTCCATGTCTCTACTTTTTCGCGTAATCTTATTAGCCTATCCAAGTTAATTATAGATAACCCTTTCTTAATGGTCACATTTTCGAATTGCTCTTGTTTTTTCAAGGACCACCGCACCAAGAGGGTTCTTCTTGAAATTCCTTGTGTCAACGGTCTCTTTGTTATCCATCCTTCTTGTCAACCTTTCTCTCCTCAAGCCTTCTTTGGTGTTCGTACTACCGCAAATGTTTGGCACTCTCGACTTGGACATCCTTCCAATACTCTCACTTTACAAATTATGAAGGATTATGAGCTACCTTGTTCTACTCTTAGCTTAGATTTATGTCAAAATTGTTGTATGGCTAAGGCTCATAAATTGCCCTTTGTATCTTCTTCTTCTTCTACTACGTGTCCACTAGAACTTATTCACTCCGATGTGTGGGGTCCATCCCCGTTTGTATCTCATAATGGCTATAGATATTATGTCATTTTTATTGATGACTTTTCACGTTTTTCATGGATCTTTTTTATGGCTAATAAGAGTGAAGTTCTCAACATTTTTACTCGTTTCAAATTACAAGTTGAGAATCTTTTTGATGCGAAAATTAAGACATTACGTACCGATGGAGGTACGGAGTATAAACCCATATTTACTACCTTTCCTCAAATTGTTCATCAATTTACTTGTCCTTATACCCCACAACAAAATGGAATTTCCGAAAGGAAACATCGCCATGTGGTCGAACTCTCCCTTGCTACTATGACAAATGCTTCTATTCCTAATTCTTATTGGGACGAGGTCTTCTCAAGCATTGTTTATCTAATTAATAGACTACCCTCTCACAACAACTCCATACCATTCACAACATTATTTCATAAACCACCCGACTTTCGTTTCTTGAGGGTACTTGGTTGTCTATGTTTTCCATATACCAAACCTTACAACCATACTAAGCTTGAACCTAGGGCTCTACCATGTGTGTTTTTGGGGTATGCAAACAATCAAAAAGGCTATCGATGCCTCCACTTGTCTACAAATAAAATCTTCATTTCAAGACATGTCCGATTTGATGAGCACAAGTTCCCCTTTCAACACACTGCTGCACCTGATCCTTCTACGGAGTCAAGCTCTGGACCTCATACAAATCAATTTTCTGTTCTTCCGTTTTTATCAACTCTCGGTCCCTTGCATACTCAACCACCTTGCTCCCTGCTGGATACAAATTGCGGCCCACAACTATCTTCTACAGCCCAACTTTTCAATCCACAACAATCAATTTCTGATCAGCTTCCGCCACAACAAACTATGGTCAACAATCAAATACCTGAGAGTGTGCAATCTGACCTACCCCCAATACCTGAGAATGCCACGATACTCCACTCGAATACCTCTTCAATACCTGACCGTATCTCTGCTCCAGAACCAGCCCAACAATCTACTCAACTCACTTCCAATCATCCTATGATAACTCGATCACGTGATAACACCCGCAAACCACGTCACTTTCCCGATCATGTTGCCTTACTTACCACTCTTGATAAAGAACCTTCAACCTTTACCCAGGCAAATCCACATCCCGAATGGAGACAAGCAATGGCCGCCGAGATAGATGCACTAGCCCTCAACAACACATGGACTCTAGTACCACCTTCTCCCGATCAAAGGGTTATCGGTTGCAAATGGATTTTTAAAATCAAGAGGCGTTCCGATGGCTCGATTGACCGATACAAGGCTAGATTGGTAGCTAAAGGTTTTCATCAACAAGAAGGGGTAGATTATTTCGACACCTTTAGCCCGGTGGTTCGACCTATGACAATCCGTGTTGTTCTCTCTCTAGCTATCTCTCAACAATGGGCAATTCGCCAATTAGATGTTCACAATGCTTTCTTACATGGAGATCTTGAGGAACAAGTTTTTATGTCCCAACCACCGGGATTCATTGATTCCACCCGACCTAATCATGTATGTCTTCTCTCAAAATCCCTCTATGGTCTCAAGCAATCACCCCGTGCTTGGTTTCATAAACTTAGCACAACTCTCATTAAGCTTGGTTTTGAAGAATCGAATTATGATCCGTCTCTTTTCATTTCAAAAAACCATGGTCATACTACAATCATCTTGGTTTACGTGGATGACATACTTGTGACCGGTAGCAATCCGACTCTTGTTTCTTCTCTTATATCCCACTTGAATAAATTCTTTGCAATTAAAGATCTCGGCAAGGTGCACATGTTTCTAGGCATTGAGTTTATTCCCTGTCTAAACGGTTACCACCTAAATCAAACAAAATATGTCTTTGATCTCCTGGACCGTACCAATATGGTAAATGCAAAGCATGCCTCCACTCCAATGGCAGCCGGTACACCACTTTCTAAAGATGATGGTTCTCCCTTCGACAATCCTCATCTCTACCGAAGCACGGTTGGTGCTCTTCAATATGCTACGTTAACTCGACCCGATATCTCTTTTGCTGTAAACCGGGTCTCACAATTCATGCAAAAACCGACAAATACCCACTGGGCAGCGGTAAAACGGATTCTCCGCTATCTCGCTGGTTCCATCCGCCATGGGTTAACCTTCAAGTTTGCCTCCTCACTTCAACTTCATGCCTATTGTGATGCGGATTGGGCGGGATGTCCCGATGACCGTCGTTCTACAACGGGATTTTGCATCTTTCTAGGAGGTAACCTTGTATCTTGGAGCGCTAAGAAGCAATCAACCGTGTCTCGCTCTAGCACCGAAGCCGAATATCGAAGTCTCGCCATCACTTGTGCTGAACTACTATGGTTAAGGTTTCTTCTAACAGAACTTCATGTTTCTCTTTGCGATACTCCTACCCTATGGTGCGATAATATCGGAGCGACTTTTCTAGCCGCTAATCCCATGTTCCATGCAAGGACTAAGCACATTGAAATAGATTATCACTTTGTGCGTGAACGGATTGCCAACAAGGAGCTCCAAGTTAAATTTCTGTGCACAAGTGATCAACTAGCGGATGTGCTCACTAAACCGCTGCACACAACCAGATTCCAGTACCTACGACACAAGCTCTCAGTCTTACCAGCACCTTCGGCTTGTGGGGGGGGGTATTAGGAGTAACAATAGTGTCACAGAACATCCAGTGGTTAGGATTCAAGAAGAAGGACAGAATTAGGAATTAGTACAGTTTATTACTTTCTTGATATGCGATGTATGTAGATGGGATTTAGACTCTGGTCTATTGCATATATATAAGGCTGTACTCCCTTTTCATTGTAAGATAAGAGTTTCATTTACAATTAATTACTCTCCATCTTCTCTGTTACCAGTAAACACAACACATTTCTTTTTGCTCCCATTATGGCTTCTCTCTATCTCTCTCTTTCTCTCTCTGTTGTAAGATGTAGTGGTAACTGGTAAAGTACTGAGGTGGAGTGGGAAAGAAGAGAATAGTGGAAAAAAGAGGGTGTCAGAGGGAATACTATGCTACTGCCTACTTGGGATGAGTTGAAATAATAAGCAGTGCTGTAGCTGTAGCAGCTAGCTCGTCGTCTAGTTGGCTCCTTTCCGCTCAAGCGCAGAAATACTTCAGAGACACAGATTGAGCGGGGTTGGGGACCTCTCTCTTGTCTTTGAAGTTGAATGTTTTTTTCGATTATGTCCTTGTAGGAAGATACATTTATATTACAGTCCTGCGTTTTCTTTTTTTTTTGCTAATGGTTGATAATTGGCGGATTTCTGATTTTAATAAGCTTAGGTACAAATGAAAAGGCTCAATATTACGGTCTTATTCGTCTAGGTACTTACAAATGAAATTTAGACGAATATTTTTTTTCTAGATTTACAAAATTATTTATCATTTAGGCGGGCCTAGCTAATAATTTGAAAATTATGCCCATGCATTTGTCTTAGTGCTAGGGCTAGATTTGTCTGGGAGTTGATAAACAAAAGTGATTACAGATATATTAAAGAAAATTGAGTACCTCAAATTTATTTGGATAATATGTTAGAATAAACCTAAAAGTACTAACTTGACAAATCTTAAGTTCTTAACAATCATGAAAAATAATTTAAATTTAATTAATCTAAAATTTGATGCAAGTTTTACAGTTCAACAAAACATTTGAAATATAAAACGATTACGATTTAATGATCTTTGATATAATATCAGATGACATGTTTGTGTTGTTTATATTGTCTGAACAAGTTTAACTCGGCTTAAAAAGAGTTGGTCAAAAAACTCAATTGTCAATGAATCTCCATTTTTTTATTAACTCGAAAAATGTGAGAAAATGTTGGCCTATCGCAATTAAAAAAAAACTGAACTCAATAAAAGTATTTTACAATATTCATTTATATGTTTGGATGCTTAAAAATAGAATTTACTCAAAAACAGGGACGCTATTATTCTTTGGATGCAATCCAAATATTTCCTCTTTCTCAAAAATTGTGTCCAGTAAATGCCTTTATTTTATTTTTGCAAACTCGAGATTTTTTTTTTAGGAACAGCAATCTGAACAGTACGTGCTCTATTTAGAAAACACTTTTCTTGTGCTATTGTCACATAGACACATACTAATCCAAATTTTACTATTTTTGCACTATTCCTTTGCCGATCCAAATGCACGCACTAATATAGAGAGTATAATTTATGCATAATTAGTTTCAATCTATTTATGCATAATTTTAATACGATGGATATAATTTCTTTAATATCAGACTTATCAGCGTAATACAATAACATGCAATGAGAAATTACTGCAAGGTGGCTAGCACTTTTTAGGGACATTTACATAAAAATGAAAATTTAAGAGGTTGTTATAGAACAATCCTCAATCCTGTTCCTGTTTTTTTTTTTTGAAACATAGCCCGTAGGCATTCATTAAAACTACAGAAATCAGAGTTACAACATTTTGTTCCGTACAATATAAAGCTCCATCCTAGCCCTTAGGATTACTGGTAAAACTTAAAAGTACAAACTAAGCCAGAAAGTAAGATTTCCTACAAAAGAAGAACTACATGCTAAAGACCAACCTAAAACCAGAAGAGACATTGAAAAATAAATCTAACTAATTAAACTTGGGCTAGTTTAAACAGACAGGAATACATCACTGTCCAGCATCGTGCACAGGCCAAAGGCTGAAAAAGTTGTGGCTTGCACTGGCGCCATCTCCCTTGCACATTTTGCCCTCCTTGCAAAGTTTGAAAATACATGTGCCGGTTTCACTGCTTGTCTCTGCACTTTACGAATTCTGATAGTAGGCCCCCATTGCATGAACTTTTGGATCAATTGATGTACCACTGGCATTGATCTCCATGAAGAGAGATTGTCACATTGTTCCTCTAAGATTGCATCGACCAGTTTACTACAATCTGTATTGATACAGATTTGCTGTGTCTGTCCCCTCACTTGCAAACTAGTAATATGTCTCAGTGCCTCTAAGCAAGCCAATGCCTCTGCATGAAAAGGATCTTGTGCTTCATGGTGGTTGTATGCAAAGTAATGAACTTGTCTGTTCTGGTAAAACACAGCAGCTGTACCTGCCCTCTCCGATACATCCCACGATCCATCAATCAACACTTGCCACTCATCATCTCGTACTTCATACCTTCCTTGTTCCTCTTGTTGACATGGACTCTGCTGGGTTTGTGCCTCATCTTCTCCTTGCATTATCCATGAAGTTACCTTCTTTCTTATTATCCCTGGGTCAAATTGTTGGTGCTGCATGACTACATCATTCCTCCCCTTCCACAGTTCCCAAAGTGTATATGCCAATATAGCCATACCATGTTGATCCAAGCCTTCTGTAATCTGATTGAAGGCCTGTATTATGTCCAATGGCAATTCATGAACTCTCAACATCAGCTGACTGCCAAACCAAACCGCTCTCGAACCGGGGCAAAAGAAGAACACATGTGTTTCAAACTCATTTTCCTCATTGCAGCGCTGGCACATCGGTGATATAGCACTGATTCTATTGTTCAGGTTTTGAGCTATCGGTAGGGTTTTTGACAGCAATCTCCACAAAAAAATTTTGACTTTTGGAACCACATTTTTAAGATTAGCAATTTTTTTCCAATGCTGCATGCTTCTCTGATTTTGGGTATTAATAAGTGGCTGTTGTACACGCCATTTATAGCCTTCTTTAACAGTGTATCTCCCCTCCTTCACTCGTCGCCATATGAGTCTATCTGGTAGGTCAGAATCAGGATTAGGCTTTTGAACTGTGTTGGTAATTTGTGCTGCGATGTGAGAACCAAAAATTCTCTCTATCTGTTCTTGTTTCCATTGCCCTGTGTCGGAATCAAACAAATCTCCCACTTTCAGTTTTCTATCAGAGTTTGTAGCATTATTTTGCCCTTGCCAATCTCTGAACCAAGGTTGAGAGATAGCTAAAGCCTTCTTTCCATTTTGTATGTCCCAGCACACATCCTCTTTAAAATTGTGCTTGAGTTTGACCACCTCCTTCCATAATTGACTTGCTCCTGCAGTATTCATTGCACCCCAGAAGCCAATTCTAGGATAGTATTTGGCTCTGCAAATATCAGTCCATAATTTATCCTCCTGTCCCATTAGGGCCCATATATTCTTCATGAACAATGCTTCTCCAAACTTATGGAGATCCTTTACTCCCAACCCTCCATCCTCAATATTTGAGCAAATTTTTTTCCATGAGATGAAGGTTAAGTATCTGGCTTTGTCAGTCTTACCCCAAAAAAATTTTGCCATTAAACTCATCATTTTGTCAATCAAACCTTTTGGTATTCTGACTGTGTTCATGTAATATACTGGTAGGGAGGTTAATACTGATTTGATTAGCACAAGACGGCCTGCATGAGAGAGCATGGAACACTTCCACCCTGCTAATTTTGCCCACATCCTATCTAGCAACATTTGACCTGTTTTCTTTGCACTTTGTCTACCTTCCAGGCATATACCAAGGTATTTCTCTCCTGATTCAGCACAAGTAGCTTGCAGAGAATCTTGCACTTGTGCCCTTATCAGCTCTGTTGTTGCTTTAGTAAACCATAACTTGGATTTGCTTGGGTTTACTATTAGGCCAGATGCATCACCGAACTCATCAAGTATACTCCTTAGTTCTCTTAGTTCTGTTTCGTTTGCTTGACCGAGTAACACTAAATCATCCGCATAGATCATGTGGGTCAATGTTTGTGCTGATGCCGCTAATTTAACCCCTTCTACCCTAGCCTGAGCCATTGCCTTCTTGAGTCTCCTTGTTAGCATTTCCATCACCATGATGAAGGCATATGGTGACATGGGACACCTTGCCTCAAGCCCCTCCTTGGTATAATATACCCATCACCAGAACCATTAATATGAATTGTGACTTGAGCCCTCCGATAAGCAGATAACATCATCTTAGTAATCTTATCAGGCATGTTAATCCATTCACATGTTTTCTCAAGGAATTTCCAGCTCAATTTGTCAAATGCTTTTGTGATGTCGGCCTTTAGCATGAAAGCTGCTTGCTTGAATTTCTTATTGTTAAAGGAGTTGAGTATCTCCTTTATCATGATCACATTATCAGCAATACAACGATTTTGGAGGAAGGCTGTTTGCTCCTGAGATATAATCTTCTTCATGTGTGGCCTCAGTCTGTTTGTCAACACTTTCATCACCAATCTATACAGTACATTCCCAATGCTTATAGGCCGAAACTGTGCAGGGGTGTCTGGTTCATCTCCTTTGGGAATCAACACAATTTTGCATTTCAACCATTCATCAGGAATGTGACCCAAATGGAAGATGTATCTGATTTGTTGTACTAGATCAGGCCCAATTTCTTGCCAGTGTTGCTGTAGAAAGCGTGGTGTGATCCCGTCAGGACCTGGGCTTTTATCTGGACCCATTTGGAACATGGCCCGCTTTACTTCTAAGTAATCTGGTAATGCAAGCAGTTTTTGGTGAGCATCATCTGAAATGGTATGGCCTGTGTCGCCTTCTAGGTTTCGGAAGAAGTTCTGAATTTTTTCCTCTGAATCTACTGGTGTTACTGGTTCAATTTGGTTTCGGCCTTGATGTGCATATAAGGTGGAGAAGTAATTGACAAATTGTAACCTTATTTTTCTTTCATCGCCAGTGTAATTTCCTTCTTCATCTTTGATTGCCTTGATTGTATTTCTCCTTCTTCTGTTAGTTGCCACTGTGTGGAAGAAATTTGTGTTTCTATCTCCAAGGTTCATCCATTGTACTCGTGATCTCTGGTTCCAGTAAATATCGAGCTGATCCTGCACCTTATTAAACTCCCTCAGTAACTGCTCCTCCTTTGTGTGATCACGCACACTTGGATGTTGCATCTGCACTTTGTAAATCTTCTCTTGAATTTTCTCTAGTTTCTTCTTTGGTGTTTCCTTTGTCTGCGCCCAGCCTTTTATAGAGTTTAGCATTCCATTCCATTTATCACTCCAATCAGCATTCTGATTGAGCTTCCAATCTTCTTGCCAAGCCTGCTTGAAATCAGCCTCATGAAACCACCAGTGCTCCATTCTAAAGTCTCTACTTGAAGGTATCCACGGTTTCATGCGCAAAAGGATGGGACAGTGATCGCTGTGAATCATCGGGAGATGATTTACATAGGCATTTGGATACATTTGGACCCATCGTGGTGTTGCAAGCACTCGATCCAATCGCTGGAATATAGCTTCAGAGACATGCCTTTTGTTAGTCCATGTAAACGCTGGACCTTTATAACCAAGATCAACCAACCCTCCTTCAAATATGAATTTCCTGAACCTCCTTCCATGAGGTGTTAATCTTTGCCTACCTCCATATTTTTCGGCTGCACTTAGTATTTCATTAAAGTCCCCCATAACACATACAATTGAGTGCAATTCGATAAGCTGGATAATGGTTTGCCAAAGCCAGGGATTGCTGGTATGATCAGGGTCTCCATATACTCCCACCATCACCCATGGTGGTTTATCTTTTGGGGTTATACGTGCACATATATAGCTTAAGGAAGCATTGAGTACTTGCACGTTAAGAGATCTATCCCAAGCCAGGCAGAGACCACCAGATTGCCCTCTACATGGCACCACATGGTAATTAAAAGCTGGTAATTCTCTCATTAAGCGGCCCATTCTTCTTGTCGATGCTTTGGTTTCTGATAAGAAGGCAATCTCTGATCTTGTAGCTCGAAGGGTATCAATAAGAAATTGTTTTTTCCGCGGCCCTCCGAAACCGCGGCAATTCCAAGAGATTGTATTCATATTTGACTTGGAGACGAGTTTGGGTTCGTCTCCCTGGCCCGCTTGAAGTTTAAACGTTTGTTGATATTGTCAATGCCCTCCTCAGTTTGGCTCACTATCACAATGCTTTGGTCACTGCTTTGCTCCATGACCCTCTTTGATTTATTTCTCATTCTGCTATTTTCATCATCACGCTTCATATTAGATGTGTTGTTACTCATCCTAACTTGGTTACCATCCTCCTGTACTGCTCCTCCCCTGTGCATGTTTTCTGGTTGTGTATCATGGATTCGATTTTTGTTGTTAATCCATAATCCAACCCTTGTTTCAGGTATTTCCTGATCATGTGGGTATTTGCCTTCCTGTTGTAGCCTGAGCAGCCTATGCCTATTCGGGCATCTCCCATTTTCATGACCGATTCTAGCACAGAATAGGCACAATAATGTGACTCCTTCATAAACCACCTTCATTTCAACATCACCTCCTTCTGGTTTTTGAAAGGCTAGTTTATCTTTGAGTTCTTCATCAAGATTCACACTCAGCTTTTGACGGTACACCTTATCTCCCCCAACAAATTTCACTTGCATACCTGATCTAGGCATTCCCACGCCTCTCATCAGATCCTGTATCCCTTGTGCAGTCAGCAAATGTGATGGTACATCATAGATGCTGACCCAACATTCCATATGTTTAACTTCAGGATTTATTTCATCATTGGGTCCCATTGCTTGCCTTGCTATTAGCATATCTCCTCTGAAGTTGCATAGCCCCTTGTCTAGGATTCTGAACATATCCTCATCATTGGCACACTGTATCATGAAATGGTTTTCCTTGAGTGCTTCAAACTGTGTGCATGGATGTAGGGACCACCATCTGCTGATTTGATCAGCAAACATACCCTCCTGTATTACTTTTGTGGAAATAACTCTCACCAGTATGCATTTGTTCCAATCCCTAGCCTTCACAGCGTTCTGTGCAAGCTGGATTTTGTGTGCTGGTCTTTCTCCCCCAGAGCTTAGTGCTGCGAATTGTGCTATGAACTCCTCATCAGAAAGCTCAGTTCTCTCCATTTTCACTCTTTGTCTTTCTAGTTGATTTTCTTTGTGGTAGTTTGTTTTCGGAAAAGGCCCAAGAATGGAGAAGGCAGGGTTAACAATTATTTGTTGATGTGGTATTAATGGGCTCTCAGAATGCAGGCTTTTCCATTTAATGTGGGTATCACGCTTGGAAAACTTTTTAATTGGGTTGGGGGGGTTATTTATAGCCTGTCTTTTAATATGGTTAGTAGGGTTCCCTTCCAAAGTGCATCTAGTTTCAGTAACTTTGTAGCCATATGTGTGGCGAGTTTGGTTACTGAGGTTATTGTGGACCCGCCCTACAAAGTTTTGTCCTTCCTCTTCCTGTATTGTCCAGTAGCTCATCTTCTCTTCTTCACGCGTGAAATTATGTGGGCCCTGACTGACATAAGTTCTGACTTTCTGCTCTGAAATGTCATTAATACCATTTTTTTGGGGGTTCATAATATCACCTTTTTGTCTGCCTTCCCCAAGTATAACAATTTCTCCAATCACAACAACCGAGTTTTGTGAGACCGTTTTCCCCCAAGAAGCACGCTTTGACCACTGTCCTATGCCCCACAATTCTCCATCTACACCCGGTTCACGATTTTGTACTATACACCGCCTGTTTCCCCCGTTCGACGGAGGTGGCCGTCTGTACGCCCACCTAGTTGCTAGGTACCTCCAATGGTAATCAAGCAAGTGTTCATATACCGTTCGAGTCTGATCCAGATCCTCCTGATCAGGATATGGCTGTATATCCTGGTTATGATCCCTACCTCCATCATTTTCCGGTGGTATTTCCGGCCTATTAAGTACCCAGGATGTTATTTCTACCATACATTCACACCATTCCTGTGGACGGTCTATAACCAAGTATTCAGGTATCGCAAGTGGGTCTCTACAATCTATCCACAGATTTAGTGTCCCCCTGTTATTTTCTAAACCATCAATTTCTAGCACCTCTCTTACAAAGCCAAAACCAGAGGTGATTTTTTCGTAGAACGAATCATGCCATAGTTCCAAGGGGTAGTCATGTATTTTTATTTGGATGGTGTAAATTGGGTAGGTAAACGGGACCCAATTATCAGAATAATCTTGTATAATGATACCTCTTTCCCTTGCCCAGTTTCTACATTCTTGCCTTACTACCTCTACGCGCACATGGTAAGGGAATTGAATCAGAATCTGGGATCCGGTGCGTCTATGAATCTTGTAGTCCTGCTGGGATCCCCCATATCTTCTCGCCAAGTAGTGAATCATCTCGGGGATCCTTGCTGGGGGGATATCCTCATTGGATGTAAACGCCAAAGAGCTGGCAAGTTCTTCTCTTAGGTTGTTGGAGATGTTGCTAGGACAGATATTGACATGTATGTAGTGTCTCCTACCTGCACGGTAAGGGTACGCTTGTGCTTCCTCATGGTCAGCCATGCTAGTTTCAGTAGAATTTGGAAGTTGAGAAGTACTGTTTAGATTCATAGAAGAGAAGAAAGTGGGAGAGAAAAGAGGGGGAGGAGTATTAGGATTTTTGTTCATTCTGAGCAGTAATTAATGCAAGTAGAAGAGCTATAATTAAGGGGTACTAATTAAAGGATTCAGGTAGTAATTATGATGGGTAGTAGATGCAGGTGGGTAAGGCTTAATTGAGTCGAGATAGCTATGAAAAGCATGAGAGCGGAAAGGATTAGGTCTATTAGGAAAGGGAATCAATTCTGAGCAAGACTAGCTTTGATTTGCTCGACGACCGCGGCGGCGGCTGCTCCCCCATTGCCGCGAAGAAGAGAAAAGTACTCACATGTGCTTAGAATATTAGGATTGAAGTAATGAATTCTCACTCCACTGTTAGGAGAACAGGAATGAGGGATCCGGGATCGAACTCGCATCCTATAGCTAGCGTGGCAATCCTGTTCCTGTAACGCTGAAGCGTGGGGGAAATACCTAAAGGGACGGCTCGTGCTCCCCTGAAAGGCGTACGTGGGTGTCACGTGCCGTCTACATCTTCCCTTGGTCTTCTGTGGACTACATTAATGTGTAATTGTGTGTCTTTCAAGAATGAGCAGCTGGCCCAGTCCCAGATTTCTAGTAGTCCTTTTTTAGATTTATTTCTTATTAATTAGCTTGATAAGATCAGATAGTTATTTTGATGTTGCATCTAAAAATAGACCACACAAAAATATCTAGAGAATTCTCTCTGTTAGTTTTTTTACCATTTTTTTTAAAAAAATTGATTACAGATCTGCAGTTTTACCATCAAAGTTAACACATACAATTAAACAAGTTCAAACAATAATAAGTTAAATATACATATAAAAATATAAATAAGAGATGACAACACTTATTTTTTTGTAAGTATTCACTTTGATCGTCTATATGTTTACCTTGTCTATTATATATGTTCATTTTGTATTTAGCGATGGCAAGTGATAGCAAAACTGCAGATGACAATTATCATTTCTGTTTTTTTTAATATTTAATAAAACATTGGACTTCTATTTTTTTATTCTTTTAATAATCAATTATTTAGTAGACTTATCTTTCGTATACCAATTACCAAACAAGTGTTAAAATTTACTACTTCATGATTAAAATTAGTCTCGAATTAGCAGAAAATATTGTCATATCGCTGCAAAATGTTCATACCACCAAAAACAATATGATTGTCTTAATCTTAAGTTATATTTTTTTTAAATAAATAAATAATATAATAGAGACAAATTAAAAAGGCAATTATTTAGGAAGAACAAATCAGTCTAGCGAGATCTTGACAAAAGTTCTAATATTTATCATATAGTTTTATTATGTATTTTTTTATTTTGTATTATAGTTTCAACTTTAGCCAACTTGCACGGGTGTTCTTATATGTGCATCGATCGCCACGAAATCATTATCATTTTTAAAAAAATATATTAACGATTGTATTTTTCAATTTTCTTTCTGCGTTGCTGTTTGTGATATAATAAATACAACAGTGGCCGAATTATATTCCGGAAAAGTGGTTCAAACTTCAAGCTTTAAATAATAATAATAAGTTACATTAAGATTTGTTTAATGGCCAATCCGGACCAATTATTAAGCTATTAAGCTCCATAATTCCTATATTTACAAATTAGGACTGCAGCGGCCAGCTGTCGCATGGTGTCAACAAGTAAATTCGAACACGCATTTAAGGAGAATTTGGTTTATGAAATCACGGTTTTTAAAACGGAATTGCTTAGGACCATCCCTAAGATTCTATCATTTTCATCATCCTCAAGCGTATGCTGCAACTAACTCCTCTCTCCTCACGCGTACGCTGTCCTCCGCTCCCTCCCCCTTCCTCCCTCCCACATACGCTGTCCCCGTTCCCCCTTCTCCCTCCCACGTACGTTGTCCCCTCTCCCCCTTCTCCCTTCCACGTACGTTGTCCTCCCCTCTTCCTCCTTTCTTCCACATACATCGTCCTCCTCCTCATACACACTTCATAACCGTTGAAGTTAATATATTTAAATGTTGAAGATAATATCGTAACTGTTGAAGTTAATATATATAACTGTTATACTAAACAGAGATGGAATAGAACCAAGGTTTATCTTTCTGATATTAATTTCAACAGTTACGATATTACCTTCAACATTTAAATATATTAACTTCAGAACTGCTTAGTGTTTAGTTAGTTGATTGAAGTGCTCAGTTAGTTAATTATGTTCTCTATTATTCTGCACTTTGATATGTTCAGAACTGCCTAGTGTTCAGTTAGTTGATTGAAGTGTTCAGTTAGTTAATTATGTTCTCTATTATTCTGCACTTTGATATGTTCAGAACTGCATAGTGTTCAGTTAGTTTATTGAAGTGTTCAGTTAGTTAATTATGTTCTCTATTATTCTGCGCTTTGATATGTTCAGAACTGCCTAGTGTTCAGTTAGTTGATTGAAGTGTTCAGTTAGTTGATTATGTTCTCTATTATTCTGCACAGAACTGCCTAGTGTTCAATTTGTTCCTAAGATATGTTCAGTTAGTAACTGTTGAAGTTATATATGTAGTTGTTGAAGTTATATATGTAACTGTTGAAGACTTGAAGTAATTTGTTATATATGTAACTGTTCAAGTTAATATATATAACTGTTGAAGTTAATATGTGTAACTGTTGAAGTTATATATGTAGTTGTTGAAGTTATATATGTAACTGTTGAAGTTAATATACATAATTGTTGAACTTGGTATATTTAAATGTTGAAGGTAATATTTGAAGTGAGCATATTTAAATTGTTGAAGTTGGCATATATATTAACTTCAACAGTTATATATATTAACTTCAACATTTAAATATGTTAATCTCAACATTTAGAATCAATATATAGTGTGTGTGAGAGAGGGGAGGGGGAGGGGGGAGCGTACGCGGGAGGGGTGGGAGGGGGACGAGCGTATGTGGCAGGGAGGGAAACAGAGCGATTTCCAAAAATAAAAACGCGTAGAGCCAAAAAAAAAAAAAAACGCGTGGAGATGATAGGAATGATGAATATCGGAGATAATCCTTATCACCCCGTTTTTGAAATCGTGTGGGTCCCGCTGTAATTTATTCTCTCTTTTATTTTTGGATAATTATTATTTTTTGTTTAATTGGACCCACTATATTGTATTATCTGTTGGCCTAAACGTAAAAACAGACTGAGCATCGACCATTGATGAGCCGGACTTGTGTTTGACTCAATTGGGTCCTTGGGGCTTTATTTTTCCTTTCCAACCTTCCACATGAATTTTACTGGAATTTAGCATTTGCTGCATTTCCTTATAAAATAAGCACAATCATTTGTAAGGAGTTGTAGGACCCCTCCATTCATTCAAATATTTAATACGCCAAAAGTTTTTCCCACCACGTTATTGCATCATATTTTTCGGTATAAATTGGCATTCGTTTTCCGTTAAAATAACTATTAGTGATGTAATTAATTTTTTAGAAAGACTTTTAGTGGGCTAGTGGCTACCAGAGTAGTTTCTGTGATTTAGTTGATGTAACGATGAACCCTCGGCGAATTTAAATAACGTTTTGAATGTTGGGACCATTTGGATGGCTTAGGAATTTGGAGAATTTTCAATTCCTAGATATAAATTTATTGGAAAGTGTGTAACTTTGTGAAGAGTTTGGATTGTTTATAATAAATTTATGCTAGAAAGATGAAATTTCCCAAATTTCTCCATGAATCCAAACAGCCCAGTTATGATATTTTGGCTCGGATCAAAATCTCACTTTTTGTATAATGGGATTTCATTTCATTTCGATGAAAAATTCATGAATGACTGGGTAGGGCACCTGCAAGCATGGTGAAGGCCTTCCCAAAAGAGAGACAAGCACCCACCGGAATGAAATAAGCAGGTTAAGGCAGCCAGCAGGCAACAACTTAGCCATCCTTATAAATAATGCTTCAAATTATTAAATGATACATTTTAGATTTGATAGCTTGGATTCTACATCTTCCTAAAAAGGAAACATAGCACTTTTATATTAACATGAATACCGACGCCATGTGATAAATAAATGTATGACTAACTTAATATAAAACAGATTTCTTAATTTATTATTTGCTTATACATTGTGTTTTGTCTGTTGCTTGTGTCGCATTTGTGGCTTTGTATATATGGATTATTTCTTGCAGCATTTGTTATTACATCGGGATTTATGGAATAAATGCTATAACTAAATTAAATGTACACCGGTACAAGTAGATATAGGTAACACGTGCTGTTTTTTTTTTCATTTTTTTGGTATTTTTAGTTTAACTTGTTGTAATTTGATTGTTAGTTTGTGGTAATGGAAAGCGGCGGGGTTGACCCTGCTTGTTTTCGAAAAATAACAATTTTATAGGGTGTGTTTGGATTGTTGGAAGAAAGAAGAAGAAGAAGGAAGAAGAAAAAAAAAATTATAAACAATCCAAATTCTTCACAAAATTACACACTTCCCAATACTTCTTTTCACTTCTTCCCTTCTTCCCTTCTTCCCACACCCATTCAAACGCACCCATAAAGTAGAGGAAGAATTAGGAATGATGAAATTTGGTGCATGACAAAAGAAATTAAATAAACAAACGAAAATTTCGACAGTAGAATCATTGTTTTGACCGGACAATATTTCTGATGAAACAGTTTGTATTTTTAGTCGGATAAATCATATTTGGATCACACAGTGACAGTGGCATTCGGGTTGTTTTAGATCAATTACTTTTTCTGAGTTTAATGTACTTTTGATTTAATTCATTATATACGAATTAGATTATGAAGCATTAAGTTTTAAACATTAAAATGGATCAATGATGTGTTTTGTTTTTTAATTCCAAACCTTGGATCCAAAGCATTTAATATGTTATTAATATAGAAATTTAATAATTTATGGAGTATTGTGTAAAATTTTTAATAGAATATTATGTTATGTATTCTAACTTTATTAAAAAAAATATAAAAAAGTGACTTCATTTGGCATGCAAACGAATATTTATATTAAGTCATTATTTTAGAGAAATATTTCAAAATTTCAAACAAAGTACAAAAGTTCCTAATTACGGAGTTAATTTTTACAAATTATTTTTAATATAGAATTGTTCTTAATAAATCAAATATGGAATATACGTGTTCAAATTTTAGCCGCGGGATATCAACAATATTATATGATTTATTTAATAAATGCGGCGTTTAGCACAGCTGGTTCCGTCGTTATTCTAAAGGTAATAGATTCATTGTTTGCAGAAAAACGTACCGCACTGGAATCAATGCTTCTGACTAGGTACAGTTAAGTACAAAACTACAAATTAAACTGAATCAGAAATGCTGCCACTTTGATCTGATGCACCGACTGTAGTACGCCGCTCTGCTCCGTTAATCACTGGTTAGTTGAGCCAGGCTAGTGTTGACTTGTACAGTATTGGGACAAGTTACTTGCGGTGCTTGTTTTTGTATTGCTTGGATTATATTATATGTTTGTTACTGATGTACTTGTCCAGTTGTCCAGTGTGGTTTGATCATTTCAGATTTAGATTACTGTGATCAAATGACTAAGAATGAATCCGAATACGATTGAAATGTTCAAACGATGCTCAGAATTGAATTATTTGTACTTTATACGCGTAATTGCCATGTATAATTCAATCTTTTTGAATAAATAACATATGAATTATATTCAAGACAATATGAAGAGTTTAAATATAGATTATTGTAATCAAATGAATTAGAATAAATCCAGAAACTAATGAAATGCTCAAACGATATTCAGAAATGCATTAGTTGCACTTTATATGCGTAATTACCATTTATAGTCCAATCTTTTTGAATATATAATATATGAAACATATTCTAGAAATTATAAAGTGTTTAAACATAGATTATTGTTAGTAAATGACTTAGAATGAATCCAGAAATGATTGAAATGCACAAACGATGCTTAGAATTGTAATATTTGCACTCTGCATTCGTAATTAGTTTGTATAATCCAATCTTTTTGAATAAATAACATAAGAATCATATTCTGGACAGTTTATCGAATTTAAATGTATATTATTGTGCTCGAATGATTTAGAATGAATACAGAAACGAATGAAATGCTCAAACGATGCTCATAATTGCATTATTTGCACTTTATATGCGTAATTATCATTTATAATCAAATCATTTTGAATAAATAACTAGCTATTGTATCGCGCTTCGCGCGATAAAAGTTGAACTAAAGCTCATCTTTTGATTCCATCTTATTTTTTTAGAAGTATCGACCATTTGAAAGTTCAGCCGTGTCAAAATATCAAAAATAACATCAATCTAAAAAAAAATTTCAATAAAATCATATTGACATATTCAATTTAGCAATACATACCTTAATCCCATTGCTAGCACAAATACTACAGTCATCAATTAATAATAAACAATGAACAAATAGGTAAATCAATTTTATAGAATGAAATATACAATGCAGTACTATTCATTAGTTGGTCAATCTTGCTGTATTAGTTTATAGTATAAATCAATAATTGCATTGAAATCATTATAGCATGAGCACGGAGCCGCACTGCTCCTTTCCAGTCTTTAATTGGTGCTGATACCACCGATAACAATTGCACGGAGCTGAAAAATGTAAAATGTAAGTATGTAACCAAATAGGAAAACTTGATAAAAGAAAAATAAGGTGAACTTACTGGCCAGTAAAGTTTAAAGTAACTTAAGAGCTGGTCTGACATGCTGCTAACCCATAGGATCAAACAGAGTAAATCTGTGGTATGCATTTTCTTATTTTATAAAAGTCATTCATTAATACATAATTATTCTAACTACTTTGAAAGAAATCATCAACTTGTACTACTAAGCTATTTCGAGACTAACTTATTTATATAATTTTTCACTCTTGATTTCATACTATAAAACCAACTACAAATTAAATTGTAACCAGTTGTCATACTGTAACAATGAGCATTATGACATACACTACAGTTCAGTAAACATCTTCTAAGTTAGTGCCAACCTGATAAACTGTTACCAAAGCTACATGAGAAAATAATGTCTATTTGATAGTACCGAAGCACAAGAGCTTTTATGACCATCTGATGAACATGGAAATAAATGAAAAAATTTAGCAAGTATAAAAATTCACAACGAAACTAACTGCAAATTTTATAGTGCAAGTCAGTAAAATATCAAGAAAAATCTTAAGAATTAAACTAACTATTCAAACAAATCTAAAATCAAGTTAAATTTGCATATAATTCATACCCAATCGCCTTAGTTATCTAATCTAACACAAAAAATGGCAGACTTCTTGTTTGTCAGATATCAAAGAGCATTGCATATTTTTCAAATAACTTGAAGACAAAAAAGAATGTCAGAGTATTGCAACCTTTAAGAATAGAGATGCTCAAAAGTATTGCAATATAAAATACTGAGTAGCGATAATAGGTATTATAATTAAAATATATCTAATATATAGGAATAAGCAGCTATTATTCTAAATCAGTGTTTGATACTATCTAATATGAGACCTCTTTAATGCTATCAGCCATACCTGACAGCAGTAATAACTAATGTATGCATATATACAATCATTGTTTCTGTTTCTTCCCCAATCTAGAAGATGAACTTGTGCTTCCTCCCCTCAAGACATGAGCAACTATTTGAAAAATATAAGGAAAACTAAGGTTACCTGAAATATGCAGCAAATATCTCAAGCATTATCAATATCGACAAATTCAAAAATAAGATCAATAATAGAATCCTCTTAAAAACAAAATAAGCAATGAATATGGATAATACCTTAGTTGTAACTTTACTTTTTACTTGGCTCAACAGAGGCGCTCTTAACATAGAAACAAAAAATATATATCAAGGTCATCGAAACGAGAGTTTGAAAAGATCAGCTATAAGTCTATAATTAACATGCCTATGTGTCTTCCATGATAAACCATAAATCCGAACACACTCTTAGTCTAAAGCTCAAATAATATATATGTTTTATTCAGCAACTTTGTTCTTATGCAGCAAACATCTCTATTCTGCACGACATACCACAGAATAGACCAGCATTAGCAGCATCCATGAAAAGACAAAAAAATAAAATAAAATAAGACCCATCGAGGTAATAAGGACTCAAGATGGTCTATCTAAGCCAGTATAGAGCCCAACCAATCCTAAGAAATAATAAGGGAGGGAGAAGGAAGATGCAAACCTCAGAACAACAGAGAATAATGAAGGGAGATACTACAACATCATGCCCTGGAAAATATGAAAGGCAAAAGAATAAGGTTAGGCAGTTTTTATGTTGGTTGACACAACAGGAAAACTGCAGCAGCCTAATTCATACTGTCGTAAAAGGGCATACAATGGCTATTGTAATTTAACAACATTCAGTTAGAAAATACCTTCTAATTATTGTGCTAAACTTGTAAAATATATTGTGGGCATACAGCTAAGTTAATCCTCAAAGAAATAAGAAAGAACAGAAAAAAGTGAGATTTCATGACTATCAATATTCACACTTGAAACGTAATTATACCAGAGTCAATCAGTATAGATGAGCCATAATTGACCCAAAAGCGTACCGTCTCTCTCCTGAAATTCAAGCGTGCCTCGCAGAAACTCCAGTCCAGGATGAGTTGCCAAGAGATCCCTCAATATTGGCTTCATATCGTTCTACAACAAAAGCAACAAATAATTATGTGATCCATAGAAAAGGAAAAAAAATCCTAAAAATACAAGAACAATTTCAAACAGGACTGTATGCGGTCCTGAAACCTTTTGCATAACCTATAAAAAATCCAACGAAGAAAAAATAGAGGTCGAAGAAAACTCAGCCAGGGAAGAGCTCAAATCCTAGCTCAAAACTGAAGTTTCTCAATAGAGGAAGCAAAAAATAAAAGAACAGAAATCAATCAGATTTGTCATTATAGTTTTAAAACAACCACAGCAATCAAACAGATTTGAGAGAGGAAAAAAAAATACTTAACCTCTGAGAAATCTAATCAGAAAAAGATGAACGTACCCAAATGGCTTCTCTATTGCATCAACACTGACCTAAATTTTCACACCAGCCGCTTGAAGAACCTCACAATCAACAAAAAAATATACATATTGTTGAGATGCTCAAAATATTGATTGATTCTATTTCAAAATATGAACTACATCCTCTCTTTAGAACCTCCCTACTTCAAATTTTCAAATCTTGCGTCTAACCCATTTACACCAGGAACCAATACAGGTACATCCTACTTGGACCAGATATGACTAACCACCATCATGGCTTGACCACGTCATTACTTAAAAAAAAAAAAAAGATCAGTATATGAAACTTAATGTCGATTTATGCTTATCAATAACAGAGCAAAGCAGAAATACTGCCCTTACCAGCACCAATAAATAGACCAGGCGACAAGACGACGTAACCAGTTTTAGTCTGTAAAAAAAAAGAAGGAAAAAGCTGTAATAATGTATTTACCATGACATATGAAAATATAACATTATTATATTTAACTGGCATTAAGAAAAAAACTAACATAAATTATTTCAACCATTCAGTAGAATGAAGTTTAATGATTAAAAGAAAGTTATTTTGCTGTATCATGGAGCATAACATATGTAAACTTTATCAAATACATTTTTTTTTGTACGACAATGCTTTTCTTGTCATAATCTATATTTATATATACTATGATAACAATCCAAACCTTTCTGTCGGCCATAAAAAGTTTGTCCAAGATCGAGGCCAGAGCAGCAAAATGAAAGCACGGGTAACCTAAATTGAAGAATATAATTAGAACGCAAAGTAAAATTAGACCCTCAGTAAAAAAAAATACTCACACTCAACCTTAATCTGAGGAGATGGTCCTACACCCAAGCACTTTAATATATTACAAAGCACCTTGATTGAAACAACGCTCTAAGAGCCGACAGAGGCATTGAGGTGGCCAGACAATTTTTTTCGATCAAAAGGCATTGAGAGAACAGAAATAGAGAGAGGCCATGGAGGCGAAGGAGAAGAAAAAGCCATAGAGAAAAAATCAGCAACAGTAAAGATCGATTCTTCCTTTGCTTCGGTGGGAAAAGTGGAAGAGAGAGTTGGGAGAAGATTTTGTGCGGCGAGAGGAACATAGATCCATCGAAGAGAGAGAGGGACAGTGTGTGGAGGGAGCTAGGTGTACAACCTTTGTAAAATTTGAACCCAACCCGACAATGCCGGATTAGAAAATTAATTTAGTTAACCCACCCGTAATCTAACCCAACCCATCAATTTTTTTTCGTACGAATTTTCACGGGTTAAGCGGGTTATACGGGTTTAGCGAATTAAAATTTCAATCAAATAAAAATACACACAAAAATCATTTTGTGACTATTACAATTTAGTTCGAGACAAATTAGAGACACATTCAAAGCATCTTTCAATTTTTGAGACCTTGTGAGAGGCATAGGCCCTGTACATGACTATGGAGGAGATCGAAATTTCGTGAGAGAAGATATCTTTGAGTAAGGACGTACGGAAATGTGAGGTGGAGAGGAGTAAATAGAGATAAACGAGTGGGTTGAAATATACACGGGTTACTAGTGCAAAAATCGTAACCCAACCCAATGTAACGGGTTTGTCAAAATTAGAACCCGTACCCGATCCAACATCATGTTAACCCGGTAAAAAATGGTTCGGGTCGGGTGGGTTGAACGGATTGAAAGGGTTTACGGTTTTTTGTACACCCCTAGAGGAAGCTTCGCGAAAGCGAGAGAAAAGGCAGTGCTAGCGGAGACGAAGGGCTCAGATTCATTCCAAAACAGTACCACAACCGTTGCGATTTGAGCTTTGGCTACGGTATTTTCAGGGTTTGAAATTGAGTTACTTATAATATGTGAATCATATTGTAGACACTATAAAGAGTTTAAATGTGGATTATTGCGATCAAATGACTTATGATGAATCCAGATACGATTGAAATTCTCAAATGATGTTCAGAATTACATTATACGTAATCGCCATGTATAATGTAATTTTTTTTAATAAATAATATATGAATCTTATTCTGGACGGTATAAAGAGTTTCAATGCAGATTATTGTTAGAAAATGACTTTGAATGAATTCAGAAACGATTGAAATACACAAACAATGCTCAGAATTGTAATATTTGCACTTTATATTTGTAATTACCTTGTATAATCCAAAATTTTTGAATAAAAAACTTAAGAGTCATATTAAATACATTTTATCGAGTTTAAATATAGATTATTGTGCTCGAATGATTTAGAATGAATCAAGAAACGAATGAAATGCTCAAACGATGCTAAGAATTGCATTATTTGCACTCTATATACGTAATTACCATTTATAATCCAATCATTTTGAATAAATAATATATGAATCATATTGTAGACATTATAATGAGTTTAAATGTTGATTATTGTGATCAAATGACTAAGAATGAGTCCAGATACGATTGAAAAGCTCAAACGATGCTCATAATTGAATTATTTGTACTTTATATGCGTAATTTGCCATGTATAATTTAATATTTTTGAATAAATAACATATGAATTATATTCAAGCCAGTATGAAGAGTTTAAATGTAGAATATTGTTATCAAATGACTTAGAATAAATCCAGAAACAAATGAAATGCTCAAACGATGTTCAGAATTGCATTAGTTACACTTTATATGCGTAATTACCATTTATAGTCCAATCTTTTTGAATATATAATATATGAAACATATTCTAGAAATTATAAAGTGTTTAAACGTAGATTATTATTAGTAAATCATTTAGAATGAATCCAAAAACGATTGAAATGCACGAACAATGTTCAGAATTGTAATATTTGCACTTTATATTTGTAAATATCTTGTATAATCCAATATTTTTGAATAAATAATATAAGAATCAAATTCAAGACATCTTATATGCGTAATTACCATTTATAATCTAATCTTTTTTAATATATAATATATGAATCATATTCTAGATATTATAAGCAGTTTAAATGTAGATTAATGTGAGCAAATGAATTAGAATAAATTCAGAAACGATTGAAATGCTCAAAGGATGCTCAAAATTGCATTATTTGCACTTTATATTCGTAATTACCAATTATAATCCAATGTTTTTGAATAAAATAATATAGAAATAATATTTTAGACGTTATATAGAGTTTAAACGAAGATTATTGTGCTCAAATAACTTAGAATGAATCCAGAAATGTTTGAAATGCTTACATGATGCTCAGAATTGCCTTATTTGCATTTTATATGCGTAATTTCCATTTATAATCCGATCTTTTTGAATATATAATATATGAATCATATTCTAGATATTATAAGTAGTTTAAATGTAGATTAATGTGATCAAATTATTTAGAATGAATCCAGATACGATTGAAATTCTCAAATGATGATCAGAATTACATTATTTGCACTTTATATGTGTAATTGTCATGTATAATCCAATCTTTTTGAATAAATAACATATGAATCTTATTCTGGACGGTATGAAGAGTTTAAATGTTGATTATTGCGTTATTTGTGGTAATTACCCAGAATGGATAGAAATGCAAAAACTCTGCTTAGAATTGCATTATTTGCACTTTATATGCGTAATTACAATGAGTAATCTAATATTTTTTATTAAATAACATATGAAGACAGTATAAAAAGTTTAAATGTCGATTAGAGTAATTAAATGACTTAGAATGAATGCGGAAAAGATTGGAATGCTCCGAATTGCATTATTTGCATTTGATATGAGTAATTACCACTTATAATCTAACCTTGTCGAATAAATAATTTATGAATCATATTCTAGACATTATCAAGAGTTTAAATCTAGATTATCATGAGCAAATGACATAGAATAAATTCAGAAACAATTGAAATGCTCAAAGGATGCTCGGAATTAGGGCTGTCAATGGTACACTTTTAACCGTTTACCCTACCCGTATTGTATTCGATAAGACGGATATGAGTAAGGTTTATTTTTGTTAAGTTATCGGGTATGGGTATGGGTAAAAAAAATTCCGTTAATTTATTGGGTAAGGGTAAGGGTAACGCTATTTCGTAACCGTTATTTACCCATACCATTATATATATAATATATAATTGATAATCATTAATGGGAAAAATGTGATTATAATATCCAATTAATATGTTAATAATTAATAAGTCAATTCGATTGGTAGATTTAACTGAGACAATATACTACATTAATAATTTATAATTCATGATGATGAGTAAGTATTGATTCTTCAATTTAAGACTTTTAATTATTAATTAGTTATATATATTTTTCTGATAATTTACATGAGAAGATATTATATGATTTTATTATACTTAAGTATTATTCAATTTTTCACTTTATTAATATATTTATTTGATATTATTTATTCATCCATATTGTACATTTTTTTTATTTAATTATTATTATCATTATTATTCGTTTTCTACCGTTAATTTATAACGGTAGAAAGGGTAGGGTACGGGTAAGTCAATTTTTAACGGGTACGGGTAAAAAAAAATTTTTAACGGATGCGGGCAACGAAAATGTCTCTACCGTACCCTACCCTACCCATTGACAGCCCTACTCGGAATTGCATTCTTTGCATTTTATATGTGTACTTACACTTTATAATCCAATCTTTTCGAATAAATAATACAGGAATCATATTCTAGACATTATAAAGAGTTTAAATGTAGATGATTGTGTTCAAATGACTTAGAATGAATCCAGAAACGTTTGAAATGCTCACACGATGCTCATAAATGCATTTTTTGCATTTTATACGCGTAGTTACCATTTATAATCCAATCTTTTTGAATATATAATATATGAATCGTATTCAAGATATTATAAATATTTTAAATGTAGATTAATGTGATCAAATGATTTAGAATGAATCCAGATACTATTGAAATGCTCAAAGGATGCTTGGAATTCCATTCTTTGCACTTTATATACGTAATTGCTATGTATAATACAATATCTTTGAATAAATAAACTATTAATCTTATTCTAGACGGTATAAAAGTTTAATTGTAGATTATTCCGTCAAACAATTAAAATGCTCAAACAATACTCATAGTTGTATCATTAGGACTTTATATGCGTAATTACCATGTATAATCAAATCTTTTTGAATAAATAACATATGAATCATATTCTAGATAGTATAAAGTATTTAAATTTAGATTATTGTGATCAAATAACATAGAATAAGTCCATAAACGTTTGAAATGATTGAACGTTGCTCAGAATTGCATTATTTGTAATTTATACGCGTAAGTACCATGTATAATCCAATCTTCATGAATAAATAACATATTCATCATATTCTAGACAGTATAACGAGTTTAAATGTATATTATAGTGATAAAATGACTCGTAATTATTCCAGAAATGATTGAAATACTCAAACGATGAAAGAAATTGCATTATTTGAACTTTATATGCGTAATTAGCATGTTTAATCTAATCTTTTTAAATAAATAACATATGAATCATATCTAGACAGCATAAAGAACTTAAATGCAGATTATTATGATCAAATGACTCATAATGCATTCAGAAACGATTGAAATGGTCAAACGATGCTCAGAATTGCATTATTTGCACTTTATATGCGTGATTACCATTTATAATCCATTATTGTTTTAATAAATAAAAATGAATTATATTATATAGACATTATAAAGAGTTTAAAATTAGATTATTTTATTCAAATGACTTAGAATGAATCCAGAAATGATTGAGATTCTCAAACGATGCACAGAATTAAATTATTTTCACTCTATATGCATAATTAACATTTATAACCCAATCTTTTTGAATAAATAATATATGCAACATATTCTAGACATTATAAAGGGTTTAAATGTAGATTATTGCGATCAAATGACTAAGAATGAATCCAGATACAATTGGAATGCTCAGACGATGCTTAGAATTACATTATTTATATTTTATATGCGTAATTACCATTTATAATCCAATATTTTTATTTAAATAATATATGAATCATATTTAAGACAGTATGAAGAGTTTAAATGTAGATTATTTTGATCAAATGACAAAGAATGAATCCAGAAACGAATGAAATGCTCAAACAATGTTCAGAATTGCACTAGTTGCACTTTATATGCGTAATTACCATTAATAGTCCAATCGTTTTGAATAACATATGAATCTTATTCTGGACGGTATAAATAGTTTAAATGTAGATTATTGTTAGAATGAATCCAAAAACGAATGAAATGCTCAAACAATGTTCAGAATTGCATTAGTTGCACTTTATATGCGTAATTACCATTTATAGTCCAATCTTTTTTAATATATAATATATGAAACATAATCTAGAAATTATAAAGTGTTTAAACGTAGATTATTGCTAGTAAATCACTTAGAATGAATCCAGAAATGATTGAAATGCACAAACAATGCTCAGAATTGTAATATTTGCACTTTATATTTGTAATTACCATGTATAATCCAAAATTTTTGAATAAATAACTTAAGAGTCATATTAAAGACATTTTATCGAGTTTAAATATAGATTATTATGCTCGAATGACTTAGAATGAATCCAAAATCAAATGAAATGCTCAAAAGATGCTCATAATTGCATTATTTGAACTTTATATGCGTAATTACCATTTATAATCCAATTGTTTTGAATTAATAATATATGACTCATATTCTAGACATTATCAAGAGTTTAAATGTAGATTATTATGAGCAAATGACTTAGAATAAATTCAGAAACGATTGAAATGCTTAAAGGCTGCTCGGAATTGCATTCTTTGCACTTTATATGCGTAATTACCATTTATAATAAAATCTTTTTGAATAAATAATATAGGAAACATATTCTAGACATTATAAAGAGTTTAAATGTAGATTAATGCGATCAAATGATTTAAAATGATACCAGATACGATTGGAATTCTCAAATGATGATCAGAATTACATTATTTGCACTTTATATGCGTAATTGCAATGTATAATCCAATCTTTTTTCAATAAATAACATAAGAATCTTATTCTGGACGGTATGAAGAGTTTAAATGTTGATTAATGAGTTTAAATGACTTAGAATGAATCCAGAAACGATTGAAATGCTTAAATGATGCACAAAATTGAATTATTTGCACTTTATATGTGTAACTATCTTTTATAATCTAATATTTTTGAATAAATAACGTATGAATCATATTCTAGACATTAGAAAGAGTTTAAATTAAGATTATTACGATCAAATAACTTAGAATGAATCCAGATACGATTGAAATGCTCAAAGGATGCGTGGAATTGCATTCTTTGCATTTTATATGCGTAATTGCTATGTATAATCTAATATCTTTGAATAAATAAACTATTAATCTTATTATAGACGGTATAAAAAGTTTACTTGTAGATTATTGCGTCAAAATGACTTTGAATAAATCCATAAACGATTAAAATGCTCAAACCATATTCATAGTTGCATTATTAGCACTTTATATGTGTAATTACCATGTATAATCAAATATTTTTGAATAAATAACATATGAATCATATTCTCGACAGTATAAAGTGTTTAAATGTAGATTATTGTGGTCAAATGACTTAGAATAAGTCCAAAAACGATTGAAATGATTAAACGATGCTCAGAATTGCATTATTTGTAATTCATACGCGTAATTAACATGTATAATCCAATCTTCTTAAATAAATTCATATTCTAGACAGTATACGAGTTTAAATGTATATTATTGTGATCAAATGACGCATAATTAATCCAAAATTGATTGAAATACCCAAACGATGAACAGAATTGCATTATTTGAACTTTATATGCGTAGTTACCATGTTTAATCCAATCTATTTAAGTAAATAACATATAAATCATATCTAGACAGTATAAGAACTTAAATGCAGATTATTGTGATCAAATGACTCAGAATGCATTCAGAAACGATTGAAATGCTCAAATGATGCTCAGAATTGCATTATTTGAACTTTATATGCATAATTAACATGTTTCATCCTATTTTTTTAAATAAATAACACATGAATCATATCTAGACAGTCTAAAGAACTTAAATGCAGATTATTGTGATCAAATGACTCAGAATGCATTCAGAAAATATTGAAATGCTCAAACGATTCTCAGAATTGCATTATTTGCACTTAATATGCGTAATTACCATTTATAATCCATTCTTTTTGAACAAATAAAAATGAATCATATTATAGCCATTATAAAGAGTTTAAAGGTAGATTGTTTTATTCAAATGACTTAGAATGAATCCAGAAATGATTGAAATGCTTAAACGATGCACAAAATTAAATTATTTGCACTCTATATGCGTAATTAACATTTATAACCCTATCTTTTTGAATAAATAATATATGCAACATATTCTACATTATAAAGGGTTTAAATGTAGATTATTGTGATCAAATGACTAAGAATGAATCCAGATACAATTGGAATGCTCAGACAATGCTCAGAATTGTATTATTTGTATTTTATATGCGTAATTACCATTTATAATCCAGTATTTTTGTTTAAATAATATATGAATCATATTCTAGATATTTTAAATAGTTTAAAGTACATTATTTTGATCAAATGACAAAGAATGAATCCAGAAACGAATGAAATGCTCAAACGATGTTCAGAATTGCATTATTTGCATTTTATATTCATAATAACCATGTATAATCCAATATTTTCGAATAAATAATATATGAATCAAATTCTAGATATTATAAATAGTTTAAATGTTGATTATTGTGTTCAAATAATTTAGAATGAATCCAGATACAGTTGAAATTCTCAAACGATGTTCAGAATTACATTATTTGCACTATATATGCTTAATTGCCATGTATAATGCAATTTTTTTAATAAATAACATATGAATCTTATTCTGGACGGTATAAAGAGTTTAAATGTAGATTATTGTTAGAAAATGACTTATAATGAATCCAGAAACGATTGAAATGCACAAACAATGCTCAGAATTGTAATATTTGCACTTTATAATTGTAATTTATCTTGTATAATCCAATATATTTGAATAAATAACATAATAATCATATTCAGGACATTTTATTGAGTTCAAATGTAGATTATTGTGCTCGAATGATTTAGAATGAATCCAAATGCTTAAACGATGCGATGAATTGCATTATTTGCACATTATATACGTAATTACCATTTATAATCCAATCGTTTTGAATAAATAATATATAAATCATATTGTAGAAATTATAATGAGTTTAAATGTAGATTATTGTGATCAAATGACTAAGAATGAATCCAGATACGATTGAAATGCTCAAACGATGCTCAGAATTGAATTATTTGTACTTTATATGCGTAATTTGCCATGAATAATTCAATCTTTTTGAATAAATAACATATGAATTATATTCAAGACAGTATGAAGAGTTTAAATGTAGATTATTGTGATCAAATGACTTATAATGAAACCAGAAACGATTGAAATGCTCAAACGGTGTTCAGAATTGTATTAGTTGCACTTTATATGCGTAATTGTCATGTATGATCCAATTTTTTTTGAATAAATAGCATACGAATCATATTATAGACATTATAAATAATTTAAAGGTAGATTATTTTGATGAAATGACTATGAATAAAACCCGGAATGATTGAAATGCTCAAAAGATGCTCAGAATTGCATTAATTGCAGGTTATGCGTGTAATTACCATGTATAATCCAATCTTTTTAAATAAATAACATATGAATCATATTCTAGATGGTATAAAGAGTTTAAAAATATATTATTGGAATCATATGACTTAGAATGAATCCATTAAATATTGAATTGCTCAAATGATGCTCAGAATTGCAAACAATTTATATGTGTAATTATCACATATAATCCTATCTTTTTTAATAAATAAAATATAAATCAGATTCTAGAAAATTTAACGAGTTTGAATGTAGATTATTGTGATCAAATGACTTAGAATTAATCCAGAATTGACTGAAATAACCGAAATGCTTAGAATTGCATTATTAGCACTTTATATGCGTAATTACCGCGCATAATCCAATTTTTTGAATAAATAATATATGAATAATATTATAGACATTATAAAGAGATTAAATGTAGATTATTGTGATCAAATGACTTCGAATGAATTCAGAAACTATTGAAATGGTCAAACGATGCTCATAATTGCATTATTTGCACTTTAAATGAGTAATTACCATACATAATCCAATTTTTATCAATAAATAACATATAAATCACATTCTAGACAGTATAAAGACTTAGAATGAATCCAGAAACGATTGAAATGCTCAAACGATGTACAGAATTGCATTATTTGCAGTTTATATGCGTAATTACCGTGTATAATTCAATCTTTTTGAATAAATAACGTACGAATAATATTTTAGGATGTATGTCGAGTTTCTTTGTAGATTATTATGATCAAATGACCTAGAAAGAATCCAAAAAGGATTGAAATGCACAAACTCTGCTCAGAATTGGATTATTAGCACTTTATATGCGTAATTACCATGAGTAGTCTAATCTTTTTTATTAAATAACATATGAATCATATTCTAGACAGTATAAAGAGTTTAAATGTCGATTATTGTGATTAAATGACATAAAATAAATACGGAAACGATTGAAATGCTCAAACAATGTTCAGAATTGCATTATTTGCCCTTTATATGAGTAATTACCTGTATAATTCAATCTTTTTGAATAAATAGCGTATTTATAATATTTTAGGCAGTATGACGAGTTTCTATGTAGATTATTGTGATCAAATGACTCAGAATGAATCCAGAAAGGATTGAAATGCACAAACTCTGCTCAGAATTGGATTATTAGCACTTTATATGCGTAATTACCATGAGTAATGTAATCTTTTTGATTAAATAACATATGAATCATATTCTAGACATTATAAAGATTTAAAATGTCGATTATTGTGATTAAATAACTTAGAATGAATCTGGAAAAGACTGAAATGCTCAAACGATGCTCAGAAATACATTATACACTTTATATACGTAATTACCATGTATAATCCAATATTTAGAATAAATTACATATCAATCATATTCTAGACATTACAAGAGTTTAAATGTAGATTATTGTGATCAAATGACTTAGAATGAATCCAGATACGATTGGAATGCTCAAACAATGCTCAGAATTGCATTCTTTGCAATTTATATTAGTAATTACCACTAATGATCTAATCTCTTTGAATAAATAATTTATGAATCATATTCTAGACATTAACAAGAGTTTAAATGTAGATTATTATGAGCAAATGACTAAGAATAAATCCAGAAACGATTGAAATGCTTAAAGGATGCTCGGAATTGCATTCTTTGCACTTTATATGTGTAATTACCATTTATAATAAAATCTTTTTGAATAAATAATTTAGGAACCATATTCTAGATATTATAAGTAGTTTAAATGTAGATTAATGTGATCAAATGATTTAAAATGAATCCAGATACGATTGAAATTCTCAAATGATGATCAGAATTACATTATTTGCACTTTATATGTGTAACTATCTTTTATAATCTAATATTTTTGAATAAATAACATATGAATCATATTCTAGACATTAGAAACAGTTTAAATGAAGATTATTACGATCAAATAACTTAGAATGAATCCAGATACGATTGAAATGCTCAAAGGATGCGTGGAATTGCATTCTTTGCATTTTATATGCGTAATTGCTATGTATAATCCAATATATTTGAATAAATAAACTATTAATCTTATTCTAGACGGTATAAAAAGTTTAATTGTAGATTATTGCGTCAAAATGACTTTGAATAAATCCATAAACGATTAAAATTCTCAAACCATATTCATAGTTGCATTATTAGCACTTTATATGCGTAATTACCATGTATAATCAATTTTTTTTGAATAAATAGCATATGAATCATATTCTCGACAGTATAAAGTATTTAAATGTAGATTATTGTGGTCAAATGACTTAGAATAAGTCCAGAAACGATTGAAATGATTAAACGATGCTCAGAATTGCATTATTTGTAATTTATATGCGTAATTAACATGTATAATCCAATCTTCTTAAATAAATTCATATTCTAGACAGTATAACGAGTTTAAATGTATATTATTGTGATCAAATGACGCATAATTAATCCAAAATTGATTGAAATACCCAAACGATGAACAGAATTGCATTATTTGAACTTTATATGCGTAATTACCATGTTTAATCCAATCTATTTAAATAAATAACATATGAATCGTATCTAGACAGTATAAAGAACTTAATTGCATTATTTGAACTTAAATGCAGATTACCATGTAATAAGTTTACTGGTAAAGAAGATACATTTGCTGGTAAAGTAAAATTCAGCAATAGAGGAATATATTTTATAAAACTTTGTTCATTGGCACTGATTGTTTTTCGTATTACAATTGACTAGAGGCTACTGCTTATATATAGATACAAATGGAAATGAATGCCCTAATTCTCTTAATTTCTATTGGATTAAGACTCTTAATTTCTATTGGCTGAGCTTAATCATTCTCAGTGTATTTTGTCTTCTTGTATGTGCTGTAACTCCAGCTGTTATCCTGTTGCCTAAAGTTGCTCACATTCGATGCTGGTATGTTCACCAGTGTCCTTTAAACTGGAGTTGACCAGTAATCCTGTGACAAATTTAAATAACGTTTTGAATGTTTTGGATTAAGACTCTTAATTTCTATTGGCTGAGCTTAATCATTCTCAGTGTATTTTGTCTTCTTGTATGTGCTGTAACTCCAGCTGTTATCCTGTTGCCTAAAGTTGCTCACATTCGATGCTGGTATGTTCACCAGTGTCCTTTAAACTGGAGTTGACCAGTAATCCTGTGACAAATTTAAATAACGTTTTGAATGTTATGATATTTTGGCCTGATCAAAATCCCACTTTTTGTAGAATGGGATTTCATTCCATTTCGATGAAAAATTCATGATCAAAATAAACAGATTTAGTGTCATTTGATTTGAATTTCTTTGTAATTAGATCTAACGAAATCACGTGAAATTAATTGAAATAAAATGAAATCTCGCGTAAAAAATATTTTGATGATGGCCTTTATATTTTTTTCCGGATAGTGTCATACCAGTAGTGTTCTAAAAAAAACACGGCGTGTCCGAACAAGGTACGACACGACACGACACGAAGGTGGTACGACACGGTAAGACATGGACACGAACACGACACGAGAACTTCGCGTGGCGTGTCCTTAAGCGTGTCGTGTCCAACTTTGATAAAATAGACACGACACGACACGACACACGAATTGTCTGGACACGACACGGCACGAGATACGACACGGCACGACACGAGAGACACGACACGCCAAACACGAAAAGGAGACACGCATAGTGTTATAGAAATACAATGGATTCCTCAATTATGTACATACTATTATATTTTTTTCCATAAATCTTGTCAAAGATACATTTAATCATAAATCAATGATTATTAATAGACTTATTTTCGAATAAAACACTTGTAAATCGTTAGAATTGGAAATCAAAAGATTACAATATAATTAGGATGATTCAATAATTAAATCACAAATAAAATAAAAGGGTCCAGAGCCATGCGCAAATTAAAGATAGAAATCTATATGTGATTTGTCTTAAAAAGAATCAAATATTTGTTGTCATTGAAAATAGTTTTATACCTTTTCATGAGTTTGATTTATTTTTAGTAAAATAATTACTTAAGTCCGATAAGAAGTTGTCAAAATATTAATCGATTGTTAAAAAGTAATCTATATTTTAATTCAATGGTACAACACGTCTACTTTTTTAATTTTTGACGTATTTAACAAACATAATTTTTAAATTTCATAAACAAATTGCATTCATGTCAAAAAGTTAAACGTGTCTGAACACGTCACGACACGACACGTCTAAAGAAGACACGACACGAGGACACGAGGCGTGACGTGTCCTTAGGTGTGTCGTGTCCATCTCTTAGGATTTAGACACGGCACGACACGACACGACACGAGAGACGATCTAAACACGGCGAGTTTGACACGACACGACACGACACGGCACGACACGTATTTTGAACACTACATACCAGCCACTATTTCGGTTTCTGATTTTACCTGTATTTTGGTCGGACGACATGGCATTATAAACAATTAGCGATGGGTATAAAACCCGTAAACCCGCATACCTGGTTCTATCTGTTTGGACCTGATGCTTAGCCTTCCTGGCCCAACCCGATACGGGTTTTTTAAGAGAGAGGGGGGGTTGGGGGAAGGGGTTTGGACCTGATGTTTAGTTGACAGCCACTGTCAATTCTTCCAAAAAAACCCCCTCTCTCTCATCAGTCTTATCTAAAAATCGAAATTAAATAACAAAATCAAAATTGACGTAAGTAGACTGCTCTACCTCCGCTACACTCGCAAGCACAGATACCTGCAGGAGATTGAATGATTAGGTAGGGCACCTGCAAGCAGGGTGAAGGTCTTCCCAACAGAGAGACAAGCACCCACCGGAATGAAATAAGCAGATTAAGGCAGCCAGCAGGCAACAACTTGGTCATCCTTATAAACAATGCTTCAAATTATTAAATGATACATTTTAGATTTGATAGCTTGGATTCTACATCTTCCTAAAAAGGAAACATAGCACTTTTATATTAACATGAATACCGACGCCATGTGATAAATAAAGGTATGACTAACTTAATATAAAACAGATTTATTAATTTATTATTTGCTTATACATTGTGTTTTGTCTGTTGCTTGTGTCGCATTTGTGGCTTTGTATATATGGATTATTTCTTGCAGCATTTGTTTTTACATCGGAATTTATGGAATAAATGTTATAACTGAATTAAATGTTCACCGATACAAGTAGATATAGGTAACACGTGCTGTTTTTTTTTTTTTTGGTATTTTTAGTTTAACTTGTTGTAATTTGATTGTTAGTTTGTGGTAATGGAAAGCGGCGGGGTTGACCCTGCTTGTTTTCGAAAAATAACAATCTTATAAAGTAGAGGAACGAATGATGAAATTTGGTGCATGACAAAAGAAATTAATTAAACAAACGAAAATTTCGACAGTAGAATCATTGTTTTGACCGGACAATATTTCTGATGAAGCAGTTTGTATTTTAGTCGGATAAATCATATTCGGATCACACAGTGGCATTCCGGTTGTTTTAGATCAATCATACGAATTCATTATTATACGAATTAGATTATGAAGCATTAATTTTTAAACATTAAAATGGATCAATGATGTGTTTTGTTTTTAAATTCCAAACGGTGGATCCAAACTCCAAAGCATTTAATATGTCATTAATATAGAAATTCAATAATTTATACATAGTATTATGTAAAATTTTTAATAGAATATTATGTTATCTTTTCTAACTTTATTAAAAAAAATAAAAAAAAGTGACTTCATTTGGCATGCAAAAGAATATTTATATTATGTTAATTATTATTTTAAATTTAAAAAAATATTTCAAAGCAAAATACAAAAGTTCCTAATTACGGATTCGACATTTCATTTAGAATATATATGTTCTTAATAAATCAAATATGGAATATATGTGGTCAGTTTTAGCCGCAACAAATCGGGACATCAGCATTATTATATGATTTGATTTATTTTCTATAAATGCGGAGTAAACAAGCAGGACAATTTGTTTTAAAAAAAACGTGCCGCACTGGAATCAATGCTTCTGATTAGGTACAGTTAAAACATAAATATCATTGAAATACCGCACTTGGCCATAATAAATCGGTCCTCTTATTGGTGGGTGCAGCGTTTTGACTGCCGGGAAGGACGCCGACTCGCCGACTGTATGGGTTGACTGTTATAACTCGGCTTTCTAATAAAAAAATCAACATACTAATCAGTAATTACAAACGCGTACAAATTAAACTGAAATCGGAAATGCTGCCGCTCTGATCTGATGCAGTTACTGTAGTACGCTGCTCTGCTCCGTTAATCACTGGTTAGTTAAGGCAAGGTAGACAGGTAGTGTTTTTTTTTTGTATTGTTCAGGCAAGGCAGTGTTGACTTGTACCGTATTGAGAGTTTGGATTCTTTGGAACACGTTACTTGCACTGTTTGTTTTTGTATTGCTTGGATTATATGTTCGTTACTGTTGTGTACTTGTACAGTGTAGTTTGGTCATTTCAGATGTAGACTGCACTATATAAATATGGAGAGTGGCTAGTGTTAAACATATAGGACATAATCACTTGTTCAATAAGATAAAGTTTTAATTTTTAAGATTAGAATGACCGATTCAAATCGTTCAAATTGTTCTACGTTATAAAAATCTTCGTAGAGACCAAATTTTATATTTTTTGAAAATCTTTTACTATTTTTTTTTGGAATTTTTGAATATGCTGAATCTAAAAAGTTATGAACCCTCTAATTCTAAAACTCAGAAAAAAATAGTTTGAAAATTTGAAAAAATATAAAATTTGATTTTCAAGGATACTTTAATATAGAGATCATATTGAGCGATTTGGATCGACCGTTGAAATTTTAGTGATTGACGTTTGGATCGTATTTGATGTCCTATATGTTTGATTTTAGCATTACTCATAAATATGTTGTAGAATTGTTTCTCTTTTTTTTTTTAATGAATTGTATCCATGTGGTGATCATCACCCAATCTTAAATCTTTAAAAAGAAGAATATTGTAATGATTATGTATCAAATGTTTGCTGTATTTTGTAGCAGAACTACTTTTGTAGAGAGGAAATACGTAGTTCATCATCTGTTACATTAATAATATGTAACATTTTGAAGTTAACTTTTGGATTGATAAAACAAATGATAATTGTCTAATTTAAATTAACAAAACCTATTTTTCCCATAAAAGGAAAAAATGGATATAACTAAACCAGCACGCTACCGCTAAATATATTCAGCGTTTGAATGAGTAAATCAGTAGCGTTCCACTACTTCAATTATTTTTATTTTTATTTTTTAACTTCAAGTAAAAATTTAAATTAATGGCTATTTGTAACAACTAAACCAGCACGCTAATTTTATCTTTAGCGAGTTGCTATTTGCTACCACTAATGTGAATTAATCTTTAATCATACCAGCTCCACAAAATTCCACGGTTATAACTAAAACGCTGATATCATACTATACTCCGTTCAAATGCATTATTTATTTATTTATTTATTTTGGTTTTTTTTACCCATACATAATCGGATCATGCATATTTGCGGAGGTGCTGAACTACATGCAAAGGAAAAAAAAAATGTCACTGCTCATGTTTCTCTACGCCCTATAAACCTATAACACGGACAAAAAAAAGCTTAACAGCAATATTTATTAATTGAAATTGGGAAACCAATATTTATTAATTTACCTTTTTGGGTGAAATGATGTTTATTTGGTATTTTCGCCTCGCTTGATTTGTCACTTTGCCAGAAAAATACCAACGACGCGACGACAAAAATATCTGTATATTCCAGTACAACTTTTCCAGCGAAAAGATTTTGCATCCTCAATCAGACCTGTCATTTCTTAAATTTTTTTTTTTCATAATGATAAAAAAAAACCTAGAGCTGTCACCTTTTCTTGTAATTTGAAAGCATCACCAAATATGGACTCGGCCTTAATAACATCAGGGCTGGGCTATAAATAATTTGGTTCACAATTCGGAGCTTCGATGAGTTCGATCCACCTATTGAGGACTTCTTTTTTTTTTTTTTTGTCTCGGAAACTAACGCACGGCATGACAACCAAACCGATGGAGTCCGTATCAGAATTCTCTTGCCCGAATCCGCACAAGGAGCAAACAGAAAAGGCAATACCCTGACCTAGAGAGTATACTCTAAAACATAAATATTGATCAACCTGACAAGTCATTTAACAATTAACATTTCAAATTTCAGGTATATAAGCATGACAAATTTCAACATTGTCTTTTTCAACATCGAGACTGACAATCTATCATTTATCAAATTACAGTAACATTATCGGCCCTTTAGTCCACAACATTATCCAGTTAATTCGTATTACTAAATAACATTGCCCCTTAGATCCAAAAACACCACTATAGCATCCGAGGAGGTTTCGTCTGCTGCCTGCAGCTTCCTCATTGCTGAAGCACCATACAACTTATAGAAGCACTGAACCTTCATTAGCTCAAGCACTTTTGCATTCAACAGAAAGAACTTTGCCACTGTAACGCTGGTCATGAAAGGATTACACGCATTTATGCTTATTGTGACTCTTTTCAAACTCTGATCGAAACAGGGGAGGGCATCTTGCTTCCATCCAATTAATTCTCTCGTTTGATTCCGATTCCAATTGGTTGGCCACGAATCAATCACCAACTGCAATAGTTAAAAGTCAAAACATTTACCTTTAAAACATAATTGATCAGCTCAAAAACCTCACAATGCAAAGAGAATACAAATATCTGATAGTAGTATACAGTTACAAACAGCCAATACAGTCCATGTATTGTCCATAGGATGACTCAATACCAATGTTCAAGTACTTGTTAATCAGAAAGTTCAATAGAACAACTGTTCAACTATATAACTAAAAAGAAAAGCTAGAAAAACATTGAAACAACATCCAAATTAAACCTCAAGAATTTTATATAAAAACTAGGAAAGAGTGAGAAAAAATATCATACGTCTAGTTCTTCAAGAAAAGGCATGCTTCTAAGCAACCAAAGAAAAGTATCATACAAGAGGTCCATGGTGCAGATATGCCAAAAGAGCTTCAGGCATCTCAGTCGAGGAAAAGTGAAATTAAACGGCAAAGTGACTAGGGACAGAGACTGCAGAAACATGAAAAAAATCAGGTCAGATACAGGACAAAAGTTGTATAGATGAGAAGTATCAGGTCAAGCTGACACAGTGATATACATGCTTCCCTGATTGGACCATTTAGAAAGAAGAAAAGTTTGGTAATTATTACAGAGAAAGAGGCATTAGCTATAATGAACAACATCGTGCCAATTGTTTTCGTTTTCTATTAGGACGTGCTTTGGTTATAGAACAAGAGCAGCATTTTCAAGTGTGGTTTTGTGACCACACCAATTGTTTCAGTCTGTATCAGAATGTGTTGTCTGAATGTGCATACAAAAGAATGACCTTGACCAGACTAATCAGAATCACAAACTCATCCTTAACAACTAAAAAAAATGGAAATTAAAAGATGTTAACATAAAAAGCTTACCTCGAGAACATCGCGGTCCAGCTTGAGAGAGGAAACATTGGCGACACTAGTCAGCAGACCCAGAGTCACAGAATCGAACTTTTCTGACTGAGAACCTCTCAATTGTTTAATACAAATGTGTGCTTCCTCCAAACATGGGGCAGAAACAACTGACACTTTCTCAATAGACTCATTAATTTCAAATTGAAGATGCCTAAGTAACGGACATCTTAAATTCACCGACAAAGGAAGATTTGCGGTTACAAAACCTAAATTACGGAAAGTGGTGAGATTATTGGAAGTACGGATCAGAAAACGAAAATCGTCATGGGAGATATAAACCTTTTCAAAGTCCAAAGTAATGAGGCGTTTGAATCCCGAGAAACCAGTGGGTAGGACGACATTACATGGGTAAAGTTGGAGTACTTTGAGGGAATGAAAGAATGGGAGATGAACAAAAACCGGTTCATAGCAGCTGAAAAGGCAAAGGCTTTGGACACCACCTTTCTCAAGGAGTAACTCCAAAAGGCTCTGGAGTTTTGGGGACTGGTAGGTTACGAAATAGTGAGAGAGCTTGAAGACGAGAACGGGGCCATGGAGAGAGGAGAGTAAATTATGGACCTTCTCGATCCAGCCGGCAATAGGACCCCGAGAAGAGTTGTCAGGAGTAAGAGTATCTTGTAATTCATTGTCGCGTAAAAAGCAACCGACATGGAGACAGGGGGGAGAAGTTTCCAGTGGTGGCGCCAGGAGCGAGCGAGAGCCGACGTACGGACGGCGAACCTGACGTCCAGGCAGCAGAGGATGGAGATTATATGAGTTCTAACGGAAGAGAGCTAATCCGATCGCCATCTTCGTCTTCCATGGGCTGCCGGCTGTGGAATTGATCATGGGTTTAGGACGGGAATTGCTTTCCAAACTTGGAGATCCACTCCTATTTAGACTAAAATGCCCTTCACTCTTTTTATTTTGTTTAGCACTCTTTTTATTTTGTTTAGTGATAGTTCAAAAATTCTTGATACTTAGTCCGTTTTTTGAAAGACCGTCCTAAAATTCGGACCGGACCGGTCCTTCGAAGGGCTTTTTGATGGACAAGGATTTAGAATGGCCGGATTTTGAAAGGGCCGGGTCTAATTTTTTTCAAAGACGGATGTTGAAGGGCTGGGTTTTGAAGGACCAGATCCGACCTAATCGTTCAATAGTAGTGACTATTTGATCATGATGGGACGATAGAAATTAAAAAATTATTAAAAAAAATTAAATGTTGGTATTATTTTAGAAGGACTAGAAGGGCCAAGGACCTATAAGGACCGGTCTCGTATTTATAAAAACAAACCCGTCTAACCCGTCCCATCTCGATCCTTTTCTTTAACCCGGTCCGATCCGGCCTTTCTACCAAACCCGTCAAGTCCGGTCCTTTGAAATCCGGCCCGGTCCTTTTGACTTTCACTAATTTTGTTCTTTTGCACTGCATTTCCATGAGAACATTTAAGTCATTTTCAAAGGAAAAGGGAGTGGATCTCTAAACGGGATTTATAGGATTTTTTTGTGTAATGGAATTATTGAAAAATTAGATGGAAATGTATGGAGTTTATAGGAATTTTTTTTTGTGCAATGGAATTATTGGAAAATTAAATGGAAATGTATGGAGATTATTGAATAATTTAGTTTATGGAAAAATTATTTAATAGAAATTATTGAATAAATTAGTATATCGGAAATATTATTGAATGAAAATTATTGAATTAATTAGTTTAAGGAAAAAGAATTAGTTGATGATAAAAAAAAATTTAAAGGAAATTGTTTATGGAAAAAGAAAAAGTTTATGGAAAATTTTTTTTCATTGAATAGTTATTGAATAAATTCGTTTATGAAAAAGTTGTTGAAAGAATTTTTTTTTCATTCAATAATTTATTGAATAAATTAGTTAATGACTATATTGAAAAATTAGCACCGTGCAAAAAATTATTTAATGAAAATTATTGAATTAATTATTTTAAGGAAAAAAATTAGTTGATGGAAAAAAAATTTAAAGGAAATATTTATGGAAAAAAGTTAATGGAAAAGTATATGAAAGAAATTATTTTTCATTGAATAGTTTATTGAATAAATTTGTTAATGACTGTATGAATAAATCGGGGGTGATAAGGATCATCCCCGATATTTGTCATCCCCATCATCCCCACGCGTTTTCTATTTTTCAATACTCATTCTTTTTCGCTCTTCTCTCCCGCGCGTGTACGCTCGCCCCCCCTCCCACCCTCCTGCGAACGCTCCCCAACCCCCACCCTCCCCCAACTCATTCTAACTGTTGAGGTTAACATATTTAAATGTTGAAGTTAATATATATAATTGTTGAAGTTAATATATATGTCAACTTCAATAATTTAAATATGCTCACTTCAAATATTACCTTCAACATTTAAATATGCCAAGTTCAACAATTATATATATTAACTTCAACAGTTATATATATTAAATTCAACAGTTACATATATAACATATTATACAACAGTTACATATATAACTTCAATAGCTACATATATAACTGTTAGAAAGTGTGCTAATTTTCATTTTTATGCTAATTACCAATTAATTAACCAAGCAAACATAGCACACACAAGATCTAGTACACAAGCTATTCAAACACACGAGAGAAAAGGTTGGAAGTCTACCTCTCTTGGTATCGCAACCAAGAGGCTCGTTCCAACGGATTGGTGTCGGTGGCGTGCTCTCCAAGAACCTCCACGCCGTGCGCCTCGAGTCCACTAAGGAATTAACCACTTTCTCTAATCAATTATGCTAGTAATTGAGAGAAGTGTGCCTAATTCCAAAGCTTTCCCTCTTCTAGTTAATTCTCCAATTAATTTAGTGGAAAAGCTTGCTCAACACATGAGCTAGGTGGTGTGTGGAAGAGAGAAAGGGAATGAAAAATTCTGAAATTTTTCTTTCCTTGGTGTGAGGTGCGGCCAAAGAGAGAAGGAGAGAGAGAGGTGTGTGGAGGCTTGGGTTTGCTCCCAAAGAACACCCCTTTATATAGGCCACTCAACCTAGCTCTCATCCAAATTTTCATGGACAAATTTGCCCCTTGCCCTAGCCGCACCTACCTACCCCCATATATGGGTTGGGCCTCAAGTTGAGTTGAGCCCAATACTCTTCCATTTAATTGCACCTTCCATTGGACATTAAATTAACCAATTAATTTAAAGCCCAATTAGCTCAAATAATTAAATGTGTTGATTATAATTAATTATTAACTATTTAATAATTAATATGGAATTAGTCAATGCATTAAATTATTTCTATATGATCTATTTGACTTAATTAATCATAACGGTCCATAACGGCATACGATTAATTAATCAACTTATCATATTTTGCAATACCAATTGTTGCAAATAAATAATTAATGCACGTGTGGTTAAACACCTTATTATATGTGACCCTTTGAGGATTTATGCTATGTTGGACATGGAATTAAATCGTTATTTAATTCCAATAATCATAAGCGGTATCTAGCAACACGTTATGACTCCCAATTCGCATAAATAGTGTACTGCTACAATATTTCAATCCTGCATAAGAGAATAATTAGTTTCTCTATTTTGATTCTTATGTCACACGATATCATCGTATAATCCAAGATAGGAATGTGTCATTCTTGCAGATTATACGTTTCTTGATCTAGAGATAATTGTATAAAGTTGCATGCAAACAATCTATCTCCATCAAGGGGCCCAAACAGATATCGTCACTCACTAAGTGAATTAATGAGGGACATACGGTTTTCTTGATGATTAACTTTTCCCCGCACAATTCAAGAGAACATAAATAAAGTCCGTATAGCAGCCCTTATCGGGAATCAGCGGTAGACAGTATTTATTGAACCTATCCTCATGTGGAAAAGATAAACATCTCAAACTTAGAACCAAAATCACAACGAAATAAACAATGACACATAACACAATCCATATGTTTATTTCGATGGGTCAAGTCCTGTGCTATGTTCCATAACATACACATATGCAATTAAGTTGGTAACTCTTTACCTATGATTAGTAGAACTTAATCATCACTTAACTTGCATACTAATCTTATATGATAATTAATGTTCCTTGTTAATTATCAAGATTATGGACCGTTTAGATTTATTATTGTCATTCTAAAGAATGATCAACAAAGATCTACAATTCAGATCCTCAACCTGAATGATCTGTCAATAATAAACCTAGGAACAGATGATAAAATCTCATCCAAAACATAAACTAATAATTAAGTCATTAAATTATTGACTTCTAGGACATAACTCTAACAATCTCCCACTTGGCCTAGAGTCAATCAGTAGTGACTTCTAGCCAACGAAGAATTGAGAACAATGTCATATATCTACATATATACATGTCTCGGACCTCAAAATAAATAATACGCTTATAGCTAGTTACTCATACGTCCACCACGTATGGATGCATAACTGCATCTCGTATACTGCTCAAGGTAGAGGTCGTGCTAGAGTGTTCGCTGTGTTCGCGAACCTATCCAAAAATTGTTTGACTATATATATATATATATATACTCCTATATATATTCTTGATCACCATCACATGATATCAAGTGATATCATTATAGATCATATTTGAATCTCCAATGTAACATTGGGCTCTTAGGAGTAAGTTATGGTTCGAGATGCTTAGAACCATAATAACTCAACTAAGAAATCGATCCGAAATAAACTTCTTTTATTGCTTCACAAGTTGCTATGTATTTTGCTTTGGTGACGGAAACGGTTGTAATATTCCATTTAGAACACCTTCTAAATTTACAACACCACCTTTTAGCAAAATATGCAGTTCAACTGTGATTATATCAATCTTTGGAAAAACTAGCATTAGTGTAATTAATTTACACGAGCTCTCTTTCATCTTAAGAGATAAAACATTATATCACTCTTTCTCATAAGGTACTCGAGGATATCCTTGACTATCGTCCAAATGTGTTTCTCTTGTATCCATTTGACAACTGTTTGTCATATCTTTTGGATACTACACATTGGGGCATATGCATAAATATGGCGTACACAATAAAACTCATAATGAAAGAATGCTTGAACTATTTCATGCACTTTCTCGAATTGAGTTGCAATAGACCGAGTTAAAACACTCAAGTCATGCCATGTGACGTACAGTTAGACATCCTTTCTTGGAGTGTAACTTTCGTATTTCTAGAACACTTCGTCAATACATGCATATTTGCTCAAACCTAACTTCCATCATAATCTATCTTTATAGATTTTGTTTCCTAGGATTAGGTGATTTCGCCCAAGTTCTCATTTGAGAAAGTATTCTCCAAAGAGATCTTGACAATATTCATTCTCTTAATGTTATTCCCAATTAATGAATTGTTATCTTGAACAATACAAGTAATACAATTATGCTCCCACTGAATATCTTGTCTATACAAGATACTTTTGACGAAGTTCAACTCCTTGACTTCATTGTCAAAACTTTTATTCCAATCTCCACAACACTTGCTTTAATCCGTTAATGGATCCTTGAAGCATGCGTATGTTTTTAGCAATACATAAACCTCGATTTGTGTCAAATGCACAACATCATCCTTCATTCATACGAAGAAGGCGGTTTTATGTGTTTTTCCATATATCAATATATATGAAATACAACTATTGCTAGAATGATCTTTATTGACTTTTACATAGCCACAAGCAAGAGGTTGTGCTTTGTACGTAGTCAACTAGTCATCGACTTAGACATAGCTACAAGCGAGAAGCCGCGCTTTGTACATAGTCGATTTGTTATCCATGTTGATCTTTCCTTTTGAAGATCTAAAACGTTCTTGATGGATTGCTCCTTCATGAACATCAACCAAGGTCTATACCTTGTTGTTATACATGGATTTTATTTAAAGATCATATGAATTCAAACCATATATGTGGAATCGGATCGTTCCATCGTTTTTTTTTCTTGTTTATCAACGGATTCTCATACGCTAAGTTTGAGAATGTTGTGAAGCCAATGCACCAAACGGCTTAGGCAATCAACTCTCGTTGATCTTTTTGTAGGATTGGTACTTGAGGTTCACGAACTTCTTCTACAACGGTTTGTTGAACGAGTTCTTGACTCCTCATATATTCCATGAGTTTCTCGACATCATCAACTCGTGAGATGGTTGAGTCCTCATTGGAAGGAGCGTACTATTAAAATTCTTTCAAAACAACTTGTGAATGAAGTATCGCTCAACTCCCACTAAGTACCATGTATGGAGCGACAAGTTTCCCATAAGAGTACTTCTTGTAGTGACGCATAAACTATTTTAATGCTCACTTTACTCCCACTACTTCTTCTTGAGAATTTCAATTCGTCAAGACTATATTATGATTAGCAACAACTACTTTGTTCTTATCATATTCGTGAAAGTAGTGCCTTTTAATATAAAGCATCCTACAAATACACAGTGTCTTATTTGGTTTAAGCTTACAAGTCATCAATACTTAAAATAAGCTTCTCAACACCAAATCTCGAGAAGTATTATACTTAGAGATCAAAATCTCGTAAGATATCTTCTTCAATAGACTTCGATGGAACACCATTCAGTGTAAACAATATTATCCTCAAACATAATTCCTTAATACGAGTTGAATAAGTCCATTTGAATTATTATCGATCGAACAAAATATTGTTCGATACCTCCATTCTTGGACATATTATTCCTCATGGAGCGAGTTGTGAAACTACTTTCATACTCTTTAGATAATATTTCAAATCATATGACTTAACTACTTATTTATTTACCACAATTAATTGTAAGACTTCCATTTTTCTTGAACGGTCTTTTAAACTTCACTCTTGAACTCCTTTGAACTAGTCAAAAGGTTCATACTTATACCTTATCAAATAGATATGTTAATATCTACAATGATCGTTGGTCAAGTAGTAAAGTATCAATAACCTTTCATTACACAAGTACTTATAGGTCTTTATACATCGATATGCATAAGTCCTAATTAGTTCACTTGTCCTTAAACCTTCGTAGGTTAAAGGCGCTTTTGTCATTTAACAAACATGATTCGCATATCAATCGATTTGAAATCGAATTGAATTTCGAGCTCTACGTTACGTAGACTCTCATAATGCGGTTCTCGTTTATGTACGTGACTAAGCGGTTATATATAACATGAAAGTCAAATACTTTATGTCAAGTCTTACGCATCCTATTTGTCATTCAAAACTTGTTTATCTATTCCAAGCAAATTCAATCAAGATGCATGAAATCATATAAACAAATTCATAATAAAAGATCTTGTCTTTTACAAAACATAATCATCCATCATGAAATGGAGATATTTTGAGAGGTCAGGATTAAGGTATACAACCTTCAATTCCTAAACAAACTCTTAATAAAGATAACTCTACGTATTCAATGGTAATGACTTAAATGAATAAGTCATTTCCTATACGGAGTTTACTTTATATCTCTCGAACAATCTCTTATTCTTCATTGCCAACACATTTCGTTAAATGCGAGCATATGAACTAGTATCAAGTTACTAGTGTAAATTAGAGATAGTGAGATAATTTGAACGACAAATACACTTTAGGATTAGAATATTTCTAATCGTCACAATCATGGTATTTCGGACAACCTTTCAAATGCCTCCCATAAACGGCAAATGAAACATCTCATGTGACACATGGTCATCAATGAGAGTCTCGAAATTTCAACTCATACATTGGTGAAGTATTTCTTGAATACTTAATCAATCACCTTTTTCCATTAACAAGAGTGCGAAAAAAGTAACATTATATCCTTCATGATTCAAAAGAGATCGTATGACAATATCAACAATCCTTGATATCGGAGATTAATATCTCTAGTCATCAATTAGCTACTTCAATCTTTCGATTTGTAAGCTAATGAAACATTCATATAACTTCTTTTAAAAGAATAATCTCTTGGTCAACTCATATTCTTTATACTCAATCATAAATGATGGAGTTAATATCTACTTTCTCCAAGAACACTTTCTTGAGTAAGCGGATGAGAACGTACGAGTTAATTTTAGTCCATATGAATTCGCTAATTCAAAGGTCTAGAAATTTCAAATGAGGATATTAAGCATACGCTTTATTGAATAACTTTTCGCCAAAAGTCAATCAATCATCGCGTTGCTACGTTCGGGTAGTTTGAGGAAAGTATTGGGAATTGACATACTCAAATTTCTCTTCACTAAGATCGTGTCTTAGGAATCGGTATTACTTCTTTAAGTGAATACTTGTAGAAACGAGTTTGTTAATTTTCAAAGATTGATCGCAACAAAATTAACAATTTAAACATCTATAAAAAAATCAATTTACGGTCATTTAGTTTATGCAATTGTTTTATTTATAACAAATAAAACTCCCACTATATTTATTTAATGTCCCTAATATAGTAGGTTTTCCAAGATCCCTATTTTCGTTGAGATGGTGCTAGCGTCGGCGTGACACCAAAACAACTAGATAAGGTAGGTTCTCCAACCAATCATTCCATATGATTCTTGGTTTGTGAAATATCACATGTACATCCACAAACTTTGCCCCGATGTCCAATCCGATTGGAAAACATCGTTAAGTAACCTTTCTCTATTTGCTCCTAGTAAATCCGATTTACACCCCGACACGGATGATGGAACACGATGTCCCGCGTCGGCGAGAATGCATCAATGAACGATCATACACGTTAGAAGGGGATAGATGTTTGACCCTAAAATATGGTGCCAAATTCATGAATTAAATGGAGCCTAAAAAAATTCATGAGAAATATCAAATGGAGCCCAAAAATCATGAAAAATTACATAAAAATCCAGGAAAGGGTGAAGGAAATTGTGGTACCTTTAGAATAATTAAAGGAGCTGCAGAACAACCATTTTATGCAAAGAGGCCCCTGATTTTGAAGAAAATAAATAAAATAGGTGGAGGGGTATTTTTGGAAACCTTTTGGCACTAATAAATTCTGCACATTTTTCTGAGGTCGTGTATGAAATTTCATGAGGAAATACCATCGGGAACTATTCCAAACAATTTATTTAGATTCAGCAATGTGGAAAATGCAATTAAAGCCAATAAATGGATATGTCCATTAATCCCAAGAAATGGAGGAAGAGTTGGCATTTGTTTCAAAATCAGAATAGCAGAAGGAATCCCCTCCGTATGAGGCTCAAGATGGGCAGACGCGGAGTCCAGCGAAAGAATAAAGGCGAAAGTAGCGGGCCCCACTGTCATAGACACGTTGTACTATGCACCAGGAACAACTAAGAGAAATGGAAAAGAAGGACAGTCATATAGAATCGTGCACTTGTTCTCCATAAACCGTGCACAGATAGAAGAGAAATGTCTATTGGAGTACGATGGAACGCGTTCAGCCACGACGAAGAGATTAGGCGCTGTTGAATTGTGTCTCATTAAACCTTACATGCGGACCCCACGCGAAAGGCTCATCTCCTCCAACAGAATAGAGAGAGAAATGAAGAGGAGAAAGAGAGGAGCGTCACGACAGCTCCTGTAACCGCCTGGGTCAACCTTCCCAGCGATCTCTCGTTGACCACCTTGAAGCCCCAAGCATCGCGCGCCATAGCCGTCGGATCTGAGAGCAACATGGATCGATGGTGGAGAGCAAACCGCGTCAATTGCGATGTAACGGCCTTGGTCAAACCTCCTCATCTCTCTTGTTGACCGACCAGAGAAAACACAAGGCGACCTCCTCTCAGCCCTCCGATGGAGGGTCGATCCGTGTGCTTCAGCATGGACGGCTGAGATCAAATGAAAGATGATATTTTCTTGAGGAAGGATCCCAGACCAGAAGCCTATAAATACCCCCTTCCTCCAAGCATTGGGGGCCCCTTCTTCTTCTCCAATTCCTTTCGACACCAGGAGACACACATACACACACACACAAGGAATAGGCTAGACAGATTCTCCATTGTTAGTATAGGCAGTGAGAGAGAGAGAGAGAGAGAGAGAGAGGAAGGGCATTTCATCAAACACTTAGTTAGCAAGTTGAGAATAGCGAGACTAGGCAATTCTGAGATCAATTCTCTGATTGTAATTGAAGGAAAGGTAAGAGATAAAGGTAAGAAGTAGGTTTGTAACTCAAATGCGGAGCTTAATCAAGAAAATTTGCGATCTTTGAAATCTTGAATCGGTTCTTTTTGCACAATTTCAGATCTGTTAATTCTCAGTTTCATTTTGTTTCTTTCATAAAAATTAAGGTTCTTCTTGATCGATTCTCTTGGATTGGATAGCATTTTCTTCTCTTCCCTTCTCTTCTTCTCTCTATCCTCTTCTCACACACACAACAACACGCCTCGGCTGGAGATCTCTCCTGTCCCTGGTTTACACAATGCCTCGGCTGTGGTTTCCTCAGTTCCTGGCTTCCTTTACCTCGACTGGAGTCTCTCCAGTTCCGGGTAGCTCTCTCTTCCAATGGTCTTGAGCCATGGCTAGAGAAACCATGTCGATCGGATGTAAAACGAAATGCTGTCAAAATCTTGTTAGATCGAAATTATATACAATTCTGAACTGAAATGCTTAATTGTGTTGTGTTGACATAAGGACTGACACAGGTTAATAAGAGGTGTAGTTAGTTTCCAAGAAAACAGTTTGTAATGATAAAAAGTGATAATTAAGATGTGATGGACTTAAATGCATAAGGTCTTAACACCTGAAATAGAATCAGTTCTAATTTCTGGATTCAATCATGACACGGACCTCAAAATTGCTAAACTTGTTAATTGGGTGTTGTACAGTATTCAACAATAGCGTAAATATGAGCAGTGATATTCGTTGGACCAAAGTGAATAAATACAGTGACTGAACCGGACCCATTTCACAGGTTTAAGGTTAACAGGATGGTTTGTTCATATATCAATAACTGCTGAAAATGATAAAAAGGTGTATTTAGATATAGTTCTTGGACTTTGGTGACTATATCTCGGGTACCTGCATGTTAGTTCCCATATCATAATTGTAATTAAAGTGCCTTGTAAGGTATGGAAGTAGTTGTATCCAGACCATGACTTTTGGAGATAGCATACAGTAGGAAGTTCAATTCATATAAAGTTATTAAGTGTTGCATAGAATGAGATCACATTTCAATAATAATCTGAAAGATAAAGGTTGTTAGTATGGTGATATAAAGCACTAGATGTACCATGGTGAGTTTCATCCATATGTTAAGATGATAGTCAGATTGCATAATTTTATTCACATAGATTATGTGCTAAGAAGCCTATTCATTTAATCTAATACAATTCTTAGCTGACCTCTAATATATAAGATGTTTGCAAGGTTGTACATGAGACAATTGAATTTTCATTTTAATGCCTTAGTAACTGGTCAGCGTTTCTTTTTTTTTTTTTTTTTTTTTTTTTTCTTATGCATAAGTGTGATACAATAATTAAAGTGGTACCATGCATTCTGTATATCAAGCCATGTACCAATTACACGCTATATCCATGTAAATTGTGTTTTAAGCCCTGGTACCAGACCACATTTAGCAAAAAAGAAAAGGCTAAGAAAGCAGTACATTGCTTGTGTTTATTACTGAAGTAATCAAGTGAAACAGTTGACAATTGATGAACTGGTAATAACAAAACACGTGAATATATACAATATAGCACAAATAAGTCAAATACAATCCCTGGAATCATTTTGAATTCAACCAACCCTTGTGAACTTCCCTCTGTACCACACCTACATCAGACTGTACCATAGTTTGGTCCCCACGTCAAATTAAAGCGACACAACTCCAATCGATCGTACCCTTTTACTCTCCTTTACGTCGTGATTCTAACGAGTCCAAGATGCACGGCTGAAGTGGCTTCGATCTGCAACAAAGGGAAATGCGAAAAACCCAAGGACCTAATTGAATTTTCATTTTACACTGATCCGCAAACTCTTGATCCCTCGACTAAACGAAGGCAACTCAACAGAAATTGAAGACACCATTGTGCTCCTCTCATCCTTACGATTCCATGAGTACCTCTTTTGTCGGCCGTGATGGCCGGAGGAGTTAACGGATCAATACCCGCATCGTCGGAGCCGTCAGTGAAGGAAATAGGATCCGTCTCCCCAAATGCAATTCAGCGCCATGTCTCTTTCGATCCTTTGTGGCCAGAAATATCTAGGACAACCATGTTTTCGATCTCTGGTGACCCGTATTAGCAAATAAAACAACGCAAGTAACTTCAGCCCAATTATTATCGATGCCCAAAAACTGGTAAAGCCTACGCCATCTCCTCCTTGGACACCTCAGTCCAGTCAGCGCCACTTCATCTCCCTTAGCTGATGTGGACCAATGAAATAATTCTAAATCAATAGAAACTTTAAAAATTCATTAAAAATAATAAGAAACTCATAAAAATATAAGCAAAATATTTATAAAATTCTAAAAATCTAAATAAACCAAATTCACTGATATTTTGATACAAAAATCTAGCAAATTATTAGTCTTTTCTATTTTTGAAGTATTTTCAATATTAAATAAATTTTATAAAATTCTAGAATGATGTTAAATCAATTTTGTAAAATCCCAAAATGATTTCAAAACTCAATAAAACTTTTCTAATGAGTTTTCAAAATTAAATATTGAAATTTTAAAAGAAATACATTAAATATCAAGTATTTTAAAAATAATAATAATAATAATAAAATAATTAAAAATATAAAAAGGAATTTCAAAAGTCTAAAGTTAAAAATAAAAATAAAGAAAACTGAGAAAATATTAAAACCCAAAGAGAAACTTAAGAAATTAAAAGTAAAAAATACGAAACCCAGAGTCAAGGCGAAAACCTTTCCATTTCAATAGCGAAAACTCTACAGTACTTCAAGTGTCCTCAATTGGGTCCCGTCGATTAGGTTTGGTACCATCAATTAAGTCCTCCTTAATAGCACTCCGTAAATCTCTCTTTTCTTAGCCCATTACATCAACACCCTTTACGTCCCTTAATCAGAGGTTCTCGTAGGCAACTACGAGGTAATTAACAATAGGGGCTTGCGCCTATTGGAAAGAAAGGACCCGTTAAATTAAGAAACTTCTTTAAGTAGCGACTCTTTATAGGATTCTCTTGTGTTGAGAGATACCCGCCATAGAGATCGAAACCTTAAGGGAGGTGAATCTAAGGCTACGTTTCCATTGTTCTTCGAGAAACTCCTTCGAGGAGAATAATGACGAAAAAGCCGCGACAATAGAGAGAAGGAGGGCGATTTAACTTAATCATGTTTTGTTTGGGACAATCAATTAAGTGACACTTGTTTGGTGGTCATGTAAGCATACACCCATACCTAGCCTATGACTATTCATAGCAATCACAAGCAATCACATATAAGCATCTCATAGTTGTGGGTTTGTATGGCTCCCGCTTGCATTAGTTTCGCCACATCGTCCATGGAGCAAAACTAATCTAATCCTTGCCCTCCCACTAAATTCTATAAGGATCTAAATCCTATATAAAATAAAGGTGCAAAATACATGTGAAAACATCCTATTCCCTTCCTATCCTTAGGGGCATGCAAGCCTCACAAGTTACATCAAAAATTAATCAAAAATTAATTAATGGCACCAAAGGCCGCATTACAAACATTCACACATGCATTCATTTACAACCACAAGGCATTGAGTCTTGAGCCATACTAAACCCACTATCCACCTACAAAACAAAGTTAGCACATACAAGAACTTTGTTTCCAATTAACGATTTTCAAGCATCTTTGCGTATCGTTTGCTATAAGTAAATTCCGTGTTCAAATCCTCAATTTTAAACAACCAAACTTGTTTAAATTCATTTAGAAAGTTCTTTCAACATCCCATAACAGAAAGGAGATCAAACAAGGAGTTTTCTAATTCATTTCAACTAATTTGAATACTTAGAAAAACAGTAATTTACCAAAAAACGTAACTAATGGAATCCAACAAAAACAACAGTTTTCGGTCTCCAAAAATTCTCAAATAAATTACTTAAGCTCCTTATCATAGTTGTGATTACCAGTAAAAATTTCAAGAAGAGATCTTAAACCATCTGGGAGAATCAAAAATGACAAATCTCTTACAAGTGCACGAAACACCGTTATGAGATTTTCAGCTTATCCTCTCAACCATTTGGTCTGTTAGACCATCTTCTATCCAGTTTTTATATATACAATATACATAGAAAAACTTGTTTAGACTACAGGCTATCCATTCATGAAAAGAAAACAACCAAGTTCAGTTCAATAATATTAAGTTACATGCTAAACAATCAACAAATTCTGTACTGAAACAGACTGTCGATCGAAATGTTTTAACCTAGTTGAAGGTCCAAACTTCTACGAAAAATTATGAAATTAATTTTCCTGGAATCCTAACTCAAAATAGAACAACTCCATTTAAACAGAATTTTTAAAGGAGTTCTCAGTTGGTACAGTTTATTAGAACAATCGATTTGCTCAACAAACTGGATCTGACAAGATCTTCCTTTTCATACTTGAAAACCCACAAATTAATCCGAGTCATGCAACAATTTATACATGCTCAGAAAGAGCTTCAAGTCCTCTTTAATTCTAGCCATAGAACACTGGTACTTATATTCAAAATATAAATCTTTCAAGCCATTCAAACAGGACAGTGCAAGCAAAAACTGGTTCTGCGCACTGTCGCCGTTTTATTCACAGTAAATCTATACTAATTCAGAAAAATGTGAATCCAACGCCAAAAGAATCACAATCCACAGATCTACAACTTTCATGTAGATGGAAAGATCTTCCAGAGGACATATCACAGAGAAAAATGCGAAACAACACAGAAAATACCATTTCCAAACAGCAAACAAACGCATCATCTCTACTAATCCATTAATTAGCCAATTTCTCTTAATTAAGTGTTAAAATAGCTTAAGTACGACCATGTGCTCTGATACCACTGTTAGAAAGTGTGCTAATTTTCATTTTTATGCTAATTACCAATTAATTAACCAAGCAAACATAGCACACACAAGATCTAGTACACAAGCTATTCAAGCACACGAGAGAAAAGGTTGGAAGTCTACCTCTCTTGGTATCGCAACCAAGAGGCTCGTTCCAACGGATTGGTGTCGGTGGCGTGCTCTCCAAGAACCTCCACGCCGTGCGCCTCGAGTCCACTAAGGAATTAACCACTTTCTCTAATCAATTATGCTAGTAATTGAGAGAAGTGTGTCTAATTCCAAAGCTTTCCCTCTTCTAGTTAATTCTCCAATTAATTTAGTGGAAAAGCTTGCTCAACACATGAGCTAGGTGGTGTGTGGAAGAGAGAAAGGGAATGAAAAATTCTGAAATTTTTCTTTCCTTGGTGTGAGGTGCGGCCAAAGAGAGAAGGAGAGAGAGAGGTGTGTGGAGGCTTGGGTTTGCTCCCAAAGAACACCCCTTTATATAGGCCACTCAACCTAGCTCTCATCCAAATTTTCATGGACAAATTTGCCCCTTGCCCTAGCCGCACCTACCTACCCCCATATATGGGTTGGGCCTCAAGTTGAGTTGAGCCCAATACTCTTCCATTTAATTGCACCTTCCATTGGACATTAAATTAACCAATTAATTTAAAGCCCAATTAGCTCAAATAATTAAATGTGTTGATTATAATTAATTATTAACTATTTAATAATTAATATGGAATTAGTCAATGCATTAAATTATTTCTATATGATCTATTTGACTTAATTAATCATAACGGTCCATAACGGCATACGATTAATTAATTAACTTATCATATTTTGCAATACCAATTGTTGCAAATAAATAATTAATGCACGTGTGGTTAAACACCTTATTATGTGTGACCTTTTGAGGATTTATGCTATGTTGGACATGGAATTAAATCGTTATTTAATTCCAATAATCATAAGCGGTATCTAGCAACACGTTATGACTCCCAATTCGCATAAATAGTGTACTGCTACAATATTTCAATCCTGCATAAGAGAATAATTAGTTTCTCTATTTTGATTCTTATGTCACACGATATCATCGTATAATCCAAGATAGGAATGTGTCATTCTTGCAGATTATACGTTTCTTGATCTAGAGATAATTGTATAAAGTTGCATGCAAACAATCTATCTCCATCAAGGGGCCCAAACAGATATCGTCACTCACTAAGTGAATTAATGAGGGACATACGGTTTTCTTGATGATTAACTTTTCCCCGCACAATTCAAGAGAACATAAATAAAGTCCGTATAGCAGCCCTTATCGGGAATCAGCGGTAGACAGTATTTATTGAACCTATCCTCATGTGGAAAAGATAAACATCTCAAACTTAGAACCAAAATCACAACGAAATAAACAATGACACATAACACAATCCATATGTTTATTTCGATGGGTCAAGTCCTGTGCTATGTTCCATAACATACACATATGCAATTAAGTTGGTAACTCTTTACCTATGATTAGTAGAACTTAATCATCACTTAACTTGCATACTAATCTTATATGATAATTAATGTTCCTTGTTAATTATCAAGATTATGGACCGTTTAGATTTATTATTGTCATTCTAAAGAATGATCAACAGAGATCTACAATTCAGATCCTCAACCTGAATGATCTGTCAATAATAAACCTAGGAACAGATGATAAAATCTCATCCAAAACATAAACTAATAATTAAGTCATTAAATTATTGACTTCTAGGACATAACTCTAACAATAACTTCAACAGTTATACATATTAACTTCAACAGTTATATATAGTAATTTCAACAGTTACATATATAACTTCAACAACTACATATATAATTTTAACAATTACGCATATAACTTCAACAGTTATATATATTAACTTCAACAATTATATATATTAACTTCAGCAGTTACATATATAACATATTAACTTCAACAGTACATAGAGGATGTTTGTGGCGTGTAGTTTGATTTTCGAATTATGAAATTCTTGGCCAGAGAGTTAACTTCAACAGTTAGGATATTACCTTCAACATTTAATTATATCGACTTCAACAGTTATGAAGTGTGTAGGAGGAGAAGAGGGAGTGTGGGGGGACAGCGTACGTGAGAGGGAGGATGGGGGACAGTGTACGCTAGAGGAGAAAGGGATTAGTTCACGCGGGAGAGGGAAGACAGCATACGCAGAAGGAGAGCTCACGCGTTTTCTCTTTCTGAAAATCGGGGGATGATGGAGATGATATAATCTCTGGGATGGTCCTAAGCAATTCCGTGAATAAATTACTGTATTGAAAAATTAGCACAGTGCAAAAAAAAAATGACTGTATTTAAAAATTAGTATTTTGATAAAATAAATTAGTAGATTAATTTTTTTTCAAGTAAAAACATTTGTGAAAAGTAGATTTTTTTTAAAAAAAAGTTTTGATAAATTTTGAATTAAATTTCGTCTTATTGCTTCTGTATTGCTTCTGTATTGCTTTTGTATTGGACATGAACAATTAATTATAACAAAAACTAATGCAACACATTATCTATTGTGAAGTTGGACAAATTAAATTGAACAATTAATTATACAATTGCCGACAAAAAAGTATAAAATGAAAAATTAATTAAAAGCAAAAGTCAAAAGCCAAAAGGAAAAAAGTGTGATTGAACAGTGAAAGCAAAAGCCAAAAAGACAAATTATATGATTTCAGCCGACACAAAAAAATAAAAAATCAGATTGTTTCAGCCGAAAAACCAAAAAAAATTGAAAATCCCTATAGAGGTAATAGCATTGCCGCTATAGCCCCCTATAGCGGCAATAGCATTACCGCTATAAGGCTGGGCTGTAACGGCAATACTATTACCGCTATAGCTGTGCTCTTTTTAAAAATTCAGAGGGTGCTTTGTCTTTTTTAAAATTGTTAGGGGCATTTTTATCATTGATAAAAATTTTCCCAATTCTTAGCTTTAGGTTGGTTAAAATGGCATGAGTTTATTTTGGGAAGAAATTCTAAAAAAGGAATTGATATAATAATATATTAATATCGTATTTGTTTGATCAGTCAATCAGTACCGTTCGATTTCTAAAACTGTATTTTATTGGTTTTGCACAAAAAGTTAGACTTCATTGATTTTTATATTATCTGAAGTTAAAATGAATATATACATGTACTTTCAAGTATTTTTTATATTTTTGTTGCGTGGTTGGGACTTGGAGGTGATGCAGATTGCAGAGTTTAGCAGCAGTGATTAAAATGACTGCTAAAATATTAAATTTTGAAATATTAGATTTGCATATAGGTAAAAAAAAAAAGGACAACATAGCGTATTTTAACAACTTCAAAATATTTACCTGGGCCAAACAATTTTAAATGAAAATTGGTATCTACCATCCATTCTTTTACCATTCAAACCATCCACAGAGACCCCTCTTCACTGTTTATTTAGGAAATTGGTATCTACCATCCATTCTTTTACCATCCAAACCATCCACAGAGACCCCTCTTCACTGTTTATTTATACCATCCAACCATTCAACAGAGCCATCCTTTCATTTCTCTCTTCTCTTTCACTTTCCATTTTGATCTCTCTTCTCCTCTCTCTTCTCTCTCCTCTCGCATCGGATGAGAACAAACCCTAGAAACCACCATGTAATCTCTCCCTCCGTCGGATGAGAGCCATCTCCAGATCGAACGGACGTGGTACGTTTTCACAGTGCTTCTCTGCCTCGGCCATCTAATTCAACCGCCAAAACTGGATCGGAATCCCGATGTGGTCGAATCTCTGTGTCAGATTGACGGATCACCATTCCTACATGCTGCAACGCTTTGAGGCATCAGCCCTTTCACATTCCTCCTCTCTTCTTCTTTTTGTTTCTTCTCTAACTGGAGACAAAAATTAAATATCGCTCTTTTCTTCTTCATTCCATTGTTGAAATGTAGATCTGAATCTGATGTTTCCAAGTTCATCAGATTCTCTTCTTTCTTTTCGCAAAATCGAAGTCATTTTATCTATTTCATCTTGATTTTTATATTTCTGCTCTTTATGTTTGGGTTTTTCAATCATGTACCCGTCAAAAGGTCTTCAATTGTGAACTCTCTCGAAATAGTACAGTTCTGATCGAGTGAGCATATATTTCTTGATCCATACTTCAACCTAGTTTAATTGATTTTTCTTTCGTTCTGTTTTAAATATTTTACTGAGCAGATCAATCTGCACAGATCTGTTGTTTTGTTATTTGCAGCATGCGTGGAATATACACATGTTTACTTAAGATGAAAAGGATCGTGCTTATTCGATTGGGGCAATTAGATCGTGCTTATCAGTTTATTGTTGTAAATATTTGCTTTGTTGATATAAGTGTTTGGTTTGTTTGTTCTATTTGTTTCTGCTGTGTCTTAATTTAATCAATATTCGTGTCTCTTCGTTTTGTTATTGTAAGTGTTTGTTTTGTTGTTTTAAATGTTCATATTTACGTCATATCAGAACTAAACAGTCATATTACCAATGCATCTAACTGAACACATAACTCAATTTAACTCATTCCAAAACATGTTCATATTTATTTGGTTGTTGTAAGTGATCAGTTTATAGTTGTAATTATTCAATTTAGTGTTGAAAGTTTTCATTTTATTTACGAATGCGAACACGTAACGCAGTTTAACTCATCATTTATGGTCATTATCAGAACCAAAATGTCATATTACCACTAGATCTAACTGAACACATAACTCAGTTTAAGTCATTATTTATGGTCATTATGAGAACTAAAACATCATATTACCACTGCATCTAACTGAACACATAACGCATTTTAACTCATCCTTTATGATCATTATCAAAACCAAAACGTCATATTACCATTGCATCTAACTGAACACTTAACTAATTTAACTAATCTCTTAACGCATCTAACTGGACACAAAAATCCGTTCATTTGATGACGTCAGCGCACGAAAAAAAAATTTAGAAATTTTTTTTTTCGCAAAAAATTGATGATGTCATAACGCGAAAATGATGACATCAGCACACCCAGACAGTCCATAATAGTCCAATTTCAGTCCCTAGTCCAATTGGATGGTTTGGATGGTGTGTATCACTCCTGATTTTAAATTGACTTGCAAAAAAAAAAGATAAATAAATAAACGGAATAAAATAAAAGAGAGATGCCGAATTTTTCTTGGACCGAAATACCCCTGTCTAGAAACTTCACTCCCACTCGCCTCCACCGACTGAACCAAACAAAGAAAGAGAGTCGCATCTCATCTCTGAAACACCGATTGGGATCGGGAGTTGATGCGTTCCATGGCGAAGTGGGAGGTGGCTAGGAAGAGGAGGAGGAGAGGCGAAGGAGGTGTTCCCTCGTCATGGCCGGAGCAGATTCGTCGACCCCGCCGACATCGGAAGACGAGTAGAGTTGGCGTACGGACGACACTCCTGGTACGAATTATTGCGCGCTATTTTCGTTTATTCGATAACCGTTTATTTTTTTCGTTTTATCGACGATAAAACGGCGCATTTCAGAACCATAATCATACATAACATTTTTTCAAATTTTTTTTCTTTTTGCAAATTCAATGTACATTTTTTTTTATTCAATACAGTTATACAGACACATAATTTTTTTTTATTATTATTATTATTATTATTATTATTTATTTTTTTTTTTTTACAATGTTGACTTCGCTATAATGAATATGTAACGAAGTACAACTAATTATAACTTACTAATTAAAAAAAGGAACCTATTCTGGTTTAGTTATTATGGGACTTTTCTTATTGGGTTTCGGATCTCATGTCAAACGGGTGAAGAAATGTATATAAATATATCCAGCTCCGTTTTAGCCTGTGCAAAGCTGAATAAACACATAACGTTTCGCTCCTTTAGTTCCATTGTAAGTTTAAACATAAACTCTGAATAAAAGAAGAAGATTGTGAAAGAGTTCATTTTCTCCTTTGATCAGCTGAATTCACTTGTGCTTGGGATATAGGCAAAAGGTGCTATCTTCCCTCTCTGACGCATTACTCCAACCACACAAAGGTACTTCACTACTTCTTTATTTGATTTTTTTTGGCTGTTTGAGAGTTGAAGTTTAGTTTTTACCAAATTATTAGTTACTGCATTATATGGTCTGCACTTTTATGAGATTGGGTTTTTCTATGCTTTGCTACAAATCAAGAAACATCAAGATTGCTAAGGTTAAAAAGAAATTAAAATTTCAGACATGTTTTTCATAGTTTAGATACATTATGCATTGAATTTGATGTAATTTGGAATCTTTTGGTCTATAAATTAGATGGATGCTCAATTGGACTCTGGTTGTATATATTTGTTTGTTCTTTTTTGTCCTCACCTTGTAAAAGTTTTGATTTAATTTATGGTTCGGTTTTTGACAACTTAAACCCACATTTACTTTTTTGTAAATTGTATGATGCATTTTTTTTTTTGTAATGAATTACTTTCCGACTTTAATTTTAGAATTTAGCATGAATTGCAATTGGTTTTCTGAATTTAAGCAGCATAATAGGTCAAGGTTTAGAAAAAAATCATAATGAGGGTTGTATGAAGGCCAATACAGCAATTGCAATTGAGATATGAATTTGTTTTGTATTTAAATTCTTCTTGAATTCTAGTTGCAACGAGAGTATAGAGACACGATTCTCGCTAAAAAAAATGTTATTCTTATCTAGTTATAAAGAAATGCTACCAAATTCTTATCCAGTTTTAATCCAAGTATTTGGTTGTTTTCCTGACATAAATGGATTAAATCACATGAGAACAAACAAGATTTTGCAACTAAAATTGATTGGTCAACTATGGCTCTAATTTGTTTTTTTTTCTTAAAGTGACGTCAGCTATTATAATTGGTGGATTTTAGAACTGCAGTACTTCTTTGGTTATCGAATTAAACGTAACCCCAGCTAATTTATATAAGATTGGATAATATTGTTTTTCCATCACCTTTGTTTTACTCTTTCACTTTGTGTACCTTTTATTCTTTTAAGAACAGAAGATGGGGAGGAAAAAAATTGAAATTAAAAAGCTGGCGTCAAGTGGACAGAGAAGAATCACTTTTGGTAAGAGGTACAAGGGGATAACAAATAAAGCAAGGGAATTGTCTGTTTTATGTGATGTACCAGTTCTTCTCGTCACCACTACGCCCTCTGGAGGGTATAATGTATTAGTAGGAGAAAACAGGTACCTCCCTTTGTTTAATTGAAGATTTTGAGCTTTTTATAATTGTTTCTTTCGGCCTTCTTTGTTGAAATTCTATGTGGTTTGTATTTTGCAAAGAATACATACAAGATTACAAGTGGTACCATATTGGTACAAAATTGGCATGATAACCAGACCAGAGTGAGAAAGCCCCTTGATTTAAGAGGTTCCAGGCAGTATAGCTGAAGAGTCTTTCTTGATCTAATGTGAATTGCGACAAAAACTCAAAGGCTGTATTTCATGCCTCAGTATGTAACATTCACAAGCTATGTTTAATCTTATGTGTATGGTACTAATATATGATTTTCAGTACTAAAGTTGATGATTCTTTTTCCTTAATCTTTCAGAACCTTCAGTGATGTTGTTCAGCAATACGTGAATGAGAGTAAAGAAAACCTGGCCGAAACGTATGTATTCTTCTTAGAAGTATATTTTCTGAACATTTGCGGAATTACATCTCATAGTTAGAACTTAGAAGTCTATTCTGTGCCTTTCAGGTCAAGTACAGTGTTAGAATGTTAATGTACTTGTTAGTATATATTGCTAGGTTCTTTTACATTTAGTGTTGACTTTCATAGTCGTCAATTAATTATCGCAGTTTGAATAAGCTAAATGAGCATGTATGGTTAAAATTGTGTGAATTTTTGTCATCAATGAACTGGCTCAGTGACGGTGAATTTTATTTCAAAACAAAATGGTATCGGAATCAAACTTGGGTTGATTGGTTTCATTGAAGAAGAGATAGAGGTAACCAAGGAGCCAATATAATACTGATTTTGATTCAGATGGGCCAAAATTGCATTGTTTTAGTTAATTCTTTCAAATAGAACCCTTTTGAAACATTTTAATTTGGTTTCTTTTTTCATTTGCAGAAAGAAGAAGACCTTTGAGGTTTGTTCTATAACTTAAATTGTTTGATATATTTTAAAATGAAACATAACTAACCATAACATCTCACATTATTTTAATGCTGTGCAAAACTTATACTGTATACAGTATATATATGTACATTTATTTTTTTCAATATTTATGGCCTACTAGCTCATATGAGATTAAATAAGTCAGAAACCTATGTCAGAAACTGATTTGGCTGTTAAACCAGAGACCATTGCTCCAATGTGTAAACAAAACCTCAAAAAATAAAAAAAGGGAAAAAAAGAAAAAAAAAATGGCTGCTGATAATATAAAAGAAATGTGTAAGGAGCTCAATTCAAATGAAATTATGGTTGATCCTTATCTTAATTTGATTGGACTGTTACGATAACATGTTTTCTAAGTCAAATCTTATGCTTATTGCAGTCACTAAGAAAATCTTTTAGGGATGGCCATGTAGTGAGTGTTAATGATGGGTATGTAATCCAATTTGTTGATTATTTATAATTTTCCTTTACAATTTTTTTATATTCTTAAATGATGGAACAAAGTACCTTCTAGACTATTGGCTTATACATCATTTCTGCATTATACACATTTGTCTTGTTCTATTTAATTTAATTTACTTATAGTACGTTCCACATATGAGTAAAGTTGAATAAAACCTAGAGCAGTGAATAAAGTTGGTAATATAACATTTTTCCAACGAGGCATTTTAACAGTATTGAATTCTAATAATTGCATGGTAGGATTAATTACACATAAAGCCTTTATTGTCATGTATTTCTATTTCCTGTTCAGAAATTGTGGTATTCACACGTGCCTTAATTTATTTATTTACTTGCAGCGTGGGCCCGATTAAAGAGGAAGAAAATTTTGAGGTAAGTTGTTGCATTTTTCAGTTAATTTTAATTTTGGTACAAAATAATGTTTTTTCTGTGACAACTACAGAGTTCGCTTGAGAAGACAATACAAGAAATAGCAGAACTTGAAGATTTCCTGGGACCCCTACGGTAAAATATTGGACTGTACTGAAAAGTTTTAAGATTGTCTTTTTTTCTCGATTAGAATTTCAGGCCCAACGTGCTTGCAGCTGCCAAGCAGAGCAAAAATTGGAAGTTACGAGATATGGAATAAAATTTGGTCTCACACCAGTGTCATAGTTTGGACTAGTAATTGACAATAATTTTTTATTCAATTCTTTATTAACAATTAATGCTGACCTTGTTATGTAATTACAGAAACCTAAATCAACTAGAAAAGGTTGAGAGCATAGGAGAACTGTTGGCGATGGAAAGATCCCTTAGGTATTTGATCACTAGAAATAACGAAATAAAGGTACGTTCATATGAATATCTAATGATACAAATTTTGCTTGGCTTCCCTGTTTGTGTCTACCCTAATGAACTAAAATTTGGAAAAAGTAATGAATCAGAAAAAATTACAAAACCTGAGGTCCTTTTAGGTAACAAAGTTGAGTTAATTTGAAACTAAATTGCACAGCAAATGAGGAAATTTGGTTTAATTTTCTTTGCTAAGCAATGCCATTAAATTAGTAATTGCATTGGTACGAGCAGGTACCAAGTAAAATAGTAGTCCTGGTGGCTTACTTGTCCTTTCTAACTTGGCTAAACTGCTGAAGCTTGCTAAATTATCTTTTTCTTTTTTCTTCTCCATTTACTTTCTAGGCGGATATTTTGGAGCAACAAAATGCTTGTTTTCAACATTTCTTTCCATCCTTTCCGAGGTAAATTAGAAAATTTCAACTTATGATTTTTTTTTTTCTAGTAGAAGTAATTTAATTGGACAGCTTGCATACTGGTTCTTATATGTCCAGATAACATTGAACAAACAGTAAATTAAAACCTTATATGCGAAGACAAGTCTCTATTTCCACACAAGGATAAAAAAGATGAGACGCACAAAGAGGGTTTTAACTTGATATAATACTTTTCTGCTGAAGGACCTACAACCAATTTTATTTTTAATTTCTATTTACCTGTATGGAACCAGCTGACTTGTTTTACAACTTATACTGGTTATATCATTTGTATTTTATTAAAAGAGAAAGAAAACTAGATATTTTAGTGTTAACCAAATTGTACAGGCATTGGAATTTTGTCCATAAATAATTGGAATTCTGATAATGATTATGGTATAATGCAGGGATCCTAGATGCTCTACAAGCAGAGCAGTACAAACAGTTCCCGAGCCATCTAATCACACTAGTCCTCTTTATGGGAGGTGAGATAACATGTTTGGTCTCTAAGAATAATGATATAATTAATATTTAAGAAGTATAGCCTAAGAAATTGTGTTCTGCAGTTTGATGTCAACTATCATTTGCAAAGTACAAATTTTTCTACTTGTTTAAGCTTTGTCTAACTACTTTAAATTTCCAATCTGGTTCTCAGTAGCAATTCGACTGGAAGCATGCACCTAAGCATGCAGCTAGAAGGCCTAGCAGTTGGTAGTGATAGCAACCCGACTAGAAGCATTCTGCAGAATGGTGCCATGTTTGGCGGTGGTAGTAACCCAACTGGAAGCATGCAGCAACATGGCGTAACAGTCGGCAGTGGTAGCAACCCGACTAGAAGCATGCAGCTACATGGCCTACCAGTCAGCAGTGATAGCAACCTGACTGGAAGCTTTCTGCAATATGGTGCCACATTTGGGAGCACTATCAATTCAACCGAAAGCATGCAGCAACATGGTCCCACAGTCAACAGTGGTAGCAACCGAACTGAAAACATGCCACAAAATGGTCCTACATTCGGCAACGGTAGCAACCTGACTGGAATCATGCAACAACATAGTCCCACAGTGAGCAGTGACACTGCAAGGTCTATTGGTCCACAGAATCCTTCTAGGTGCATGAAGCTAGAAGGCCTAGCAGTCGGCAGTGATAGCAACCTGACTAGAAGCATTCTGCAGCATGGTGTCATGTTTGGCAGTGGTAATAACCCAACTGGAAGCATGCAGCAACATGGTGTAACAGTCGGCAGTGGTAGCAACCCGACTAGAAGCATGCAGCCACATGGCCTACCGTTCAGCAGCGATAGCAACCTGACTGGAAGCTTTCTGCAATATGGTCCCACATTTGGGAGAAGTATCAATTCAACTGAAAGCATGCAGCAACATGGTCCCACAGTCAACAGCTGTAGCAACCCAACTGAAAACGTGCCACAACATGATCCTACATTCGGCAATGGTAGCAACCTGACTGGAAGCTTTCTGCAATATGGTCCCACATTTGGGAGAAGTATCAATTCAACTGAAAGCATGCAGCAACATGGTCCCACGGTAAACAGCTGTAGCAACCCAACTGAAAACATGCCACAACATGATCCTACATTCGGCAATGGTAGCAACCTGACCGGAAGCTTTCTGCAATATGGTGCCACATTTGGGAGAAGTATCAATTCAACTGAAAGCATGCAGCAGCATGGTCCTACAGTCAACAGCTATAGCAACCCAACTGAAAACGTGCCACAACATGATCCTACATTCGGCAATGGTAGCAACCTGACTGGAAGCGTGCAGCAACATCATCCCACAGTGAGCAGCGACACTGCAAGGTCTAATGGTCCACAGAATCTTTCTAGGTTATAAAACCATACTATTCTCATTGGTTATAGAGGAACTTTAATACTCTGACACTGTTATAATACTGGCACGCAATAGCGCATATCTAAACCTTCAACTATAAATTTAAATTGAACTCAGTTCTTATTGGAAACATTGTAATTTTATGAGTGATGGTAGAACTAACGTAATAATAATAATAATTACTTATTATAAAAAAACTGAAAAATGTATCTTTAATGATGTACAGGCATATGCCAGAGGGAGCCGGAGCAGACCAGTACCTGCAAAATTGGATGTGATCGAGACACCTTATAAGTTAATAACCTCCCTTTTTTTTTTCGCAATTCTACTGACGTGAATTATTGTTCTCTATATGATTAAGAAGCCTAGTTTGAGAATTGGTTGACGTTTCCTGATCCTTAGTAATGGTAATATTGACAACTAAAACTGTGCGAGATAAAAATTGTTTTTGGTTATTTGTTGACTTTTATTTTTGTGAATTGTATAAAAAAAGGAATGCAATGGCTGTATCCGGTTTTTGAGTACTAAATTTGTGCGAGATAAAACTTGCTCTTTGTTATTTGTTGTCTATTTGTTTTTGTGTAGTGAATGTAAATGCTTAAAAAATATTGCCAGCATTATCATCAATGAACGTGAAATGAGGAAAATTTGTTTTTCGAAGAAAAAAATATGAATAACATGCTAAAATAATCTATTAGATGTTGAGAACACGAGATTCACTGTTTATTATTATTTGCACGATAGCTTTCTCTCGGGAACAAACATCAGGAAAATATATCTTATTAGCATCGAGGGTGAAATAGAAGGTATAACAAAATCTATGCATGAAATGGTATAAAAAGTAACAAAAGAAAATAATAATGATAATGATTAGACGAGTTGTATGATTATTAGGGGGGGTCTAATGATTGTAAGTATATTTGATATCGGGAACTAGTATTTTATCTTCGTCGTAAGGACAGCTTGCGTATTGCTTCTATTATGTCCCGGATAACATTTGAGAAAACAGTTAATTAAAAGCTTACATATGAAAATGTAAGAGAAATGTAAAACCTTAGAAGGGGCCAACATTAAGAATTCAATATATGAAAATGACAAAATGTAAATGTAAATCAGCTACTCTGGTGAATTGTGCCGCGCAGTCAAGTTTTACATCTAAAGTATGTTTCACAAATTGAGAACCAGCTCTTGGTCTAGTGGCAAAAAGCAATGCACCTTGACTCCTTGAGCGAAAGGTTGCAGGTTCGAAACGGGAGGGTCTTTCATAGATATTTAATTTAAAAATAAGTTGGGTGGCTTAGACCTCCAATTTATCTTAAAAAAAAATATGTTTCACAAATTACAGTAATACATACCTGTATCGTTGCAATATTAGAAAGCATATATATTTCAAAGATGTAATTATTAATGCCACTATGGATACCACAAGAAAGTTCAGTGCAGTAGAATCATAGTTCATTTAAGTAATTTAGTAAATTAATTAAAGTGACGATGATTGCATGAGACGATGCGAACTCACTTGTACTTTTTGTGCCATTACTATGAATTCATTATTTAGTCATGGTGCTCTGGTAGTCTGGTGGCTGGTCTGAGTTTTCACGGCTACAATATTTAGTTTCTCACTTTAAATCGCCGTTACCTAATTAATTATTTTGCAAAAAAAAAAAAAAGTTAATAAATTTTTAATTATGTTATAGTACGTGTACATTATAAAAAACCTATTTTTGTTAGAAAAGACACGTGACTTAGATTTTGTTAAAGAATCACATGCCGTGTACAGTAAGTTGTATAGCGTAGTCGTAAACTCGTACTCGTTTCGTTGCTGACGTGGATGTAGTAAATGTATAATGAGTAAAACTATATTATAACCTAGTAATAAAAAGAATCCCATTTTGGTATACTCATTATAGAAGTTGTACTTTCAATTTCATGTCGGCAGCAGGTGAAGAAATACATATATAAATATGTACAGCGCCTTTTTAGCCTGAGCAACCGCTGAGGGCAGAGAAGAATTGAAAATTGAGGGTTTTGCTCCTTTTAATAGCATTGTAAGGTACCACACAAGTTCTCAATTAAAAAAGAAGATTTTGCAAGAGTTCATTTTGTACTTTTGACAGCCAAAGTAATTATTCCTTTTTGCTCTTGCGGTACAGGTGCTGTCTTCTTCTCTCTCTGACGCATTACTCAACCCCCAACTAAGGTATTTCACAACTTGATTTCTTTTCTCTTTGTTGCTTAAGTAATAATCAAACTTTAGTTTGTACCTACTTATTATTATTTACTACACATTATATGGTGATCTGCACCTTTATGAGATTGAATTTAATGTTTGGATGTAGGTTGAATAAGTAATAAATTTCAAATTTCTTATTCACGTGAAACCAAACAACACATCATGAATAAAGAGTAAGCTCCAAATTCTTTATTCTTATGAAACTCAAACACCACAAAAATAAAAATTTGGACTTATTCGGGTCCAAATTTCTATTCTAACAAAATCATGAATTTGAATAAGAAATATGGATATGCACACATTTCTAAATCCTTATTTTTTATTCAACCCCTCATCCAAACAAACCTGCAAAATCCTAGAATATGAATAAGCCCTTCCTTATTGAAATTCCTTATTTACCATGCATCCAAATTAACAAATAAAATTATTTGTCAAAAAATTACACTTCCAGACATGTTTATTTTATTGTATAGAAAAATTGTGCTTTCAATTTTGTGTAATTTGGAATCTTTGGCCATTAAACATAGGGTTCGGATACTTTGGATGTTTTGTCTTTTTAGTAATGGCCATCCGATTTAATATGAACGATTAAATTTTTACGGGCCGCAAAAATTTCGACGTACCTGATATAAATCACGGAACATTCATTATTGATCGGACGGACATGGATTAAAGACATCCACTGGACGGCCATCTAGAGGATCTCGTTCCTTAAAACATATGTCTATAGATTTTAATCTCTAATTTTTCTCAAACCACTTGATGGATGATCAAATTGACTCAAATTTTGTACAAATTTGATACACAACAGAACATATATATTACTCAAGTGTTAAGTTGGATTAGTATTTTCCAAGTGTTATATTGTTCTAAAGTATTTTGAATAGGGGAAATATTCAAATATTGTGCAAAACAAAATTGTTTTTAGCAGTTTCGCTCTACCAAAGGGACCATTAACTTTGTTAATATCCGCACCCTGTGAATTATGCTACAATTCCACCAGTAGAGTTCCTTTTTTTGTCCTCGCCTTGTAAAAGCTTTGATTTTATTGATGGTTCGGTTTTGATAACTTAAACCCAAATTAACTTTATTGCAACATAAAATTTTTTTACCATAGTAAATCAATTTCCGACTTTTGTTTTAGAACTTTGCATGAATTGCAATTCGTCACCTGAATTAGCATAATAGATCAAGTTTTTTTAAAAAATTATATTACTTTGTACACATGAAGGCCATTATCAATTTCGTTTAGGATGCGTTTGGATCGTTAGAAGAAAGAAGAAGAAGAAGGAAGAAGAAGAAAAAAAATTATAAACAATTCAAACTGTTCACAAAGTTACACACTTCCCAATACTTCTTCCCACTTTTTCCTTTCTTCCCTTCTTCCCACACCTATCCAAACGCACCCTTAGAGAGCAGAAATTATGTTGTTAAATTCTGGTTCTTGAATTAAGGTTGCAACAAGAATGAATGATAACTAGAAAAAAAATGACATTATTGCAAAGAGACATGATTCTTGATAAAAAAATAACTTTATTGCATTATTACAAGAAAAGAATGTCCATCTTAGCCAAACTCTTATCCGGTTTTAAATTTTAATTTAAGTATGGCAGTTTTCCCGACATGTGAAAAAAAAGGAGATTTCACAAAACAAAATTTAATTGGTCAACTATGGGAGAGATTGCCCTTTTTATCTCAGGCTTTTCAATCGTTGCTCCTATTTTAGGTTTTATTAAATCAGGAAAGTTTCATTTTTTTGAAATAAAAGTGAGGTCGGCTATATGTGAGGGTCTACTATTATTGGTGGGTTTCAGAACTTGATTAATTCTTTACTTGCCATAATAAACATAAGCTCTGCTATTAAATAGGATTGGATTAATATTCTGAACATCACCTTTGTTTTTTAGAAAAAATAACATCACCTTTGTTTACTATTCCATTTTGTTTTTTTTTCCCCTTAATAAGAGCACAAGATGGGAAGGAACAAAATTGAAATTAAAAAGCTGGAGCCAAGCGGACAGAGAACAAGCACTTTTGGTAAGAGGTACAAGGGAATAATAAAGAAAGCAAGGGAATTGTCTGTTTTATGTGATGTACCAGTTCTTCTCGTCACGACTACAACCTCTGGAGGATATAGAGTATTTGTAGGAGAGAACAGGTACCTCCCTCTGTTTAATTATTAGATTTTGAACTTTTTTCTCTAAGTGTTACTATAGCCATCCTTTTTGATAGCCTACGTGGTTTGTATTTTTCAAGAATACATGGTATACCATATAAGTACGAAATAGGCATGTTAAACAAGACCAGAGTGTGAACGCCTCTTTGATACAAAAGGTTCTAAATAGGATAGGGTGTGTGCGCACGTGTTATATGAACTGATATTAGCTTGTGACAAATCTTATCGGGTCTAGTTCATGTCTCAGTATGCAACATTCACAAATCACAAGTTATGTACTTATGTTTAGTCCTATGTATGAAACTTGCATGTATTTCAGTAATGAAGTTGATGATTTTTAATTTCCTTAATTTTTCAGAAGCTTCAGCGATGTTGTTCAGCAATATGTAAATGAGAGTATACAAAACCGAGCCGAAACGTATGTCAAAAATCCCTATAATTTTTCTTTTTTTGAGAATTACATGCATCTTGCTTTTGCAGTATTATATTTCTGTGTCCTTCAGGTCAAGTACAGTGTCAGAATGTTAATGTACTCGTCAATATTGATACCCTATATTGCGTCATGCATAGGTTTTTCTTTTCCAATTTATTGTTCACTTTCATAGTGAATTTTTACTCCAAAACAAAATGGGGGTCTGAATCAAACTTGGGGTTTAACTGAACCATCGTGACAGAGATGACTTACGATTAACGAATAAGAACCAATAAAATATTGATTTTGATTTAATTAAGCCAAAACTGCATAGTTTTAGTTAAATCCTGCAAATAAACCTAAAACCTTTTGAAACATTTTAATTTAGTTTTGTTTCTTTTTCCATTTACAGAGAGAAGAAGACCATTGAGGTTTGTTTTTCTAACAGCACTGTTTGATACATTATTAAAATGATACTAATTAAACTAAATATGACACCTCACATTTCTAAAATGGTGTAAAAACATATGCTATATACAGTATTTATTCAAACTACTAGATCTTATATGAGATTAAATTAGCATCAATTTAGTAAACTATGCTCGAAATTAACCGATTGGGCTGTTACAGCAAAGACAATCACTTTAATGTACTGGTATATAAAAACCTAAAAAAAAACAAAAAGAAAGAGTAAAACTAACTGATTAGCTGCTAAAAATCAAAAGTAAATGTTTGGAGATAAATTTTAAATGTATCTAAGACTATATATTATGATCGGAAATTAATAATGGTCAAATAGTTCATCCTTATCTTAATTTAATTGGATTGTTTATTCGATAACATGTTTTCTCATTCAAATCTTTTGCTTGTTGCAGTCACTGAGAAAATCTTTTAAGGATGGCCATGTAGTAAATGTTAGTGGGTATGTAATCCAATTTTCTGATTTTTTATAGTTATCTTTTTCAATTTCGTGTGATCTTAAATGACGGCAAAAAAGAACCTTCTAGACTATTGGCATGTGTACATCATTTCTGCACGATGAGCATCTGTCTAGTTCTTTTTAATTAAAATTTAATTTTCTTATTATACTTTCCACATATCATGGAATGAAACCTAGAGTAGTGAATAAAATTGGTAACATATCATTTTTCCAATTTGGCATTTAACAGTTTTAAATTCTATTAACTGCATGGTTCAAGTACTTATGAATCCTTTACTGTCAAGTATTTCTATTTCCTAATCAGAAATTGTGGTATTCACATGTACCAGTATTTATTTGTTTATTATTATTATTATTATTTATTATTATTATTATTATTATTATTATTGTTATTATTGTTATTATTGTTATTGCAGAATGAGCCCAATTGAAGGGGAAAGCGATTCTGTGGTAAGTTGTTGCATTTAGTGTCAAAAGATTACATATTGTTTAGTTAATTTTACTCTTGGGTTGAATGTAATGATCTTTATGTGACAACTACAGAGGCCGCTTGAGAAGACAATGCAAGAAATAGCAGAACTTGAGAATATTTTGGGCCCCCTCCGGTAAAATATTGAATTATCCTAAAAAAATTAAGATTATCTTCTTTTCTCGATTAGAATTTCGAACTCTTGTTCTTACAGCCGATAAACAGCATAGCAGAACAAAAATTGAAAGTTACAACTTACAAGATATGGAATAAACTTGGGTCTCCCACCACCATTATCATAGATTGTTATAGGGTGCGTTTGGATAGGTGTGGGAACAGTGGCGGATCTAAAAAAAATATTTAGGTGGGGCTGAGATTTATAAAAATATTGAACCAACATAAGTTCATTGTATATCCATCTCATACAATACTAAAAATATAGTTTAAAGCCATATTATAAAAAAAATTGATGAACCACTCAAATATATCAAAAGAAAAATTGCAATTTGAATTTATTCATAGCCCATATGTGTATATATAAACCATGGTAGGTGGGGCTCTAGCCCCAGCAGCCCCACCTGTGGATCCGCCACTGTGTGGGAAGAAGGGAAGAAGGGAAGAAGTGGGAAGAAGTATTGGGAAGTGTGTAACTTTGTGAAGAGTTTGGATTGTTTATAATTTGTTTTCTTCTTTCTTCCTTCTTCCCCATTCTTCTTCTCTCATCCAAACGCCCCCATAAGTCCATATATATGTATCAGCATCTTTGTACCACAGATATATTATAGTTTGGCCTAGTAGTTTTTGAATTCTTTTTTTTTTCCAATTATTTCATCTAACAATTAATGCTGAGCCTGTTGTGATTTCAGAAACCTAAATCAATTAGAAAAGGTTGAGAGCATAGACGAACTATTGGCTATGGAAAGATCGGTTAGGAATTTGATCACTAGAAATAATGAAATAAAGGTATTTTTCATATGAATCTCTAATAATACAAATTTTGCTTCCCAGTTTGTGTTTTCCTAATGAACTTATTTAATAAATAGAAATTGAAAAAGTAACGAAGCACAAAAAATTGCAAAACTTCAGGTCCTTCTAGGAAACAACTTCGAGTTAATTAATTTGAAACTAAATTGCACAGCCAATGAAGAAATTTGCTTTAATGTTGAACTTGGCTAAGAAATGCCAATTTAGTATAACTTCTTAACTTTTTTTTTTATTACTGATTGCATTGGTACGAGCAGGTACCAATTAAAATTTAGTCCTGCTTGCTAACTTATCCCAACTTGGTTAAACTGCTGAAGATTGCTAACTCATCCTTTTTTTTTTTTTTTTCTTCTTTATTTACTTTCTAGGCACACATGTTAGAGCAACAGAGAGCTACTTTTCAACATCTCTCTACACCCAATCTAAGGTAATTTAGAAAGTTTCAATTTATGATATTCTGCTAGAAGTACTTTATATAATTGGATAGCTTGCCTATATGTTCTATTATGTCCCAGATAACATTGAAAAAACAGTAAATTAAAACCTCACATATGAAAAAAAACTCTCTATTTTCACACAAGAAATGCCAACAAGGATAAAAATGATGAGAGATACACAATGAGGGTTTTTAAGTTTTAACATGATCTCTTAACACATTTGTGCTGAAAGACCTACAACCAATTTTATTTTCATTTCTATTTACCTCTATGATTAGCTGAGTGAATCTTAGCTTCGAATCTGAGAATGATGAACTAGCCAACCTGTTTTATAACTTATATATACTGGTTATATCATTTGTATTTTACTTACCAAAAGAGAGAGAAGAAAATTAGATTTTTTATTCTTAACCGAATTGTTCTGGTATTGGAATTTCGTACCAGCATATGAGTAACTACAACATGAACCTAATAAATAATTGAAATCCTGATAATGATTACTGTATAATGCAGGAATCTTAGATACACTATAAGCACCGAAGAACCCACATTGCCAGCAGTACCAACAGTTCCCTTTCCATCTAATCACATTGGTCCTCTTTACGGGAGGTGAGATAACAACATAGTTTCATTTCTAAGGATAATGATACGATTAATATTTTAGAAATATAGCCTGAAAAATTGTGTTCTGCTGTATCGGTGTCAACTCTTATATGTAGAGTACACATTTTTCTACTTGTTTAAGCATCGTCTAACTATATTAAATTTCTAATTCTGCTTCTCAGTAGCAATACAACTAGATACATGCACCTATCTGGAATGGTACAGCTACATGGCCTAGAAGTCGGCAGTGATAGCAACCCTACTGGAACTGTTCCTCTACCTGGTCCCGCATTTGGCAGTGGTAGCAACCCGACTGGAAGTATTCAGCAGCATGACCTAGAAGTCAACAGCCGTAGTAACCTGACTCGAAGCATGCAGCAACATAGCCTAGCAGTTGGCTGCGACAGAAACCCGACTGGAAGCATGCAGCAAGACGGCCTAGCACCTGGCAGCAGTAGCAACATGACTGGAAGTGTCCTGAAACATGGTCCCACATCTGGGAGCAGTATCAACCCAACTGATAGCGCGCAACAACATGGTCCCACAGTTGGTAGTGGTTGCAACCAAACTGGAAGCATGCTGCAACATGGTCCAACATTCGGCAGCGGTATCAACCGTACTGAAATCGTGCAGCAATATGGCCCCATAGTCGACAGCAGCACTATGTGGTATCATGGTTCACAGAATCTTTTTAGGTTATAAGATCATACTATTCGCAAACGGGAAATTGTAGTTTGGATGAGAAATGATTGCACTAGCATAACAACAATACACTTCTTATCAAAATACAAATACTAATTAAAATTGTACCTTTAATGATGTACAGGAATATGCCAGAAAGAGCAGACTTTCAAGATTCTAACTCAGTTTTGGACCCCCTAAAAGGCAACTTCTCAGAGGGAGACGGACCAAGCCAGCACATGCAAGATACAAATGATGCAAATTTCTCTTTTAATGACCCTTTTGATATTGCATATTGACCAGAAGTGCAGGAAACGTTCTCTTAGTTCTGAATCGTATTCCAAAAAGGAATATGCAATGCCTGTATCCGAATGTTGACTATTTAATTTTGCGAGATTAAATTAACTTGCTTTTTGTTATTTCATTGTTGTCTATTTTATTTTGCGACTAGAATACCTTTAAGGAACGAAATTGCTGCAGCACCCCATGATTTTAACAGTCCTTTAGAATCTTATATATATATATATAACATTTCAAAGTCTCAATTCAGATTATAAATTGATATCCTGTTTAGTAATTCAGACTATAAATTGATCCATTTCATCATCCTAGCTTACAAAGAAGTATGCCAAGCCCCTGTCCAATAAGTCAATATGCATTTAATTTTTTAATTATTTGACCTGAAGGATACGGGAATAGTGTGATAAAAACAGCACTTGTTCCTACTTCCTATCTAGCTAACATGTCCGACACGGCGACACAGAGTAGCAATAATGATCATCAACTTTTCCCTATCTTGTCTCCCTATTTGCAAAATGAATTATCCATTTCCAAGTCCCTTTTATATGAGAACACGGAAGAAATGATGATCTAATTAAATTTCCTCTACACTGCAGTATACACATCTAGTTTCCCCACCCCAACCTCTAGTTTTGAGATGGGCTTTGGTTGAAAGTCTTCATTTACTAAGTAACCCACATACCAGAAAATATTCACATATAGGTAGATTCCTGGAATGTGTAGGGATTTTACTAGAATAATTCAGAGAGTTGGCACGGACGTGTGCAGAGCTAACAAACCACATATTGACGCAAGTATAAATCTCTGAATCATATCCGAGGCAAGAACAAGGGATATAGTACCTCAGAGCAAGCAATCCAAAAGAGAGAGAGAGAGAGAGTGAGAGAACCACTGGCCACTGTCTCAGATGCCTCCTCCACCTCTAGTCACCGTCTCAGTTGCCTCCTCCACCGCTGGCCATTGCCTCAGCCGACGTCTCAACGTCTGGCCTTCCTGCCTCGCCTCCTCCTTTTACCAATCACCATTGATCTAACTCAATCGGAGAAGAGAAGAGAAGAGAAGAAAAGAGAAGAGGAGCGGGGGGAGAGAGAGAGAGAGAAGGAAATGGGTTGGGTCGCTAGAGAGAGACTGAGAGAGGAAGAAGACGCTGTGAAAAGGGGAACTGGGTCGCTCGGGACGACGGGAATTGCTTTGCTTTGCTCACGCCGCTAGTTAGAGATTCACATCTATTTTGACTAAAAAATCCTTAGATTAGATTGCATCAGAAATCGAGCTCCAATGCTCCATCTGTCGAGGGTAGTAGGGGTGTAAAAAAAACCGTGAACGGTGAACCCGTTCAGCCCATTCGATTCAAATCGTTTTTTAATGTTGGGTCGGATACGAATTATAATTTTGACAAATTCGTTATTTCGAGTTGGATTACAGATTTTGTACTAGTAACCTGTATATACTTCAACCTATCCATTTATCTCTTCTATCGTGAAGTTTCCACTCCTTCATAGTTATGCACGTCCTCTATATTTCTTACAAGATCTCAAAAATTGAAAGATATTTTGAATGTGTCTCTAATTTGTCTCGAACTAAATTGTAATAGCCACAAAAATATTTTGTGTGTATCACAGTACGTACTCATTTCCCGTGTACACTAGTACTACAGTCAGTGGACTTGGCAATGTCGACTTGGATGAAATGACAATGAATGTAACTAAATTATAAGCTACTAGAAATAAAACCTATTTTCGTATAGTTATTATTGAAGAAATATATATGAATCAATAAATAACGCCGCCTGTGCAGCGGTGAGGGCAGAGAAACGTTTATTGAGCATTGATCTGCTCCTTATTGGTTGCATTGTTACTTAACGCAAAAATTCCGAATAATAAAAGAGGATTTTTTAAAGACGAAAAAATTGTTAGCCGAAAGGGGAACTGTGAAAAAAGTTCCCCTTTTAACGCATTGATTTTCTACTTTGGTCAGCCGAAAAAATTGTTACTTTTTTGCCAGGGTTAAAGGTGCTGTCTTCTTCCACACAAAGACAAAAGGTATTTCACAACTTCTTTTATTTATATTCCTTTGCTGCTTAATTAATAATTGAATTTTAGTTTTAAGTTAACATAATTATTATTAGCTTCATTATATGGCCTGCACTTCTGTGAGAATTTTATTTATTTATAATAATTTGCTAAAATCAAGATTGTTTTAGGTTGTAAAAAAAATAGTAATAGTATAGATGATGTACGGTTTCCGTACTTGATTTTCAACCAGAATAAGCCCCAAATTATGTTCAAATACTTGTGTTTTTCACTCGTTTTCTTTTAAATTATGCTAATGTTAGATGTAGGGAAGTTCAGCCGTTGCCCGGCAAGTTTTTTTTATACAGGTTCATTGCATTTTGGCACGAAGAACGGAGGAAATCGACCAAGTTGTGCAACTCAGGCAAATTGGAACGGGCCGTCCCAACCTAGTGCAGACGCAGGCAAAAACGATCCAGACGACCCAGTGCAGACCATGCTGGGACGGGCCGCCCCAACTTCAGACCAGGCCGTCCCAACTATTTCCAGACTTCTAAAAATAAAGCGCCTGATTTGGTGAGGCGGTTTCTACAGTTTCCACCGCCTTCCAGAGCCACTATGCCACGTTTAGAACTGCCTATGATGCCTATAAAATCTCTGTCCCGTCCACAGTTCAAGGCTAAGTGGGAAACCCTATTTTTCAGAGCCAAAAACTAACTCAGAGAGTCAGCCTGCTGAGACGGCCAGCCACCAACCTGAGACGCACCGCCCCAGGATCAGTACGGGCCGCCCCAGACAGGACAACACAAAATTAGGATATTTTCGAGCGCAATCTGTTGTAACTTGATTTTTTTCTTTTTCTTTGTGTTTTTGTATGATGAAATCTGCTTTTTCTTGCATGGATTTAGTAGAGTAGTTTAGTTTAGGGGCTACGGTTTGATAACTTTTTTTTTAGTTGCTTGTTTTGTTTGAATACTTCTTTATTAGTTGAGTTAAGTTACGTTTATGATTTCTGAGATTTTATTTGCTATCTGTTTGTTGACATTTGATAATTGTTTAAGTTTGATTGTTGCGTTAAACAAAGGCCTAGTTTAATTGTCAAGTCAAAATCGAACTGCAATAATCAAATAACACTTAGATTTATTAGGTAGGCGATATCCGAAAGGATTTAACCAAACTCTAAACAATTAGAGTTTTACTCAATAAATTGAGAAGTTGAGAGTTTACCAAGACCCAGAAATTTATCTAAAGCACCTGAACCAAGAAATGGAAGTTGAAATTTAGGAGTTTTAGGAGTTAAACAAGCATAACCCTTCAACTTGACCTGAACGTAAGTTAGAGCGCAAGTCTGTATATTAGGTTTTGTTTAAATCACGTAAAAACAATCAGCAATAATCAAGTAGGATGATAAAACAAGTATCAGATGATTGGAACGGCCCGTTCCAGAGTCAGGACGGACCGTCCGAGAGGGGACGCCTGGCTCAGAACGGTCTGTTCGAGCCATCTGACAGGGTATTGGATGGTCCGTCCCAGTAATGGAACGGTCCGCCCCAATCCTGACAGATAAGAAAAGTTAGATAACCTGAACCCCTAATCGTTCGTCAACTGATTTATTTCTTTGTTAGTTCTCTAGTTAATTAGGTTTTCAATCTTACATTTTATTTCCAGTTTAGATATGTTCGAAAATTGAATTGTTATTTTATTCTCGGATTTAATTTAATCTGAACTGTTTGACTTGGAAAAGGAATAGTCCGTCCCCATGATTCGACCCTTAAACTATAATGCAAACTAATTAGTATCGGGTTTTAAGAATTTAATTTGACCAGTACCCTCAGCACCGATCAATAAACACACTGTGCATCCAATTTGGTGTAATTTGGATACTTTTGGTCTATGTTACTTGGGTGCGGGTGCGGATATCGTGTCGGATAGGTGCGGGATTGAAAAAATCCTGTGCCCTAGGTGCGCCAAAACTATTTTACGCACCGGGTATCGTGTCGGATACGGTGCAGGACCAAATATTTGATGTTTTTTTTTGCGTAATTGAATAAATTTCCTAATTTCGTGTTATATATAACGTAATTCATCAGATGGAATTAAGTAGAATAATATGTCAAGTTTTTGAAAAAATATTATATGTTGTACACATGAAGGCCATATAACAATTGTAATTAATTAGAGAGCGCGTTTATTATTTTCCTAAATTCTGGTTCTTGAACTATATAGTTGCAACTAGTATTGTACGTTTATTAATAATATGACTGATTGACTGGTGAGCTTTCTTCAATTATTAGCGGATAGAGAGGAGCAAAAAAATGATTTCCAATAATATCATTCTTGCATTGTACGTTTCTAACAATATTAGAATTTCTATTTTAGAATAATGCAACCGAACTATTATTTACGTTTAACCCAAGTTAGTAAGGTCATGATCATCACATAAATGGTAATAACTAGTTAATCATATGGGAAACGCAGTTAAATAGAGTTCGCAAAACAAAAATACAAAATTTGATTGGTCAACTATGCAGAAATTGCCTTTTTTCTCAGGCTTTTCAATTGTTGCCCTTATTTTAGGTTTTCTTAAATGAGGAAAGTTTCCTTTTTTTTGTATGAAAGTTAGGTCGGCTGTAATTGATAGTTTCTAGAATTGCTGTAATTCTTTCCTTACCATAATTAACACAACCTCTGCTAATAAATAGGAGTGCATTTCATTGATCTTACCATCAGTAATTCAGGACTGTCGTTTTACTTTTCTACTTTCTGCAATTCTGTGTCATTTTTCTAGTTACAAGAAAGAAGATGGGAAGGAGAAAAGTTGAAATGAAAAAGCTAGAGCCAGCCTATGTCAGGAACAACACTTTTAGTAAGAGGTATAAGGGGATAAAAAAGAAAGTAAGGGAATTGTCTGTTTTATGTGATGCACCAGTTCTTCTCGTCACAACTACCACCTCTGGAGGATATAACGTATGCGTAGGAGAAAACAGGTACTTCCCTTTGTTTAATTTTTAGGTTTTGTAAGTTTCCTAATAGTTCAAAATTGGTACACAAGAAAACCCCCTTGATTTGAAAGGTTCAGATAGTATAGTTCGTATCTTTCTTGAACTAGTGCGACTTGAGACATAATAATTCAAGAGGCTATAGTTGATCTCTCTGTATGTAACATTCAGAAGCTATATATACTATTTAATCTTATGTGTATGGTTGTAATTTATGAATTCCAGTACTAAAGTTGATAAATTCTTTTTCCTTATTTTTGTCAGAAATTTCCGTGATGTTGTTCAGAAATATGTGAATGAGAGTGAAGAAAACCTGGCCAAAACGTATGTCTTATATCCCTTCTTCTTTTTATTATGGAATTACATCTCTTTTTTTTTTTTTTTTTTTTGAGGGTGGGAATTACATCTCTTTTAGTTGACTTTCATAGTTGTCAATTAAAATGATCAAGATCTAAATAAGCTAAAAGAACATGTATACGGTTTAAATGGTGTCAATTTTTATCATCAATGAACAGGTGAATGACAGTGAATTTTTAGTCTAAACCAAAATGGTATCCCAGTCAAACATGGGTTAAATTGATTTCATCATTAGAGGGACAGAGGTGACTAAGGTCTAATGAATAGGAACCGATATAATACTGATTTTGATTCAGATAGGCCAAAAGCGCATTGTTGTAGTTATTTCTTGCAAATAAATCTAACATGTTGGAAACATTTTAATTTGGCTTCTTTTACCATTTTTGCAGAAAGAAGGAGACCTTTAAGGTTTGTTCTATAACTTAATTAATTGTTTGATATATTTTAAAATGATACAGAACTATGTCAGAAATCTATTGGGCTGTTAAACCAGACACCATTACTCTGATGTACTGCTAAACGAAACCTCAAAAAAGAAAAAAAAAAGTAAAAAAGCTAGCTGCTAATAATATAATAAAAATTTGTGAAGAGCTAATTTTCAACTGAACATATGATTCATCCTTATCTTAATTTAATTGGATTGTTAAGATAACATGTTTTCTTATTCAAATCTTATGCTTGTTGCAGTCGCTGAGAAAATCTTTTACAGATGGCCACGTCGTAAATGTTAATGGGTATGTAAACAAATTTGTTGATTTTTATAATTTTATTTTTCAATTTCTTATAATTTTAAATGATGGAACAAAGTACCTTCTAGACTATTGGCTTATATATCAATTCTGGACCATATATACGCGGTCTAGTTGTAGTTAATTAAAAAATTTAATTTACTTATAAAGTTATAATACTATCATGAAAATAGCAGCGAATAAAGTTAGTAATATACTAATGTAATATTTGACCAATATGGCATTTATCAGTTTTAAATTCAATAATTTCATGGTGGGAATAATAAATTGAGTAAGCCTTCACTGTCAAGTATTTCTTTTTCCTATTCAGAAACTGTGGTATTCACATGTACCTTAATTAATTAATTTATTTGCAGCATGAATCCAATTGAAGGGGAAGAAAATTCTGAGGTAAATTGTTGCATTCAGTGTAAAAATATTTACATATATTTTAGTTAATTTTACTTTTGGGTCCAAAATAATGATTGTTTCTGTGACAACTGTAGAAGCCGCTTGAGGAGACAATACAAGAAATAGCAGAACTTGAAGATTTTCTAGGCCCACTACGGTATTATTGGACTATGCAAAAATTTACAGATTATCTTCTTTTTCATTTAGAATTTTGGAGTCAAATATGCTTGTGGCTGATAAGCAGCTAATCAGAACAAAAATTATAAGATATATATGGAAAAACTTTGGTCTCTCACAAGTACCATAGACAGTTATAACTTATAAGTCCATACGTACCAGCACCTCTGTCTTTCAAATCTTTTCTTTTTTCAATTATTTCATTAACATTTAATGCCGAGCTTGTTATGTAATTTCAGAAACCTAAATCAATTAGAAAAGGTGGGGAGCATAGAAGAGCTGTTGGCGATGGAAAGATCCGTTAGGTATTTGATCGCTTTAAATAACAAAATAAAGGTATGTTTCATATCAATCTCTAATAATACAAATTTTGTTTCCCAGTTTGCGTTTACCCTCATTAACTAAAAATTAATAAAAGTAACGAAGCAGAAAACATCGCAAAAACTTCAGGTCTTTTAGAAACAAATTCGAGTTAATTAATTTGAAACTAACTTGCAACAGACCCTCGAAAAAAAAAAAAAGAAACTAACTTGCAACAGAAAATGAGGAGTAATGTTGAACTTGGCTAATCAATGCCCTTTTCTATACATAATAGCTTTAACCTATTTTTATTTCTGATTGCATTGGTACGAGAAAGTACCAAGTAAAATTTTACTCCTGTTAGCTAACTTATCCTTGATTTGTAAAACTGCTGAAGCTTGCTAATTTAATCCTTTCCTTTTTTTCTTCTTTACTTAATTTCTAGGCGCATATTTTGGAGCAACAGAAAGCTTGTTTTCAACACTTCTTTCCACCCTATCCGAGGTAAATTAGAAAATTTCAATTTACGATTTTTTCTACTAGAAGTAGTTTAATTGGACAGCTTGCATATTGGTTCTCGTATGTCCCAGATAACATTGAAAAAGCAGTAAATTAGAACCTTACATATGAAACCAGCTCTCTACTTTCACACTAGATATGCAAACAAAGATAAAAAAAGATGAGACACACAGTGAGGATATTTTTTTAGGGTCACACAGTGAGGATTTAAACTTGATTTCTAACAGATTCGGGCTGAAGGACCTACAACCCATTTTATACTTACCTGTATCATTGTCTGAATGAATGTTAGCTAATTAGCTTTGAATTTTAGAATGATGGAACTAGCCAACCTGATTTGTAACTTATTCTTCACGTCTTAATCAAATTGTACCGGTGTTGGAATTTTGTACCTGCATATGATTAACTACAGCATGAACCTAACAAAAAATTGCAATCCTGATAATGATAATGGTATAATGCAGTGATCCTGGATGCTCTACAAGCACAGCAGTAGCCACATTGCCAGCAGTACCAACGGTTACTGTGCCATCTAATCACATTGGTCCTCTTTATGGGAGGTGAGATAACTGCATAGTTTGATCTCTAAGAATAATAATATACTTAATTTTAAGAAGTATAGCCACAAAAATTGTCAACTGTTATATGCGAATTACACATTTTTCTACTTGTTTAAGCATTGTCTAACTGTGTATTAAATTTCCAATTCTGGTTGTCAGTGGCAACCTGACTGGAAGTATGCAGCGAGCTGGGGGAGTTCAGCAACAAGGCCTAGCAGTCAACAGTTACAGCAACTCAACTGGAAGCATTCTGCAGCATGGTCCCATGTTCGGCAGTGGTAGCAACCTGACTGAAAGTATGCAGCTCCATGGGGTAGCAGTCGGCAGCGGTGGCAACCCGACTGGAAGCATGCAGCATTATGGCCTAGCAGTCAGCAGCAGTAGCAACTCAACTGGAAGAATGCGACAACATAGCCTAGCAGTTGGCAGTGACATAAAGCCGATTGGAATCATGCAGCTACACGGCCTAGAAGTCGGCAGCAGTAGCAACCCGATCGGAAGCGTTCTGCAACATGATCCCACATTTGGGAGAAGTATCAACCCAACTGGAAGCATGCAGGTGCAGGGCCCAGTAGTTGGCAGCAATAGCAACACAACTGGAAAAGTGCTGCAAAATGGTCCCATGCTCGGCTGTGGTAGCAACCCGACTGAAAGTGTGCAGCGACATGATGCCATAGATGGCAGCAGCAACAACCGAACTGTAAGCATGAAGCTACCTGGGCCAGCAGTCAGCAGAAACAGCAACCCAACTGGAAACGAGCTGCAACATGGTCCCACAATCTGCAGCGACATCAACTCAACTGAAAGCCTGCAGCAACATGGTCCCACAGTCGGCAGCAACAATGCCTGCTCTGATGATCCACAGTATCATTCTAGGTTAGAAAACCATACTATTCTCACTGGTTATAAGGATCTTTGATACTTTGACATTGGTTAAACTGGCATGCAAGCATAGATAAAGTATAAACCTTCAATTATCCTTTAATTGAACTCTGATCTTCTTATTGGAAAAATTGAAATTTGTACGAGTAATGATAGCATTAGCATAACAGTAATGCAGTTCTTATAAAAAATACAAACATTAACGAAAATTGTACATTTAATGATGTACAGGAATATGCCTGAGAGAGCAGATTTTCAATATTCCGACTCAGTTTTGAACCCCCTACATGGCAACTTGTCAGAGGGAGACGGACCAAACCAGTACATGGAAGATCCAAACACTACAGACTCCTTTCTAGGCCTTCTTACTGCTCCCGATTCTAAAGATGGCCTTCTGTTTTATTCCAATGCCGATTTTGGGAATTAGAAGGCTCCTGATCAGAAACACGTATTGGCCTCTAAATATTTCTATTTGTTAGAAACACGTGCGCATCTTGCCTATTTATATTTGTGAATTGTATTCCAAAAAGATTGCAATGGCTGTATCCGGATGTTGACTATTTAAAATTTGTTAGATCAAACTTGCTTATTGTTCTTTGTTGTTGTCTATTTATTTTTGTGACTTGAATTCCAAACGGATTACAATTGCTGAAACTTAGGCCAGTATATATATTCATCAACGAACGTACGGTGAATTTAACTTCACAGTTCACTTTATAAAATATAATATTTAGAACAGAAATTTTCTTCTTGAAAGGAAAATTTGGATAACATGCTAAAATAATATATTAACTCTCAAACTTTATTTCACTGTTGATTAAGAATTTCTATATTTATTACCTATTTATTATTGCCAGTTTGCCACCGTAACTCTTTGAGCACAACCCACGTCCGCCAAATTAATTTGTTTACATCAAGTAGGTAATAGAAGCAAAAACAAGGTTTATGAACGAAAAGAAAATGTAATGGGAATAGTATGATTATAGAGTGGGGGTTTGGGAAGGGGTTAAATGATCATAAATCGTAATTATTGGATTCAAATAGAATATATAGATTGATTAGCTGCTCTTGTGAATCGTGCGGCGTAGTTAAGATATACTTCTAAGGTTTGTTTCACAGATTATACCAATGCAAAGCCAGTAATACCTAATGCCTAGCCATATTAGAAAGAAAAATGTTTTAGTAATATCATTAATATCACCATCAATACAATCGGAAGAGTTCAGCGTAGGAGAGTCAATAATACACTTTAGTAGTTTAAAATTTAACATTTTTCTTAAACTAGCAATGGTATAATAAGATTTAATTTATCCTACATGAGTAGAGCATTAGCCAAGGAAATAACAATGGAAAATTGGCAGTGCAAAGATCTGAAGGGCATTACCGTCAGTAGACAAGATAATCACCGTCAAAGTGTCAATAGTCAGATTTCATATTAAAATGTAACAGAATGAAAATTATGATCCAAATAGACAGCATCAGCTCCAAACTATGCTCTGTTAACTACCTACATTGTTAAAAAAATAAAACCTATACAAGGTGGACACAGAACCAAAACACATGTATGAAAGTTTGCATAATCAAGAAGGAAAAAGAGTCATATAATTAACAGAAGAAGCAAACAGGCCATACAGACTGCAACTGTTTTATGCCCCATGTTTGAGCTTAAAACATATAACTATAATAGCATAGGCATTTTCTATAATAGCATAGGCATTTTCAAACCAAAAAGGGTTCCCAATTGTATTTTTAGATGCAAAAATCTTAAGGAGCTATCTGAAGTCGGACACGATGCCAAGAAGTGTTAAGAATGCCTCTGAGATTCCAAATGGTCTCTACATGTTCTGGTTGGACATTTGCACTTGAATCAACCTAGAAAAGAAAACAAAATGAAGTTTGAAAACTAAATTAGAAACAAATAAGGCTTATTCACTAACATGGTTGCCACACCAAAATAACGATACATATAGTTTTTGTACAACCGATACATACTTGTTTATCCTCTTTATTAGTTTGATTTATGTACCCTTTTTGTTTTATTTCTCAGATGTGTGCTGTCATAAGTTAATGTCCTCATATTCATTGAGACTTCCTTGTAGTGTGATCAGTTCACCTATTTTACTATAAACTTGATCAAATTATTGATAAAATAAAGGTACCGCTTTTGCAATTATCTCTGTGTCCTCAGTTATGTCCACTACTGCTTTAAACAACACCCATGCCCATTTATCGCTGCTGATATCATCAGGTATATATTGAACATCATCCTTCTGGTGTGTAGAAGCTTCTATCCATGTCTTGCCTCCATCAACAGATATATCCACCCTCTCTATCCCTCTGCCTCCACCCGACAAAGCATATCCTGCTATTGTCACCTGGGTGAATATTCTTTATTCTCAGGGCTGAAACTTTGTTTGAGAAAAAGAAAGGAAAAGTGAAATGCCTTTAGGAACTTTCTGACCTGTCCTGGCTTAACAGTGTTGACATCCTCCAAGGAACAAATAGCACACTATAAATGAAACATTGATATATTTAAGCATATAAGTTAATTTATAATCTCTTTTGTAAAGTATATATGAAACATAAATTCTGAACCTGAACAGGAAAATCCATCTGTGGCTTTCTAGTAGACCATATAATATTATCCCAATTGACTGTTGGAGGAAACATTTTGTAATCTTTCGCCATAAAAAAACCCTATAATATATATAAATTATCCAAGATTAATCTATGCTCAGTCCATTTAGCATTACAATAGAAATTTTATGCAGTTGCATCTAACTATTCTAAGTTGAATGTACCTGGCATTCTTCTTCAATTATGTTTATTTGATCTAACCATTTAACTGAACGTGCACCAATCACACCAGGGACAACTACACGTAAAGGATATCCATGATCTCGATTTAGTACCTTCACATATAAAAAACATATCAAAATGCATCAATCTAAAATCAGGGTATTTTTTTTTCGATCTTTCAAATCACTTTGTCAAGAACACATATGCACCTCGCCATTCATTTCATATGCAAGTAACACATCGGAGAATGGATTTGACGCTTGGTGTAAAGGAATTGATGCCTTGTAGGGACCACCATCTTCTTCCTTCCATGTATTTAAAGTGGCAGATCAGCAATAGATGAAAAAAAAAAAGACTACAATTGAACTTTTAATTATTTGATTCACCTTGCATTGGTCGACACTGATGAATTCAACGTGCTTACCACCTGATGGTGTCATCTTTGTATTATACTCTATTCCCACCAGTTTAAATGCATCACACAGTTTTGCACCTCCCCATATAGCTGTGAATTTTCACATAAAAAAATATGTTACACCTTCCTAATTTTTCATGATATGTCAGTAATTAAATGATTGCATGTCTGAATTTATAAAATAAGCACTGAATTATATAAGAAAAGGAAAGGGATAAATAACAGATGTTCAAACAAAGATCGAACTAGAAAGCATCTGGTGCCCAATTAATATCCTGGTATATATGGACCATGCACAGTCTGTTCTATTGAAACCTGAGATCGATAGTCTTTTTAATCCTTTATTTTTTGTGTTGTTGTTTGATTTGTCTCCTTTAAAGTTCTATACTATTATTACCATATACATTCCTGGTACAAATCCTTAATTAAATCAAGTTAAATATAATAAAATGATATAAAACCATTGCTGAGAGCGGCGACATCCCAACCAACCCCTCGAACTTCTTTTTTGTTACTCATAGCCGTTCTTCTATTCCCTGCACACTATGTTTGGTTCCCAAAAATGCATTAAAAAATTGTTGTGCTAAAGAAAAAAAAGGACACAAAATCCTTCTCTTTCTCTGAAGTCCCAATTGACATTGAACACGAATAATTACTAATTAGAAATCGACTACCTAATCTAGGACTGACCTGTAAAGTGGCTGTCACATTGTGCTTGGGCAGCTTCCTATATGACAGAAATTATGAAAAATTCATTGAGGCATATAATCAAACAGATCATAGATTCTAAAAAAAAAAAGAGGGAAAATTGAAAGAAACAGTTGCGGTGCATTTTGCTTACTTGATATCATCTAAAGAGAGCTGGATTGATTTCGCTATTAGACCTCCAATGGAAACATTATAACTGAAATTATTAAAAAAATCAAACAAACTCATTAAATTTTTTTAATATCTTGGAGAATTACTATGATCAGTTCAAGCAATCAACCTGCTAATATCATCAACCAAAGGAATTGGGCCGTGATTTCTCTTGAAAAAGAATTCAACTGGTGTGATATATGATGATATGAGATTTTCTCGCGTTGCCTCAGCATTGAACGGCTCCTACAATCAGAAAAATAGGGTGTAAAAAAATTGCATACTCATGTGTAATTAAAATTTGAACTCAAACAATTGCGAGAAAAGGGTAAAGAAGCAAAATAAAATAAAATGAGGTGACGACTGTACCTTTGCATTGATTCTTAGCGATGGATGGCGAGATGGCTCCTGAGAATAGTCCGGTGGACCTATTAATCCTTGCATTTTTCTCTTTTTATGAGCCTTTCTCTCTTTCCCTCTTCAATTGCGTTCTTTGTAAAAGGTCAAAGTGTTTACAAAAAGGAGATCATACGTTAAGCGGCTATTTAAAGAGAACGGTAACTTGTACCTCTTTCGTACTTGTCATTTTCTTATCATGGACAAGCATTTGGAAAAGAAAAAAAAAAGAAATTGAATTAATGTGTGTTTGTTTTTAATAATTTAATAAATAATGCTTGAATCTCATGTCGTAGCGCAAGTGAAAAAAGAAAAAAAAAATATCGTGAAGGAAGGGAAATCCAATAACGTGATTTATCCGAAATAAAAGAAAATACATTGCATGTATGGAATACATTTACAGAGTTTTTCATATGGAATTGTCAATTATCAAATTAGCAGATTATAAATAATAAATTTAGGAGAATAATTTTATTTGCGGAAGCAATAACAAACGTACTACATATACTTGCAAATTTTGTTTTTTTAAGATAAAGTTGGGTGTCAAATTCTTCGAATTATTTTAAATTTTAAATATTTAAAAAATAATTTCTAGCAGGTTTCGAACCAACTTCCGAAAAATTAGTGTACTTGCCAATCATTTAATAAAAGGCTTAATTTTTTTGTATGTCCTCCAACTCTTTTCTGTTTATTTATTTTTCTCTATACTCTTGTGTATTTCTTATTTGCCACTCAACTCTTCTAAATACTTTCTTATTTGTCCTTCAACTTAACCATATAGAATTAACTATGATTATCTTATAAAAGGACTGAAAATTAATTCCGAATTAAATTGAAATGACAGAAATACCACTATTTTTTGCTTTCCCTCGTTTTCCCTTTCCTTGCTCCAGGAAGGACATTCTATACTAAAATGATAGTTCAGCAACATCATTTCCGTTAGTTCAGAATGACCTGATACATACAACAATATTCTAAATTGACCTAGAGAGCCCGACTGACAAAATTTTATAAAACTGATACATCCATCCGTACCATTCATCTCATTACGCTACCACACTGGTACATCGTCCATACCAGCAACCTGTTGCAGCCACCTATATTATTCATTTATTCCTTGTTGATGGGAACAAGCAAAAACTGAAAAATGAAGTAAATATACCTCAAAACATGCATTCAGAAATTGACAACAGAGTTAAACGGCAAATGCGCTGGAGGAGCTTAAAGCTTTTAGAAATACTGCAACAACATGGTAGTTACAAAAGGAAATAAAAAATGACTTATGCTATGATTTCTAAGGAAGGAAAACGAGGAGCATTTCTGTCCTTTTAATTTAATTCGGAATTAATTTTCAGTTTTTCTTTAGAATAATTATAGTTAATTCTGCATGGTTAAGTTAAAGTGTAAATAAAAAATTATTTAGAATAGTTGAATGGTAAATAAGAAATAGTGAAATAGATAAGAGCAAAGAGAAAAATAAACAAATAAAAAGAAGTTGAAGTGCATAAAATACAACGAAAATAAGGAAACATATTAAAAACAGAAGTCTTGATTCACTTTTAGTACTCCTCGCAGTGTACTGTGTATATAGTACACTCGCGAATCTATTTGATATTCTATGCAAACTGCCAAGTAGGCTATAACAAAATGGAGTTTTACAACTGAACTACGATGATCTCCTCTTGAAATCATGTAATTTCTACTTAATATTTTTCATATAAAAGTTTTTATATTTTAAATTTGATTTGAAAGAATGCACCATGTTACAACAATATGAGCTATTGCTACAGAAGATCGATGCGTAGCACTGGGATGCCCAGGCAATGTCATCACTGACATCATCTTTCTTTTGTTGCTACCTGAACTTACAGCTGAAAGCGAAAGCGTTAAGACTTAAAAAGAGTGCGAGTCCAACACAAAGTAGTGTCAAAAACAAATTGGAAAAATGGAATTCAAAACAAGGTGGTTTTGAAGTGGTTTCTATGGGCTTTAGATCATTTCTGTACTCGAAAAATGCAATTTATTATTTATATGACTGTTGTCTGTTGTTGCATTGTTTTGTTTTATTCGCGGATCCAAAAAAAATAGGCGATGGCAAAAGTGCCCGTTTTGTGTTATGCACACGTGACGGAATTTTGAAATTATTGCAAATTTAACTTTTATTAATCCATTAAATTTGGGAATTTATATAATATAAATGAGGTCGAAATAAATAACCCAATTGGTATTGTATTTTCCATGCATTTTATAAAGTATTGTATTTTGTATAGATATATCCTAATAACTAAAAAGCCCAGGAAGGCCCAGAGACGACCGGGCCCATTTCTTCATATTTCAACCTCAACCTGCAGCGGAGGCGCAGAGCTGTTAAGTGGAATCAAGTTTTTGAACAATCAAGCAATCAAGTCTTAAAATGAAAAGGATGCTCTGACCAAAAAAAAAAAAAATATGACTCTGAATTGATTCATGCGTCCCTCCCCTCCCCTCCCCTCTTCTTTTTTTTTCCGTCCTTTATCTTCCCCACTTCTTTCTACTCTCACGCGCCTTTCTGGCTCCGATCTTTCTCCTCACGTGCTCTTTCGTCTCCGCCAGTTCTTCCCACGCATCTCCCGTCTCCACATGTTCTCCCCATGTGCACCTCATGTCTTCGCCTCTGTCACCGTCGCGTCTCTTTTCCGTCACCGTCACGCCCTCTCTCTTGTCGCGCATCATCTCCCATCACACACCCCTCCTCTCGCGCCTCTCCCATCGCACACATTTTTTCTCGTGCCTCTCCCATCGCACACCCCTCCTTCCCGTCACCTCCCGTCGCATCACCCCACCTTCTTGTCACGTCACCTCTGCCCGTCAGCATTTATTTACTCCTACAGTTCTTATTATTTACTCCCTTATAGTTATTTAGTTACTTCTAACCAATAGCAGAATCATATATCAACGTTATGTACTCCGTTATTCTTGATAAATACTTTTTTCTATTATTCTAGTTACTCTCATGTGCTTGTTATTTACTCCCCTTATAGTGTTTAATTACTCCCTAATAAAGTTACACAAAGAGTTATTACTTACTCCCTTATTTTTTATAAATACACCCACCTATTATTTTAGTTACTCTATTGTACTTGTTATTTACTCCTGCCATGATGTTTAATTACTCCCTAATAAAATTACACAAAGAGTTATTACTTACTCTCTTATTTTTGATAAAAACTTCTTCATACTATTTTAGTTACTCTCATGTGCTTGTTATTTACTCCCACCATACTGTTTAATCACTTCGTAATAAAGTTACACTAAGAGTTATTACTTACTCTCTTATTTTTTATGAATACACACTCTTACTATTTTAGTTACTTTTCTGTGCTTGTTATTTACTCCTTCATACTGTTTAATTACTCCCGAGTTATTACTTACTCTATTTTTTTATAAATACTTCCTCCTAATATTTAAGTTACTCATCTATACTTGTTATTTACTTCCCTCATAGTGTTTAATTACTCTCTGATAAAATTACACAAAGAGCTATTGCTTACTCTCATGTATTAGTTATTTATTTACTTCCAAATCGTAGCCGAACTAGATCAAAACATCTTCTCTCTTCTCAACCTTCTTGCTCTCCATTTTTTTCTTTCTTTCTATACCAGATCTGATTGGAGAAGGGATGAGGAGAATGGATGAGGAGATCAGAGGGAAGGGGAAGGATGCGAGTCGGAGAAGGACAAGAGTTGCGTGTGGAGAGGGAGAGGTGAGGGGAAGAGAACGACGCGAGTCGGAGAAGGACAAGAGTCGTCGCGTGTGAAGAGGGAGAAGCGAGGGGAGGCGCGCAAGGGGAGATGAATGACGCGAGTCGGAGAAGGACACGAGTCGAGTGATGAAAGAAAGAGGTGAGGAGAGGAGTGTGAGAGAAGGGGAAGGAAAGAGAGTTGCATCAGAGAAAATAACATGAGGGAAGCGCTCTCTTCTGATTGCTTGATTGCTCAATCTCTTATTGTAACGAGTAATTCTCACCTGCAATCCGCTCGTCAAAATATCTCGTCCTTTTTCGACGTCTACCGCTCAAAATGAAAAAAGAAAAGAAAAGAAATGTTCAACTCAATTTCACCAATATATAACTTTCTATTAAGTATGTTTTGAATTTTACATGTTTTTTTTTGAAGATAAATTGGGGGTCAAGCCTCCCAACTTATTTTTATTTTTAAATTAAATGTCTATAAAGACCCCCAACCGGATTTTGAACCTACGACTTCTCATTTGAGATGCATTGTTCTTTGCCACTAGACCAAGAGCTGGTTCTTTTGAATTTTACATGTTTATCCGCACTATCAATATAAGACGTCTTGATTGAAGTTCACATAATTTAAGATACGAAAATTGAGTGACCTTTTCTTACTATCACACCTTTTTACTGTTTGCAATTTTTTCTTTTCATCTTTCAACCAAATAGGGTGGGAATATTGCAAATTAAAAGTTTACCTTAATATTTTATTTTTAAATTTGTCAAAAAAACATTTTATTAAACATACAAAATTAAAGAAAGCAGAAAAAAAATTCCAGACTTTTTAATTCACATAAATTGATAATCGCAATGTTGTCTAATAAATCTTGCACATTATAAATTGAAACCTTGTCAAAAAGATAAAGACCGAACTGTGGCCTGTGGGTCCACTTATGCCATCGCTGACGCATGGCCCCATCTGTCGGCCTCGTTCCTCCCATTTAATAAGGCTTTCCGACGCTCCGACTTTCCGAGCAACAAATGCATCACTAGACAAAAAAATCAAATCCAATCAAATCACCAAAAGAACACATATATTATTATTGAATTATTCGAGGGTTTTACTTTTACACTTGCTTCTTAAAAATGGTGACGGAGAGCACTAGCGGTCCCGCAAGCGGCACGCGGAGGGCGGTGGCGAACTTGGCCGGAGCGTCGGAGTTCCTCCCCGGACTTCCTTCCCGGGGTAACTTCACCGTTGGCTTCAACTCCAATATGGTAACCTAGAAAAATTGTTCCCCTTTTTCCTTCTTCCTTTTGCATTTTAACCCTCGAAAATGTTGGTTTTTTGTTTAATGTCCAAACCCTTCACACTCGGCTGGAGCTTCTGCGCCGTGTTATTTCCTAGGGTTTTGTGAGATCGGGTGTTATGTAAGCTACTTCATGATTGAATAATTATGGGGGATTTGAAAGTGTCTGCAGTGAATTTGAGGCTGTTCTTAAAAAAAAAAAAAGAAAAAAAAGAGGGAATTATGGGGGGATTTGAAATTCTGTCTAATTGTTCTATTCCATTACTTACCAAATTTAATAGACAGTAATTGGAACATAATTCATAGAAAAAACATGTCTTTCAACTGTATCTTTCTAAAATTTGGAGAAATAAATGTCTTTGCTGGCTACCACTATATATTCTGAAGCATGTTTTCTATGCTGAGAATTTTTTTTGAATAGAAGAAGAAGAATTGAACAAACAACAGAAAAATTTCAAAAATGAAACTTTCTACCAGTTGAGTTCAATTGGTTATAGTCTGCTCCAAGAGAAAGTGGCACTGCTGAAAGGAGTACCCTTTCTACTCTTTTGTTGTTACCTTTGTTGATTCTAATCATATTCTCATATTCATGGTGAATGACCTTTTTATGAAATATCACTGATTAGTTTCTTGTATGCTTTGGCAGGATGCAAAGACACATATGTGCTTGCGCGATACCTCTCCTCCAGGTCAGTGCAACTTTGTATTATCAATTCTTTATTAGTTCCCAATTTATCTATTTTCAGAACTCTGGAAATTTTAAATACTTTTCCTTTAATTGACAAACAAATCAAGTTTATAACTTGCACATTTTAAGTTTATGCTTAAGCTATAATCTTCGGTTTAAAGGGCAACTTTATATTTTACTGGATCCTTATATAGACAGGCAGGGTATAAAAAGTATACTTTCACATGTAAAATGTGTTCTTTTATTAATATTATTCTGCAATATAGGATAAGGATTTTTATTTTTTTCAAAATTGTTTAATTGAAATAGTTTCTTTTCTTCTCTTTGTTCTGTTGAAAAAGTACCAAGTTAATTGTTCCTAAGTAGCTATTAATCTTTGTGTGCTTCATCCTGCTAAATTTGATTAATGAAATTTTTTTTGTTGTTTTCCTTCTATTGTGCATTTTTCTAGAGGGGCAGATAATAAAGACAGATGTAACAAACATCTTGATAAGATCTCTTCAACTCAAGAGAAGTGATACAGTGGAACAGACTACGAAGGGAAAAAGGTGGAGTTCCCCTTCACTTATTTGAACTATTTGAAGATTTATCTATACCAGAAGATAATATACTAGCATAATATCTATACATCCTGACAATGTGGGTGCTGGTACATTTTTTTGTGTTTATGGGATAAAATGGGGCATATTACTAAATATATCTTCAATAATACAATATACTGTAACAATTTGTTGAATTTAGTCTGACTTTGATTGCTCTCTCCACAATATAACTAGAACTCCGACGAGATTATTGGAGTCTAAAGTACCTTCGAAAAGGCTGAACACTGGTGCTAGCTCGTCTAAACAAGGTAAATTTTATTACTCTCCTCCCTTGCGTATAAAAAGTAATGAAAGGAAATTGCATGTTATCAAAATTTTCAACTGTAAACTTGCATAAAAGAATAATTATTAGACAATGTATAAGAAAGGGAAAATTGCAAACTCTTCTGGCATCAATTCATCTGTGCTCCTTTTAAATTTTTAAAATATCATTCTTCCCCTGCTAAATTGTTGCGTATTTCCTTCTACTGTAAAAAAAAAACTGAGAGTTATAAATTAGCCTATAAATTATATACGTGCGCTCCTAAATTCTTAGATGAAGACATAACTTTTTGTTCTCACATTTATAAAATAATAAACTGTGCAAAAGAGAAGGGCAGTATCTGCAACATTTTGAGGAAGTTGATAGGAATTGTGTAGATGATGGCTTTTTAAATTTGGTAGGTCAAATGTACAGGTGCTTTTACAAACTGTTCACCACAGCTCCTGTATTTGCAACACCAAAGATTTTGGAGGATATGCTAATATCTCTGAAACATTGAAGATAATTTAACTTAATGGCCCTGACTTTCCTGTATTTTCTCAAATGAATCTCTTGCTAAACTGATAATGTAAATCGTGTTTGTTTCCTTCAGATTAATAGATTTAGGGTAAAAGAATAACTTGTTAATGTTATGGCAAAACATCTAGCAATAAAGGATTCAAATATCTCAGGAGAAGTAGAAAAAGTTTGTTGGGATACTTTCCTTTATAGAATAGTTATGAATCTAGTTGCACCTCTTTATCTTGATGTTTATTTAACTTTCTTGTCTTGTGGGGCAATATGTAAAGGTGAATAGTTAGCTGAGTTTTACTTCAATGAGCATAATTTTTTTTCTTTTGGGGTTTTAGGGTTTTAATTACTCTATATGACCAAATTTTAATCTTTTGTTTCTGCTAGGATCAAGTTCAGGATTTTCAGATCAGACGCTCCAATCTTTAACAGTTGAACGATTGCGGGCCCTTCTCAAGGAGAGAGGCCTCTCGCCTAAAGGCCGAAAGGCAAGTCTCATTATCAATTTTAATTTTGCTAGTGTACCAGACGTGTGCTTCTTTTTCTCATATGGAAAGTAGTTGGTTTTATATACTTTTGTGGTTCCAAACATCTTGAATTCGTAAAGTAATTGTTGATAGTAATTGAAATTAAAATTAGTTGATGTTTTCTGACAATTGACATTTGATGTCTTTGGAAAAGGTTTCCCAATTTGGAATGCTTTTCTCCATTCTGAGTTTTTAAATCTCTAACAGAATTATCCTTGTTTTAAATTAAAATGTTTGAAAATGTGATGCCTTTTTCTGAACGCACCATTGATATATTAAAACCAAATGCACACATTCAGAGGTGTTCAGGGGCACAATGAGATGTCAATCGGAGGGTGCTCTCTATGCACCTTAGAGACCCTTTGAAGTAGGAGGTGCAACTGTGTAAGCCTTTATATTATAAGTACATGTTGAAGCATGAGGTGCAATCTCTATACTTCATGTATACATCTACTTTTACAGCCGTTATGCTTCTCAGGAGTCCATGTGCTATGCAGCTAACGAACAAATGGGCACTCTGAGTTTGACAGCTATCAAACAAAAAAATTGATTAACCAAAATTAATTAATAATGCATGTCGTATGTCTTCAGAGATTGAAAGAAGAATATCTGACGCATGCATTAATCATCTGCACCTTTTTTCTGAACTTGTGCTTTTGGTTTAAAAGTATGCATAGTGTTGGAAGAGTTTAAAACAAGGATATTGTTGTTAAAAGTTTAAAATATTTGGATAGAAATTTATCAGATGACATAGAAAGTTTAGAATAGTGCCCTGATATTTATCAGATGACATAGAAAATTTAGAATATAATCTACTTAAATGTAGTTCTAGATGAACACCTTTTTTTTGATACTTAGTGAGAAGCAACACAATAGTTTTGAACCTTTTTTTGATACTTAGTGAGAAGCAACGCAATAGTTTTAAACAATCACAAGAAGAAGACCTGATAATATTAGTTGCTGATGTAAATTGAAACAAATTAAAAAGCAAATTGTCAGTCTAAATATAACATCGCCACCATCACTATTAGCTGTAGCATCTAATAAGTATCTGACGTTAAATTGTCATTAGCAGACTGTCCCTAAACCCTAAATGATGCTGTTGTCAACATTATCCTTTTGAAATTGTAATACGCCCACAAAAAAATAAGGACAGTCAATTTTGTTAGTGGCTTAGTGCCTTAGATGCACTTGTTGACACTATCCTTTCTGAAGTTGTAATAAATAGTTCATGGAGTGGAATCTCAGACATTGATACTATGCAAGTCTAGAATTACAGCTGTCAGGTTTTGTCTTTTGTTTTGTCGAACCTAGCTTTTGTGTATTTGAGGTTGTATGGTTGAAGTGGTTTAGCTATTATCATATTCTGCCAAAAACTTCTTCTTAAATAAGCAGACTTACACTATATCAAACCAGGTTGCTGAAATTTGCAATTTTGGAAAGACTAAATGACTTTCTGAAAGTCAATGTTCTGTCTGTTAAATTTGGAAAATAAAAAAAGAGGAATAGATTCTTCTGCTTATTTTGGAAACTGCTTTTGGAATAGAACCCCTCTTTTATTACTCTAAGGCCCACTTATTCAAAAGCACTCTTTGAAGTTGAGGGCTATCGTCTTATATGTTCTTAAGGGCTTCCAAATTATCCTACTGGTAACATATGTAAATACTCTGCGTACTAAAGGTTGCATTAATAGTATCCATAATCTTTTCCAATTTAAAGAATATCCAAGTTGTACTTGATTGTAGAGAAAACTTTTGGTCAACTATTTTTCTATATAAATCGATTATGCCATAACAAAAAGTAAAAGATTAATATTTGACTGCTTTGTTTGCAGGATGAACTGATCTTAAGGTTGAAAAGCCATGATGTTTAATCAGTGGTAAATCCTCATCATTTTGTACATTAGCTACCTTTGGGTACACAAGCTTTTGTAGCTGGTTGTTTTATCTCATGAAGTTAAGAGTAGCATTGTTTAGTGCTGCAACATTTTGCTATTTGTATGCCAGTTCCATTTGGTTTAACTTTTGTCTAGATTAAAGGCTATTCTCTTATCCCAGAATATCTTTTACATCATGGTCTTCTTTGGTGTTTTATTACTATGGTATAGTCTTAGAATTGATTGGTAGCCTTACCCCATCCTAATTATTGTGTTAAACCAGTTTGGCAAAATACATTATTGAATTATACAAGTGCTAGGTATGAATTTGCTTTTTCATCTTGACGGATATGAGATCATGAATACCGCTCGTGTTTCAGTACTTTTTTTTTTTTTGTTAGATGTACCGATGTTGTTCAGTTACCTAGGTCATTGCATGTTATAGTTCTCTGCTACTCCTGGCACGAGTTGTCAGAATGCATTCTGGTTCAATGAAAGCATTGACTGCGAAATTATTTAATATAGATCGCCTTATACTTTACTGGTTCAGAGCTGCAAAACATGCATTAGTTGTTGAACAGTTCACATTTTAAGGCACCGTCACATGATTTTAGATCTACGTTTTTGTTTTTTCCTCTTCTACCAATATATATATATATTTTTCTATACAAGCCCTTGTATTGTTAAAACAAGAGGAAAGTCAATGGACTCTGAATGATAAGCTGGACAAGTGTTGCAACAAGTAAATTTTAATATAAAATGGAGGCGTAGTTTGTTGTTCTCTTTTTATTTAATAATAATTTGTTATCTACGGCTGATTTTCTGCCAGAAGAACTAGAGTAAAATTATTTTTATATAAAAAAAAGAAAAATATTGTTACGATTATATTACTCCCCCCATCAGCGGATTGAACTAGTATTTGCTATCTTACCATGACCAATTCAGACATCTAATGTGTCCTCCATTCCTTTTAAGCAAAGCTCCGCAAGTAATTTAAAAAAAAATAAGATATGAATATATATTTTGGCAGTCTCGGTCGCTATAGCTTTCAGTATGCACCTCATTCGGCTCCCACGTCAAAACTGCGTTTCACGCAAAGAAATACCCATATGGTTATATCCATCAGTTAACATTAACAAGCAGTTGTCTCCCCAAAAATAGAGATAAATTTAGATATTGTTCATTCCATAAATGTTTTAGCTTGCGATAGTAGTTACCAGGAAATGGTTTTGTTACATCGACCAGTTTAATTTCCACGCAGATTTTTCACCATACAATCTCGACAAAACAGCATACTGAAAAATTTATTACTATTTAGAAATAAAATCGACTGAAAACACATAGCTCAATTTTCTTTGGAGTGAAGAAGATAAAACATTATTTATATCAACATCTTTAATTTACTAGGTGCTTATCGACATTTTTTATTTTCTTTTGTCGTTTTATCTGCATATATTTTAAGACGAAATATTATACTCAGACGCTGATATAGCGTCCCTTATTGTGCCTATCATAGGTTCCGTTTGGATGCGTTAAGAATAAGATAGGAAGAAGGAAGAAGGAAAAAAATTTATTGGGAAGAGGTAAATTTATTGGGAAGTGTGTAACTTTTGTGAAGAGTTTGGATGGTTAGAAATAAATTTATTGGTAAAAAGTGGTTATTCCTTATTCCGGGAAGAAGCCATCCAAACGGAGCCATAGGTGGTGAATACCTAAAAAAATAAAAAATCATAGGTGGTGAATGAAATGAAAAGGCAAAAGAGTGAACGCCAACTATTTATCCTTGTCCTTAGTAATTTAGGTTTTCTTTATTAAAATCACAAATATTTAGCTATCTCGTACAATAATTTACTCTAATATGTTTGGTTGTTTACGCATCAACAACAACAAAAATAATGAAAAAGAAAATAAATCAAAATATTTTCACTCACATGTATTTAGCATAATAGTCATTATAAACTTGATAATGCAGTAGTATTTGCAATTATAAATCAGTTTCCTTTTCCATGTGTCACACTTTCAAAAGGGGTGCATATTGGTGAAAGGAGCATTTTCCTAACGAACAAATGGGATGACTCAACAACTTTAAATTATTTTAGGACCATGCGCTAGTACATCATTGATATGATCTAGGGGGATGCAACAGAAACCAATCAAGGAATGGCATGCAAGAACCAATCACGAAAAATCCAAAAATAAAGAAACATTATAAATATTTCTTATTGCTGAGATGAAAGTACTTGGACGTTTCTATTCTTATTTCATTGAAAACATGCTTTTCAATAAAGAACGACACAAAACATAGTCTTTCATATTATACTATTCTAATCGCTATTCGTTAAAACCTACCACTAGCCATCTACATAATTAAAATAAGGCCATGATCAAAATGATTTTAACGCGGGATTTCATTTCATTAGAATTGATTTTTTGAGATTTCGTTGGGTCTAACAACATAGAAATTATAATCAAATAACGTCAAATTCATTTATTTTGATCAAGAATTTTCTAATGAAACGGAACGAAATGAAATCCCATGTAAGATGCCATTCTGATCAGGGCCTAAATGTTTTCCTTGTATCTCTTCCTTACTAAGACCTTGAATCCATTGGCCATCTTTGCGGTTAGAAGCGGGACGAACACCGGCAACCGAGTGTCCAATGGTTGCAATTCAAATTTTGGCAACATGGCAGACGCCACGAATTTCATTTGCACAAATGCCATATCCTTACCAAGGCAAGTCCTTGGCCCCCCTTGGAATATTGGAAACTTGAATGGTGACACGCCAGAATACATAATACCACCATTATTTGAGCTGGCGCTATTCTCTTCCAATGACAACCACCTCTCCAACTTGAATTCAGAACAATCCTTGCCCCAAATGCTCTTCATTCTTCCCATGCCATAGGGAAAATAGGTGACTCTATCTCCCCTTTTGACACGTGTACCATCTGGCAATATATCGTCATGTAATGGATGCTTTGAATCCCATGCAACCGGTGGGTACAATCGCATGGTCTCGCATAACGCTGCATGAAGTACCCGCATCTTCTTTGCAGTTTCCATCTCAAATTGTCCTCCTTTTAACATGACATTGATCTAATATATATAAGTTAAACATAAAGTGGTTTAGTCCCTTTTAGTTAATTAATTCAAAATTTAGAATTAATGTAGATTATTGTTACCTCATTTAATACTTCTTCCTCAGCACCACGGTTTTGAGACATACACCAAAAGAACCACGTAAGAGCGGAGGCAGTGGTATCCCTAGCAGCTACAATAAAGCTTATAACCATATCCCGTATTGCCTCATCATTGAAACCACTTGCAATTAACCTCGACAAGAAGTCTTTCTTGCGCATTGCTTCCTCCTCATTCTTCCTGTTATGGATTATCTCCATTATTGACTCATGGATTAACTTGATCTCTTCTTTGAGTTGCTTCTCCTTGCCAAGGTCTAATGCCCGCTTGATCTTCCATGCTGCTGAGACAGGCACTGATGCTCTTGCTGCAATTATTGCTGATGCAGCATCAAATGCATTGGCAAGTCTTGAAATGGGAAATGTGGGGGCTAAGCTTTCTGGGTCTTTGCCAAGGGAAATCCTACATGTGATGTCAAATGTAAATTTTTTCAACACCTCTTGCATATCTACAACTAACAACTCCTTTGATGCTGACTCTAGAATTGGGAATAAGCGTTCTTTCGCCTCGCTTTCTAGGGTTGTAACAAGAAGTTCCCTCATTGCACGTGCCGTGAATTCATGGCTTATAAGCTTCCTTTGCATATGCCACATCCCTCCATCTACATTAAATATCCCTTGGCCTAACAAATCACCAAGAATTTCAGTGAAGGCCTTTCCCTTAGGGTAATTGTAGAAGTTGGTTTTGATTATGTGCTCGACATTGATCGGATTTGCTGTCACAATTATACGACGTGCCCCCAACCGTTGGATTATAATGCTATGAGATGGAGATGAAGCAAGGAGCTCTGTGTACCAATGCAAGAGACGGCGTCGATTATTGTAGAATGAGAATATACATCCAATTATGGGGAAAGTGTTAGGTCCATAGTGTTGAGGCTTGTTGTGCATGTATCTACATATGGTTTGGAGAATTAAGAGAAGAAGAAAGAAAACTGGTCCTACAGTTGTTAAAGTATCGGTGAAATCCATTGTTAGGATAGGTCAAATTCTGGACGACATAAATATTAGAGAGAGAGAGTGAGAGATGCGATAATCTTGAGGTCAATTTTTGGTGTTCGTGCATATGTGAGATGAGAAAGAAAGAACGGATGATTTGGGGGGTTAGAGAGAGAGAGAGAGAGAGAGAGAGAGAGAGGTGGGGGGGAGACCTTAATTTCAGTGTGTACTTGTATTGGCAGATTATAAATGACAAACATGCATATATGCAGCCATGTACTAGGCTTAGTGTTTACCAAACGGGGCGGGGCAATCTAATCCGCGGCGGTTCACGGATTAAGACGGGGCAGGTTAAGGACGGTCCACGGGTTAAGACGGGGCGGGTTAGGACGGTCTATCCTAGAAATTTTGGTCCTAATCTTTTTAAACCCGCCCCATGTAACCCGCACGGATTATGACGGTCCGGTCCGCCGGTTTTTCATTCATTTATAATCACTATAACGTTTTTTTTTTTGCTGTTTTTCTTTGCGTGTTTTTTTTCAATATTTTTTTTCTGTTTTTTTTTTATTTTTCGTTAATTACTTTTATTTTTTTACTTTTACGTTTTTCCTTTATTTTTTTTACTTATCTTTTTCTGTTTTTATTTTTTTTTCTTATATTTGATTTGTAATTGTTTATTAAATGAAAAAATTTGAATATAATTATATAAAGTTACCCTCTTTTTTTTCGGGCTTGGAATCGGCTATGGTATTAAATTATTTTATAAAATAATAACATAGGCGGAGTTCTAACTTTTTTTTTGTTAGTAATATTTTTTAATGAATATGTTAAAATTAATTTAGACGAAATTAAATTAAAAGAGTTTAGAAATTTATACCACCTTTATCAAACTAGTAGTTTTTGGGCAAATATCATAGCAAGGGTTTAAGACGGATTGACGGGGCGGGACGGTCCGGTCCACGGGTTAAGACGGGGCGGGTTAACGTGGATTTTTTTTAAAAAGGGCGGCCCAAACCCGTCGAAGACCCGTCCCGATCTAACCCTTCGGTCCATCGTGGTTCATAGACGGTCTGGGATGGTCCGGTCCATAGGGCGGATTTGAAGCAGGGCGGGTTCGACCCGACGGATTTTTAGTAAACACTAACTAGGCTAGAACTCCCTCAGAGAGAACCAAACGCTTAAATTTCTCCTCCATTTCCTACATAGAAAAGAGAAGTCTGCTTGTTGTACAAAAATGTACTCAAAAGTCCCAAAATTATCCTATAGTTTGAACAAAAACTCACGATTGGCCCTCAAAAAAAAAAAAAAAAGGAACAAAGAGTCAAAGACCCACGATTCTTTCAACTTATCTGATAATATAACATGTGCATATATAGATCAGTTCAAAAGTTTGGAAGTTCTAAAGCGAGGGAGTTCAAAGATATTTCACACAGTGGTGCGATCGAACTGCGAACAAGAGTACGTACAAGACATGAAACTATACAACAACAGCGAAGCACCCGGATCATGTGCATTTCATGGCTGTTTTCTGATTAACTATTTTCTTTAGAAAAAAGACCGACTAATCGTACGTAACTGTTGACAATATACATAGATGTTATGCTTTATACATCGCGATCATATTCATCGGTTGTTTTACGAATTGAAAATTTTAATTTGACCAATTCAATACACATATTGAAATCTTATAAACAAATCAAATTTTACATTTTTAAGAACTTTTTACTATTTTTTTAAACAAACAAATCAAATTCTAGAATTTCTTATTATTAGTTCATATCCATAAAAAAAACAAGTTTTAAAAAATAGTGAAAAATTTTTAAAATATAAAATTCAGTTTCGTATGAAATTTCAATATATAGATTGGATTGATCAAATTAGATTTGTCAATTTACAAAACAACGAACCGATATGATCATCGATGTAACAAAACCCTCAATACATCACGATACACCATATATAACATTTATAAATAGAATATTCGCTTACCATCATCCCCTTCTCAGCGCCATTCACATTATCCCCTCCTCAACGCATTTTTTTTTCAGAATACTTGTCCAACATCTTTTTCATTTTACCTTTGATACTCATCCCCTGCCAACAATGTGTACACATCTCACCCCTTCTGTCTACACTTTCCCACCTCCTCATCCCCCCACCTACGTATAAAATAATACTAATTGTCTAATATTATGATACTAATAATTATACTCATATATATCTTGATTGTCCCACAAAATAATACTAATTGTCTTATATTATGACACCAACTACCCTCATACATCTCATAACTATCCAATAAAATAATATTAATTGTCCTAGTTAATGATAGTAATTGTTCCATATTATGACACCAACTATTCTCATACATATCTTAATTCTAGTATAAAATAATACTAATTGTCATAGGCGGATCCACCACTGGGGCGGGTGGGGCTAGAGCCCCACCTACCGCAGTCGAGCCCCTGGAGTCCCTCTTTAGCCTCAAGCAAATTTTTCCTGCCATTGGAGCACTCAAAGGTGGGGCTGAAGAACAGAAAAAAAGAAACCATTTGATCAAATGATTCATTGGAGCACTCAGCCCCACCTAAATATTTTTTCTAGATCTGCCACTGCTAATTGTCATAGTTAGAGGTTGGGTATAGTACACTCTGGTATATGGATTATCCCTGTACTCTAGAGTCGTTTTCAAAATCAAAATTTAAACAGTCAATCTGAACCGTTCAAATTGTTCTTCATATTGAAAAACTCTTGGAGACCAAATTTTAAATTTTTTTCGAATTTTTTACTATATATTGTGATATTTTAAAAAACAAATTGGAGCATTTCGGTTCAAACTCTCCAATTTGAAAATATCATAATATATAATTAGAGGATTTTTTCAATATGAAGAATAAATTAAATGGTTTGGATTGATTGTTTGAATTTTGATTTTGAAAACGACTCTAGTGTACAGGGACGATTAGTACACCACTGATCTAATCTGTTAGATTAAATCTTCATATTGAAAATTTGTACGAAACCAATTTTTATATTTTTCCAAAATTTTGTACTATTTGTTTCGTATTTTTAAAAAAACGCTGTTATTGGATGTTCCATATAAGTTCTAAGAGCAGTTTTTAAGAAGTACGATTTTAGAAAAATTTTAAATTTGGTTTAGTACAAGTTTTCAATATGAAGATTCAATCTAACCGTTTGGATCCATGATTTAAATTTTGATACGCGAATACGATCATGTTAGACGGGCCACATCCATTTTTTGATATTCAAATTTTAAACGGTTAATCCGAACTAATCAAGTTATTCTCCATATTGAAATATCCTTTGAGACCAAATTTTATATATTTTTCATTTGTTTTTGTTATTTCTTAAGATATTTTTAAATTTGAGAGCTCGAAACACGTCAATTATAATGTTTTTTTAAATATCATAATAGATAGCAAAAAAAATTGAAAAAATATAAAATTTGGTCTCTAAGGATATTTCAATATGAAAACAACTTGAATGGTTTGGATTGACTATTTAAATTTTGAATCTTGAAAAATGACTCAATGGTACATGACCCTCCATGCCATCGATGGCACATTAGCTTCCCCCCCCCCCCTCTCTATTATCTAAAGTTTCGTTGCATATTAATCCAAACTCTTGGATTTGCTTCAAAATAACTGATCCAAATCGTCCAATATAATTTCTCTATTATAATCTCCTCGTCAACCAAATTTATATATTTTTATAATTTTTTTACTATTTTTTGAAATTTTAGAAAAATATTATTCTATTTTTTTTCTAAACCATAAAAAACAACAGTTTTTAATAATCCAAAAAATACTTTAAAAAATTCAATTTTTTTCCATACCTGAACACATTTTCTAAGTATAAAGTACTTTAAAAGTACACATTTTCTAATGATTAATAATCCAAAAAATACTTTAAAAAACAACAGTTTTTAATAATCCAAAACCATAAAGTACTTTAAAAAATACTTTAAAACGGTACTTTTCAAAGTAATCCGTTAATTTACTTCTCAAACATATTTTCTACCATGACTTGAACACATTTTCTCTAAAATTATGATGAAGTCGCTTACTATTACTGGTGGATTTTGTGCTTTGACTAATTGTCTGTCAAACTTAATTTTTCAAATTCATTATATCAATCATTTATTTGGAAGAAATATAACAGTTCGCCACCCTCTGTAAACGAAGAGAACAAATGTCTTCGACGGTATATATACATCAACAAATACTAAAAACCTTGTCCCCAAACAAGTTGGGTATATATATATATATTATAATTTCTAATGTTATGCACATATATGAGGAGTTGGTTAATGTATAAATATTTGTATTTTGGTTCATTTTTTTTATGATTAAATGGTGGATCTAAGATAAATAATTTGTTTCATAATAAACTAATACAGTATACAAAAATTTGGTATTTTTAGATTTTTTAAAATTTTTTTTTTGAAAGGTGGACTTGATAATTAAAAAAAAAAATATAAAATGTTGGCATGTGTTTATGTATATGGCATTACTGTTTAAGAACTAAATATGTAGTTAAAAAATCTTTACAATAATATAAATTTAAGTATTATATAAAATTTAAATTTTGAAAACACATCGGTTGCTTGAATTGACAATATTTCAGGTATGGAAGAAATTGTCATTTAGACCATTTCCTTTTTGGTCGAAATAAAGAAAAAAGAACGTTTTTGAATTGCCTAATTCCGTGTTTGTGTTTATATAATATATCTTTTACATTTTACAATCCAATCTCCATGTTTCTGTATATATAATATCTTTTTTCTATTCAGAATCAGAAGAATAGTTGACATAACATGCATTGCGCGCATGGTTTGATCGTATAGAAGTGTGCAATTGAATTAAATTTGCACATGTACGTTACATTTATATATCCGTGGACTGTTGAATTTGTACCTGTAAAACAAGAGATCTTGGCATGTTCATTATTATTATTATTTACTTCAAAATGGCGTTCACTGTTCTTTTCAAAAATTTTAGCACGGACCAAAAGTTAGATGCCTTGCATATATATTACCAAACAAGAACTTCTAAATAGTGTAATTGCACTTGGATCTTTCCTCGTTCCTCTAAATTGAACCCGCTATGCTGTGTCATTAAATGAGCTCTGAAATAAGATTCACATATAGTAATATTTACATACGAACAGGTCCTTTCTTCAAACTCTCTTGCAGTTTCCTAAGCGACAACACACTCCCCACGTGGAAATAAACGGTCACTGAAATCTTTTTTTCTTCCGGTACATGCGGTTTACTTTTCGATACCGGTGTTCTCTTAAGATACCATCCGTATCTATGGAAAGTGAAATCTCCATCAAAAATTCGAATTTTTCTAAGGTTATTGCTCCAATGTCGACTACTAACTCAAAACAATCTTATGCTAAGGGGTTGGCCCTCTCCCGTTGCGTGTCCTTCATGTACAACTATGCTACTAGAAACATTTGATCACCTTTTTCTGCATTGCCATTTTACAACAACAGTCTCGACTTTGATACAAACCTAGTTCAGACTGCCCTTACTCAACTTCACACTCGAAATGGGTGATTTCTGGCTTTCGCACAGGAATTCTGATCTCAAATTGTGGGACATCATTTGTGCTGCTACATCTTGGAATATTTGAAAGGTACACAACAAAGGAATTTTTTCAGATTGTTTAACTACACCGCAGTTAGTGTTGAAAGAGATCTGCGCATGAGTTCACTTTTGGATGAAGCACGCATAGTTTTTAAATTTTAGTTTACTTTTTTTTGTATAGGCTTTGTTTTTTTTCTTTTCCTCTTTTACTTTTTTTTTAAAATATTCTTTTATTTAATAAAATTTGTTGGTGTGGTACTTTACCACCGTCAGAAAAATATTTACATACGAATTAACAACTAATCGAGGAAAAAAAAAACGATTTAATAAGGATTTACATGCAATTAGAATGTAAAGCTTTTCATAATCTTTGACATGCTCCTGGATCGGAATTGAAATCATGAAGGAGAAAACACGATTTGAAATTTATTCTTAAAATTATATCAGAACAGAAAAGGAAGCGGAAATGAAACAGATTCAGCAAGAATTCGTATTGATAAAGTCGTGCTTTGAAATTTTCTCCTAACAAAAAAAAAAATGACGAAATTCATAAGACGAACGGCATCCGGTGAAAATCTAATCAAGTTTGAGCTGCACTCTGAACTCCTTTTTCATAAGAAAACTTGATTTATGAAATCGATTTTTATCTCTTCTAGCTCAATAGATGAACTGAATTTTTTTTCCCTCTCTCCTCCTTATCAGGGCATAAATTTGAGACATTAATGATCATAAACTTTAATTTGTCGCCCAAATTTTCACTCAATTTATTCGTTTTAATATGTCATTAAATATAAAATAATAGCATTACGAAATATACGGATACCATTAACTATTTGGAAAACATTTTTTATGTGAATAGAGACATTAATTATGGAATTAAACACCATGTGTAAAAAAAACAAAAGTTTACAAAATTTAATTGGTCTATCATAGACCATACACATTAAAGAAAAAAAAAACTAATTTTATCAATTTCACACATGATGTTTACATAAACCTGGTATTAATTAAATACCATGCACCATTACATTGTTTAAATAATTGAAACATGCAAAGAATTGAAGAACATGTCCATCTATCATAAATACAATAATACATGGCCCAGATTTAAAGCATCCAACGGCCATAATTTTTTTGGAGCACCATTTCTACAAGCAACATAGATTCCCTCCATTTATAAATTATGAACTTTAATATATTTTATTAAAGAAATAATTGGTGATTCCAAAACAATTTATTCTATTTTTAGAACGGAAACTAAGAACCCTAGCTATTACCTTAATTCTTCTCTCCTTTTGCTCTTTCTTATAGCAAGAACCACCTCACCTTCTAAAAGTTCAAGTCCCAACTACTGAATTGTCATTTTCACTTTTATTTTTTCATGTAACTGTTCACAGGCAGTTGTCAATGAAAATAAATAGTTCAAGTGATATATATATATATATATATATATATATATATATATATATGAGGATTGTTAAAATGCTATGCATAGCACGGATGGCCTTCGTGCTACGGATTCGTTCTTAAATTTCATGCTTCAAACAACCGAGCCAAACCGTTCATTATCTTCTACATGTTGAAATCTTATTAGAAACCAAAATTTACATTTTTTTTATTTTTTTACTATTTTTCTCAGATTTTTTAAAATCACTGTTATTGAAGGGTACAGAATTTATTAGATTAAGTATTTTCAGAAATCTGAGAAAAATAGTAAAAAAATTAAAAAAAATATAAAATTTGATTTCTAATGAGATTTCAATATGAAGAAGATAATGAACGGTTTGGATCGGTTATTTGACGCATGAAATTCAAGAACGAATCCGTAGCATGAAGGCTATTCGTGCTATGCATAGCATTTTAGCAATCCTCTATATATATATATATATATATATATATAGAGGGGTGATAAAATACACTCTGGTGTATGGATCGTTCTCGTACACCATAGTCGTTTTTGAAATCCAAAACTCAAACGGTCGATCCGAACCGTTCAACTTGTTCTCCATATTGAAAAACTCTTGGAGACCAAATTTTATATTTTTTCGAATTTTTTTGCTATATATTATGATATTTTCAAATTGGAGGGCCTGAAATACTCCAATTGTAGTGTTTTTTGAAAATATCATAATATATAGCAAAAAAATTCGAAAAAATGGTAAAATTTGGTCTCCGAGAGTTTTTCAATATGGAGAATAACTTGAACGGTTCGGATCGACTGTTTGATTTTTGGATTTCATAAACGACTCTGGTGTACGGGAGACGATCCATACACCAGAGTGTATTTTATCAATCCACTATATATATATATATATATTACACACCAACAGAACAAAATAATACTCAAGAATCATTGAAAGGAGGTGGATATTTTGTTGAATTTAGATTACTGAATTCGTATAATTAGTTTGTGCTAGACTAACGGAAGTACTTAAAAGTTGTTGATGGTGAGCCGCAACATTTGTGATTGATTGTGATATAGTAACAGCATAAATTTGTTAAGCATTAGAAAATGTGGCAATATTTTAAGCCTTTAGTTTGTTGAAAGAGATGGATTAACAATTCTCACAGCCACGTTTTAGAATGAATTAATCGTTTTCAAAGTCCCCTTTGTTTACGAGGAAATACTACGTGCAATAATTATTGTACGTATTATTCCATTGATCCCCACAATATGTAAAGGGAAAAAAAGTTATTTTATTATGTTTGGTTTAAAAAGTTGAAGGTGGAGAATTAATCTTTTTTGTTTTTTGCGGAAAACATCTAAAAGAAATGTCTTTAATGCTAAACATTGATTGTGCTTCTCCGTAGCCAATTATACATTGTCATTTTATTTTCTTTACTTTCAATAAGAAAAAATTCTCATCACAGTTGTCATACAGATAATAAACAAAACTATAATGTAAATTTATCTCGGCCTGCAAATCTTATCATATATCATTAAGTACAAAATTAAATGTTGGAAAAATCCAGATGAGTTTGGGTGGAATATATCGTCACAGAAATGACATCAGACTCCATTGTTTAATAATTTAAATTTCCCACAAGACAATTCCTTCAAGGTTGATTCACATCCCTGATTGATTCCTATCAACTTAGGTCCCAACTGTCTCGCCTTAGTCAGAAAAAGTCGTTGTCGTGCCATTTTCTTTTGCTGGAACAGCTTTTAAATAAGAGTGGGGAAGATCCCGCGTGATCTTAATTATATATTTTTTTATTATAGTTGAGAGTGACTTCTCATAATTAAAATACGGGACTGGATGATTCTAATATATAGTTTTTTATCCTTATCATCTTTTGAGAATCATTAATGAAAAAAACACATCATTAATGAAAAAAACACATCATCTCCTAAAATCATCCCCTCTGTTTTAATTATCATTAATGAGGAAACGCTAATTACTCTCTCTATTTCCCTCTTTTATTGTTTCCCTCCCTCCCTTCCTCCTAATCCTAGCACAATTATTTTTTTAGAATAATTTTTGTTCATGACAATTAAAATTATTTGCTGGAACAATTGTTCATATTAACTAGAACAATCGTTAATTTTAACTAATACAATTGTTCACATTAACTAGAACAATTACAGAAGTGGTTGTAGTTTAGTGGTAAGAATTTCATGTTGTGGCCGTGAAGACCTGGGCTCGAATCCCAGCAGCTAGATTTATCCCTTATCTTGGATAAAAAAAACTAGCACAATTATTATTTGAAATAAGAACAATTAGTTTTTTTTTTAAGAACAAGTAACATTTTTACGACTGTTTTATGTGAAAAAAAAATAAGTTCACGAGAGAAAAGAAAATACAAGGAAGGGAGGAAGGAAACACAGAGTAGGATGAGGATAAGGGGTGCTGATCCGGACAACAAACTATTTGGTCCGAGCAACACTTTTAAAATCTTATGATCAAATTACCCCTAATTATATGCTATATTGTGTTATCTAAATTACTCTAATAATTTTCTTTAATTGTAGACCTCAAAATACTTCCCTTATAATTACTCTTTCCTAAATATTTCTTACATTTTTTACGTTAAGAGAGAGCGTAGCTCTTCATCTCCTAAAATTGACGTCCTCCGAAAAAGAAAGTGGTTGGCAGTCAAAAGAGGAAGGATTGTTCGGAGAAATCGGAGAAATGGAGGAGAGTTGTTCCGTTCGCATAAGTGAAGGGCTATATGGTCATTTACAAAATTTTTTGTTGCTCGGATCAAATAGTTTGTTGTCCGGATCAGCACCCAGAGGATAAGGCTGGATTAAGTTAATTACATTCTGAAAATTAAAAAATATCATTAATGAGGCCCGAAGGGAGATGAGAGATGAGAGAATTTAGAAAATGAAGTTAAGCAATTCCCGATAAAATATATTCATTCAATCATCAACAAAACTATTATACCCAAAGTTAAGTACCAAAAAAAAGAAATAGTGTTCACCAAATAATATAGAAGCAATTTACATGGTGTCAATAAGGTAGTTATCACCAAAGAAAAGATGAGTAGGATAAAGAAATTGTAAATTTATTCAGAAAAAGACAAAACCTTGATCTTGTCTTTGCAGCCGATATCATTTCTTTTTATACTTATGTAAGTTCAGATTGTTTCTTTAATTTCCTACAATAAATTAGAAATAACAAATCCATATTTCTGTAATTATATCAATTAGAAAATTGTGGAGCTCATAGATTATAATAGAAACAGAAGAAATTTCCAAATGCAATTCAATCACACGGCAGTCAATGACTCTTATTAAATGCTCAATAATTCACAAGTATAATGCACACAACCGATTCCAAACTTTTTTTAAGTCCATCTATTTGACGACCACTGAGGCACTTATATATACAATATTTATAAATTTTATAGAGAATTGTTAGAATGCTACGGGCTGGACTCGTGCGACGCATTCAAAGTTCAAATGATTGATATGAACTATCTAATATATTTTTCATTTTGAATTTCATTGAAGATCAAATTTTATATTTTTTTCGAAATTTTTACTATTTCTTTTGAGTTTTTAAAAATGATTATTATTGGAGGGTCAATAGTAATTCTATCGACAGATTTTTGAAATTTCAAATAAATAGTAAAAATTTTGGGAAACATTAAATTTGATTTCCTATAGAATTCAATATGAAGATCAAATTGAGAGATTTGGATCGGTTGTTTAAAATATAAAATTTGAGAATAAACGTATAGCACAAGACCATCCATGTTTCGTAGCATTCTAACAAATCTCTCTCTTTTTTAATTAGTATAATATCAGGTAACGAAGAAAACTAAATAAATAACAACACATCATTCATAACATGAGAATTAACAAATATGTCATGTAAATTGCTTTGAATAGTTTGCATTCCTCATATGAAAACCAATTCAACAAAATTTTGTCATTACCCTTACAAATCACATTTATAACATTAAATTCATATACATGACACCTAATGCAGAGGGGGAAAAATTATATATACTATATGTAGATTGTAGTAGGTAGGACTGATTATGTCAAATGCAAATTTAATAAGAATTAGATATACGATCGAATATGCCAAACTTCAAAATCGTAGGTAGCGCCACGAGCCATCACCATTCTTGTATCCGTTGCTCACAAGGCCACAATCTATTTCCGTATGCGGCCGATACACTACGACCTCAAATTAGATCATAACATCACCTTTGACGATTCCAAAAGCCTACAAGTTGTACTTCTCTTTCATATTTGGAAAACCATCAAACAAGAAAGGAGAAGACTTCCCTTCGCTCTCAGTTATCTCTCTAAGATTTTCGACATTTGTGGACGGAACCAACAAGAATTAGAATCCTAAATCTAAAATTATATAGGTATGTAACCAGTGGAAGAGCGAAGGGGAGGCCTGGCCTCCCCTATGATATGTGCTTTTGCTTAAATTGGCCGATTAATTTGAACATAAAGAAGTGCTTTGGTCTTCCCTAAGTTTGTGTAATGAGTCATACATCTATACTCCTCGGTACATTACAGAAAAAACACAATTATAGTTTCTTAATATCACAAAAGATTTCAATGAAATAACACAAAAGACCACTAGAATTCCACATTCCCACTTCATGTATTCCTGAATACTAGCTACTACACTTTTATAAGTTTTATTAAATATTGAAATATACTAAATTTTATTTAAATATGACAATGATATCCTTCAAAAAGCTATCGAATATTACAAAAAAAAAAATCAATGAGATGGTGAATTAAATATTGAAATATACTAAATTTTATTTAAATATGACAATGATATCCTTCAAAAAGTTATCGAATATTACAAAAAAAATCAATGAGATGGTGAATTAAATATTGAAATATACTGAATTTTATTTAAATATCACAATGATATATCCTTCAAAAAGTTTTCAAATATTAAAATATATCAATGAGATGTTGTCTAAAATTTTCGGCCACGAAATTTTAATCTTAGTTTAATAAATACTAAAATACTTATAGAAAATAAGTAAATAAGAACTTTGACAATTTTTAAATTTGCAATAAACTATGTGAAAATATACATAACATCTATGGACCTTTTTTGAATGATAATAATAATTTATTATTTTATTTTATTTTTAATCGAACCTCGGCCTCCTTGATGTTTCAATCCTGACGTCACTGTATGTAACTGACAGAATCGAAACAGACGTGTTTCTGAATTCGCAACCCAACGGGTCGCCTATATCACCACCAGTGGTCCGCTGTAAGGTCCAAATTTTACAGTGTTAACACTGTCTAGACAATGTAAAGGAGACGATCGAAAAAGACGTGCTCCCAAAACCTAAGACCAAGATACCTTGTCCTTTTCTGTGCTTCACTGACATGCATTTTCATTTTTATTTTTCCTTTTTATCATACTTTCTTCATCGCACTGCAGGTGGTGACCCGAATAAAAAAAAAAAGTATATAATTTTCTTCATGTTTTCTTCATCGCCTAAAACCTATGTATAAATCCAAACTCGTAAAATCCAAGAATATTTTCTTTTGTTATTCTAATAAAAAAAAGTACTTGTGTTTGATTGGATTTGTTCACCATATATATCTGGACTTTCAGGCTCCGCAACTCGCCAAAAACTATTGTATTAATATTAATTAACTAATTTGATTTTCATCGGCATCTAATTAGATGTTGACTTGGAAAATAAAACCTAACAACGATAGTACACTCATGTCGGAGGCCTTTGATTGGGGGGTTTTGGACAAATCGAAGACCTACATTTCTTGCATTGTACGATATTAAAATAATTTAACATTAATATATTAATCAGGATGTGAAAATGTTCGTTCGACTATTGAATATTTATAAATACCAGTTGAACTTAATAATTAAATTAAAAGTGCAAAACATTGATTTTGTGTTCATGTTTGTGCCGTTGATTCCCCGCTGTCCTATAATAACATACCGAAATAAATAAAAAAAAAAGTCTTAAAAAATGTACAATTTGGTTAGATCTGTACGATCAAAACATGCATCATTAATTCGTTATACATTTCCACAAGCCCCAACTCCCCATTTCAATTTCTTTTTTCCTGAAACAAATAATCTTTTCCTTTTGAAATATCTGTCAGCTTTTCCTTGACAAAAGTCACAAAACTGGCGTAACTGTAGTTGTGCAGTCTGAATGAACTGGCTTGGCGTGCAACTGTGTTCCAAATGATGAAAACGAAACATGCTGCTACATTTTCAGTGGATGTAACAAGCAAGGTTTCGGAAATAAGCACGTGGCGATTTCTAGCAACACTTTGCTTGAAAGCTATAAGACTGAATGGTAGAAGTTGCAAAAGGAGCATTACAGAATGGAAGGTCTAATTCTCCGGCGTAGTTGTGAGTTGTGACTAATATGCCATTTAAGTCGTCCAATTTAAACTCACATATTCTAATTTGAATATGATGGTTCCCGTCGCATGGTTTGAATGTCATAATTACGACTCTAGAAGCCGATGTGGACATGGATGGTTCCTTTTTATTTTTTTTAACGTTACAAAGTGTGAAATGAATCGAATGGAACTGTTGCTTGTAGGCATATACGGGGGTCTTTTATAAATATTTAATTTAAAATAAGTTGGAAGACCTGATATTCAATTTATTTAAAAAATAGTTTTGTTTGGATAGGTGTGGGAAGAAGGAAAGAAGTGGGAAGAAGTATTGGGAAGTGTGTAATTTTGTGAAGAATTTGGATTGTTTATAATTTTTTTTCTTCCTTCTTCCTTCTTCCTCCTTCTTCTTGCATCCAAACGGGCCCAATAAAAATAAAGAAGAATTATTGAGAGCGTGAGATTTAACAGTGATGTAACAAGCAGACATGAAAACATAACAACCGAATGGATGAAAGATGCTCGATTAACAAGCTGACTGGGTTATATGGAGGTAGCAATTGTTAATATTTAAACGTGGTAAAAAAAATAGTTTTCTAATTAGTCTTTCTTAAGAAATTGAGGGACAGCATACTTAAGAAAATAGATGCTCATATACTTCAATTATATTATTTAATGGAAGACTGTTGTCAGCATCCAGTACATTAATAGCGGGATGATAAGGATCATCTCTGATATTCATCATCTCCATCATCCTCGCGCGTCTTTTTATTTTTGGCTTTACGCGTTTTCTATTTTTGGAAATCACTCTGTTTCCCTTCCTGCCGCGTACGCTCGTCCCCCCTCCCACCCCTCCCGCATACGCTCCCCCCTCCCTCCCCTCTCACACACACTATATATTGATTATAATTGTTGAAGTTAATATATATAATTGCTGAAGTTAATATATATAACTGTTGAAGTTAATATATATGCCAACTTCAATAATTTAAATATGCTCACTTCAAATATTACCTTCAACATTTAAATATGTCAAGTTCAATAATTATATATATTAATTTCAACATTTATATATATTAAATTCAACAGTTACATATATAACATATTAACTTCAATAGTTACATATATAATTTCAACAGCTACATATATAACTTCAACAGTTACACATATAACTTCAACAGTTATATATATTAACTTCAACAGTTATTGTAAAACCCACTTATTTTGACCATCTTTGACTAGTGTTGACCAAACAAATTTGATTGATTTTTGACTAGTCAAAGCATTTGGCTTGTTCGGCTGAACGAAAGAAATGGAAAAGTTTGGGCCGAGCCCATATTTTTTGCACCGCCTATATACTTCATGTTTTATATAATGCCACCGAACAAAAATTTGCTCCCATCCTTGTTAATCCCTCTCTCCTACACGTGTATTCAAAATCCATGACATGACCCTCTCTCTCGTTTTTCATTTCTCACCGAGCAAAAACCAAAAAGCAAAGAAAAAGAACAATGGAGGTCAATTGATTATTTTGATGAGTCGACCAATTGGAATTCTGAGTCTACGTCGCAGTCAGGATAGTTGATTGGATTTGTCTATTGATTTCTGGATCGTTTTATCAGGTAACCGGACTTCTCTATATTTAATTTCGCATTGATTGAATCGATATGATTTATCGTTTGGTTTTGATTGAATATATTTATTGTTTTGTGATTGGTATATTTTACGGGATATCGGAGTTTGGAATTGGATGTGGAATTGAATATGAATTTTGAGCCCTGATCCTCCTGAGTTCGGGGAGGGGCCGGTCCTGATCCTCCTGGCATCGGGGAGGGACCACTGTGACTGACTGACTGATTGGCTGGACCCGCTTATCTCCGTAAAATATATTATTTGTTGTGTGGATTAATCCGGTCTGGTTGGATTTTGTTATATTAATTAAATGTAGAGAAGCTGCGTCGTTAAATAACCGGTTACTGAGGTTTGTACCTGACTCTGTTTGTTTTTCTGTTGCGACGTAGGTTGACGGACCGTCGGATGGGTGCAGAAGATACCGTTCTCAGCTCGCGCCCCGCGACCCGTCGGTGCGGGACGTGACAGATGGTATCAGAGCATTCGTTCCTCGGACTGTGTTTGGGTCCCTGTCGTTTCATTTGAAATTTGATTTCTGTTTGATTGGATTTGACTTGTTATCGTTCGTTTGAATTTCGCGGACGAAATTCTTTTGAAGGAGGGAAGAATGTAAAACCCACTTATTTTGACCATCTTTGACTAGTGTTGACCAAACAAATTTGATTGATTTTTGACTAGTCAAAGCATTTGGCTTGTTCGGCTGAATGAAAGAAATGGAAAAGTTTGGGCCGAGCCCATATTTTTTGCACCGCCTATATACTTCATGTTTTATATAATGCCACCGAACAAAAATTTGCTCCCATCCTTGTTAATCCCTCTCTCCTACACGTGTATTCAAAATCCATGACATGACCCTCTCTCTCGTTTTTCATTTCTCACCGAGCAAAAACCAAAAAGCAAAGAAAAAGAACAATGGAGGTCAATTGATTATTTTGATGAGTCGACCAATTGGAATTCTGAGTCTACGTCGCAGTCAGGATAGTTGATTGGATTTGTCTATTGATTTCTGGATCGTTTTATCAGGTAACCGGACTTCTCTATATTTAATTTCGCATTGATTGAATCGATATGATTTATCGTTTGGTTTTGATTGAATATATTTATTGTTTTGTGATTGGTATATTTTACGGGATATCGGAGTTTGGAATTGGATGTGGAATTGAATATGAATTTTGAGCCCTGATCCTCCTGAGTTCGGGGAGGGGCCGGTCCTGATCCTCCTGGCATCGGGGAGGGACCACTGTGACTGACTGACTGATTGGCTGGACCCGCTTATCTCCGTAAAATATATTATTTGTTGTGTGGATTAATCCGGTCTGGTTGGATTTTGTTATATTAATTAAATGTAGAGAAGCTGCGTCGTTAAATAACCGGTTACTGAGGTTTGTACCTGACTCTGTTTGTTTTTCTGTTGCGACGTAGGTTGACGGACCGTCGGATGGGTGCAGAAGATACCGTTTCAGCTCGCGCCCCGCGACCCGTCGGTGCGGGACGTGACAGTTATATATATAACATATTAACTTTAACAACTACATGTACATATATTAACTTCAACAATTACGATATTGCCTTCAACATTTAAATATATTAACTTCAACAGTTATGAAGTGTGTAGGAGGAAGAGGAGAAGGGTGGGGGGGGGGGGGACGGTGTATATGGGAGGGAGGAAGGGGAGGGGAGACGGCGTATGTAGGAGGGAGGAGGGGGGACGGCGTACGTGGGAGGGAGGAGGGGACAAAAGGGCAGGAGATAGTGTACGAAGGAGGAGAAGGGGAGAGAGTGTATGCGTGAAGAGGGAGGAGTTAGTTACGTATGCGTGAGGATGATGGAATGATAGAATCTGAAAGATGGTCCTAAGCAATTCCGCATTAATAGTGTTTGCATTAATAAGTTAGGGCCCCGCTAATTTTCTTAAGTTAGCCCCCACTAAATTTCTTACAAGGTACCGACTTACACCACGATATTTCGATAAATTAGAGTACAAAAAGTATAGAAAAAGGGAGCGGGAGCCTCTGCCTTTTTCAAAATAAACCGCAAAAAGGTGTCTTTATCAGGTATAAAGGTCCAAAGGAAAGGCTGACGCATGCTATAAATGTGGAGATAATGCCCACATGCCTTTAAATATTAAAATCTTCCAATCTTTTCTCATTTTAATATGACATTGGTTGAGCCACGTCGCCCAATCCGACTAGTCATTGCCATATATAATTTCGTATCAAATACGATTAAGATGTCAATTAAATCTTTCTTTGTGAAACCTCGTTCTTAGAGCTGCCAAACTGTTGATTCCATTCTTCATAGATAGCTATTTCGCTTAAAGCGACAGAAGGCCTAATTTCCTGCAAAGAGTCTTCAAAATCCTACGAAAATATAAAAATAAATCATTTAATCAATTCAAAATAAAAATATAGGTTTTACAACATCAAAGGAGAACTGGGAGACACAAATTATGACGTAACTCCCAGCGTTTTTTGGAAATAGCCTGTTCATTACGTATAAAAGGATACTTCCTTTGAAACACCCACCATCCCCACACAATTTTTGAGAGAAAATGCGCCAGGATGTTTCATGTTTTGCACAAGTAAATGAATTTATTTCAAGAAAAAGAAGAAGAATTTAATCCAAAGCTTTGCAAGGTAGAATGGTAACACTCCCAAAATACCAAATAGATGAATAAACATAATTAAATAAATTGAATGCTTTACTTACTCTGAGATTTACTGGCCTGAGATCCTCTTTTTTAAGTTTTATGATTTCAGTTCCCTGCATAAGGGCCTCTCTTAGTGGGCCCATGCATGCATCCTTGACTAGGTTTTTCATGTCTGATCCTGAATAACCTGAAATTAACCAAAATTTTTAAGTAGGGATTTTTCCAAAAAGAACATTACCATTTTAGTTTTGTTAAACTAAAAATGTCAGCAAACCAAACCAATAACACTGTATATCAACAAATTTATACAGAATAAAATGTAGTTAACAGGTATACCACCTCACTAAGAAACGGAAGTTTCCATATGTAACCCTCAAAATTCTTGGAATATATGGAACAATACAGTAATGAGAGACCTAATGACTTACGGGCCACCTAAATGTTTGGTAATTCAAATAACCTCAATCTCCCACCTTTCTAAAACTACCCTACTTAATCTTGTTGTACACACATTCATTAGGCAAACACTAGCAGAGAGGGTAGCTTGCTGTTATTCTTACCAAATGGATGGACAAAAAAAAAAAATCATCAAATCAAAATATAAGAGAGATCACTTAAAGATAGCTAAAAAAATTAAATGTACTATAGTCAAATAGTTTTTCCTCCCCTTCAGATTGGGGCTTTTCATGGGAAATGTATTTTTTTGTTTGAATATATTAATTAACTGAATTAACACTTCAAAATTTGAAAAGATATTCTGGATTTAAATTACAGCCCCACTGTGGCTAGGCTTCTACAGACATTGGCATCTTTCTGAAACAGTGATGGGCTGTTGGCTTTTTTTTTTAAGAAATAAAAGAAAAAAAGGACAGAGTTTGAAATTCTGCCTGTTAGCAATTTTGGAAATTCAGCCATACTGAGAAATTTCTGCTTATCAAAATTTGCAAGTCTTCATCTGACTTACATACCATGGATTCCATTCTTTGATATCCTAAAACAACATAAATTTCCCCTTTGGACCAAATGTCAGCAATAAGGTTAAATTGATTTCTTTTACTTATGGACGTATTCTAGGCTCTCACAAAATCAGCACATACCTTCAGTCTTTCTACAGATGGTTCCAACGTCATCTGGTGAGAGCTTGAGAAGACCATCTTTTTCCAGTAGAGTGCGAATTATGCAGGCTCTGGCCTCTTTTTACAAAAGTGAACTCTAAGCACGTTAGAAATCATTTATTTGACATCCAAAGTGCAGCTTTACACTATCAACCAAACACCACAATTCAACAGAAGCAGGACCCTACCCTGCTATGGACAGCCCTATCAAGCATAGAAGGTTGGATTTTCCTTGATGCCTGCAGTCAGGTTAGGTTGGAGTTCACAGATCACATTGGCAGACTACCCCAGTTCAGCACTTATGTTATGCTCTTGTACAAAAGAGTGTAATAGTTTAATAGAATCCAATTTTGACAGAGTTTACTGCTCATGTACCGCAGTTAAAAACAAGTGCTCTATTTTTTAAAAGAAATGAACCGAAAGAGAACACTCTGGCATTGCTGCTTCAATTTTCCATCAGGGATACCAATTTGATAATGAAAAACAAACCAAACTAATGCTGTTTATACCTACCCTTCAGGCCTCTGCTGGTTTTTGTTTACCTACAAGTGGGCCAGTCAGCTCAGCTGAATTTTAATTTTGAAGTTGGTTATCGGATCCCACCAACCCATCAGCAGTTTTGGAAATTTATTAAGATAGAAGAAAAGGATGGAACCTGACGAAGGGAGTGGAATGTATAAACGCCTGGCTAACCTCCTACGTGCCGCTTCATCTAGCTCTTGGGGTCTATTTGTTGCACCTTAAGATTCAGTAAATATAACGATTTAAATTAATAACCAGCGTAAAAACTCAGCCATATATACAAGAAATGACCAGGGTCGGGGTGCCATTTCTAGCCTACCCCAACTTGTTTGGGATAAAAGGCTTAGAGTTAGACTTAGACTAAATTAATAACCAGCTGGTTCAGTGGTAATGGGACAAAAAGCATGTCCAGAAATACTAACTATTGAAATGAATAATGTACAAGAAAATGAGAAAAAACTAAAAGAACATTTTCATTAGGTACTTTGGTACTGTGCAACCCAGGATTTAAACGAGCAGGGATTTTGATGGATTGTCGAACAGTAACAGAAGTGGAAATCAGAAGTTTTCTGTAAAAAATAATAAATTAAAAAAAAGTATGAACACTATGTGATGTATAATTGTTGAAAATATCAAGAATAAGAACAACCCATAAGCAAGGTTATGCATTCATACTATACGCAGTAAAATTCGGATTGATATTTTCTGGCCTGATTTGGAACACATGCATCAATATACAACCTCTATAGTGTAAAATGGTAACGCTCGTAGAATTTTTATCAGATAAAGAGTCTATGACCAAAAAGTTCTGACCAACAGTTAAGAAAACCAAATCGAGAAAGTTGGCGTTGGTACAGAATTATTAAGGAATTACCGATAAGTAGTATTTGGTCATTGCCACTATCAAAGCCTTCCATCTCTATTAGAAATTGAGTTTTAATTCTCCTGCTAGACTCATGCTCCCCTTCTGACTTGCGCTGCCATTGAAACCCTCATGTCAATTACAAGATTTTTCTGAAAGGATTGCAGTTATTAACTTATTATAAAAAAAAAACTCAGGTAGAGAGAGAGAGAGGCAACAAGAGAGGCGGGAAGAAACTAATACCTGAGAAAGAAGAGAATCTATCTCATCTACAAAGATAACAGCCGGCTGGCGGCAGCTAGCAACTCCAAATAGCGCTCGAACAAGCTTTTCTCCCTCGCCTATCTATTATTAGAAACGTCCCAGATTTGAGATGCAAAAAGGTAGATATTGCAAAATCATCAAAGCTCACTTTTCAAATAAAATTTACAGTGATGACAAGACATACCCATTTGCTAGTCAAAGAACTAGCTGATATGTAGAAAAAAGTTGCCTTCGCTTCTCCTGCAATCGCTTTCCCTATCATTGTCTTTCCTGTACCCTATATGGTTAAAAGAAGGTTGCAAATATCACATTTAAAATGGCAACTACAAAATCAAGTTAGCAAGTCGGCAGCTATCTAACCAATAAAAGTACAAGTAGTCTATAAAACCAGAAGACAAAAACAAAGAATATAAATTAGAAGTTTAACGTCTCTTACAGGTGGACCAAATAAAAGAAGCCCTCTGCCAGGGGAGCGACAACCACGAAATATGTCCGGTCGAAGAAGAGGATAAATCGCCATCTCCATCACACATTTTTTTGCATGCTCCAATCCAGCTGCATAAGAAGGATCAAATAAGTAAAAAAAAAATAATAATAAATAAAATAATAGGGACTGAAAATGCCTCCGCCTATCAATAAAAAAGCATGGGTTCAAACAAGAACAAGAGAAATTGTGGCATTTCAGGATTGTTTTGATGAGAATCAAGAACATGGAGGAACAATCCATAAAACTGTTCCATTTGAGTTGATATTTAATCCTTTGATGGCCATCAAAACAAAGCCAAAATTTCGGAACACTTTTTTTTTTTTTTTTGAAAAAAAGTGAGCTTATACTACTCACCACTCTTTTTCATTAAAACGAAAAAAGCAGTTTATTACAACACTCTCTTAACCATCACCCCTAAAACGTTAAATCCTTGTATTGTAAACAACATAGATCTATCTAAAGAGTGTGTACTCTTAAAAAGTTTTAAATTTTATTAACAAGGAAAAGGGGGGCAAAATTAAAGTTTTTAATCCTGCTACAGAAAAATATGCAATGAGAACAAGCATTCTGACAGTTATAAAACAAAGTGATGAGCCATAGTGGACCCTATGTGGACAACCATTAGTTGCCTGACCAATTGAAATCACCCACAAGAAAATACATGTAAATAACATATGTAGACTTAAACTGCCAATAAATGCACATTAATTTTTTTACGCATGTTATTCTCCTGCCGAAGTTATACTACAGGTACAAGCAAAGAAAACTGAAGAATATGATTAAATTGTTTTTCGAAGTTCAAAACTGGTAATTGGTCTCGTACGTTAGGGTAAGCAGATATACCTATATCACTCCAACGAACATTGGGGTCTTTCTCCATTATCTCATTGCTGATGTGCTCAATAAGGCGAGGCTCAATATTTTTTAACTTGTCAGGAATCTTTCCGTCTGGACCACATAGCATTTCCATGCTAAAACAAAATAAATGGAAGCATGAGTTTAGTGATAACAGTGAAAAATCTTGAACTTAAAAAAGTTAGCAATACAGTTACCTGATTTCAGGTCAGTATCATAGAAGTAGATACTGTAGCTGTTTGCATGAAGATGACCAGAAACATTTTTATAGGCAAATTGTCTTTATCTTCCCTTTCTTTCAAATTTTTTAACAAACCTATAGTATTGTCACAATAGACCATAACAGTTTGTTTTCTGCTATAAGAACACTGGCACAAAGTAACCAGAACAGAAGACCAAAATAGTGCAGAGGCAGGGGAAACCAGAAAATTAGTTTGATGGGGGCTAAAAATGCAATTTTACTTTTTGAGGGGGGCATGCTTCATATTTGTTCGTATTTACATCAAAAGTAACCTTATAATTAAAGTAAAAACTGTAAGGTAAGGGAAGGTCAAGCCCACCAGGGCCACCCCACTAGTACCGCCCCTGTGCTAGTTACCATTTACGTGTTGAGTCTTCCAGCCCATCATCATCGCCTTTCCCAGACATTCGCGACCCGGCCATGGTTCTCGTGTTACCACTGTTGTTTCTTATAGGAGGGACAAAATTACCACGAGGTCCTCGGCGGTTAAATCCTCCAGGCCTAATTCCATAATTTCTCATATTTGTGTTATTATATTCATTTGAAGGAGAAGTATTAGGTGGGGGCCGTGAACCAAACCTCTGCCGATTATCCAATTCCTAATAGTCAAGTAACAGCACATAAGAAGTGGAGTTGATTCAATCTTTGACTAATTTTATAAAAAAGTCAAAAAAAAAATAAATGACGTTACTGTACTGAGTTTTGACGCCAACTAAAGCACACCAAAAATATATAGAAAGAGAAGTGATCAAGTACAGCAATCCTAGTGTCTTTGACTTCTTTTATAAAAAAAAGTCAACAAAATAAATGACATTACTGTGACTGAGTTTTGACGTCAACTAAAGCACAACCAAAAAAATATATAGAAAGAGAAGTGATCAAGTACAGCAATCCTGGTAAAAAGTCACCGAGTAATTTTCATAACCAAATTCATAGGGAAAAAAAATACCAATTTTGCCTTTGCTGTGACAAATCCGCCAGCAGACACCTCAGCCTCATCATTGCTGGATGGAGAATTGGCTCTCTCAGAAATTGGGCTTGTAAACTCCTTGTGCCTCCTCTTCTGTTTTAAACCCGACAACCCTTGTTGCCTCTCATTCTCCATTCCGTTTTGGTTGCCTCTTTCATCTATTAGACCAAGTACGGTCATTTAGGATGACAAAAGATCGAAGTATCTAACATTGTAAATTACTAAATGAGCTGGTCGGTTCTGGTTTTACATAAAACATTTTTATGTTATTTCCTAGTACACTGAATATGTAAGTAAAAAGTAACTTAATGATTTTCTTAAATACAAAAGGGGGAGTTTTTTTTTTTTTTTTTTTGGTTGGGTTGGGGAGGGTAACTTAGCTCTGTCTGCTTAAGCAGGTAGCAGGTTTGGGTTGTATAAATATTTAAATATTACAACTGAACAGATACATAACTGCATGTCTAAGTTGATAGTGTTTTGTACTATTACCGTTTTGATAGCTTCTGGTTTCAGTGTCTATATCCATGTTCCCAGAAATGTTCAAACTAGTATTTGAGTCCTTGCAAGAGGCGATATTTGGCTTTGATGGCTTGTTGTTATAAATTGAGGTTAGTTTAGCCTGTGTCATAAGCCGTGAAGCCTTGGAGAACAATTTTGCATTGTCGTTTCCAGCTAAATCTAGTTGTGTTGAATCAGACTGTCTGTTCAGGTGTGACATAAAAATGTGAGGCTCTGGCGGTTTGCAATTTGCAGATACATCATTAACCTAAGTTGAGAAAGTAACTGAATGTCACTAGGAAGTATGTTAAAGAATTATACAAACGAGTTGGCCCAAATAACCCCCACACTGTAAACCTTGTTTTTCTATGTTTGTTCTTTTTGGACGTATTCTGATGCCTAACTGCATTGAGGGTGGATTGATTCATAATATGCAAAATTTAGGGTCAAATTACGCTATGCTGGTCAGATACTCCTCAAATTGGGTTTAAATTGGGGGTTACAAACAACTAATTTGGCAAAATTGGAAACTTTAACTCAGACACACACAGAGTACCAAAGAGTCACTATTTCTCTTGGGATTACGAAGAAGAGCTTGAAAGCACTTAGAGTTCTTTATCCTTTCTAAATCTACATCTCCTTTCTTCACAAAGACACATCCAACTTCTTTACCAGCTTTATGAAATGCCTGGCTGAAAAACAAAAATCATATAGTCAAATTATTCTTAACCTGAAAGCATGAATTCCAGAATCAATAGATCGCCAAAATATTAGCCAGATAAGCAACATGAGAAAATTAAAAGAAAATTATTGAATTTCACGAGAGTACCTATCAGAATCAGGTGCCAGTAAGCGACTCGCCGCGGCAAGCTTAGACGCAGCCTCAGTCCGGATCGGTTTCACAAACTCAGTCCGATCCGCAGACCCATCACCCGTTTGGGAATCGAGGAATCCAAGAAGGCGGAGAGAGAGTGTCCGGGCCGTGTCGGCTTCTCCCCTGTCGAGTGCGAGCTCAGCACCGAATAGTAAAGAGTGAAGCCGCCTCAGACGATCGCCGGCGTCTCTCCGCCAGTTTGTGTCGCCGGTGGTTTCCATGGCCGTCGTCGTCGTTGATTCCATTTCTCCCTATTGGGTTTTGGAAAGCGCGCTCGAGACTCGAGGTTTGTGATGGCGGGAAGGAGCGAATTTTCGGCATCTGCGCGTGGTGTATCGTACACTAAACCCTTCTAGCCACGACTGGTGAAAAGGCAAAAGGGCCGGGCCGGATTTCAAAGGACCGGACTTGACGGGTTTGGTAGAAGGACCGGATCGGACCGGGTTAAAATAAAAGGTCGAGATGGGATGGATTATACGGATTTGTTTTTTGAAACACGAGACCGGCCCTTCGAAAATCCGGCCATAGGTCCTTGGCCCTTCTAGTTCTTCTAAAATAATATTAATATTTAATTTTTTAATAGTTTTTTAATTTCTATCCTCCATCAAATAGTCACTACTATTGAACGATTAAGTCAGATCCGGCCCTTCAACATCCGTCTTTGAAAAAAATTAGACCCGACTCTTTCAAAATCCGGCCCTTCTAGACCCTTGTCCATCGAAAAGCCCTTTGAAGGACCGGGCCGGTCCGGATTTTAGGACGGTTTTCCAAAGGGCGGGCCAAGGACAAAAAATTTTTGGACTATCACTAGCCACGACTCACGAGCCCACGACCGTTCTAAGAATTGTTCTCTGCAGTTCTTCATCTCCTCCGTCAAAAAATTAACCAGCGGACCGGATCGATATTAATCACGGAGCATCCATCATTAATCTGACGGTTGTGATGCAAAAGTGCTCTCTGCAGTAACAGCAGAGGAAATTATCGATTAAAAGTTGGTTCGTCCGATTCAAGTTCAAGCACAAATTAATCTGGTTCGCGAGTCACGACTCGAACTCAAGCTTAGCTATACCGAATTAATCGGAAACTATGGCCAGTTTGATTCGGCCTATCATATTTCTGAATTCTGAATTTTCTCTAAGCCCAATTACTAACTGGCCCATCTGTGCAATATGTCTTAATCCAAATTTCAGAAGCAAAAGTACCGGACTGATCTCTCTCTCTCTCTCTCGCGGTTTCTCAGAAGGACAGAAACTGCTCAACTCAAAGTTATCTCTGTCGCGGCGATTCTCACGTGTTTCCCTCTTCTCCGGTGCTCAAAGCTCGAATTAACGAGGCAAGTTTTATATCTTTTTCCGATCTAGGGTTTGGGGTTTTTCTTTCCGATCTACAGGTATCTTGCCCAAATCACCTCATAGTATCTCAAGTCAATATGAATTGATGAATGTTTGAATGAGAGACACGAATGGGAATTGAGATTGTGGTTACTGGTTAGATTTTCCGTTCCTTATGTTGATCTAGGTTTTGTGACGATGTGAATCAGCCAGTTTGTTGAAATTTTAGATTTTGCCTCTTATTGTTGATTATTGAGTTCATTTTAATTTTGTTGTTCTAGGAAGACACATTAGTGGTCTTTTGTTAGATTATAGTAGAACGAAGATTAGCAACATTCATGGAGGGACAAGAAATTAAATAATTGTCACAAGTTCTTAGGATGTGAAGGTCGTAAGCAACTTATTGAGCATTGTAACTTACGTCCAAATCGGTCATGAACCAAGAGATATACAATCTATATAATTCTTCTCTAGATTGTATTCTCTCTTCCTTGATCTCGAAAATAAAGACCCATCCTCCAATTACCGAAACCTTCAAATCAATTTGCAAACCAAATTGAGGTCATGGTCCATACAGGGCTGTTACAATTAGCCCATTACATAATAGCTTCAATTGTTGTAAAGGATTTTAATTTTGTCTTTAAACATGGTCGTATCTATTAGATTGGACTATTGGAGTCTGTACTTTTTTTTTAGTATTTTGGTGCTCTTATTGATTTTCATTTCTTTTAAATAAAATATTTATACATCTGACTTGTGTCCTGTTACCTTTCAGACACTGTTATAATTGAAAATACTCTCCTGTAACAACATCCAGGTTTCATTTAGTATATGGATTGACTTTTTTACTGTTCATACTTTCACTTCTAACCCAGAATTTAAGAGGATCTTTAAATTAATTAGGGATCAAGTTTTTTGAAATTGAACTTCTGTTAGTTAGAAACTTCAGGCTTCAAAAATTAGTTTTGATTCTATCAGTGTGAATACTCGTAGATCTTTTATTATTGTTGTAGTCTAGACTTTTGGGGACTACATTTAAAAATTGTGTTCCTGAAAGATGTTACAAATTTTTACATTTCTTAGCTATAAAAATAAGATCCAAAGTGTTTTTTTCTGTTTTTTCCAGATGGATTGGCAGGGGCAGAAGCATGCTGAAATGCTGATGCAAATCTTTTTGGTGTTCTCGGCTGTGGCTGCATTTGGTGCCGGCTATTTGATGCGTGACTTTCGCCTCATGATGCTGATTTATGCTGGTGGAGTCGTTCTCACTGCTTTGGTTACTGTGCCAAATTGGCCCTACTTCAACCGCCACCCCCTCAAGTGGCTTGACCCCAGCGAGGCAGAGAAGCACCCTAAGCCACAAGTTAGTAATATCACCTCTTCCTCCAGCTCTAAGAAGAAGGCTTCAAAGAACAAGTAGACTTCTGAAGCTGGGTGTCAGATGGGCAGCTTGGTATTGTTTTGTTTCTGATTTTTAGATGCCATAATTTTGCTTGATGTTGCTTTATTCTCAGGAGTATTTGATAGTTGATTACATGAATTAGGGGATTACTAATAATTGTGCTCTCTTGCTAATATGTTTTGGCTTTATGAATGCTTTAATGTTGCATGTATACTAGTCCTAATATTTATACTGAGGTCTTTCAAAGTTAGGCTGTTAACGAATGTGCATTATAACCAAAGCCCTCTAAGACCTTGGCTGGCCCATTTGTAAACAAACCCGTCCTTTGCCTCACTTCTACAAATTGGAACCTTATTTACTTCAAAATGGGCCTAACTTAACTTCTTTACAATATTGTTAAGGACCTAAAAGTTGCACACAATGATAATCTGATGAACCCTATTAATGCAGCCATACTCCTCAGGGAGCAATCTCAGTTGTACTGTGTTCCTGCAAACTGTGTTGGAACTGAGCATTCTGAGAACTATGTTTTCACTTTTCTTTCAACATACTTTGATCCTCATTGTCAAGATTAGTTAATTTTGTGTTATTCTGGTGTTCCTCATTTTTACTCGATTCTTAGGATTAGCAGACATTCACCTATTTGTTTTTAAACATGCATATATGTTGCCTGAGCCCACTGTTTCCACCAAAATAGGTCGGGGTCTATCTTCAGTTTGATATAATTGTCGTTATTGTATCCTTCTAGAAAATTTCAATATGAGAACTAGTAGTAAGGATGCCGACCTGTTAATTTATGCTGTTTTCCCAATTGTATAATTTAATGTTTACAAACAACATCATTAATTATTTTCTATGTGTTCACGCTTTTTTAACTGCCTAACTGAATTAGTAGTTTCCTAGATAGTAGCTAGCTGACATAATCTAGTTCACTCAGTAGTTTTTTTTCCTTTCATTTATGTTTTTTGAGTAAATTTTTTGGGAGGTCCTTAAAGTTTGTACGTTGTCCAATTTTGGTCACCAAACTTTAATTTGTTCTCATAGAGCCACTTAACTTTGCTATTGTCTAATTTTGGTCCCTCTGCCCATATTCCGTTTAGTTCCGTCAAATATGATTAAATTTTGTGCAAATTTTGGTGTCTGAATCGTATCTTTTATCTGCTTCCTCTTTCTCCCAGAAAAGCTAGCATCTCTCTTCCTCATCTCTCTTTTTAGTTTTTAAGCCCCACCTTTATTTGTCTCTACCAAATCTAACTCCAACTTTACTAAACCTTAAAAATCACACTCGATTTCTCTCCCTGTTGATGTGTCTCTCATGACACTGGGTCTCACTCTATTGGGATTTCAAAATCCAGGTAGAGATATGAAGGGATAATTTTCTTGCCATGGCATGAGATACCGAAATCATTCTGATGAGAGGTCAATTGGAAGTAGCTCAATTAAATTGCTTTTTTTTTATTCAAATTTGTGACTTCAATAAATAAAATTGTGAACTTGTTTTTTTTTTTAAACAATTTGGTCAAAGCAAAAGGACCCGCTACTGAAACTAAGCGCATGTAGCAGTATCTAAGTGCAACAATTAAATTCTAGCTCAAATTACAATAGTCAAATAAACAAGTATTATCAATACTAGTATTCTTATACTGCACCTTATTGAAATAACAAAACTGATCCTTGCGATCGAGATTGCTTTATTTAAAATAGGTTGGAAATACTAATATTTTATTAACATTGCCTAGAAGTACTTTATTAAAATAGGTTGTCAGTTGTCACTGGTCCTTCAATCCAAGAGTTTTTTATGCCAACACTAATTTTACAATAATGAGAATAGGTTTTCACTGTAAAATTCCAACAACATTACTTTGACCATTTTGCAATCAATCATTAGTTTTAAAATTACTCGATAGAACTACATCCTGAGGCATGTTTATTTTTTTGTTTTTGTTACAATTTCTGTCAGCCAAAAAGAAGGCTATCAACATTTATCACCGGTCATAATAAAAAGCATCGGTGTGGGTAAAGAAACTCGGATAGATCGATAGAGAGAGAGAGAGAGACCAAGAAAGTAGGGTTAAGTACAAATGGAGGAAAAGGCACCGTTGAGAGGTGGGTAAAGTTGGAGTTAGGTTTAGTAGAGACAAATAAAGCTATGGTTTAAAAGAGGGAGATCAACAAGAGAGACTAGTTTTTCTGGGAGAAAGAGGAAGGAGATAAAAGATACCATTCGGACACAAAAATTTGTACCAAATTTAATCATATTTGACGGAACTAAACAGAACGCGGACGGAGAGACCAAAATCGGACAATAGCAGAGTTAAGTGGCTTTAGGAGGACAAATTAAAACTTAGTGATCAAAACCAGACAATGTATGAATTTTAGGGACCTCCCAAAAAATTTACTCATGTTTTTTACTAAATATTATTTTGAATTTTTCTTTTCTTTTCTTTTGTCGGGCTGTCTAATATTTAGATGTAGTAATCAAGGGTGATTTCCTTACAAGGACAGGAACTAGATTGTGTACCCAAACAAATGTATCTGTTTGTTTTTCTTTAAGTTAATGAAAGTTTGCCTACCGGCCCATTCTCGAAAAAAAAAAACTTATATAAAATCTTTGAACCAATGTACAAAGACGGAATCTGTGGCAATGTTCTGTTTAGCTAATTTGGATGTAGCTTGTATTCTATTTTGATCCTTATCCACCCAAAGTTTAGTAGTCTACCTTTAGATGATTCTTTCTTTTTAGACATAGGCTTCGTTTGGATGGCTTTTTTCCGAAATAAGAAATAAGGAATAACTATTTTTTACCAATAAATTTATTTCTAACCATCCAAACTCTTCACAAAAGTTACACACTTCTCAATAAATTTACCCCTTCCCAATAAATTTCTTCCATTCTTCCTTCTTCCTACCTTATTCTCAACGCATCCAAACGGAGCCATAGAAATTATTTATTTCCATTATACACGAGTTTTTTTTAACATTGCAGAATTGCACCGTGACACCAGAAAGTAGTTTGCCACATATATTTTCTAAAGGCACTATTGGGTACTTGTTTCAGAAATCATTTGCATTTTTCAACTGGATTTTATAATAGGTCGTTACCTAACACATAGTTCTGCTTATGGCAGTAGTATGGTCCTCTGTTACATTTGTTTTTTTTTTCACATAAACATTTCAATCGCTGCTTTTTTTATATATACTAGCAAAAGTGCCCACTCAATGTGTGGGCGATTTTAGTATATGATATGTGAAAATGAAAATATTATTTGACACATATATGTTATTCATTTTCAATATTTAAGTTCAATGTTGTCTTGATCGACCTTGAAGGCAATAGGGTTTATCAGTTTAAACAAATGTAATCAATAAAAGTAGACATGTGAACGACTCAAAAAAAATAATTCGATGAAATAAAAATGTTTCTCAATAAAAAAGTTTCACATAAAAATATATTGTTCGTAGGGAAAAGATTTTGAAAACAAATTTTAAATAAAAAAACTAATACAGGAAAGATAATGAATTTCAGTACACAAATATTTTTTATTTTATAGCGTACGGATAAAAATTAAAAGGAAAAGAAAGAGAAAAAAAATATACTTCAAGATGTCGTTTTGTTCATAAAAGTTCACATAAAATAAGGACATGAATTTGCTTAATCTCTCCGATTTAACCAAAACGATTACTGTGGTCCCCGAAAATGAGCATATATATAGTATTTCCTTTCAAGACTAAAAATCATATTTTAGTAAAACCAATATTTCTTAATTCTTATTCGAGTAATTGATCGTATCAACCAAGAATTCAGAAAAAAAATCTATTCTAAATGTATTTATTCATTAGTAATATTTATAGCGAGTCGAGAATAATGAGGCAAATGATACCATAGTTTTACTTTTACCGGGAATGAGAATGTTCAAAATTGAGCATAGTCCTGTACCAGAGAAACAGTTGATTGCAGATGATCTATACATCTATGAAACAATTATAATGGTGGATTTGTACAATTAAAAAATAAAAGGATGGAGATCAACGCTAATGAATTTCATACAACTGTAAAAATAGTTCACCTTTACACAGCTACTATAAAATTGCATGCATATTTCTTACAAGCGTTACATTATCTATCACTATCACCACTCACCAGTCATTACATTCAACTTGAATTACATAGGATAATTGAATGTCCTGCAGTCTGCACTATATCAGCTTTGCCACATGACCACCAAAATATTCTGCAGTCTGCACTATATATACTCTTTTATATTCCCTGAAAATAGGATAATTGAATAATTAATATCCAGATCAAGGCTTATCAAATAGACTATTAGGTTTGGATCTAGAGCTCATGATCTTGGATTTTTATTAGAAAAGAACTACTTCACAAAGAAGAGGACATCTAATTTCCAATAAACAAAAAAACTTAGTAAACTGTGGTAATTGTATTTGTAATCATGCTCATGAGTCATGGACGTTCAATTTTAGAGGAGTGACCTAGTATAAAGTGAAGCACAGAGAAGGAAAAAGGAACGGAAAAAAAGAAATCAAATTTGTATTAATATGCATGGATAACTTTATTGGGTAATTCGCTATCCTCATTTTATCATTTTATTATAAAAGAAAAATGAAAAAAATTATCTGTCTGACTCAAATAAGTTTGATAAAAATATTTTCTTAATTACCCAAAAAATGTACCTAAATCGAAACTATAAATTTGGTGAGATTTTCTCTCCACAAATAAAAACATAGCTCAATTATTTTTCTTACCCGCGGCATCCTCCTCCTGCATGGAGGACTGATCTAGCAGGAGATCCCCACTTGCTATTTGTATCTTTTGCAAAGAGATACCAGTGTTGATAAGTTTGACAGCCAATATTTTAGCATTTCATTATTATCTTGATCCTGAAACAACAAAAGGAAAAGACAATTATTTTATTAATTTAGCCTTGTCCAATAGAAGATAAGTGATGTAAAGCAAACAGTTTCAATTCAACTAATATTTCTTGCGATTCATGCTAAAAATATGGTAAAAACAATTATGTTTCCAGAAAGTGAAAGAAAATAGTCTTGTTGCAATGTTAGTTTACTCTTTTGAAAAGAATAGAGCTTTACGCTAGCCTGTTGTTGTTGCTCATTGCATGCATTTTGTTCCCAGTCATCCTCTGGATAGAAATCACCACTTGGAGTCGTGCTTACAATGTTTTTTTCTAAAAGAAATTTGAGTATTGAAAATAGTTAGTGTTGGTTAAACAGGAATGACTATTTTTACATTTGTTACCTTCTTGTACATTGTTTGTACAATCTAGAATGACAGAAGGCTTATAGTAGCACTCAAGTTTCTGAACTGGAGGGCTATGACAAGTAAAAATTTAAAATACCTTTGATATCAGTCAAATACCATCCTAGCACTCTACTTTCAAGACTTGTGATAATTCGTTATCCCATGTTGTCCGTTTTGCAAGGGATTTTAACTGCCTGATGAAATTGAGACAGGTGAAACTACTATACTGCATTTACTCCTTGTACTGATTGTGTACTAAAAGCCTTGTTGAGCGATACCTAGGATTTTAAAGAGAGTAGAGCATGACTATGTATTAAAATCAATCAAATACAATAGATACCAACAATTAAACAAAGCAGAGAAAATTGAGCAATACCTTGATGTAGACATGCCTTCTCCTCTTACGGCATCTGATCGACTGAAATTTGGGGGACTATTGATATCTAGTAGTCGCTTGTTGGCTTGCATAGCTCCCCCCTCTCCAATATCTAAAAGCGATGGGGGGAGTAAAAAAGGGGCATCAAATTTCAATTTGGAGTGTCTGTGTCAGCGAACAAGGAAAGAAAATTGTACATGAACAAGCCGCGTGATTGTTGCCCTCTCGAAGAAGAAGGTGATGGTAGTACTGATGCCCGATTGAAATTCTAATATTTATGAGTGGATGGGTGACAGAGAAAATTTGAATTCAAGGTTAAAATTGAAACGCTGCATCTAAGTCTAAAATTTCAAAATTCGTACCTCTCCATTAGATGCGAAAGGGAGACCACTGATGCCTTTCTCATCGACGGCTCTTGTTCGCCAAAAAGCAGGTACATTCCCGAGCAATCCATGTGGCCTTCGATGGGATTAGACAGGGCGAGCTAGGGTTAGAAGGCTGGGACCAGTGCATCAGAGGGTTAGGCATGGAGAGTGAAAGGAAATTAGTTAATTTCAAACAACACAAAAGCCTAATTTAGAACACGTGCTCAGGTCCTTTTCAATCACAATAAATTTCAATTAATCAACAAATGCATAAATCAAATAATCAAACCAAATTAAGTCCAGATCAAATTGAAAATCGTGAAAGAAAAGGAAAAAACCAACCAGCACATTAGTCAATCCTTTGAGAAAGATGACTTATTTGGGGGACAATCACACTTCAATCTATGCGAGCATGCTTCTTTACCAGAAGGAGCCCGATCCACAATTTTGACTGTCGTAGAATAAACTCTTATTTTACATCTTTTTTTCTCTCCTTAACTGGCAACCTTCTCGCGTCCCACATAAGACAACTTCTCCAAGCGCCAAAATAAAGTTTCAAAAGTTTAAATTATGAATTCGAATACCGATTGAAACGACGCAAGCAACCTCCTTTCAGAATCATCGCTGACAAAAGCTCGAATCAGGCGAGGTAGGGCCTGAATAAGTGGGATTGGTGCATCAGGGATTTAGAGGAAAGGGTTGGGTCCCACTGTCGGGAGGAAAAATTGACGAGAGAAGGCTAGGCGGTGTGTCGGTGCAACAGAGGGTTAGGATTAGGAAAGGACGGGGAAGTAGCAAGACTTTTGTTTCCCTGGGCAGTGGGCCCATTAGGGGTGTTAGTGTTACGGAGAGAAAATACGTTGAAAAAAATATTTGATATCACGGAGAATCGAACCGGACGAGTGAAAAAACGTAACCAGCGCCCCAGCTCAGCAACGCTCCAAATGAAAGATTGATTAACTCTTCCTTCGGAGATCTCATCTGATCCATTTATCAATTTACAGTTTGATCGTCCAACGGTGTAGATTGGTCGGAATTGATCATCAACAGTGTAGATCGTTCAGACCAAGGTTGTATCATGAGATGTTACATCCTTCTATTGGTGTTTTTAATATAGTAGAGATGTTTCTAAATATTCTGTTTCCGGGATGGCAATCTGCAATCACTGTTACGAAACGATATGGATAATAACTACCATCTTTGGAAAAATAAATAAATAATGGTCATGACAGTCCGATTGATTGGTAAGGTCCCTGTTACCAAGTGGATCGATTTTGTTTCTATTCGGTTTGAGAACCGTATGCAGCAAATATGCACTTTTCTGCCTACTTTATAATTAAATTGCCTTTTATAAACTCCATTTTCTGGAGATTTGAATGTCGCTATTTATTATATCTTCATCATATCCTTAACTTTTAAATAATTTATAATGTTTAAAATTCAACTCACTTGATGTATAAAAATACGGCATTTCAACTCAATCATTCGAATTCAAAAATTGTCATGTCATTGAAGTTTTACAAGCTCCTGAACTCAATCAAATCAAAATAACATTTAAATGTCGTTAATCTTTTATTTGTATAAAGAAGTCATACAATTATACAAATAGTATCCACTATCGAGTTTTTTCAGTTATTATTCAGGGGTTTTCGTAATATAATAATTATAATGAAATTAATGCAGGTCGCTATCCGCTACTGCGATGTGGCGCTCTGCCAGGCCGTGTATTTATTATAAAAGCGTACTGGATGTTATCACTGCCCCATAATTTCTAACTTATCGTTATCATATTGCTTGTGACTCATGTGCTTTGTATTAAAATAGGATATTATCTCGCGTTAATTTAACATTTTGATTATATTAGAATAATTTTGAAAAAAAATTGTAGACACTTTGATGGTTTTTAAAATTAGTTATATTTATGTATCGAGCTTTACAAGTGTTTTTTTTATATTCCATAAAATGATATTAAACTTGGATCATTGTAGATTTTTTTAATCTTTTGATGAACAGTGAAACTTACTTCAAATCTGAAAATTTTTCATGTAATTGTCAATAGTGTAAATATATATTATAGATCTAAGAACCAGTTTTTATCTAGTGATTAAGAACAACCGCATCTTGAGTGGAAGTTGTGGGGTTAAAATACCACCAAGAGATCATTCATAAATATTGGAAGTTGGAAGAACAACCCATCTCAATTTCAATATATATATATATATATATATATATATATATAGAGTTTAGCTACGGCGAGTCGCGACTCACGGACCCTCCGGTGAGTCGCGACCAATACTCCTAGATCTAGATCAAAATGACCGATCCAAACCGTCCAATATGATCTCCCTATTGAAATCTCCATGTAGACCAAATTTTTCATTTTTTTTCGAAATTTTGAAGTATTTTTTTGAAATTTTAGAAAATCGTTAATCTAATTGGTTCTGAACCATTCAAAAACATCAGTTTTTAAAAATCCGAAAAAAATACTTAAAAATTTTGAAAAAATAAAAAATTTGGTTTGCACGGAGATTTCAATAGGAAGATCATATTGGACGGTTTGGATCGGTCATTTTGATCTAGATCTAGGAGTATTGATCGCGACTCACCGTAGCTAAACTATATATATATATATATATATATATATATATATATATATTAAAAATTACTACTTATTTTGTCAACACCTGATTTCAAATTTATTAATTATTTTTATAATTGTTAAAAAAATATCAAGTTCGTTGAGAAATCTCCATCCTTTATTCTATTTATCACGGATAGAAATATGTAATCTGATTAGTTTCCCTTCATAAAAAAAACCTTATCATTCAATTATAATTCAATAATTAAAATCCGAATCAATAAATGATAATATAATATAACAAGTTCCACCGTTTCATCAATCCAAACGACCAAAATGTTATTAAAAAGTACAATAATACCATCCTCATTTAAAGCAAGTAAGCAACAATTTCTTTTTATTTTGTCAGCACATAAACCTCCCTCGTTGAAAACAAAAATTACTATTTTGTCACTACATTCAGCAAGTTCATAGCAATTACTATTTTGTCCGTATATCAAGTTCAAAGAGAACATACATTCGGTTTAGACGCATTATGGCCACAATAAGGGCATTTATTATAGGTTGATAGATCGGAAACAGGAACCTCACATGATTCACTAGCTCAACAGGTTGTGTCGTGTGTTTGATCGCTGATAACAACGTGCTGGGATCAATGGACAGCTGCTACTGATTGGAATTGAAATTTTGGATAAGAATGCCTCTTCCCTTCTCGAATAGCCGCTTAACAACATGATTGTATCCCCTCCATTTCTTCCAAAAAGGGACCCTGTTTACCACCTAATTAAACATGCATGCTGCATACTGCATATATGCAGCTTTTACCTGAACAGACCATTCCTATTTGAATTTGATCAAGACATGCAGAGAAAAATATAAAACAAAACAAAGAAAGAAAAAAATGAAGCCAATTGGAAAAACAGAATCAAGAGAATAATACTCCGCTTCTCTAAAATAAAAGGAGAGAAATTGATACTAATTGGAAACTGAATCATGAGAATAATACCCCTCTTCCTATTATTATTATTATTATTATTATTTTAATAACGAACCGTCCTTTTGATTTTTTTTTTAAATCGAAGGGATAACACGTTATTCATCCACTGTATGAAATATATCTCTCGACTGGTAAGACCCTAGTAATGAATGCATCTTTGTTTTAATATGTAATCCATGATAACATTTTTTTATTTACATTTTTAAGAATAATACTTAATAAAATTATCATGGATTAAATATTTTAATTTACATTTAACTAGTCAAAAGGACAGAGCAAGTCTTTTTTAATTTATATTTTTAATCCATGATAACACGTAATCAGCTATCTTTCTGCGCATTTTGTTTTATAAAAAAAAAAAAACGTGAACGAAAATTTCTCAACAAAGAGTACCTATAACATTTTTCTTTTTTGAATGATATACGGAAGATAAAGTCCATTTTCAAAAACAAAAATCCCCTCGAAGATCAAAACTTTTTTAGAATTTAGATGGCTCCTGACTTGAGAACTGAGAGTAAAGACTAAAGACAATCTGTTTTTTTTTTTTCCGAAATCTAAATTGGCAATCTAGTTAAAAGCTGTGATCTAAATTCCTCGTACACCATGTGCTCCTAAAATCAGGTGGAGGCAAATGTATCATCTTTCTTGCTCTGTCCCTTTGCTCAATCATTTTGGCATTGTCGTTTGTTTGCGCTTTAATGGGGCATAATGTGGTTATTTATATACGATGGACTGATAGACAAAACATGCAAGCCTACAAATAAATCTTGGAATTGATTTGAGTCTCAAAATATTGGACGATCGATCATGGAAGGAAAAAAAAAATAAAATAAAAGGATTTTCACAAGAGAATATTGAGGCACCAGAGCCCCCAAAGCGAAGCAGAACTTGAAACAAGGAAGTTGTTGCGAAACTATTAGATTATTTATAATATTGTTTGTTTAATTGTTTTTGTAGTTTGGTTGTGTGCATTTAATGTATTTTCTGGCTTACTAACTTTCTAATATAACTTTAAAAAAATCTTTGTTTTGTACTTTTTATTTGATTTAATGAAATTATCGGTCGTAATTGCCGGTTGACTATTAAAAAAAAAAACAAAAAGATCTTATCCAGCAACTCCATTTATTATCTTTACTTCCTTGTACACACGAAATAGCTCGGCTAGCTTCTTGCCTCACGCAAGCAAGGATATGTTATAGTGATGAATCGTGGCAATTGTGTATGACAACCGATAAATCGGTTTAAAAATTGCAAATCAAAATTGACAATATATTTTTTATATAATTTAGATGAGTTGTGTATTAAATTGATGTAATTTGTAAAAAAAATCACTATTAATTTATACAAAAAAAAAACACGATGTAGGCATGTAGCTATAGAATAATTGATTTGGAGAAGGTTGTTATGGTCGTCAGCACATCTCTTTCCTCTTTAAATATACCATACAAATTACATCATATCATATAATTGTATGAGATAGGATTCACTAGGCACTAGTGATCGATAAATAAATATTTATGAAAACATAAATTAAAATTATATCTAAAACATAGTTTTTTGGGAGTGGCTAGTGTCAAACATATAGGACACAAGTACTTGTCCAACATGATAAAAATTAAATTTTTTAAATTAAAATGGCCAATCCAAACTGCTCAAATTGTTCTACGTTATAAAATCTCCGTGGGGATAAAATTTTATATTTTTTCAAAATTTTTTACTATTTTTTTGAAATTTTTGAATATGCTCAATCTAAAAAGTTATGAGCCGTCCAATTTTGAAAATTCGAAAAAATATTTAAAAAATTGAAAGAAATATAAAATTTGATTTGCAAGGATATTTTAATATAGAGATCATATTGAGCGAATTGGATCGGCTATTTGAAATTTTAGTGGTCAATATTTGAATCGTGTTTGACATCTTATATGTTTGATTTTAGCATTACTCATTATTTGAGAAGCTATTTGCGTCGTTAAAAGTCACGCTTATAATTTTTTTTTTCTGGATTTGAAAGTCGTGGGACAGTACTTGAGAAATTTTGTTAATAATATGAAATTATTTTATTGCTGGTATATTTTAGTCCTATTGCAATAGTAAATTATTTGTTAAACTTAGTTAATTTGCGAATTATTGTGAGAATAAAATATTGGTAATATTTCCGCCCTTACAAGTCTATGATTTCATTGACTTTGGATCTAATAAGAGGCACGTGCAAGGCGAGAAATTTGCGCTTAATTATTGAATATGTAACTTCTACTAAAAGAAAAACTATTGGTATGTTGCGAGGTGTGAGCGCCGCATCTCACATAGATTGGCATCTTTTTCTCAGGAAAAATTTGATATATGCCATTGAAAAACACTCTAATTTCAAATATATCATCACAAAAGAACTAATTAGTTTTATGTCATCATAAAGCAATAGAAATTTGATATATGCCATTATTTTTAATAAAAACTTATCAAAATTTATATAAATAATAAAATTGAAATTCACATGTCAGATCTTTAAAATTCCAGAATTGCCCTTAGTAACAAATCGTCTCTATCTTGAGAAGTCGAGATCCATCGAGAGGACATCTTCGCATCTTCTTTTTTTTTTCTTTTTTTTTCTTTCTTTCGTTTTTTACCTCTCTGAATTACATGTTTCTTGGTATCTTGATGCCTCAACGGATTTGAGAGCAAACATTAGAAAAATAAATTGCTTAATACATGGCGAGAAGCGAGAAAATAAGTCTTAGGATCTGATCGGAATGAAAGATTAGTAGCGGAGACGTCAAATGGATTTGACGAGAAACAAGAATGAATGACTTCAATCTTTGTTTTGCTCTTCCATTTATCTATTCTTTCCATATCCACATTTTCCCCGATTTATTATTCAATTTGTGCAATCCTTGGTTTGGGTTGTTTCTTGTTTGAAGAATTTTTGTTTTTCTGATATTTCTTGTGTAATATCGGTTCAAGTATAGTCTATCCCCCCCCCCCCTCCGGCGCTTTTTTTTCTTTTTTCTTTTTTTCTTTTGGTATGCCTACACGTGATTTTTCAAAGTTTTTAATGGGGCGAACAAATTGGTTGATATAAATTTAAATTTTCATGAATAAATTAATTGCTGTAAATTAACAAATCTTAATGCCCATTGAAATTCAAAAGGATAATATAGTCATTTTAATTAATTAGTGGCATCAACCCAATTCTCTATTGTTTTATAATAGCATAAACTACTTATTAGTTTTGTAATGGCATATCTCAAATTTTGAACTTATCCAATGTTATAAATCAAAATGTCCCTTTTTCTTATATGCTGAGGCAAGCGTGATTTATAAAGCTTTCTCTATTTCATTCCAGAAAAAAAAATAATTAAATAAAGTCAAACGAAAGGACACAAAAGAGCATAATAATGATTCTTTATTGCAAATAATGCAAATTGCTCAATTGGATCAGGAGAATTATTGACCGATCCGAGATAGTTAATGTGAATTATTGTACTTGTCTTGTGAAATATCCATAGATGTAACTATGTATAAGCTCGTTGGAAAATGAATCTAATCTTTCTCTCCTGTCTATGTCTCCGTTTGGATGCGTTGAGAAGAAATAGGAAGAAGGAAGAAGAAAAAAAATTATAAACAATCTAAATTTTTCACAAAGTTACACACTTCCCAATACTTCTTTTCACTTCTTCCCTTCTTTCCACACCTATCCAAACGGAGCCTGTAATAGAGCAGTCTCTATCCTTTTTCCTCGTGAGTCTTTCATTGCAATCATGGAGTTAATGTACCTAATCTTTAAGCCCAAAAGGTAACAACCTTTTTTTTTTTTCTGTTTTTGTACCCTTTGTACCAAACGCACCTGCTACTGGAAGGCGAACCCCTTTCAAGTATAGCCTATTTTCTCTTCAAGGACGGATATGGGACTAAATGGAGCAACCTACTCATTTAAATTTCTATTATAGTTGGTATATTTTATAGGATGCAAATACGTTGGCAATAAATTACTTTAACAATTTTTGAAGTTCTCAAATTTAACGTTTATAATGTAATATGTGTTGTATTTAAGTATATCGCGCACATTAAAAATAATGAATATTGGTGCAAAACCATTCATCAAAAGACTCAAATTTTATAATAATCCAAATTTAATGGGTTTTGATAAGTAATCATATAAAATTTTATAATTGTAATTTACTTTAATAGATATTCCAAATTGTTTTTAATTAATTTGAAGAAACATTATTAAAATTGGCAAGGTAGCGATCTAATCTCTCTTATATACTTTTTCACGTGTTTTGACCCATCTTCAAAAAACAATAAAACTATTAAGCAGAACGTTTATATTTTAGTTGGGGAGTGACTAGTGTCAAACAATAAAATTTAATTTTTTAAGATTAAAATGGCCGATCCAAACCACTCAAACTGTTGTATGTTATAAAATCTCCATGGAGAGCAAATTTTATATTTTTTTCAAATTTTTTTACTATTTTTTATATGCTTAATCTAAAAAGTTTTGAACCCTCCAATTTTAAAAATTCGAAAAAATATAAATTTTGATTTTCAAAGATATTTTAATAAAGAGATCATATTGAGCGGTTTGGATCGGCCATTTTAAATTTTAATGATCCACATTTGGATCGTGTTTGACGTCCTATATGTTTGATTCTAGCATTACTCTTTTAGTTGAAGGAAATATATATTTAAGTTAGAATACGTGTATTTGAAAGTTGAAAAAATAGTGAAAAAAAAACTTGGGATGGTATGTAATTCTTGAATAATAACGCTTTTTTAAGGAATCAGGCAAAATTTGAAAAAAAAGGGTTTCTAACATAATTTCAATCTAAAACAAATTAAAGGGTTCATAATGGTCGTTTGAAGTTCAAATTTCCAAAAACGAGCCCAAATTAAAACTTTCTCATTACTTCGTGACGTATTATAGACTATATATTTCCTTAATTTAGTTCAAAAAGTATCATACAAAAAAGAAATATCATTTTAGTTCAAAGAAAGTGTGTATTTTAGGAATTTAAAAATGAGTCGCAAAATATGCACTACTATCTTAATAGTTTGCGAAAATTGATGTACTGATAATTTTTGTGTGATGTAGCTTAAAAATGTGTACATCTTTGGGCTATTCGGTAGAATTTCAGGGATGAAAATTTAATCTGTAATAATAAGATGGTATTCAGCACGAGGGATTAAAAAATATCGGAATTGCTTAAGACCATCTCTAATATTCTATCATTTCCATCATCCCTGGACTTCTATTAATGAGGAAACTAATTAATTAATGAAGATTCCAGGGAATGATGGGGATGATAACGCGTTTTCTATTTTTGACAAAGATCATCCACGTGTATCCCCGCTCTTTCTGCTTCGCTCCCATTCCCCACACTTGTGCTTCGCTCCTCCTTACAATTACATATCAACTTCAACCGTTACATATTAAGTATCATTAATTATCCAGTCCCTCTGTTGAAGTTAATATACATAACTGTTGAAGTTGATATATATAATTGCTCTATTTATATATATTAAATGTTAATATATATAACTGTTGAGGTTAATATCCTAACTGTTGAAGTTATTATTTATAATTGTTGAAGTTAATATATATAACTGTTGAAGTTAATATATATAACTATTCTAGTTATATATATTAACTGTTAATATATATAATTGTTGAAGTTAATAACGTAATCATTGAAGTTAATATCATGACTATTCTAGTTATACATATTAACTGTTGAAGTTAATATGTAATTGTTAAAGTCAAATCGCTCTGTGTCGCTCCCAAAATAGAAGTATGATCTTAAACAATTCCGAGAGAGGGGAGAGAAACAGAGGATGAGTATTGAATTTTTCATTTTTGGAAAACGCGTGGATATAGTGGCGGAGATACGTTCATTGAATGGAGTCAATTGACCCCATTCAATTTCATAAAATAATACCATACATTCAAATTTATACTCATAAAATGAATATTTTTATAGTTAACTTAAATTTGAACCCCATAAAAATATAAATATTATCATACTATTGAACCCCATTTGGTTCATGGCTACATTCTCTTGAGTGTTTTATTATGTAAAGTCAACAATTCTTCTAATTAAAATATATTTTGAGACAAAATAATTTCCAATTAAGTTTAGCAATTATTCTCATTACTTTTAGGAAAAGCATACAATAACTTTGTTATTTAATTTACGAAAAATTTCTTTCTGTTGGTGTTTAGAAAAGAGATAAAATTAAATATATAATGATGTATGAATTTATTTTAATAAAAATATTAATATTATAATTTGTTGAACCCCATTGTAAAAATTTCTGATTCTGCCACTGCGTGGATACTTCTTGTTCAAAATAGAAAACACGTTATTAAATGCTGGAGATGGTGGGAATGATGAATATCGGGATGATCCTTATCACCCCATTAAAAAAAATAGTCTCATAATTAAAGAGGCTATAAGATATTTAAGATCTTAATTCAAATATGAAAGCTCCTTAGAAAGTAGTGTTCGACTGGTATATAAGATAATACTAGCAAGATGCTCTCAATACGTGGGCAAATAAAAAAATAAAATATTAATATTATTTTTTGTTATACATAAAATGTTACATGTTAGGCAACAAAGATAGGGTAAAATTAATAATTTAGTCTTTCTTTTAAATAAATAGTTAATTTGGTAGTAACTTAATTTTTTTAAAGAAAAGTCTAACCTTGATCTAGACCACTGATCAAATCAATGATCCATAATTGACATAAAAATTGTTTACACCCTTTTATCTGACAAGTTTACTCTTTTTATATGGGTACTTTATAAGTAGTATAGATATCTGACAAGTTTACTCTTTTATATAGGTGTTTTATAAATAGTATAGATATAGATATAGATATAGTCATATAGATATAGTTATAGATAAAAGCCAAAAGAGGTAAAAAAAAATTAAAGGAGGCATAATCTTTAATGAGGAAGTTTAATATGTACCATAGTGCATATGACATTTCATGCACCGTGGACTTTTTCAGAAATATTTTTGTAAATTGATAAATCTAATTTAACCAATCTAATCTACATATTGAAATTTCATAGAAAACCAAATTTTACAATTTTTAAAATTTTAGTACTATTTTTTTCGATTTTTTTAAAACATGTTATTTTTAGAATGTTATACTATTTACAACATCTTTAATTGCCTAATAGTCCTTTTGAGAATTAAAAATTTTGTATGAAGTTGAGTGGGGGAGTTTTTAGGAGTTGTTTTTCTTGTAGCAATTATCAGAAAGGAATTAATAATTTTTTGGTTGGCATGTTACTATCCACGATTCCACGAATGCACCTTTTTATTGGACCAGAGAGATCTCTAAGGCAAACAAGGCAGACGCTTCAACCCTTGCCAAGGGGCAATAGAATGTAATTTATTTGGAAATTAAACTCTACTAAACTTGCCTAAGAACATCATATAGACCTTTCCTGACAACGAAAAATACAGAGAGGTAAAAATTCAGACTTGCATCAGCTTGATTGATCCTGCTATTTTTTTTTTCGAATATTTGACAGCTTGATTGATCCTGCTTGAGGTGGACAGTTTTGCGTCATGATAAGTGTAAGTAGAGTAAAATTTCAAACCAAAAAGAAAATTAAATTATCTCAAAATTTTGGTAAGTTTTTTTAAGATAAATTAGGAATCAAGCCTCCCAACTTATTTTTAAATTAAATATTTATAAAAGATTTTCATCCGGTTTCGAACCTGTGACCTCTTAAAAAATTTTGGTATTACTTGTAATGGGATTTATATTGATTTATATTGAATTCGGCCTCAAATGTTGGTGTATGAAATGACACTAACAACAATGCTCTCAAGCTGGATTAATAACGTAGGTCCTGGTCCCTCATAAAACTAAACATAAATAATTTAATTTCTTCAAAATTAAATAAATAAATAAGGAGTAAAACGAGCACTTAATCCAGTTACTTTCTCTTAATTCCTGATTTTGGGGTTAGAAATGGCTGCTTGATTCCGGAAGAATGCAAGATGTCAATTGGCTGGCACATGTGTTGGAAATTACTCTTTTTATTCTCTTTTATGTCATAGCATGGTCCCTCTGTACACCTCATCATTTGCTATTGTCTATCCGTAACAAGTGAAGAACAAAGATAATTACTTACCAACAAATCCTTACAATAACTAAAATTTGTAAACTTTCGGCGAACACCCATTATTTTATGAATTTGTATACATTTTCTTATTTGCTATGAGTCCTATGACAGACAAACTTGAATTGTTTGTAGGCAAAAATCGGTTAATTATATGTGTGCGTCCTTTAAAAATTACTTTCTTTTTGTAATGTAATTAATCATTTTTTTTAACTACCGTCGTGTGCAAATCCTAACCTTGAATTTTTATTTTTCTGACGTAATGAAAATTTCATGTTCGACAACAGCAGCGATTACAAAATTCTTTGTTCTAGCGAGTAGCGACCGAAAAGACTACAAATTAGGTAAAAAAAAAAAGAAAAAAAGGAAACGATACAATTAATAGAAAATAAAAATTAAGCCAGAGCTTCCCAAAAAGCGAACTGCCATTCTGCCAAGTTCGAAAAAAACATTTTAGCTATTATATCATAAAAGAAAATGTCAGAATATTTTTTAAAAATATTAGTACAACCAATTACCATAACAAAAAGAAATACAACCAAAAATTTGTGCCAGCATCACATGATGACTCTCAAATCCCAATTTAAGGGAGCAGGCTCATTTCTTTTTTATTAGAAAAAGGGCATAAATCCTTTGAAAGCCATATAGAGGCATTGAATTATTCCATTTTGGCCCCTCAGTCCCTGTTACAATTTACAAAGAGAAATCTACAAATCCATTCCAAGTCAGATTGTACCCCTGCCCCCACCAATTATCTCCCTCTCTCCTCCCCATTCTATTTCTACACTACTTCCACATGGAAGAAACCTCCAGAGAAGCCATGGAAAGCAAAGAAGAGAGAGGAGACATGCATGACCTAGAGAGCGATACACTGCATACGCCATTGCTACAGAGGAGAAATACACTAAGTGCAAGCCATTTGGCATTGGTCGGGGCAAAAGTTTCACATATCGAGAGCTTAGACTATGAGTGAGTTCTCTGCTTTTTGTTTTGTTTCCAAAAATTATGTAATTCATGCAGTTTTTTTTTTTGTATTTGTTTTGTTTTGGTAGATGGGGTTTGACACATGCATGGTGAAATTAACAAAAAAATACTTAATTTCTAAGCAGAGGAATAAAGAAAATTAACTTTCCCCAACAAGTTTGTTTGCACAAAAAAAATTGATTTTTCTTTTCTAACACCTCAAAATAATTTATTCACATTTTTTTGCACTTGTAAAAGAAAACGAGAAAAAAATTATTGTCTTTGGAACAATATTTTTTGAACAAGTTTTGTTGCACTTAAAATTAAAATTTGGTGTACAGTACAAAAATAGAACTTAAAATCGCACTGTTTTTGCATTTTGGTCTATGTTCAAAATGTTCATTTTGGTATTTGAGATTATCATCATTGGTGTCATGGGTTTCTGATCTGTATAGTTCTACACCATACTGTTCCACATTCTATGTCATCATGCCATGCATCAATTTGAAAACATGTTCCAATCGATGTCCTTGTCAACATTATGAAATAAGTACGTTGACATTATGAATGTCTGGATTTCCATCCACAGCTTGATGGATATAAATGGTTTAATAGCATAATGAATTTGTTATAAAATCTTTAAGAGTATAATTTATAAGATCGATAACGATCAGGAAGGTCAGCAATTGTAGACGACGTGGCATATGCCTATCGGTGGGTGAGCCAGGGGTAAGCAGATCGTTGGCAAGCAAATTATTAATACAAATTGCGAAGTTAGGGAGGAAAATGAGAAAAGGATGCTATTTTTTATGGATCTTCTGCGTGACTTTAGGAACCAAGCTGGTTTTAATGTTTTATAGGTGTTTTATTTTTCGTTTTTCTTTTTTTTTTTTTACAGAATTGTGCTCCTGCCTTGATTTTTCATTTAGGAAAGACGTCATTTAAAATTTCAAAGAAGGTCGCACATAAGTGCCTATATTTTATATAAAACAACAAATTGATACTATTTCGGTACCAGATATTCCTACAAAACTTTGTAAAAGTTCATCCTATATTTCTAATGAAATTTTAATTTTATGCTTATTGATGTTAATGCAGGATAAATGAGAGTGATGTCTTCAAACATGATTGGAGAAATAGAACAAATATTGAGGTGTTACAATATGTATCTCTAAAATGGGGCATGGCCTTTTTAGTGGGGTTGCTAACAGGAGTGATTGCCTCTGGCATAAACCTAGCAATCGAGAATATAGCTGGATACAAGATGCTTACTGTAGTAAATCTTGTGAGAGAGAAAAGGTAATTTTTCTATTACCCTTTTAGAAACATGACATCATTTCAACTCTATGGAAATATTTTCTTCTATTATCTATTGATGTTTGCAATAGACTTATAAATTCTCAAATATGGGTGGAAGAGAATTTGCATGCAGATCTTCAAAATTTATGTTTTCATGAAATCATTATCAAATGTGCCCTTCCCTGTAAGAATCCACCAATTAAAGGTTGATTTACATCCAAGCAGCCAGTCAAATTTCTACAGTTTGCACTTGAATTTTACTTTAAAAGGGATATAAAGTGGTAAGAAGAGCATAAACCGTTACATGGTTTTCTTTCACCGTTGCATGGTTCGTATTTATACTTTTTCATGATGTCTGGTCACTATTGTTAATCTCTTTCTGTAACAATGCACAGTTACCTAAGAAGAACAGAATCTGTTAGATGTGCAAAAGAAAAATTATCAATTTACCAGCTCCAATCTTTTTTCAACTTTTGTAATAATACAGGTATTGGGCTGGATTCTGGTACTTCACTGGGGTAAACTTTGCTCTAACAGCTTTTGCCGCAACACTCTGTGTGTTATTTGCACCGACAGCTGCAGGACCTGGCATCCCTGAGATTAAGGCATATCTTAATGGAGTTGACACTCCCAATATGTACGGCGCAAATGTCTTGATAGTAAAGGTAAGTGTTCTATCAAGGATGACCTTGCTTGATCTATTAGGCATTGATTTTTTTTTTTTTATTTGTAGTTCTTATAGTATGAGGTGGATTTTACTAAGGCTTTACCTTGTACATTATAATTGGTAGACATATCGTTGGTATTTCAAAGTTGTTTCAAATTATTCTTCAAACATCCATTATCTGGTGTTGTTTTGTAGACTTTTTTTTTTTATGTTCTTCCAAATATTGTAGATATTTGGAAGTATCGGGGCAGTGGCAGCTGGCCTAGACCTAGGCAAAGAAGGTCCTCTGGTGCACATTGGTGCATGTATCTCCTCATTGCTGAGTCAAGGTGGATCTGAGAAATACCGGCTCAATCGGAAATGGCTCAAGTACTTCAAAAATGACCGTGATCGGCGTGACCTCATCACCTGTGGATCCTCTGCCGGTGTGTGTGCGGCCTTCCGTTCACCAATTGGAGGCGTTCTATTCTCTTTAGAGGAGGTAGGTGATAACATTAGCACAGGGTTAGTCTAAATCTGTTGTCAGACTGAAACAACTTTGGTCCAGACTTGGTTCTTTTATAGGGGTAGGGAAACAAAGTTCCTGTTAGTAAGCCTTACTAGCAAGTGGAACCAAATTCTTTTTTCAAATGCTAGACAATTCATTGGAGATTATAAAACACATCAGTTATAAACTGTAATTGTCTGAAAATTCGCTTAAGTACAGCAAATTATTCTTACAAGGATCCAAGTATCTCTCAGCTGCAACAAAAGATGTCATAACTTTTTTTCTAATAAATTACATAAGATGTGGTTATAAGAGTCAGTACATACCAATAACAGTACAAAAAAATACTGAAGCTCAAGTTTCTGAGAGTATGCCACAAATACCAAGCATACCAGGTTTGACCAGGAAAATTAGTACTGAATTTTGAACCTTTTAGGTCGCAACATGGTGGAGAAATGCACTTCTATGGAGAGCCTTCTTTAGCACAGCGATCGTGGTGGTGGTTTTGAGGGGGTTTATTGAACTGTGCAATTCTGGCAAGTGTGGTCTCTTTGGAAGAGGAGGCTTGATACTATTTGATGTAAGTGATGTTACAGTCACTTACCACATAAATGATCTACTTCCCATAACCATAGTTGGTGTCCTTGGTGGCGTTCTGGGGGGTATTTATAACATTTTGCTTCCCAAAGTTCTCAGAGTATACAACCTGATTAATGAGTAAGTTAAAATTTTTCTAATTTGGGTTTCCTTTATAATAATGATTAATATTAAAAAATAAAATATCAAATCTAAACAATTGTTATTTCAGGAAAGGGCGACTTGCAAAACTACTATTAGCCCTAGGAGTGTGTTTGTTCACCTCAGTTGCTCTCTACTTTCTTCCCTTTCTTGCACCATGCATGCCATGTGATGAATCTTTCGGCTCTGCTTGTCCATCCAGTGGCAGATCAGGCAATTTCAAGCAATTTAACTGCCCCAATGGCCATTACAATGACTTAGCGACCCTCCTACATGCAACGAATGATGATGCAGTGCGAAACATTTTCTCCACTTCGACGCCGAATGAGTTCCGTACAGCTTCACTACTAATATTTTTTGGAATATACTGTATTTTGGGCCTCATCACTTTTGGTATTGCAGTCCCATCAGGTCTATTCCTCCCAATTATTCTCATGGGCTCAGCTTATGGCCGACTCGTCGCCAAAGCCTTTAGCGCCTACATACACATAGACCCAGGTTTATATGCAGTTTTAGGTGCCGCGGCACTCATGGCCGGTATTATGCGCATGACTGTGTCAGTCTGCATCATTTTTTTAGAGCTCACAAACAACCTTCTGCTTCTACCCATAATGATGTTTGTGTTGCTTATTTCAAAATCAATTGGCGATGGTATGAACCCCAGTATATATGAAATTATACTTGATATGAAGGGGCTACCTTTCTTGGATGCACATCCTGAGCCGTGGATGAGAAATTTAACAGTGGGTGAATTAGCTGCTGTTAAGGACAGTGTTATATACCTTGGGGTCGTCGAAAAAGTTTCGACAATTGTGGAGGTTTTGAGATCTACCTCTCATAATGGGTTTCCAGTTATTGATCAAGGGTCTGATTCAGAAAACAGGGTGAAGGAGATACATGGCTTGGTTTTGAGGTCACACTTGATCAAGATTCTAAGTAAGAAATGGTTTCTAAAGGAGAGGAGGCGTACTGAGGACTGGGAGGTGAGAGAGAGGTTTAGCTCGGTTGAGCTGGCTGAGAAAGCAGTGAAACTAGAGGTGGACTTGACAGAAGAGGAGTTGGAAATGTATGTGGATTTGCATCCTTTCACAAATACAACTCCATATACAGTTGTCGAGACCATGTCGGTTGCCAAGGCTATGGTGCTTTTCCGCCAAGTTGGGTTACGCCATTTGCTTATTGTGCCTAAGTATCAAGGCTCTGGGGTATGTACTATTTTTCTCATCATGATATTTTTTGTTACAATTGTGAACGAATTCTTAATAAATACTTAATCATGTTGGGCCCGTTTGGATTGTATGGGAATAGGAGGAATAGTTTTTCTTAGACGTAAATTTATTATAAACAATTCAAACTTTTCATAAAGTTACACACTTCTCAATACTTTCCGCCTAAGAATAAACTATTCCTCTTATTTCTAAGCAATCCAAACGGAACCGTTGTGAATTTTGCCAAGTTAACCAAAGACTGAGGTTAGAGTGTATTTTATTAGTCCAAGTGGAATGAAACTTTAATAATACCAACAGGTGATTTAAGGATCATTGGGCCATATCTTGTATTCAATTCCCAATGAAATAGAAATTAAGTTCTGCTGCTTCTGCATAATACCTCATTTAAACAAGCTTCTCTTTGTTCTTATATTTATTTTGTCAAAAATTGAATCCTGTTCCTTTCATTTGCTCCTTACTTTGCAGATTGATCCAGTTGTTGGAATCTTGACAAGGCAAGATCTACGGGCCCACAACATTTTGGGTGCTTTTCCTGAGTTAGCAAAGAAAGCACACAAGAACTAGAAACAAATTAAAGCAAGAGTTTATACACGTCTCGGGAAACAAGAGCATCAATGTTCATATACGTATTCTTTTCTATGTTAATGTTGTTATATTCGTTGTATATTGCTCCTGGAATAGTCTCATTATTTTTGTAACTAATAAGATACAGTTAATCAATTTTGATACCAACAACATATTGTCATATTTGTTCCTGGTACTGGATGATTCTAGTTCCTTGTATATGAATATGTTAGTTATTATTCAATATCAGAAGTTTGCAGTTACATTGTTCCTCCTATATATGTTTTTATGTTAGGCTCTGTTTGGATGCAAGAAGAAAAAGAGGAAGAAGGAAGAAGGGAAGAAAAAAAATTATAAACAATTCAAATTCTTCACAAAGTTACACACTTCCCAATACTTCTTCCCTTCTTCCCACACCTATCCAAACGGAGCCTTAATGTCTTTCAGTACCTTTTTGCAATATCAGAAGTATGCAGACTGGGTAAAAGTTTGTGTTGAATATAAATAATTATCATACCATTTCAATGTTGTACCAATATCCAGGTGAAAATAGAAGCCAAACGTGGAGGATCAAGACAGATGACGCTCCCCTTCTCTAAAGAAATCCTCCATGCGAAAACCACCGATGAGCTCTGAGCCTCACACCAAACCATCACCATTACCGTGGGGAGCCACCATCTCCCTCTCACACCCCCTCCTGCCACCATAACCAATTTGACCGATAACAATCCATTTACTAAGACTAGATATCAACCACAAAAACCTCTCAAACCCTTTCCCAGCGTGAAACAAAGACTACAACCGCTCCTCTCAAACCCACCGTTCTCCCTCTCTACCTTAAATCTCTTTCAGAGCAAACAACCCACTAAAGATTGCCCGGCCCTGCTGTGCTACAACATTGACCTCAATTCCTTTATAACATCTCTTGAAGACACGTGGACCTCAACACTACCCAGAAAAGTAAGATCCAACTTAAAGAAAGCCAGGTCTATAGGTAACATTGAATTCATTAAATTCAAATTGCACCAACTCAAGAAAGGGAGGCGTTGCTTTAATTGCCTCTCCAAAGGTCATCAGAACTCAACATGCAAGCTCCCTCTTAAATGCATTCTCTATAATGCAACTGGCCATTCACTCAAATACTGTACCTTGTTGGGAAAGCCTTCAACTCGATGTAAAAAGCAATACACGGCCAAGGCCAAGACACGACCTGCTCAAGCCCCACCCCAACCATCGCCTTTTGGCGCATCTTCACTGTCTACCCCTCAGCCTTTAAATAAGCCTCTTCTCAACAAGGAAGCCACAATTAACACTGGTTCCCATTCTCCTTTGCCCCTTGCTATAGTACCCTAGCAAGCCTCACGTTCACCTTGCCTTACTGAACCGGGCATCTCTGATGGGAGAAGACATACTGACTCTTTTACTGGAGCTATCCAGCCTCTGGTTATCACTGGAGAACTACTTTCCAATGGCACATTGACAATTGGACTGTTGCGCTCCCCCCAAGAGACTTTTGTAAGAGGGGGCGTGCTTCTAGGAGGAAGACTCGACAGACTTGCTTTGCCTCCTTTTTCTCTACCACTGCTCACCATTCCTTTTGCTATCTCTTCGTCAAATCTCTTTTTGCTGCTACGCTCTGTCTCCTTTCATTTCTCATTGGCATCTATATTTATGACAAGCCACAACACTTTAGCAGATCCTCAACAAGATCCGCTCAAACAAATGTGTATTTCTGTTGACCCGCTAGAACCTCCAGGCTTCGAGGGACCACCAAAATACAAAAATCAACGCCCTACAATAGCTGTCAGAAGAAGCCTTAGACTCCAATCCAAGGCTGAGGCCTACTTACCTCCTATTAACAAAGTCGAATTCCAAGTTTATGGATCCACCTCCAAGATTTCTGCAAATCACAAGCGGAAAGCTACCTTAGTAAAACCATCTCTGAATTTTATGGAAGAGACGGGCCTAGTAAATAGAGAGCATGCCCAGCTTGTTGTGTCTTTGGCAGGCTTTCAGCACTCAAAAGAAATTGAAACAATGATACGAGGGGCTAGGATAGAGCCTTTACCGTAGTTGGGCCTGTTAGTAGGCTTTGAGCACAAATTGTCCCCTAATCATCTTTTTCTTTCTGCTCCAACTACAGCCTTTTTTTACTTCGCCATTAGCTTTGTCAGTACCTTCCTCCACTTATTCAATCATGTCTCAACCCATCAATTTCAAAACTCTCTCATAGAATGTCCATGGATTAAATGACAAGGACAAGTGTTTGGTTGTGCGCCAAACAGTTTTGCTTGAAAAACCAAAGGTGATTTCACTTCAAGAGACGAAATGGGATGAACCATCCAACTGTCTTGTCTATCAAACTTGCGGCTTCAAATTCTCTTCTTTTGTTACTATCGACTCAATTGGGACGAGAGGTGGCATACTCTTCGCTTGGGACAAGAACTTTTTCTCGCTTGTCTCTGCCTTTGCAACCAGAAATGCACTGACTGTGGACCTAGCGTTGGCTCTAGATAATTCCATCATACGCTTTAACAGTGTTTACGGACCCAACTCCTCTGAAGAAAGGCAAACCTTCTTAACTGATTTATCAACCGCTGCACCATTACAGGATTTACCCTGGATTTTACTTGGAGATTTCAATGTCACCGCATCCACTGCCGAGCGTACCAATAACAACTATGGCGCCACCGATTCAGCCTTTTTAGAGAAACCCTTCTCCAGTTACAATTAATCGACCTACCACTCACTAACAGGCTCTATACTTGGTCAAATCAGAGGCCCAATCCCTCTATGGCGAGGCTTGATAGGTGCATCATCAATAATGCTTTCTCATCTCGCTTCCCTAACACACACCTTATTCTGCTACCCAACACCTCTTCAGACCACATACCTCTTCTCTGTACTGTACACACAACCTTCAGAAAGTCCAACTTTTTCAGATTTGAAAATTTCACCCTCAATCTAACTGAATTGCAGAATTTGGTTCTTAACTGTTGGCTCTCACAATCCCCAGCGTCAAACCCTATTCAATTCGATTGCAAGTTGAAAAACTTGACAAAAGAAATCAAAGTTTGGTCTAGGAATAAATTGGAAGCTACCAAATCACAACTTAACTTTATTAGATTGTTCCTGGAACGATGTGATAAAGCTATTGAATCAAGAAACCTCTCTGAGTTGGAGTCGTGGTTGAAAGTCATGCTGAAAAGAAGATTCACTGAACTCTCTGTCTTGGAGGAACAGTACTGGCGCCAACGTTCTCGGGTCAAGTGGAAATTGCAAGGTGACCGCAACATAACCTATTTTCATGCCAGAGCGACCAATAACAAGCGCCGCAACACTATCCATACCATCCTACATAATGGTTCTGCCTCCACTGACCAAAGAACAAAAAGTGCAGCTTTCTTTGACTTTTATAAGTCACTGATGGGATCAGCTTCTCCACCACTTCCAAACCTAAACTGGTTTGCTTTATACCAAAATCAATTGCATCTCCCTGATAACCTAGCAAACCCTATTGTGGAAGAAGAGATTAGAAAAGTTATTAAAACCTGGCCCCCTAATAAGTCCCCCGGATCTGACGGCTTCACCGGTGAGTTCTTCAAATTTTTTGTGGAAGAACTAATTCCTGATCTCTTGCTGGCCTTGAATTTTTCACTTCTCAATGGCTCCCTTTCCCCCGTCAACAACTCACACATAATCCTAATACCCAAACTACCAAATCCTTCTGAACCCAAGGACTTCAGACCCATTAGTATCGTGCACTCAGCACAGAGGCTACTCTCTAAGATTCTAGCAAATAGGCTACTACCCCACTTACCAGCTTTAGTTCACCATTCACAGACTGGATTCATCAAAGGAAAGTTAATTTCAGAGAGTTTTCTCTATGCCCAGCATATCACTCACCACTTCACCTCGCAGCAGTTACCACTGGCAGTGTTCAAAGCAGACATACATAAAGCCTTCGATACGGTCAGTTGGGAATTTTTATCAAAGGTTTTACTTGCCATGAAGCTTCCACCTTTGCTTGTGAACTGGATCCTTTGTTGCGTCTTGCGAGGTTCATCTCAAGTAATGGTTAATGGCCTCGCTGGCAGGTCCATCGCACTCAAACGAGGAGTCAGGCAAGGAGACCCTCTTTCACCATACCTCTTCAATCTAGCCATGGATTTTCTCTCTAGATGGATGCTTCAATTGCAGTACTCTCAGACTCTAATTTTACCTTACACTCACATGCTACCATGCCTACTCTACGCTGATGATGCACTCTTCTTCTTCAAACCATGCACAGGACAAGCACAGATTCTCAAACTTATCTTTACTCTCTTCCATCAAATCTCTGGCCTAGAGGTAAACCCCTCCAAATCTGAACTTCTTTTCCTTAACACAAGCCCTAATGTGTGTTTGTCATGCTCTCAGACCCTACACTGTCCAGAACACACCTTCCCAACCACCTACCTTGGCTTGCCCCTCTCTAACGAAAAGCTAAGCAAGAGTGATTACGCCTCTCTCATTGAGAGATTCAAAAGAAGACTTGATTCCTGGAGCTCCTCTCTCCTTTCTTTTGCGGGCAGATTAGTACTAGTGAATTCATGCTTGTCAGCACTACCAGTTTATTTCATGTCTGTCTTCAAACTCCCCAACAGGGTCATCAGAGAGATCGATAACTTTAGAAGATCCTACATATGGCAAGGACACAACAAACAAAGAAAACTAGTCACTGTAGCATGGAACAAAGTTTGCTCACCAAAGAAAATTGGTGGACTGGGGGTATTAGAACTTGAATCTTTCAACCTTGCATTACTTGCCAAATGGCTTTGGAAGTGGTACAATTTAGAGAACTCCACCTGGCAAAACCTAGTAAAATTCCTTTCCCTGGACACTACGCTATTACCCCAAAACTCACATCTTTCTACAACCTTCAAAGAAATCTTGCCAATTTTTCAAACTGTCACCACTTTCAAGCTTAGTTCTGGAACCTCAGTCTTCTTCTGGCAACAGAACTGGGTTATAGGCTTGTTGATGCACACTTTCTCTATCCTATTTAGCTTCTCCATAGACCCTGATATCTCAGTTGCTAGCTTTCTACAAAATTTGGCCATACCTGACAATCTCTTCAGACCCTCTTTTTTTTCCAATATGCAAGCACAAACACAGCTTTCCATACTTAAACACCAGCTGCATGACCCAACTTTCTTACCATCTGGCCATCTCCAAGACCAAATATGTTGTAAGCTTACACCTAACTGCCTCACATCTTCTTCTCTCTACAAGTTTATGAAAACTATGCCTAAAATACCCTCAAACCTAAATCACCTGTGGAAGCTGCACTTACCGCCTAGGATCAAAACCTTTTGCTGGCTGTTGTTGCAAAACAAAATTCCGACTATCGATAACTTGCAAAAAAGAGGCATGACAATAGTCAATAGATGTTGTCCCTGCTTGTCGGATGCCGAATCAGTCGCACACACCTTTACCCTTTGCCCCTTCTTCTTAGCTGTTGTCAACAACACCCTCTACCTTACCAACACCACCTACTGTTGATGACCTGACCTCCAAAAGTCTAACTTTGTGCCAGAAAGAGATTATGGCATTCTCCTGTTATTTCACCTGGCGTGAGAGATGCTCCAGGACCTTCTCCAACCGTGCTAGCCAACCAAATAATATTGCTTCTCTCAAAATTGAAGAATGGCGTTTACTTAACCCGGATTAGGATTGGTTTTCTCTCCTTTGATTATTAATTTTCTTTTCTTTCTTTTTTTTTTGGACTCTGCTGGAACTGATTTATCAAGGGTTCTACTGTTTCTCTTCTATTTTTAGTTTTGTATTTTTTCAAGGGTTTCATTCGCAGAAATCCGACTGGACTAGTGGACTGCGGCCCATTTTTTGTAATGTTACTGTTTGACCCTAAAATATGGTGCCAAATTCATGAATTAAATTGGATAATTTCATTAAGGAGGTTGAGAAATTCATAAAAAATATCAAATGGATCCCAAAAATCATGAAAAAATACCTAAAAATTCAGGAGAGGATGAAGAAAATTATGGTGCTTTCAGAATGATCAAAGAAGCTGCAGAATGGCTATTTTATGCAAAAGGTCCCTCACTTTGGAGAAAATAAATAAAAATAATAGGAGAGTCAATTGGAGAAAAAATTTAAACCATTAGCTCCTAAATAATCCCCTGAGCCTACCCATAAAATTTGGTGCAAAAACTCTCAAGGAAAGGACTCCAAACAATTCTTTTAGTTTCAGCAGCCCCCAAATACAGCAAATTCCAGTGAATGGACAAGTCCATTGACTGAAAATGGAGAGCAAGCAAACCTGACACTGTGCCATTTGAAATTTTCCTCCGTACAAAGGCAAAAGATGGCTGAGCCTGTTTTTCTACACCGAAGGCCTGACAAGTGAAGGGATGATACATGGCTCATGGAAACCAGGTGTACGCAAATGTGATACAGAGAAATATCGCTGGGGAATAAAACTTGACCCCTTCGTGAGGATTATTTCGATGCACATGGCGTATGAGATAGAAAGGTAGAGAGAGGCCGCAGGTCCCACAAGAAGAGAGATGGTTCAGCATGCACCGTGTGCAACCAAAATAAAGAAAGAAGAAGGAGAGAGGAAATCCCAACAGAATCGTTGGAGAGGGAGGAGCGTGTAACCGCCGGGCTCCATACATGATTCAATGCATCTGGACAGAAATGGGCACCCCAACCTCGCCTATAAAAGGAGCAGAGGTCAAGAGAAAAAGGAGGGGGGAAGAATTTCCAAATTCACACAGAAGAAGATACATTGCCACCAGATTTCAAGAGAGAGAAGGGGAGAAAGAGTATAGGCATTTTGTAGAACACGTGATAGGCTAGAGAGAGGAGAGAGAGATTTCTTGTAAAGCTTGTAGCAAAGATCAGAGAAAGGTATAGAAAGGTAAAGCAAGCTCGATTATGAGAGGTTTTGTTTGTATTCCTTGCTGAGATGAGTTGATTTTAAGAAGAAATGTTTGATTTCGATTCTTGCATGGCTTTGACTTCTCGATTGCAATTCTTGATCTGAGAATGAGTAACACCTTGATTAGATCGTCTTGGTTTCCCTTCTTGCCTATTTTAACGCTAGAATCTGAGAGTTTAAGCTATAGTTTCTATAGCCTTAGACAATCAGTTATTAGGATTGACGATTTGGTCGAACTTCGTGTTAATGGTGAATTCAAACTGTGTGCCAGTATTTGCCTCATGTTCTTGAAGCTTAATCCATGGTCTCCATGGTGTTAGGCAACCGAATTGGGATGGGTTTGGTAACACGTGAAATTGAAAGTCTTTCTTAATCTTGAATGCCTCTTTTCCTCCTTTCTCTTTGACTTCTCTTCTTCTGTTCACTTCTCCTCTCTTGCCTCTCCTTGCACGGTTTATGCTGAGGTCTCCTCAGAAATAGACTAAGGAGAGGTTGCTTAATCTGAGGTTATGCTCACGTTAGGCATTTCAAGGCTTAAGTCGAGGTTTCCTCTTCTTTAGGCCTAGATTCTGAAATTTGAGCGGTAAAAGACTCAAATGGAGGAATCTATTGTATGTACTATTGCCTACCGTTATGCTGCCAAAATTTCTTTAAATTGAATATTAGATTCTTTGAACTATTATCATACTATTATGTGTAAATATGAAAATCTGGCCAGCAACATAAATAAATGAAAAATGAGGTTCTCCTTTGCATAAACACACAAAAACGGACATGAACAGTATGTATAAGTATACTGGACAGCAGGGAATCAAGTTTGTCATTTCTGGAAATTTAGGCGGTTTTATATAAATTTATAAGGACAGTAGGGGTAATTCTTTAAATAATTCATTATTCTTCAAAACATTGGACTTTTCTGCAAAACTTCATACATAAAAGTGCATAAACATATTAAAGTATTTCCACAAATTTTCAGAGTTTTGAATAAACATGTCTAAGAAAATTATCATTTACCTTTAGTTAAAATTGCATAAGTGCATGAGTAGCATGAGAATTTACAACAAATATTAAAACAGACTTCAACAACTTTAAACACTTTTCTTTCTTATGACTAGTGCAAATGCTTTTCCTGCATATGAAACAACTCAAACGAAATCCATCAGACAGCAATAAAGATTGTTTAAAAATAAAAGTTGTAAACTGTGGAAGGTGCTAAATTGCTGGCTCCTACTCTCTGTGTTGACTTGGACATATAAAACAAAGTTAAAAGGATCTAAATTGAGCATTGAATCAAACCCATTTGCTGCAATTTCACTTACATGCAAAAATCAAAATTGAAACAAATGTGCAACTCTGTCCCTCTGGCTCTCACACCAAATTGTGATGCCTCAAATCAAATTGTATGTTCAAATAGACTAAGAGTAATCTCCTGAAACTATTTGTGTCGTCTCTGGCACAAGAGAAATGCCCTGTGGGCCCTACAACAGACACTCAGATTAGACCCAATCCATGCCGAAATATCTCAGTTTGGAGCACCTTCTTCCAGATCTCTAAACATCAAATTGATCTCACAGAAATCATCAAGGCATTTCATGGAACGCATACAACCTCAAACTGGTAAGAGAGAAGACCCCTGGAACTTCAAACGCCATTAATGGCAGCTCGAGACATCTCAAGCTTAGTGAGGAAGAAAATGTCTTCTCAGCAAACAAAAAGCACATCAATCTATTCTCCTTGATACCACGATCTCAACAATCCAAGTCTCCATCGAAACGGCAGACGGAATCGTCGTAATTTCGCCGGAGAAAAGCATAGGGACTAAACTGCATAAATACCAATCCCTATCGGAGAAGAAGGATTCAAAATCCGCGTTACTTCTGATCTTCTGTGGCTAAACTCCATGTGTCGGGTCCCTGACATGAAGAAAACTCGCTACATGGGTCGACTAAAGACAGTCAATGCTCATTCAAACTTCAACTCGCGCCCTGACACGTCAGCAAGTCCAGTCAGCGCCAGTCAACAGCCAAATCAACTTCTATGCCTACGTGGACCAACCAGAAAATTCCACATATGCAGAAACTTAGAAAATTCATTAAAAATAGTAGGAAACTCAGAAAAATTCAAATAAAATATCCATAAAATCCTAAAAATCCAAATAAACCAAGTTCACTGATATTTGGATATAAAATCTGTCAATTTATTTGCCTTTTCTATTTTTGAAGTATTTTCAATATCAAATAAATCTTATAAAATTCCAAAATGAAGTTAAATAAATTTTGTAAAATTCTAAAATGATTTTAGAATTCAATCAAACTCTTCTAACAAGCTTTCAAAAATAAACATTGAGAATTTAAAAGAAATACATTAAATATCAAGTATTTTCGAAAATAAACATAACTAAAAATAGAAAAAGATATTTTAAAAGTCTAAAATTAAAAATAAAAATAAAAATGAAATTGAGAAAATGGTAAAACCCAAAGAGAAACTTAAGAAATTAAAAGTCAAAACACGAAACCCAAAGTCAAAACCGAAACCTCTGCACTTCAAGAACGAAAACTCTTCAACAGATCGAAATGTCCTTAATTGAGTCCCGTCAATTAAGTTTGGTACCATCAATTAAGGCCTCCTCGATATCACTCCATAAGTCTCTTTTCTTAGCCCATTACGTCAATACCCTTTACGTCCCTTAATCAGAGGTTCTTGTAGGCAACTACGAGGTAATTAACAGTAGGGGCTTGCGCCTACTGGAAAGAAAGGACCCGCTAAATGAAGAAACTTCTTTAAGTAGCGACTCTTTACAGGATTCTCTTGTGTTGAGAGATATCCGCCATAGAGATCGAAACCTTAAGGGAGGTGAATCTAAGGCTATGTTCCCATTGTTCTTCGAGAAATTCCTTCGAGGAGAATAATGACGAAAAAGCCGCAACAGATTCTCTGGCACGCCCGGTGGGACCTCTTTTTCCTCTCATCTTTTGGATTTAGAGGGTAATGTAAAAGGCTAGGGAAAGTAAAAAAAAATAATAAATAAATAAAAATAAATAAATAAATAAACAAAAAATAATAAATAAATAAAAATATAAATAATAAATAAATAAATTGTTAAGTATGTTTGTATCAAAAGCCCACCGTGTGCCATACAGATTCTCTGGCACGCCCGGTGGGACCTCTTTTTCCTCTCATCTTTTGGATTTAGAGGGTAATGTAAAAGGCTAGGGAAAGTAAAAAAAAATAATAAATAAATAAAAATAAATAAATAAATAAACAAAAAATAATAAATAAATAAAAATATAAATAATAAATAAATAAATTGTTAAGTATGTTTGTATCAAAAGCCCACCGTGTGCCATACAGATTCTCTGGCACGCCCGGTGGGACATCTTTCTCCTCTCATCTTTGGGACTCGAAGGGTGATGTAAGGGTTAAGGAAACTTTAATAAACAATCCTAACGGTAACATTAAGTTCGTGTCATTAAAGGTTGAAATGGCGTTCACCAGCATTGACGTTTTCAAACCGACAGGAGTCCTTAGGATCGGTGGAGTGCCGATCTGCTACAATGATGAATTCACACTTGGAGGCCTACCATTCGGGCACTCGTACATGCCCGTCGTCCAAGCTAGCGATGGGAGCTTCAAGTTAGCAAGGGTGATCGTAGAAGAGCCACTCGAAGAAGTGGAGGTCACCAAGGTCGTCAAAGATCCAATGGGAATTGACTCTGTGAAGGAAGAAGAATGGACAACTGTATCTCACAAGCGAGTCCGCTCAAGCTCAGTCTCGTCTCCTCAAAATCACCAATCTCGCCGCCGTTCCCCTACTCAGAAGATGGCCGTGAAGAAGATGTATGTGCCGGTCTCTCAAAGCGCAAGGACAATGAAGAAGGTTCAACGGGCCTATAGGAATGAGTTGGAAGCAAGGCCGAACTTGCTAGTCAGTAACCCGTTCTCAACACTCCGCCTTGTGAGGAAGAACTCGCCCGTGGCCATACTCAAGTCCATGGAGGAATTCCCTCCCGAGTATCAAATGCAGTTCAGAGGAAGAAGTCCTCAAAACCGGCAATCGGTGAAGGAGAGGCTAAGCTTTCCGCGAACATCGGCCCATGAACGATTGGGACCAAAGGGTCACAAGAAAGCATCCTCCTCCGTGCACCGAAGACTAGGGCAAAGGGCCAAGCCGGTCAAAGAGAGATTGAGACCCAAGAAGATGTGGGTGCCCAAAGAGAAAGCTCAACCAATGGAGGTAGATCAAGAGCCAAGAAATAAAAGGAGACATGTGGCACGCGAGGATGGTCAACTTGTGGTCCACGCTCGAGTTCATATGGTGGAGATAAGCGAAGAGCATGAAATGCACGCTTTTGTGAATATGGCTAGTGATGGAGAAATCCCATTCACTAAGAAAAATAGCAAAGATAAGCAAGATCGCGCCTCTTCAAGCCATCTTCTAAATGGAGAAGGTCCGACAGAAGATGAAGAAAGAGATGTGAATGGTGAAGATCGTTGGAACGAGGGCGAAAGGCCGAAGTTGATGAGTATCATTGAAAGAAATGAAAATAAGATGGCGGCTATGATGGACGAAAGAGAAAAAGAAAGAAAAATATTCAAGAAGATGTACAAACTCCTAGAAAAGAAAAAGTTACTTGAAGATCTCGAAAAAGAAGGTTCTTCTGGTGAAGAAGAAGAGGAGTACAAGGGAAAAGTACTCAAAGAAAGGAGAAGCAAGAGTAGATATGAGTACTCTGATGAAGAAGAGAATAGAGAAAGACCATTTAAGAAAAGAAAGAATAAGAGCAAATATGGATCTTCCGATGAAGAAGAAGAAAGGCCTAAAAGGAGGTTTTCCAAAGAAAGGAGGAATAGGCATAGGCATGAGTCATCAGAAGAAGAAGAAGAAAAGGAATATCGGAGGCATCCCAAAGGAAGGAGAAATAAAGTGAGATGTGAATCAAGTGAAGATGAAGTTCCCGAAGCTAGGCATCGGACTGGGGCAAGAAAACCCGATTTAACCAAACAAGTCATTCAAGAGATGGTCAACCTGCAGCTCCAAGCCGCGGGAGCGGGGCGACTTGTCAACCATCGCAAGAAGTGCGGAAGGCCATATCCCAAAAGATATGATCAAATCTTGTACCCCGAAGGTTATGTAATGCCCAAGTTCAATTTGTTTGATGGCACGAGAAAGGGAGATATTACACCTGATCAGCACTTAATCCAATTTCGCCACATGTGTGGGAACACTTCTAATAATGAGGCGCTTCTCTTTAAGCAGTTCCCGCTAAGCTTGATAGGTGCTGCATTCAATTGGTACGCTTCCCTTGAAAATGATTCAATCGAAACCTGGGAGGAAATGGAGGAGGCCTTCCGTTCAAAGTTTGCAATGGTTACACAAGAGATCACCATGGCTGATATGGCATGTGAAAAACCTAAAGTGGGAGAAAATGTCCTTGACTATATCAATCGATGGAGGAACAAGCACATAAGGTGCTCTCATCAGATGCCTGAAAGTGAAGCGGTTGAATTCTTGATCAGAAATCTAGATGATTGGATGCAAAGATCGCTCTCGGGAAGTGATATTACCTCCTACAAAGATCTAATTACTCGAGTGACAAGGCTGGCACGTATTGGACCACCTAAAGGGCCAGAAATTTCCACCAATTGTGATGAAGAAGAAAGAGGCAATGGTGCAAGTAGTTATGAAACCTCCACCAATGGAAACAAGGTCAAGAAAAATGGCAATCAAAGGAGTAATACCATGATACCCATGGCTGAACTATTAAGTAAGCCATACTCTTTCAAGAAGGAGAAAACGAAAGCTATTCTCGAGATGATCCTAAGGGATAGAAGACTAGAATTGCCTCAAAGAAAAGCACCTAGAAATAGAAGAAAAATTGATGTCTCAAAATATTGCGTGTACCATCGAATGGCGGGCCATCTGACTGAGGATTGCTATGTGTTCAAGGATATTGCCGAGCAAATGATCAAAGAGGGAAAGTTGATGCTTGACCCTAGTTTTGAGCAAGAGCCTGCCCCTCACGAGATGATGTCTCAAAGTGGTGAAAGCGAATGCAATGTCATTGAGATTCATAGTGAAGAATCAAGCGATGATGAGAGTTCACACCAATACATGAGCAAACGCATAGTAAAAACATCACATACCAATCAAACTGCCTCCATCACCTTTACTGATGAAGATTTAATAGTGGGGACTATGGAGCACAATGATCCGCTCTACATAACAGGTGAAACAAATGGAACTAGGCTAAGGCTCATACTGGTGGACCCAGGGTCAGCTGTCAGCATCATGCCTTTGAAAACTCTCCATCAACTGGCCTTACCCACCAAATGTTTAATCCAAGAAAGGCTATCCATACATGGATTTAATGAAACATCAGAGAAGGCGTTAGGGACAATTAATTTGCAAATGCAATTTGAAGGGTTGGAAACATCTGTCAAATTCTATGTGATTGAGGCCGATACAAATTACGAAGCTCTTCTAGGTCGACCATGGATCCATGAAAACCGCCTAGTCCCATCAACCCTACATCAATGTTTGAAATACCTCAAAGAGGGAGAACAAAAAGTTATTTGGGGAAATGTGCATAAAATCAAATTTGAGAAAAAATGGTGTTATCTAATGTCATTGCCACAAAAGAGCTTGGGTACCACAAGAATGGACAAGTGCAAGGAGAAAGGAGAAGGATCTAAATCCATTACCCAGCGCCATCTTCTTGAGGGTGGAAGTAAAAAGAATAGAGATGTGAAGCAAATGTCAACAAGAAAGAATAAGAACTATGAAACACCCACTCATAATAAGAAGGGTGACAATGGAGACCAACAAGGCCATAACCGAAGTCCGAGCAAGGCAAAAGACAGCTTGGAGGAAAGAATGAACAAACCCTACACCTTTAAGAAAGACAAAACAGTGGTGATCTTCAAAGAAGCCATGAAGGATGGACTGGTAGTTTTGCCCAGATGCAAGCAACATGAAGAAATGGAAGAAAAGGATCACCCAAACTATTGCATTTATCACAGAATGTTGGGGCATAAAATTGAAGATTGTTACATATTCAAAGATTGGGTCGAAGAAGGAATTTGGGAAGGAAAGATTAAAATACCCAATGAATATAAGCAAAGACCTGCACCCCACCAGAGATCTGACAATGGGTTACGAGAGCTCTTGAGTTCCTTTAAGAAGGCAGTCGATGGCGAGAGAAACCTGCCTGGGACGTCAATCAAAGGCCCATGTCCCGAAATAACTGATAAGAGCAACAATCCTAAGACACTTCCATCACGTGTCACTATAATGGAAAAGAGAAGAAAACCTTACTCATTCAGAAAGGATAAAGTGAAGGAGTTGTTTCCTTTGGCCATAATGTGGGGACTTGAGTTGCCAATAAGTAAACGCCCCGGTGAAATGAAAGAAGTTGAAAATCCAAGATATTGTGCATACCATAGATTGGTGGGACACAAAACTGAAGATTGTTGGGTATTCAAGGATTGGATAGAGGAGAAGTATGGAAAAAGTGAAATTTCACTCCCTAGACATGTCCTACAAAGCCCTGCACCTCATGAGTAGATTCAAAGAAAGAAAAAGAAAATAAAAAGGAAAGAAGAAAAAAAAAGAGAGAAAAGAAAGAAAATGAACTAAAAAAAAAGGAAGTAGGAGGAAAAGAGAAATAAATAAAGGAATAAAGTCCCAAAGCCAAAGTCGAAAAAAAAAACCAAGTTAGAAATTCAGAAAAGGAGAATAAAGAAAGGAATAAAGTCCCGCACTTGAAATCAGGAAACCAAGTTAGAAATAAAATGAATAAAGGAATAAAGACCCGGAATCGAAATCGAGGAACCAAGTTAGAAGTGCAAAAGAAGGAAGAAAGAAAAAGAAGATAGGAAGAAAGCAAAAGAAAGAAAGAGGAACGAAGAAAAAAAAAGAGAAAAGAAAGAAGAAAGGAGATGAAATAAAAAGAAATCAAAGTAAAGGAGATAGAAAGAAAAAGAAGGAAGGAAGACCAAATAAGGAAGAAAGCGAAAGACAAAGCATGAAATTTTCAAGACCGCACATTTTGAAAGTGTGCATCAAAACTCCAACTTGAAGGTGAAGGAAACATCCAACCTGAGGGTCAAGGAAACTCCAACCTGAAGGTGAAGGAAAATCCAACCTGAAGGTGAAGGAAATTCCAGCTTGAAAGTGAAGAAAAATCCAACCTGAAAGTTAAGGAAACTCCAGCTTGAAGGTCAAGGACAAAGGCCTGATTACACATTTTAAAAAGTGTGTACCAAAATTCCAGCCAGAAGGTGAAGGATACATCCATCCTGAAGGTGAAGGACGAAGATCCAATCGCGCATTTTAGAAAGTGCGCATCAAAATCCAAGCTTAAAAATGAAAGAAAGACAAAACCCGAAATTGCCGAAACCACGCACTTTGGAAAGTGTGTGCCAAAATTCCAGCCTGAAGGTGAAGGATACATCCATCCTGAGGGTGAAGGATACATCCATCCTGAAGGTGAAGGACAAAGACCCGACCGTGCACTTTAAAAAGTGTGTATCAAAATTCCAGCTTGAAGGTGAAGGAAACTCCAACCCGAAAGTGAAGGAAACTCCAGCTTGAAGGTGAAGGAAACTCCAACTCGAAAGTGAAGGAAACTCCAACCCGAAAGTGAAGGAAACTCCAGCTTGAAGGTGAAGGATATATCCAACTTGAAGGTGAAGGAAACTCCAACCCGAAAGTGAAGGAAACTCTAGCTTGAAGGTGAAGGAAACTCCAACTCAAAAGTGAAGGAAACTCCAACCCGGAAGTGAAGGAAACTCCAGCCCGAAGGTGAAGGAAATATCTAACCCGAAGGTGAAGGAAACATCCAACTTGAAGGTCAAGGAAACATCCAACCTGAAGGTGAAGGAAACATCCAACCCGAGAGTGAAGGAAACTCCAACTTGAAAGTGAAGAAAATATCCAATCCGAAGATGAAGGAAACATCCAACCAGAAGGTGAAGGAAACATCCAACCAGAAGGTGAAGGAAACATCCAACCCGAAGATGAAGGAAACATCCAACCAGAAGGTGAAGGAAACATCCAACCAGAAGGTGAAGGAAACATCCAACCAGAAAGTGAAGGAAACATCCAATCCGAAGGTGAAGGAAACATCCAATCTGAAGGTGAAGGAAACTCCAACTTGAAAGTGAAGAAAATATCCAACCCGAAGGTCAAGGAAACATCCAACCCGAAGGTCAAGGAAACATCCAACTCGAAGGTGAAGGAAACATCCAACCTGAAGGTGAAGGAAACATCCAACTCGAAGGTGAAGGAAACATCCAACTTAAACGTGAAGGAAATATCCAACCCGAAGGTCAAGAAAACATCCAACCTGAAAGTGGAGGAAACATCCAACTTGAAAGTGAAGGAAACATCCAACTTGAAAGTGAAGGAAACTCCAACCCGAAAGTGAAGGAAACTCCAGCCTGAAGCTTGAAGACAAGCCGCAATTCTAACGCGAGAAGACAAGTCGCGATTCCAACGTAACACGACAAACCGGACATTAGCATAAATCATCATGGCCCGAAATTTACTTCGAGTTGGGAAGGGCCTTACATCATCAAAGAGGTCTACGAAGGAGGATCATACAAGATTGTAGATAAAGAAGGAGAAGGCTCGATTCTATCTATCAATGGGCGATATCTCAAGAAGTACTACACTTAAGGCACATTCCTTCAATCCAACACCATCCTTCAAATCCAAACCCACTTTTTCAAAAAATAACCAAACCCATATATTTTACCTACAATAAGGCCTAGTCCACTAAAATCCAAAACTCCATTAAAAAATCCACCAAAAGTCCATGATAACAAAACCTATGAAGTCCAAAACCATATACATAACTCAATAAAACATTAGAATAAAATCCAATGGAAACGTTAGGAGTCAATAAAATTCAAAACCTTAACTTAATCTTTCAATCAAAACCCAATAAAGGGGCAAGTTTTTGAAAAGAAACGTGCCCCGCTAGGTTATAGTTACCCCATGTCATAATCCGCGGTTAACGATGGGACTTTCGGGTCCCGGAGAACGCGAAGCCGTGTCAAGGAAAGTCTTTGTGGTTTTTCAAGACACCTATGCCTAATGAAGATTAAGCCTTTGTGGCGTCTGAAGGCATTAAGGCACCGCCCTATGAAGGTATCTGAGGGCTCCAACCACCCACACTCATCGCGTCCATGCCATGTCAATGCCGCCAATGCCAATATTGAGCGCCATTACGATGAGTGCCTATGCCCAATGAGAGGAGGAGTGATGTGAGGGTGATCAACGATGTAAGGAATGAAAGAGTGAGAGGAGGAGTGATGTGAGGATAAGTGAGGCATTCCCAAACTCCACAAAATCCACCAGCCAAAATGTAGTATAGGAATCTTTTTGCGGCTGATGACGGACTCTTAGGATTCTCGAGGGCGCAAAATTATGTTACCGATACCGTTTGCATCACTAAGACCGTTACAAAAGAAGAATCAAAACTGGGGCAAGACGACATTCAGAACGCCTGGTCGACACCGGGGTAGGAATTGATGGCCAATCGCTCCGTGACGAGAACCAATGATTAACCACTTTGGGACAAGAGCAAGTAATCAGTTGTGCTGGAGCAAGAGCTAACGATTAGTCACACTGGGACATGGACATGTAGCCTATCATGCTGGGGGCAGCCGTAAGGTGTATAAGGCAAGCAAAAGAAAGTAGTAAGGCGAAGAAAGATGCAATGAAAAGAAGGAGATGTAGTGTTTCATTCATCAGAAGAAGATATGCCATTACAGCCATTACATAAAGAAGTTTAATACATGAGGAGTTAAATAAACAACAGATGACAACAAAGCAAGGCCGAGCAAAACCTCATACAAGCTAAAGGGATACAGAATGGAAGAAATAAAGGTGCCCTAAGGAAGACACTGGGGCAAGGTAATTCAAGAAAGCCATTCATTCTGGGGCAGCCACAACTCCATCACCAGCCGTAGCTCCAGCCACAGCCGCATTTTCATCACCGGTCATGTCGTTAAGAGTCGCTAATATGACCTGAAGCATTCCTTCCAAATCTTCTAAGCGGGCATTCAATTCCCTAAAGCGTTGGTCAATGAAAGTTCGGATTGAGACAGGAGCAGGATCATCAAGAGCTATCATCGCAGAATTATCATCCGGTGGGGAACCAACTTCCATGGGACCATACTGATTGGGAGCCGCATTAGGGAGCAAAATGTAATCATTCACAGGTTGGTTGGGATCAGGGACCAGCATACCCATTGAAGACTCAACCCATCCTATAAGAGGCAAAGAAAGGAGGAGGTTGAAAGGATGTGCCACATCAACATCAGAAACACGATTGCCCCACAACATGTCAGGCACACGAATACGAGCCCTAAGCATAAGAGCCTCAATAAGATGACCGTAAGGAAGTGGCTCTCGATCAGAAATTGCCACCTGGTGCATGTGGAAGAGAATCATGTGGGCTAAGTTGATAGGCCATTGCTTCTGAATCAGGTTGCGGAGGTAGAAGAGACTCCCAGGCTTGGCAAGATGTGTCATGACTCCTTGCGGAAAGATGATGTCATTAACCACCAAGAAGAGAAACCTAGAAGTCATGACAAAAGAGGTAAATAAAAGGAGTTGATGTGAAACACGACCAAAGAAGAAGGCGATTAAAGGATAAAGAGAAATGAAGAAGAAAGGAGAAAGAATACCTATGAAGAGCGGGCAAATGGAAAGTAGACACCCTTTCTACATCAGGAGCCGCCACCCTGAACCATTGGCGACATTCCTGATAACTGCCGAAACCTTGAGGCCATCTCTGAAAGGCATAAATGGTAGAGCCGTTGATAGTGCTGGCGGCCTGCAGGTAATTGGCCAAATCTCCAGTGGTGATATGAAAGAAACGGCCAAACAAATAGGAAGAGGCCGAAGGAGACCCAAAATGGTTAAAGGAAACCCTGAGATTGGCGTAGAAGAGACGAGTAATTCTGGGGTGATACGGCTGATCACAATCTACCAAGCCAGCCAAGCTCCATGAATCAAGCCAACCCCTGATGAGATTCACTTGTTCCACAGGGATCCTCTGCATGGGACGAAAGAAGTAACAATCAGCCACAGGTCTCTCTGCATTACCCATGTCATTATAATAAGAGAGGAAAGCGGTCTCATCTCGAAAGAGATAGCGGTTGTCAGGAGTAAGGGACCAGTCTGGAAAAGTGGAGTCCAGACGTAAGGTAGAAGAACTAGAATCTCCTCTGGCACGCTTGGATGAATGAAGAGAAGACATGGTGATAAAAAAATTGGAAAAGTATGGAGAAAGATGAAAGAGTACGGTGAACTTGGATGAAGAAGAGAAAAGAGCAAAGGTGTGCTTATATAGGCATGACAAGAGAAAGGTTGCAATTGGAGTTAATGGCGAACGTGTGAACATGTGAAGAAAGTTAAGGCCGTAGTGGCAAGAAGTGAAATAAACCGTTCGAACTAATTCTTTAAAGAAATAGTATGAAGTCAAGAAGGCGTAGAAGAAGTGGAAGCGTTCAAGGTGGACGTCAGAAGAAGATAGCTAAAAGCGAGTCAAGGCCCATGTAGGTTCAAGCCCAAGGAAAGACAGGAGCGGGCCAAATACCCTAACCTAAATTGTGGAGTGGATCTATGTGTGTTCGAGATCCTAAAAAGAAGTAAGAAGAATAAAGAAAGAAGGAAAAGTGAGTATGGGCCAAATTCCCGTATCTCTTGAAAGAAGCAGTGGTAAGAGTAAGATTACTCGAACCTGAAAGTCAAGCAAGAAGAAGGCCTTGAACGCGGAAGCCCAATCAGGCGCAAGAATGACGAAGTACCCGTCATATCACAAAAGAAGGATGAGAAAGAGAACCTCAAGCGCAAGAGCTTAATCAGGCTGTTGAGAAGAGAAAAGAAGTAAGATAAGAGCAAGATTACTTGTTGCTTTGCAAGCAAGTACGTGGAGAAGCTCGAATGCAAGAGCTCAGTCAAGCACAAGATCAACCAAATATCATAAGTCACAAGTGCATCCATGCCACACAAACAATTGCCAAGATCCGCGACATGATGATCAAAGAGAAGAGGCAAGGAAGAGCAAAGGCTGCAGCAGCTCCATGAGCCACAGCCTGATCCCGTCACAGGCCTCTGCTAAATCAAGAAATACAAAATCCTATAATCCCACCGGCAACTGAGAGTTCCAAATTCTTGCGAAAAACTCGACAAAATCGTCATGCAATCAATTTGACTACATACAAGGGGTCAAGAAGGGGCCACCAGAGTACGCTGTTCTGCCCAGGATCCTCACAACCTACTCTGGTGGGGGGCATTTGTTTGACCCTAAAATATGGTGCCAAATTCATGAATTAAATTGGATAATTTCATTAAGGAGGTTGAGAAATTCATAAAAAATATCAAATGGATCCCAAAAATCATGAAAAAATACCTAAAAATTCAGGAGAGGATGAAGAAAATTATGGTGCTTTCAGAATGATCAAAGAAGCTGCAGAATGGCTATTTTATGCAAAAGGTCCCTCACTTTGGAGAAAATAAATAAAAATAATAGGAGAGTCAATTGGAGAAAAAATTTAAACCATTAGCTCCTAAATAATCCCCTGAGCCTACCCATAAAATTTGGTGCAAAAACTCTCAAGGAAAGGACTCCAAACAATTCTTTTAGTTTCAGCAGCCCCCAAATACAGCAAATTCCAGCGAATGGACAAGTCCATTGACTGAAAATGGAGATCAAGCAAACCTGACACTGTGCCATTTGAAAATTTCCTCCGTACAAAGGCAAAAGATGGCTGAGCCTGTTTTTCTACACCGAAGGCCTGACAAGTGAAGGGATGATACATGGCTCATGGAAACCAGGTGTACGCAAATGTGATACAGAGAAATATCGCTGGGGAATAAAACTTGACCCCTTCGTGAGGATTATTTCGATGCACATGGCGTATGAGATAGAAAGGTAGAGAGAGGCCGCAGGTCCCACAAGAAGAGAGATGGTTCAGCATGCACCGTGTGCAACCAAAATAAAGAAAGAAGAAGGAGAGAGGAAATCCCAACAGAATCGTTGGAGAGGGAGGAGCGTGTAACCGCCGGGCTCCATACATGATTCAATGCATCTGGACAGAAATGGGCACCCCAACCTCGCCTATAAAAGGAGCAGAGGTCAAGAGAAAAAGGAGGGGGGAAGAATTTCCAAATTCACACAGAAGAAGATACATTGCCACCAGATTTCAAGAGAGAGAAGGGGAGAAAGAGTATAGGCATTTTGTAGAACACGTGATAGGCTAGAGAGAGGAGAGAGAGATTTCTTGTAAAGCTTGTAGCAAAGATCAGAGAAAGGTATAGAAAGGTAAAGCAAGCTCGATTATGAGAGGTTTTGTTTGTATTCCTTGCTGAGATGAGTTGATTTTAAGAAGAAATGTTTGATTTCGATTCTTGCATGGCTTTGACTTCTCGATTGCAATTCTTGATCTGAGAATGAGTAACACCTTGATTAGATCGTCTTGGTTTCCCTTCTTGCCTATTTTAACGCTAGAATCTGAGAGTTTAAGCTATAGTTTCTATAGCCTTAGACAATCAGTTATTAGGATTGACGATTTGGTCGAACTTCGTGTTAATGGTGAATTCAAACTGTGTGCCAGTATTTGCCTCATGTTCTTGAAGCTTAATCCATGGTCTCCATGGTGTTAGGCAACCGAATTGGGATGGGTTTGGTAACACGTGAAATTGAAAGTCTTTCTTAATCTTGAATGCCTCTTTTCCTCCTTTCTCTTTGACTTCTCTTCTTCTGTTCACTTCTCCTCTCTTGCCTCTCCTTGCACGGTTTATGCTGAGGTCTCCTCAGAAATAGACTAAGGAGAGGTTGCTTAATCTGAGGTTATGCTCACGTTAGGCATTTCAAGGCTTAAGTCGAGGTTTCCTCTTCTTTAGGCCTAGATTCTGAAATTTGAGCGGTAAAAGACTCAAATGGAGGAATCTATTGTATGTACTATTGCCTACCGTTATGCTGCCAAAATTTCTTTAAATTGAATATTAGATTCTTTGAACTATTATCATACTATTATGTGTAAATATGAAAATCTGGCCAGCAACATAAATAAATGAAAAATGAGGTTCTCCTTTGCATAAACACACAAAAACGGACATGAACAGTATGTATAAGTATACTGGACAGCAGGGAATCAAGTTTGTCATTTCTGGAAATTTAGGCGGTTTTATATAAATTTATAAGGACAGTAGGGGTAATTCTTTAAATAATTCATTATTCTTCAAAACATTGGACTTTTCTGCAAAACTTCATACATAAAAGTGCATAAACATATTAAAGTATTTCCACAAATTTTCAGAGTTTTGAATAAACATGTCTAAGAAAATTATCATTTACCTTTAGTTAAAATTGTATAAGTGCATGAGTAGCATGAGAATTTACAACAAATATTAAAACAGACTTCAACAACTTTAAACACTTTTCTTTCTTATGACTAGTGCAAATGCTTTTCCTGCATATGAAACAACTCAAACGAAATCCATCAGACAGCAATAAAGATTGTTTAAAAATAAAAGTTGTAAACTGTGGAAGGTGCTAAATTGCTGGCTCCTACTCTCTGTGTTGACTTGGACATATAAAACAAAGTTAAAAGGATCTAAATTGAGCATTGAATCAAACCCATTTGCTGCAATTTCACTTACATGCAAAAATCAAAATTGAAACAAATGTGCAACTCTGTCCCTCTGGCTCTCACACCAAATTGTGATGCCTCAAATCAAATTGTATGTTCAAATAGACTAAGAGTAATCTCCTGAAACTATTTGTGTCGTCTCTGGCACAAGAGAAATGCCCTGTGGGCCCTACAACAGACACTCAGATTAGACCCAATCCATGCCGAAATATCTCAGTTTGGAGCACCTTCTTCCAGATCTCTAAACATCAAATTGATCTCACAGAAATCATCAAGGCATTTCATGGAACGCATACAACCTCAAACTGGTAAGAGAGAAGACCCCTGGAACTTCAAACGCCATTAATGGCAGCTCGAGACATCTCAAGCTTAGTGAGGAAGAAAATGTCTTCTCAGCAAACAAAAAGCACATCAATCTATTCTCCTTGATACCACGATCTCAACAATCCAAGTCTCCATCGAAACGGCAGACGGAATCGTCGTAATTTCGCCGGAGAAAAGCATAGGGACTAAACTGCATAAATACCAATCCCTATCGGAGAAGAAGGATTCAAAATCCGCGTTACTTCTGATCTTCTGTGGCTAAACTCCATGTGTCGGGTCCCTGACATGAAGAAAACTCGCTACATGGGTCGACTAAAGACAGTCAATGCTCATTCAAACTTCAACTCGCGCCCTGACACGTCAGCAAGTCCAGTCAGCGCCAGTCAACAGCCAAATCAACTTCTATGCCTACGTGGACCAACCAGAAAATTCCACATATGCAGAAACTTAGAAAATTCATTAAAAATAGTAGGAAACTCAGAAAAATTCAAATAAAATATCCATAAAATCCTAAAAATCCAAATAAACCAAGTTCACTGATATTTTGATATAAAATCTGTCAATTTATTTGCCTTTTCTATTTTTGAAGTATTTTCAATATCAAATAAATCTTATAAAATTCCAAAATGAAGTTAAATAAATTTTGTAAAATTCTAAAATGATTTTAGAATTCAATCAAACTCTTCTAACAAGCTTTCAAAAATAAACATTGAGAATTTAAAAGAAATACATTAAATATCAAGTATTTTCGAAAATAAACATAACTAAAAATATAAAAAGATATTTTAAAAGTCTAAAATTAAAAATGAAAATAAAAATGAAATTGAGAAAATGGTAAAACCCAAAGAGAAACTTAAGAAATTAAAAGTCAAAACACGAAACCCAAAGTCAAAACCGAAACCTCTGCACTTCAAGAACGAAAACTCTTCAACAGATCGAAATGTCCTTAATTGAGTCCCGTCAATTAAGTTTGGTACCATCAATTAAGGCCTCCTCGATATCACTCCATAAGTCTCTTTTCTTAGCCCATTACGTCAATACCCTTTACGTCCCTTAATCAGAGGTTCTTGTAGGCAACTACGAGGTAATTAACAGTAGGGGCTTGCGCCTACTGGAAAGAAAGGACCCGCTAAATGAAGAAACTTCTTTAAGTAGCGACTCTTTACAGGATTCTCTTGTGTTGAGAGATATCCGCCATAGAGATCGAAACCTTAAGGGAGGTGAATCTAAGGCTATGTTCCCATTGTTCTTCGAGAAATTCCTTCGAGGAGAATAATGACGAAAAAGCCGCAACAGTTACCTTTATCTCTACTACTTATAAAGCACCCTTAGCAAGGTCAGCATTTTTCACACAAAGGTGTACGGTTTGGATCGCTATTTCTATAAAGGAGTCGACTCTACATACAAATAAGTCAAGTCGCTCGATGGTATGCCTTTGTGTTTCGCTTCTGAATCACGCGAGTTCGATTCCCGTTTTCGCGTATAAATCAGTTTTTTTTCGCTGCTACTAACATAGAGGGTGCATAGCCATCTTTTCACCGCACTTCCGGCAATTTTTTTACTCGCATTTATTTTGCGCTCTTTCTTTTTTTTGCTCCTTTTCGCTCGATTGCAATTTGCCACGATTTTCGCCGGGCTATCTTTCCTTTTTAGCTCCCAGAGCAATATCAAGTTAGGATTTCGTGAGCTGCCTACTCCCTATAATTCCCGTGGCTTCCTTTTTTCCTACTGTTCCTTCAAACGGCGGCGCAGAGGCCCCAAGTGAACGATTGAAGAGGAGCTGCTGCCCTCTTCGCCCGTAGATCTACCCAATCGCCTGCGTATCCCCACTGCCGCCTGACATTTGACTACGAATTCCTACTCCATGAAGTTGGTGAAGAGCGACTAGATAGAAGCTTAACCTATTTTTGCTGTTGTTTTATTTCTTGCGTCTTCCCCCATCGCGAGGAGAGAGCCTATTAAGTAGACAAGCAAGCAAGCAATTGTGAATGATTTTTCAGTTACTGTTGATTTCGAGCAAGCAAGCAAGCAACCCGACCTGGTAAGTAGACAAGCAAGCAAGCCTGGAGCCTGGTAACCTATCTGAAGCATGAATTTTTCATTTACCGTTGATTTCGAGTGTCCCTACCTGGTAAGTACACAAGCAAGAAATTGTAAATGATTGCCTTTGGTTTGGCTATCCAATTTTGCTTTAGCAGGTTCAATTAGAAAATTGTATATCAAGGCTGAGTTATGAATTTTTTTTAATATTTTTCTCCATGCTTTTTTTTGTTATTGATTTTTCCTTGCAAAAGAGATTCATTTTAGCTGTATGTATGCAACATCCTTTATCTGATAGATATTAATATATATATATTTTTGGAGTTTTAGGTAAAATAAGATGAAGTTGTTCGAAAAACTAAGAGGAGTCACCGAAGGCGCAACTAACCAAGTGACTTGGTAAGTGGCAAATGTCTACCATCAAATATGCAAAATTAAATTCATGAGGTGGTTAGTATAATTTTCTTTCTACTCAAAATCGCAACTCTAATGTCAATACTTGTCAAAACTTGCCGGTATAGTAATCTTAAATTGGTTTTGTATGTGTGTTCTTCTCTAATTTCTGAAATTTAGTTTATTTTTCATGCTTCAGGCACACAAATAATTGAGGTTTTTCTGACGACATTTGAAAATAAAGTGAAGAAGGCACATATAGTAGAAGCCGTGGTCCGGAATATTAGCCACAATGTAGGGTGCACAGAGTTTGGCAGCCAATCAATTGAAGATTCCAATACTGATGTGGTGGTTTTACTTAGGAAGGTACATACATTTTTTTTTGTGGCCTTGAGCATTTCTTAATCATGTTGTTTCATCCATAACTTACGCATCTGTAACCAAAGATGTTCATTCTGGCATCTATACCATATGCAGCTGACTTGTGGAACTATCTTCTTTCTCCATGTTTGTTGGCACCACTTGGGGTGGTGGTGCAGGCATGGGTAATTCCTAATTTGTGTACTTCTTGAAGAAATTAAGAAAAAGACATATTTGAAAATATTCATTTTTAATATTCATTAAATTCCTGATTACTAATTGTATTTTTGATTGAATAAACTTGAGATGTCTAGATCAGACGTTCTAATTATTTTTGTTAAATACAATGTTGATTTTTTTTCCAATTTAATAACCCTACTAACGAACCTGTAGTCTTGAAATCATTTTTCATATACTTGCTTAAGATTAAGATCGATTTTATTACCTATATGTTCATTAATTAAGTATCAGATTTTAGATGCAAGGTTTGACCTAATCTCATCTTTACAGTATTGGACTATTTGTGTATTTTTTTTGCATGTCTATCACTTTGCATCAATCAGACTGTCGTTTATCACAAGTTATTTCCTATTTAATAAGATGACACTATATATTTTGCTATGAATGCACTGACAGTATCTATTGTAAATGTGATGTACAGACCTACATGTTCAAATATGATACCGTGCACGACCAGTACAAGCATCATGAGATTTCTATCAAGGACAACAAGACCCTTCTCTTTGACGAGAAACCTGTCGCTGTTTTTGGCATCAGGTAGAGAGAGCTCCTATGTTATTGAAATCACATGCATTAATTCTACCCAATTTTGTTTAAATGCAATCAATAGACTAACAATTGTTGTTGGTTTTGAAGGAACCCTGATGAGATTCCATGGGTGAGGCTGGTGCTGAGTATGTTGTTGAGTCCACCGGCGTCTTTTTCACTGACAAGGATAAGGCTGCTGCTCACTTGAAGGTGAATACTTCTTTTTATCATAGTTTATATGTGCATTAAGGTAATTTTATATTTATAATAAATATATTATACTTATTGCTTTGATTTGAAATAGGGTGGTGCCAAGAAGGTTGTCATCTCTGCTCCCAGCAAAGATTCCCCGATGTTTGTTGTTGGTGTGAATGAGATGGAATACAAGCCTGAACTCGACATAGTCTCCAATGCTAGCTGCACCACCAACCGGCTTGCTCCCCTTGCTAAGGTAATACTCTTGTGAATTAGATGCAACTTCAGCTTTTGAGAATTTATTATACAATTCACATTCCTGGGATGAGTACTTAATTGTGGGGTTCAATTTTGCAGGTCATTAATGACAGATTTGGCATCGTTGAGGGTTTGATGACCACTGTTCACTCAATCACTGGTATTTATTTATGATTCCCTGACTCTGAGATATCCTTGTAATATATGGCTTTGTTTATTTATTGTGAGTTTGTATTTAATTCCTTTTCAGCTACCCAAAAGACTGTTGACGGACCCTCAGCCAAGGACTGAAGAGGTGGAAGGGCTGCAAGCTTCAACATCATTCCCAGCAGCATTGGTGCTGCCAAGGTATGTTTTGTTATATACTTGCCACATTGCCAAGAATCATTTTCATTGCACATACAAGGAAACTACTATAATGCACAATGTGTGGTTCTCAATAACACTCTATGTCCATTGCTTAAAGCTTGTTCATAATTGTTATGTCTATTTTTTGTTCACTTGTTGTAGGCTGTCGGGAAAGTGCTGCCTGCTTTGAATGGCAAGCTGACTGGAATGGCATTCCGTGTGCCCACTGTTGATGTCTCTGTTGTTGATCTTACCGTCAGACTTGAGAAAGATGCCTCCTATGAAGATATCAAGGCTGCTATTAAGTGAGTGTTTTTCTCAATTAATAATTCTACATACTGATGTGATATACTTATGGTTAGCCGAGTCTTTGTTCATTTTCTAATGAAATATTTCACCATTTGCATCTTGGGTTACACCGAGGATGACCTTGTTTCAACCGACTTTATTGGTGACATCAGGTACATTTTTCTACTTTTACTGGAAACTAATTTTCCTTTTAAATTATTCTGTCTATTATTCTTTTGTTTATGTACTTCACATTAATTGCATCGTTTGATCATCAATGTTACAGGTGATCATCATCGTTTGATCATCAATGTTAGAAAATTGCCCAATTTTAATTTTGTGACTAATTACTATTAATTAATCCAATTAAAACACAAGCAACACGAGATCTAGTACTTAAACCATTCGACACAAAGAGATAGGTGGAAATTTTACCTCCCGCGAAATCGTATTCGCGGGGCTCGATCCTACGGCATAGAAATCGATAGCGTGCTCTCCTTGCGTCTCCACCTCCATCGATGGCCGCCTCGAGTCCACCAAGAGATTAACCACAATCTCTCAAGTTATGCTAGTAACTTGGAGATCAAGGCTAATCACCTAGCTTTCTCTCATCTTCAATTAACCAATTTAAGTGGAAGAGAGAAAGAGCTCAACACATGAGCAATAGGGAGAGGGGAGAGGGTGGCGCCGGCCATAGAGAAGAGAAAGGGGAGGGAGAGTGGCGGCTAGGCTAAGGGGAAAGAGAGCTAGTCCAAATTTGCTTATATGCACCTCCTTATATAGTGCTCCAACCCTAGGGTAGAGTTCACTAAAATTACAAGCCATGCCACCCACCTACCACCCTTTCTAGGCCGGCCACACATGGGCCTAGTTGGGCTATGTGTGTTGTGTTAATTAATCCATATAATCTATATTAAATGGACCTTTGAAGTTGCACCCAAATCGGATCCCTATTGGGCTTTAAATTTAACATTTAAATTAAAGCCTTATAATTAAAATATGTGTTGTATAAATAATTATTAACTAATTAATAATTATTTGGTGATTAGCAAATGCACTAAAATATTTCTATATGATCCATTTGACTTAATTAATTATAACGGTCCATAACGATATAATTAATTAATCAACTCATCATATTTTCACAGAACTTACTGCTGTGAACAAATAATTAATGCACTGTGTGGTATAGCTCTATTTGTGTGACCCTTTGAGGATTTATGCTAAGTTGGACATGGAATTAAATCGCTATTTAATTCCAATAATCATAAGCGGTATCTAGCAACACGTTATGATTCCCAATTCGCATAAATAGTGTACTGCTACAATATTTCAATCCTGCATAAGAGAATAAATATGTTTCTCTATTTTGATTCTTATGTCTCACGATATCATCGTATAATCCAAGATAGGAATGTGTCATTCTTGCAGATTATACGTTTCTTGATCTAGAGTTGATCGCTTAGTTGCGCGCATACGATCCAACTCCATCAAGGGGCCCAAACAGATATCGTCACTCACTAAGTGAATTAATGAGGGACATACGGTTTTCTTGATGATTAGCTTTTCCCGGCACAATTCAAGAGAACGTAAATCAAGTCCGTATAGCAGCCCTTAACTGGAATCAGCGGTAGACGAGATTTATAGAACCTATCCTCATGTGGAAAAGATAATCATCTCAAACTTAGAACCAAAATCATAACGAAATAAACAATGACACATAACACAATCCATATGTTTATTTCGTTGGGTCAAGTCCTGTACTATGTTCCATAACATATACATATGCAATTAAGTTGGTAACTCTTTACCTATGATTTGTAGAACTTAATCATCACTTAACTTGCATACTAATCTTATATGATAATTAATGTTCCTTGTTAATTATCAAGATTATGGACCGTTTAGATTTATTATTGTCATTCTAAAGAATGATCCACAGAGATCTACAATTCAGATCCTCAACCTGAATGATCTGTCAATAATAAACCTAGGAACAGATGATAAAATATCATCCAAAAACATAAACTAATATTTAAGTCATTAAATTATTGACTTCTAGGACATAACTCCAACAGATCTTACCGTCAGACTTGAGAAAGATGCCTCCTATGAAGATATCAAGGCTGCTATTAAGTGAGTGTTTTTCTCAATTAATAATTCTACATACTGATGTGATATACTTATGGTTAGCCGAGTCTTTGTTCATTTTCTAATGAAATATTTCACCATTTGCATCTTGGGTTACACCGAGGATGACCTTGTTTCAACCGACTTTATTGGTGACATCAGGTACATTTTTCTACTTTTACTGGAAACTAATTTTCCTTTTAAATTATTCTGTCTATTATTCTTTTGTTTATGTACTTCACATTAATTGCATCGTTTGATCATCAATGTTACAGGTCTAGCATCTTTAATGCCAAGGCTGGTATTGCTCTTAACGATAACTTTGTTAAGCTTGTTACATGTGTCGCGGCTTTTTCGTCATTATTCTCCTCGAAGGAATTTCTCGAAGAACAATGGGAACATAGCCTTAGATTCACCTCCCTTAAGGTTTCGATCCCTGTGGCGGGTATTTCTCGATACAAGAGAACCCTATAAAGAGTCGCTACTTAAAGAAGTTGTTAATTGGCGGGTATTTAGCGGGTTCTTTCTTTCCAATAGGCGCAAGCCCCTATTGTTAATTACCTCGTAGTTGCCTACGAGAACCTCTGATTAAGGGACGTAAAGGGTGTTGATGTAATGGGCTAAGAAAAGAGAGATTTACGGAGTGCTATTAAGGAGGACTTAATTGATGGTACCAAACCTAATCGACGGGACCCAATTAAGAATCTCTGAGTTTCTAAAGGATTTTGGCTTAAGGGATGGTTTTTATTTGAAAAGAAGAGCTCTTCATTTGGAGTCGTTTGAGGGCCACTTGATAAGAATTCTATCTAAGTCATCTGAGGTCGATCTCAACCCCAGCGAGGGACTTTTCCTCAAATGGAGAGGTTTTGGCTTTGACTTCGGGTTTCGTGTTTTGACTTTTAATTTCTTAATGTTCCGCTAGGGATATTGGTGATTTTTATTAATTTTGGCCTTTTGTAACTTTGACTTTCAACAATTCTTTTCTATTTAGAGAATATCACGCTTAAGGCCATTTGTATATTGAAAGTACTCAAATTCCTTTTTAAAAGATATTTAGTAATGTTGACTAATTTAGAATTTTCATATTTGTGAAAATATATTTTTATTTGAAAATACTTGATTTCGAAGATATCATATTTAGAATTTATATTTCAAATGTATTTAGTTTCAGTTTTAGAATTTTATAAATGAGTTTATTAATTTTCTAATATTTATAAAATTCATTTTATAAGTGACAATACTTAAAAAATACAAAAGGTCGCTATTTTGACATAATTTCATATCAAAGTATCAGTGAATTTGGTTTATTTTAATTTTTATAATTTCATGGATATTTTATTTATATTTTCCTGAGTTTTCTACTATTTTTAATGAATTTTCTAATTTTTTTGCTGTCATGGCGTTTTCTGGTTGGTACACGTCAGCATAGGATGTTGACTGGGCGCTGACTGGGTCTGTTGACATACGAAAGTGTTGACCCCCCCCCCCCCCCCAGGCGAGTCCTGTGTAGTGGATTTCTGACAGGCCACATTTATGATCTATCACAGAAGATCAAAAGGGTTTGGCGCTGAAAATGAATCAAAGAAGACGGGTTCATTCCCCTTTCGTTAACGGATTCACATGACGGCGGGTTTAGATCCGCTAACGATTCCGGCCATCACGGCGGTCGTGACAAGGTCCTACGGTGTCGTGGTGAAGAGAGGAATTCAGAAGCAGTCTCCGTTGCTGGTGCGTCGCTTTATTTCGTCCAGAAAAGACGGATTTCAAAGAGACTGTGTTAGACTTTTCTTCAGTTTGGTCCCTGTACATTTTAGAATCTCGTTTTACGGCGATCGCCGTGACAAAAGTTAGCAAGGCTAGTCTCGTTAGAACCACGACGAAGAGGAAAGTACGAGAGTGTGTTCGATTGTGGTTGCGTCCATTTCACTTGATGGGAGAACCACGTGCTGGTACAGTGGCACAGTTTCGGTACTGAGAGAGGCATTGAGGAGTCCTGGGTCTTACTTAGTTTGTACAGAAAGAGTCGGGCTTATCTTATTTTCATCCAATTTCATATGCTTGTATATTGATAATTACCAATCTTGCTGTTTGACATTTCTTTTAACGAAATTAGGCTGGTTATGGTCTCAGAACAGTACAGCCTATATACATATAACCACGGCCATTCAATTTGTACCACCTGCTTTTGATCTTAGTCTTTTTATTACACTAATACGGCATGTACTTGGTGTAGATTCTAGTGCATAATTGACATTGTCTTGTACGTGTACTTGGTATAAGCTAATTTGCACATATCACTATATTCATTCACATGCTAATAATGGAACACTTTGTCACTAGAGCACTTTATTTTATCTTTATTATTAAACCTCCCTGGTGATCATCAAGAAAGTTCATCTTCATAGCCTAATTGCTCAATATCATAAAAATGAAAGGACAATTCAGTCACATCAAGGATTCAATTAAGAAAGAACCACAAATATGAAAAGATAGCAGTGCATAAGACTTTGAATGAAAAGGATGCAACATGTCATTTTATCATTTTAGGAAGTAAACTTATATCTAAATGACTCAGAGATATTAAATATGATATATACAGGATGTCTGGTACTGGTCCTTTGTAACCTTTCCTAATTTCCTATCTATTATAGAATAAGCAAAAAAAATTACTCAATACACAGGAACGTAATACTATCTTGTGAAGTGCAGTTGACTAAGAAATGCAATCAACTAAAGGATCACCATGATTTTAATCTACTTTGACTTTCACAAGAACAAGCAGGATCAAACAAGAGGAAAACAGTAAAGAAGGAATGAAGTTCAACAAGCTTTTAAATATCATATTGACCTACAAACAGTTCCATTGTCAACTACATTTATGCAGTTTAGTCCAGGAAGTTTAAGGGGTTACATCTACCACCACTAACTATAGTTCAAAGCTCATGCATCAGATTTCCTTTTGTGTATCTTTGATCCAATGAAGCTAACAGTTTTCATTAAGGTCCAAGAAATTCCAGATATTACCTATCATCAATATTGTTCATCTTGCAAGACATTGATCTAATCCTTTTACTAAATTAAGGTCCAGAAACAACTTTGACTGCAGGATTCTCATATTAGCATTCCTTTATATACTGGTTTTAAGCATTTTAGCCCAGGATTATGCACAATTTCGATTCTAATGAAATTTCGGCAGCATTTCAGTTTATTGTTGATTGACATGGTTTCTCTAGCTATGGCTCAAGGCCATTGGAAGAGAAAGCTACCTGGAACTGGAGAGACTCCAGTCGAGGTAAAGGAAGCCAGGGACTGAGGAAACCACAGCCGAGGCAGTGTGAAGCCAGGGATTGGAGAGACTCCAACCGAGGCGTGTTGTTGTGTATGTGTCAGAAGGGAAAGAAGAAAAGAAAGGCAGATATCACATCAGATTACTCAATAAAGCTTCAATTTCAATCAAAAATCACCATGAAACTAAAAGCAACAGGTCTCAAATTGCACAAGAAAACAACTGATTCAAGATCTCAAAGATCGTAACCTTTCTCGATCAAACTTTTAAATCCAGCTACAAACCTCATTCTTACCTTTATCTCTCACCTTTCCTTCAATTACAATCAGAGAATTGATCTCAGAGTCGCCTAATTTCGCTATTCTCAACTTGCTAACTAAGTGTTTGATGAAATGCCCTTCCTCCCCCTCTCTTTCTCACTGCCTATACTAACAATGGAGAATCTGTCTAGCCTATCCTTTGTGTGTGTGTGTGTGTGTGTGTCCTGGTGTCGAAAGAAATTGGAGAAGAAGGGCAATGTGTCAGGTCGTGTCCTCTTCCCCCCTTTTTTTTCTTCAATCCTGGAACGGTGTATTTATAGGCATGGTTTAAGGTCTAGAAACTTCAGTTGGTGTAACCGTCGACTTGATCTCATCCCTCTATTTCAGAGCACACGGATCGCCATACAATCCGACGGCTCTGGTGATGCCAATTTGTGCTTCTTTTGTCCTGGTCAACAGGGGTGAAAAATGGGAATTTGACCATGGCTGTTAGCTGTTTGTTACGGGGCTTTTAATCCCATCCCTCAATTCTTTATCATATCCATCCAACGGAGGAGATCGTGTTGAGCCGGGTCCCACTTGCTTGAGGCCTGAACAGATTCGGTCAGAGGTGGTTGCGCAGGTACAGTGCATCTCCATCCCCTTTCTCCTTCTCGTCGTGTCTTCTTTCTTTTCTGTTGGAGAAGAAGATCTCTTCGAATGGGTCCCACATGTCATATTAAATGAGAGACAGGTCAGCGGCATGAACTCGGTTCGCAATACACCAACACTTATTTATCCTTCCTCTGAGTGTGGTGTACGAGAAACTGGTGCATGCAAGTTTCTCCTATATAAGAGGGGTCTTTGAATTTCGCTGGTCATCCCCTCCATTTCTCTGGTTACTGGTTTCCTCCATTTCTTCATGTAAATAACATTTCTAAGGCTGCTGATCCAAAAGAAATTATTTGAGCCCCTTCCCTTTCGATTTTCTTCATGAAATTTTAGGTGTATACTCACAAAAATATGTAGAATTCATTGGAATCATTATTTTCCAAAGATACCCCTCCTACTATTTTATTTAATTTCTCCAAAATCATGGGCCTCTTTGCATAAAATACTAATCCTGCAGCTCCTTTGACCATTCTGAAACCACCATAATTTTATTCATCATCTCCTGAATTTTTGGGTATTTTTCCATAATTTTTGGGGTCCATTTGCTATTTTTCATGATTTTCTCAAATTTCTCGTAAATCTGTATGTGTCTTCGATCGCGAAATTTTAGGGTCAAACAACATGGTACGACAACAAGTGGGGCTACAGGTAATTAACCTTCATGGACACGTACTTGAATATTTTTTATATGTTTTTTATTTTATTCTTTTTAACTGATTCTGATCAGGTCACGGAGAGATAAGGCAGAATTTAAGCACCTGATATGATATTTGCTTTTTGAAAACAACATAGTTTAGATTTCTTTTTCTTTTCTTTCTAATACCTTCAAATTAACAATATTATGTTAGATATTTGATACAGGTGGTTGTGTTGAGTTTATACCTAGGCTATCTAGCCATTACTGGCTTGGTGCTTCTAGGGAAGGTTGTACCAGGTGCTGTCCTTTCCGATGGTTCGTGCTTACGGTTACAATGGTCCAATTTACTTTCTCTAATTGTTTTTATTTTTATCACTTTATCATTATTCATTGAGTAGTATTTCTGAAATTTAGAAAATTATCCATTATTTGACTGTGTAAATAATTTTTTTGGGGGGAGAAGTGGGAGGGGGAGATGGAATTTAGGAAAAAATAGTGGGACAGTGAAAGAGTAGAAAACTGAGAATATTTAAACTCTAGATGCTATTGAGGCTTATTTCTTATATCATTAACTTATCTTATTAAATATGAACACATTTTGTCGATCATTTTGTAGATTTATGTAGAACCTATCACTGAAATGAAATTCTATTTGTATACAGATGTATTTGAAATTTGAAAGGAAATGCAACAATATTTTGCGGTGAAACCATACAATATAGCGAAAGATACTTGCATTGTTGGTTTAAAGCAAGCACTAGATACATTGTATTATGCAGTTTGACCTTTGTAATCTTTCTTCAATTTGTAAGTGCACCTCTTTCTTTGACAACATACTTATTTTTTTACTAAGTTTACAAATATATATAACAGATCTACTAAACCAATCCATATTTTGCTCAGATGGTATTGAGAAGTTATTTATTTGGATAATATTTAAAGTTTTTATCAGGAAACACTAACTCACAGAATTAGAAAACGACTTCTGACTAAGTTTACATAAACACATGATAGGTAGCACCAAGAGCAAATATGGGCCTATAAGGTACTGCGTGGTTTTGTTTGCATTTTTATTTTTGGTATTTGGAGTAGATTGTAAATATAGGAGATTTGGAGTACGTTTCTCTGAATCAAGCATCTTGTGATCAGTGGCGGATCTAGAAAAAATATTTAGGTGGGTCTGACAACTTCTGTTTAAGTCTTCAGCCCCACTTTTGAGTGCTCCAATGACAGAAAAAATTAGCTGGGGCTAAAGGGGGGCTCCAAGGGCTCGACGGCGTGAGGTGGGGCTCTAGCCCCACCCGCCCCGGTGGTAGATCCGCCCCTGCTTGTGATTTGCTTTTACTTTTTTTGTTTTACATTTCGTATTGTTTGGTTAAGTTTTTCATTTGGCTTTGCAATTTCTTCTCTCTCTGGAGCTTGGTGGTGTTCTCTTAACAGTTCTTTTCCCTGATTATAAGCTTACATCTTAATGCCGTGTCATACTTAACATGTTGCACATATCAAAATCATGTTTAACTGTACAAGTACTAAATAAAGCCGAACTCTATTTGAAACGAACACCCAAATTGTTTTCCAGTTATATGTACCAGTAACAAATATGTTGAACAAGTCATATAACTACTTGCAACAGAAGAGGATGTACATGCCGAAGGACAATATAAAATAAGTGGACCAAATTGCACAGCGGATATTGAAACGACAAAATATACGAGTGTTTTTTTTTGTTCAAAATTATTTAAAAAATTTCCACACATTGGATGCAGCACAATTTTTCAAGAATAAAAAAAGTTCGTATAAAAAGAATATATATACTAAAAATTTTTAACTTTTTTGAAATATATCAAATAAAAAATTGCCCGCACATTGAACGGGCACTGCTGCTAGTTAATAGAAAGGAACGGGCGAGACCCGTGCTTTTCATTCTAAAAAAAAATATCCAAGTGAAAATAAGTATTGCCTGAAAATATATAGCAGACAGAGAAAAAGGTCTATTTTGATTTGAACCATATACAAAATGTTCATATCTGGAAAGAATATGACCACATGATAACACAATTTTATTCGTACGTGGCTTCCGTTTTCTCAAAACAACACTGAGTAAAGTTAATTTAATATGATTTATAAATCAAACACTATACACTAAATGAAAAATTACTTGCATTTATACAAGTACAAATTGCAAAGAACTAGCCTTTGCTCTATTGGCTAAAAAAAACTACCATTTGAGTGGAAGATGTAAGTTTAAATTTCGTTTATAATTTCTTGTAAAATATTTATAGATATTCAAACATAAATTAGAAAGCTTCAATTTTATCTTATTATAAAAACGATGTCAAATAAAATTACAGTAACCTTTAGTACATTATTATATCCTAGACCTAAGCTAAACCCCACATGGCCACATCACATTGGATGGTACAAGCATTACGGACCTATTCAGCTATTCTTGACAATTTCATATTTCTCGTCTACCGAAAAATTTAAAAATAATATTAAATTAATATAATATATTAAAAATAATATCAATTTAATAACATTTTTTAAAATAGTATCACAAGATCGGAAGCATGAATTCCGATCTTAGCTAAGATCGGAATCCAGGATTCCGATCTTAAAATGCCTTTAAAATTCCGATCTTAGCTTGATTATTTATGTGTCAATTCTTTGTCTTATTCATATGTATGGGTGCTAGCTTCAATGTGATTATTTATGTGCCCACCTGCCATAGTGTGAACTCAACATCCAAACCTGTTCAAGCTGTTCAGCACAAATTTAACTTGCAAAACGAAACTTTAGTTACATGAAAAAGAAACAAGAAAAGTAATTTTTGTAACTTAACTATTCTATAATGCTATCTTTCATCTTCAATCACCCATTAATATATTTTATAACTTCATGATTGTTTATACTTGACTGCATACCAGTACTTATCAATGCAAAATATTTTCTTTATTAGGTAATAATAATAAAATAAGTTAAAATAAGTTAACCATATAAATCCCGAAATTATTTTAAATAGAAATTTACACCCTAAAATTTTAATAGGAAGAATTAATTAATTCTTTTTTAATAAGAAGAAACTTCTTACGCGGTTTATAAAGGATACACTCTCTCACCTTCGTAACCGTTTTATAACCGGGTAAGAAGGCTTCTTATCCTTTTATAAAACGGGTATGAAGGCTTCTCTCTCCTCCTTTATTTATTATAAAGTGGAACATTCTCTCTCTCCTTTTTACATGTTTTATAACCGGGTAAGAAGGCTTCTTACCCTTTTATAAAATGGGTAAGAACGCTTCTCTCTCCTCCTTACTCTTTATAATAGTTAATTAAGTAATAATAATTAATAATAGTTAATAAAGTAATAATAATTAATAATAGTTAATTAAGTAATAATTAATAATTATGATAATATTTATAATTATTAGCAACTATTAATGGTAATAATTAGATATTCAATAATAATTATAAATATTACCATAAATAATAATTGCACTATTAATAACTATTATTAATTATTAGCTAAGATCGGAATTCAGACTAATAACTATTATTGAATATCATTATTATTATAATTTTAGCTAATAACTATTATTGAATATCGTTATTATTATAATTTTACGATTATTATTATTTACTATAACTATTATCAATTATTAATTATTACTTAATTAACTATTATTAATTATTATTACTTAATTAACTATTATAAAGGGTAAGGAGGAGAGAGAAGCCTTCTTACCCGTTTTATAAAAGGGTAAGAAGTCTTCTTATCCGGTTATAAAACGGGTAAAAAGGAGAGAGAATGTTTCATGATCGATGGGAAACCAAGTCTCAAAATAAAAACCTCGTGTCTGCCGATCTAATCGTTTGTAGAACAGCTTGAGGGTCGAATCCACATGGACGGTGTTGGAATATTAGTCTTTTACTTTACTAAACTAGCTAGACGGTTCAACTCTTTTGTAAATTAAGGGTTGCAGGTGAGCCTAAATCCTAAGTCTAGTTACAAGGTCAAAACAAGAATTAATGAGAGAGATTCAACAAGTCACGAAATTCTAGGGTTTCTGATTGCTAACACTTCTTCTTAGTCCCAGTTCCAGCGGCCCGCTGACTCACGTAGCGGCCCGCTAAAAGAACTTAGGTCGCTGATCTATTAGACTGGTCGCTGGCTACTTGGCGGGCATAGACAACCTCGCTGATTCACTCAGCGGCCCGCTAGGATTAGCGATGTGAATGCAAATTGACCTAATTCAGTTGATAATTGTGTAGGGATAATGGCTTAATTAAGGTTCCTAGATCAAACTCTCGTTTAGGTCTGGTTATCAATTAATTAACCCAATTTCCCTCGTATAGAATCTAAATTTCAACTATCGTTTCTTGGTCTAGTTTCTACAAGTCTATACCTTTCTAACCTATGAAATCCTTGAGTTTTCACTCTTGGAAAGGACTTAACTCTCGTTAACTAGTCCTGGTTTAACCTTTCAGTTTACAACCTTCATGTTAATCATAATCATGCCTAATAATCTAAGTTTATTTGGATTTAACCACCTAGCAATTAAGCGAGCTCTACTTAACGGGTGTAAACAAATCTACTTAAATAATCATGGCATAATCAATTCAAGCAATTCAAGCAAGGTATAAAACACAAAGATATCAAATAAAATCAATAAACATGCAATCAACAACTAAGAATTCGAGTTTACAACCATAGCCCTAGAACAAACAATCAACAACTAAGAGACATCATACAAACACAAGAGAAAATGAGAATAAGGAAAGATTACAACCAATTGCTCTTGCGTGTGTCGAAATCTCCTATCAAATACGTCTCTTGCTGTCGCAATCAACCTGCTTGGCGCTGCCTCGATCTGGACTTGAGACTCAACTCTCAAATAACTCTATGTCTAACCCTAAATTGACCTTGGATTTGGTCTCCTTCTTGTTCTCCCTCAAACAAGTCTTTAATAGGCCTTGGGAAGGTGTAGAAACGCTGAAAATAACTGAAGACGTGCTCTGGATGCACCTGGAGTCGGTAGAAACCGCCATCCAAATATAGAATTGCCAAATCGGGCAATTCTGCTAAATCTGGCAGTTCCAGGCCTGCGGGCCGCTGGGCCTTTCAGCGGGTCGCAGGAAAATGTCAGAACTGCGTCTGGTCAGTATTTTGGGCATATCTCCTTCATCCGAACTCCGTTTGAGGTGATTCAAGATCCGTTGGAAAGCTTAGAACGAGCTCTTCAACTTTATGGACTCATCCAAGTCATTTCTTGTCCAGAATCTGCAATAAAATTAGAAACTATGGTAGTAACTCATTCTTGACTCAAAACTCTAATTAAACTAATCTAAACTCATCTAAACTATCTAAACTATGTAAATTCAAGGTAATTGGTTTAGTTTGGAGACAAAATGGTACCTGAATATGCTTATAAAATCCACTCATCAAATCCCCCCAAGTTTAACCTTTGCTTGTCCCCAAGCAAATATCTATCTTAGAAGTATGGTTTTGCTCTAAACTAAAACAATGACTTGAGACTTACAAGTTATGAAGATTATTAACATGCACTAATATCGTGATTTGATTGAATTATTTAGACAATTTTACAAGCTTTTTCAAATTGAATTGAGTTGTCCCAAACGACCCACGCTTACCCCACGGGTGAAACACTTAGGATGCTTGTAACTATTGCCCATAACTTACCTTGTTCAATTCCTAAACTTGTTGATTTTTCAAAGTTTGACAATTGACTTGGCAAAGAGATTCGGGATCACACCCTACCAACACAAATAACATATCATATCAATTTATTTCACAACCAAGCTCTTGAGTACTTGAACCGCTATATTGATTTTCGAAAACGCATTGGAAATCGAACTAAAGTGAGGCAGAAAAAAGGGTACAACTCCTCACCCATTCTATTCCAAAGTTTTTGGGTTGGACTTTTTAACTTTTCTCCCGGGGCTAGGAGGTTTTCCCGCGGTGGAGAGGTTAGCCAAATTACGGTGGATTTATTTTCGAGATTTTTCTCGTTTTTTTTCTTTTTTTTTATGTCATGAGCCTTTCTGTTTTTACTCATGATTTATGGAAGTTTTTCTATCCACCATAACCTATAGCTTCCCGCAATGTCCATGGCATTGCACGCTTTTTAGTTCCCCTTTTTATTTACTTTTTTTTTATATATACAAGGGTGTGTATTTACATCTTCGACTTTTAATAAACTTGAAAACAGCGGTTGTTTGACTCTAGACTTAGTGTTTATTTCCTTAGTTGACATATATTTGGGTCGGTAGAATCGATCTTGACAAAATTTGGAAATTAATTCAATTGGTGGTTGTCTTTGTTTACCGATTTCTAATTGGTCAAGTCATTCATACTACTTATCAAATCATCAAATTTAAGTTTCAATCAAGATAGATTATGATACAATACCTACTCATTTTCTAAGGTCACAGGGGCTAGTCGATCAATTAGATGACCCACAATTCAAATCGAAAATTTTTTCTAAAACTTCCTAAATAATTCATTTAATTCACGATATCAAAACTTGTTAAGTATCTTCCTAACTTACCTAAATGCAATCTATATGAAATTATCATGCAATAGAGACAATTCCTAAATGAAATGCACAATTATACCTGTCAGTTTCAGTTTAACCTAACCACCGAAAATCTCAGCGGGTCGCGGATACACTCAGCGGGCCGCCAAAAATCTCAGCGGGTCGCTGATACTGGGACAGATACAAAATTAACACCTAATATGCATGATGCAAACCTAGATACAACTCCTATTCTCTCCCCCCAAGTTTAAAACTTTGCACTGTCCTCATTGCAAGGAAAACATAACTTAAAAGGGAGAAAGGAAAGGAAACTCATCAAATTATTGTAGTGGTTATGAAGTTCGCATAGGGGTTGGTGCGACTTGCAAAACGGCTTGTATGCTCCTTCATGGTGTATCCCCCAAGTTTGAGCTCTTGCATACAATTCGTGTAATGGTGCTTCTAAAAGCTGATTTGTCACCTTTCTTCAAATCTAAAACCAACAACAAAAAATTGATAAGTTATAACTAACTAAAACAACTAAACCTAAATTAATCTAAATGAGAGAAAATGAAAATTTTGGGCCTTGGGTTGCCTCCCAAGAAGCGCTTGTTTTAGGTCACTAGCTTGACCACCTTGCATTTACTCATCTTATCTTCACTTTTCTCCCTCTCCACGCATCATAGTTCTCCCAAAAATGCTTGAGCGGGTCCTTTGAAATATGTTTGGAGTGTTCTTCTTTGGATGTCATCTTCCTTGGCTCAATTATGATGTGATACTTGATTTGTGGTTTGTTGTCTTCCATCACATCAAATTTCTCCAAACATCTTCTAAGAGTGCTCAAGTCGAATTGGTTGAACTTTTCATTTGTGTTGTCGGATGCCTCGACTTTGGAAATTGTGTCACCATCTTTCTTCTCTTCAAGTTCATCATTCATGTTCTCAATTAGAGGATGCTTCAATTCCAACTCATTAGATTTGACAATTTCAGCCCTAAACAATCTTTGTGGAAATGGAATTGGAGGGATATAGGGAGGAGGTGATATGTACTTTGGTTCATCAAATTCCTCTTGTACCTCCCTATTCTCAACTTGTTTGCTTTCAGATTTGTTGGTATCTAACCAAATTTGGGTCTTCTTGGAACTAGAGTTTTCAAAATCACAATCATTATGCAAAGCCAATTCATTGTTTTGTTCATTGTGTGGTCTATATGAAGAATTTTTAGTCTCTAACATCCTCTGATGATGGATAATGAGAGTATTGAGAGAAGATGATATGGATTTCATTTCTTTCAAAAGTTTCTCATTAAATTCGATTTGGTTCATTTTAAATTCCTCAAACCTCGATTCAACACTTGACATTTGCGTAGATGATCGAAAATTATCAAAACTAGGAAAAAAAGTAGACCAATGGTATGGTTGAGACACTAAACCATCATTGTTCAAAGCAAAAGAAGGCAAATCATTAAAACCAGAATTGTATGTCTGTCTGTTGAGGTTCCAGCGGGTCGCAGGATCGCCCAGCGGGCCGCTAAAACTGGCAGTCATGTTTTGTGCTTCAGGTTCCCTCCGTACAAATCTCGAACGGTTTGTTTGACAATCAAAAGGTCCGTCAAATCCGATGAGGTTGCTGAAGTTCTGGTTGTCTCCACATGCAATATTGATCGTGTTTTGCACGGTGTGAAAAGCACGCTCAAATTCACTCATGTTCGCATTAAGTCCTAATTGTCTATTGATGTGGTTGATTTCCTTCCAATTATCCTCCGTCTCTTGCTCATGTACCTGAAAAGAAGGAAACATAGTGATAGAATTTTTTTTGGTTTTTTTTTTATAAGATAAGACAAAATAAGTAAGATACAAGGATACAAGGGTGTCTATGCTAAATTACTAAAGCAAAATATCAATATTCGAGCAAACCGTCCCCGGCAACGGCGCCAATTTTGATCGATGGGAAACCAAGTCTCAAAATAAAAACCTCGTGTCTGCCGATCTAATCGTTTGTAGAACAGCTTGAGGGTCGAATCCACAGGGACGGTGTTGGAATATTAGTCTTTTACTTTACTAAACTAGCTAGACGGTTCAACTCTTTTGTAAATTAAGGGTTGCAGGTGAGCCTAAATCCTAAGTCTAGTTACAAGGTCAAAACAAGAATTAATGAGAGAGATTCAACAAGTCACGAAATTCTAGGGTTTCTGATTGCTAACACTTCTTCTTAGTCCCAGTTCCAGCGGCCCGCTGACTCACGTAGCGGCCCGCTAAAAGAACTTAGGTCGCTGATCTATTAGACTGGTCGCTGGCTACTTGGCGGGCATAGACAACCTCGCTGATTCACTCAGCGGCCCGCTAGGATTAGCGATGTGAATGCAAATTGACCTAATTCAGTTGATAATTGTGTAGGGATAATGGCTTAATTAAGGTTCCTAGATCAAACTCTCGTTTAGGTCTGGTTATCAATTAATTAACCCAATTTCCCTCGTATAGAATCTAAATTTCAACTATCGTTTCTTGGTCTAGTTTCTACAAGTCTATACCTTTCTAACCTATGAAATCCTTGAGTTTTCACTCTTGGAAAGGACTTAACTCTCGTTAACTAGTCCTGGTTTAACCTTTCAGTTTACAACCTTCATGTTAATCATAATCATGCCTAATAATCTAAGTTTATTTGGATTTAACCACCTAGCAATTAAGCGAGCTCTACTTAACGGGTGTAAACAAATCTACTTAAATAATCATGGCATAATCAATTCAAGCAATTCAAGCAAGGTATAAAACACAAAGATATCAAATAAAATCAATAAACATGCAATCAACAACTAAGAATTCGAGTTTACAACCATAGCCCTAGAACAAACAATCAACAACTAAGAGACATCATACAAACACAAGAGAAAATGAGAATAAGGAAAGATTACAACCAATTGCTCTTGCGTGTGTCGAAATCTCCTATCAAATACGTCTCTTGCTGTCGCAATCAACCTGCTTGGCGCTGCCTCGATCTGGACTTGAGACTCAACTCTCAAATAACTCTATGTCTAACCCTAAATTGACCTTGGATTTGGTCTCCTTCTTGTTCTCTCTCTTGTTCTCCCTCAAACAAGTCTTTAATAGGCCTTGGGAAGGTGTAGAAACGCTGAAAATAACTGAAGACGTGCTCTGGATGCACCTGGAGTCGGTAGAAACCGCCATCCAAATATAGAATTGCCAAATCGGGCGATTCTGCTAAATCTGGCAGTTCCAGGCCTGCGGGCCGCTGGGCCTTTCAGCGGGTCGCAGGAAAATGTCAGAACTGCGTCTGGTCAGTATTTTGGGCATATCTCCTTCATCCGAACTCCGTTTGAGGTGATTCAAGATCCGTTGGAAAGCTTAGAACGAGCTCTTCAACTTTATGGACTCATCCAAGTCATTTCTTGTCCAGAATCTGCAATAAAATTAGAAACTATGGTAGTAACTCATTCTTGACTCAAAACTCTAATTAAACTAATCTAAACTCATCTAAACTATCTAAACTATGTAAATTCAAGGTAATTGGTTTAGTTTAGAGACAAAATGGTACCTGAATATGCTTATAAAATCCACTCATCATTTCACTTTATAATAAATAACGGAGGAGAGAGAAGCCTTCGTACCCGTTTTATAAAAGGGTAAAAAGCCTTCTTACCCGGTTATAAAACGGGTACGAAGGAGAGAGAGTGTACCCCTTTATAAACTGCGTAAGAACTTTTTTCTTATTAAAAAAATTTAATTAATTCTTTCTATTAAAATTTTAGGGGTGTAAATTTCTATTTAAAATAATTTCGGATATAAATCTCATACCTTTGCTATTACGCAGGTGATGCTGATTACAATGACACTCATTCATGTATTTTCTTTTATGATTCTCTTTCACCATAAAAAATAAACTAATTGTTGCAAGTTTACAGCTTCAAATCCAAATATTAAATGTACTTCTTCAAAATCTCAAATTTGGACAAGTTTATAATAGTATGCAATATTTTTTTTCAGGTTTTTGGAGTAGCGATGTCTGTGAATTATATATGGAGGCATTTTGACTGAGCAATGTTTTTTGCTAATTTCTTAACAAGTATTTCTAAATAAATTAAATTTAAGCCGTTTTTGCATCTCATCAATTAGTAAAAGACAAAGTATATATGGAGCTGGCACATATATCCTATTCTTTGGATATTATGGCATTTTGGATTTCAACTTATATGTCCGTTCGCACACGATTTAGAATTAATGAAAAATTATATATGGTTCTTAAAATTGTAATCATGACAACATTTGTAATCAGAAATCCAATTCATATTGAAATTGATCTAACCATGCTATGCTGAAAAACATAGTATGGAATGGAATTCCTTTAATTTCATACATTTATGAGCCTCTGAAAATATCACATTGAAGCTAGCACCCATACATATGAATAAGACAAAGAATTGGCACATAAATAATCAAGCTAAGATCGGAATTTTAAAGGCATTTTAAGATCGGAATCCTGGATTTCGATCTTAGCTAAGATCGGAATTCAGGCTTTCGATCTTGCGTTCGGAATCCCAGCTTCCGATCTTGTGATACTATTTAAAAAATAGTATATATTGATATTATTTTTAATATATTATATTAATTTAATATTATTTTTAAATTTTTCGGTCTCGTCTAGCTGCAGCCGCTTTAGAGCCCAAGACAAACCCAAGTTTCAACCCGGACCAAACCCAACCCAAATCCTACTCATTGCGCCTTAAACCCTACTCAAAAAATCAAATCACTTGCGACTAGCATCGCCGGAGAAGAAGAAGAAGAAGGAGAAGGAGAAGAATCGCCGAGATCGCGCGACGCCACCATGTTCGGCGCCGCATCTTCAACCCCCGCATTTGGCACCCCTTCTTCTACTCCCGCCTTTGGTGCCCCTTCTTCGGCGCCAGCTTTTGGCGTTTCTTCTACCCCCGCCTTTGGCACTCCTTCTACCACTCCTGCTTTTGGAGCTCCTTCTTCCACTCCAGCCTTTGGTGCACCTTCTGCGACTCCAGCCTTTGGTGCTCCTTCGACGCCAGCTTTTGGGGCACCTTCTTCGACGCCAGCTTTTGGGGCGACGAATTTCGGTGCTCCTTCGTCTACTCCAGCTTTTGGTATGTGTTTGTACTTGGTTTTTGTTTGTGTTCTACAATGCTGCGCCTTAGTTCTATCTATTATTGGAATGGCATTGTAATTCCATTTCTGGTATTATAAGCTTATCTAAAAGTTCAATTAGCGAGCAATGAGGAATGTGCACTCCTCTTCCTTTTTGGTGCCATGGAGGCAAGAAAGAAAAGATTCAAACTTTGATGTGTGACCGCTTTTAATTAGTGTGATCTTTGTACTGTAGCAGATAATCCTTGGGTAGATCTTGAGCAAATTATGCACCAGCATACCCTGGCCAGCTTTTACTCGTATATATGACTTGACTGGTAGTGGTACCTGATGTCTGTCATTGTGTGGATTTGACCCATTATTGCAATTATTACACAGACTTACAGACTTCACTGAAATTGGAGAGAAAAAAAAATATTATGTAAAGGATCACTAAGTAAATCAGATGTCAGTATGTGTATCAAGTAAACTTATAAAATATTGGGCAATTGATTAATTTCATAAACCTGGAAAACCCTAAGTATCACATGTACCTCCACTAAATAATATCAGATATCAAGTCTGCCCTAATGTAGCATAAACATACCCCTGCAATCCTCCTTTTTCTTGAACAAGAACCAAAATTGGTATTTTCGTTAACTACTTAAAATTATTTGGTGAAGGAATCACACATTATATTCTTCATGTTCCAAAAAGTTTATACATGAAATGATTCCATTTGATTACAACAAGGTCCTCACAATCATATATTAGGCAACACTTTATTTGGTACACCATCATCAACTCCTGCCTTTGGCACGCCTTCTACACCAGCTTTTGGTACATTTTCATCGACACCAGCATTTGGGACACCATCAACTCCGGCATTTGGTGCTCCTTCTGCATCACCACTGTTTCCCCAGCAGCAGCAGCAGCAACAACTGTCTCCATCACCACTTCTTCTGGGTGGACCGATCACAACACAAATGGCACCGGTTGCACCTTTGCCACATTCCCTTCCCGATCGGGATATCCAGGTAATGATATAGATCAATGTTCCTAGTGATGTATGGCAGTATTTAGTCTTTGGATGCTTTACTAATTAAGCGGGGGTAATATTGGTGGCAGTGGCATATTTAATGCAGCTTTATATGCTGTGAATATCTGAATGCTTCTTCATTAATGGTCATGAAACTAATTGCCTTTCACTGTTGTTCTTTTTGCTTATGTGATTAAGCAAAGATATTTATGAAACAGTAGGAATTCCTAATTGTTGTTGTTGTTGTTGTTGTTGTAGGAATTCCTAATTGAATGGCATGGGAGGACAATGGTACTATTTCTTTCTTTCTAATGATTTCCCTTTGTTTCTGTCATTAGGCAATAGTGGATGCATACAGGGAGGAACCAGACAATCCTAAATATGCCTTTCGGGTTTGCCTTCTTTCTACTAATTTTCCCCTTTTTTCATTATTTTTCTAATAATGTAGCTTCAGATATTTCTTTTCCAATTTTACCCCTTTTCGTTTACTTTTTACTTTTAAAGTCCTTTTCCTGCCATTCTTTTTATGATGAGACTCTTTTTGTTTGCCTTTTTATCGTAGCATTTGTTATTTAGTGTGACAGAACCAGCAGCAAGGGCAAAACCTATCAGTGTACCAAATGTGAGTGTTCATCTCCTTTTATTTTTGTGATTGCATGTTGATGACTTCTATATGTTTTCTAGACTCTAGAGTATAAATATGTCTTTAGTTAGTAATGAGTAATGACTTAATGGACTTGGTGTTGTAGACAATGTGGGCAGAGGCCATGAGGAAGCTAGAAGGAATGGAAAGCTCAAATCGGGAGAGGCTTTGGCCACAGCTTGTACAAGGATTTAAAGATCTCTCTGCACGCTTAAAGGTTTAAAAATTCTCTATTTGCATAGGGGGGGTTAGACAGGGAACTGTCTCTATGTTTTCAATAGTTTAGTGTTGGTGATACAATTGTTAGTTCATCTAATTCAACAAAATGAGAAAAAAATATTAGTTGTGGGTGGAATTGTGTATGCTTTCAAACCTTTTGTTTCGTTTGTGTAGTTGTTTGTTCAGTGGAGTTTTAACATAGTGTTATTAAACTTAGTTATTTCTTATCTCATGAAACTAGCCATGGCTTTGCACCAAGGAGTCATTTGTACAGGTGTTCTGCAACAGACCCTGGTATATAAGTTGATGGATTTTTTTTTCACCTGTTTACCCCCGCTTTTAAAGAATAATAAGATTTTAAACTTTGGCTGGTTCAAGAGCAAAAAGATGGTTGAAACATCTTACGATTTTATACAGCTAGTGTAAGTGTCTGCATAAATCATGAAAAGTTACCGCATGTGATTGCAGTTCCAGGTGCCATCTTTTTAATTTGTGTTGGACCATGCATATTGTAATGTTTTTTAAGAGCAGGGTTGTGTAGGTGGAAAGTTTTAGATGATGTACATTGCATCTCTTGCTTTCTTTTGTTCAATTAAAATAACTGCCAAACTTCTGGAAGCATTAGACTTCTCATGCTTTTTTGGCATCCTTATTTTATGTAGCTCCAAGATGAAGTAATTTCTTCAGATGCTGATAGATTGCGTATGACACATTCAAATGTCAAAATGGTACTATCCTCTTTGGACTCTTTCACTTTTGATGCAGCCTCTCTTAAGAAAAGATCCTTTTAGTAGAAAAGTTCTCTGGTGTGAAACCACTTTGGGAGTTGCAATGACTTCCATCACAATCCCTTTCACCAAAAGGGAAAAAAAATAAAAATTCACAGAAATCATCAGAAGCAATAGCTCTTCACACCTTTGCCCTAGGAAGAACAGTAGAATTCACGGTTACCATTTAGGAGACAATAGCTCTTCATACCTTTTCTTATTGGAGGTGCAGTCCATTTTCACTTAGATTGGGTGAAAAATTTGGAGAGCGACAGATTCTTGTATTACAAATGAGAACGCTGTCCTTTTATGTATTCTGTAAAGTCCGAAAGAATAAGCTGATACTTTTTAAGATATATCATATAATATTTAACTTGATGGTGTTGAATTAAGTAACAGCTTCAGAGACATTTCCAAGCTGACACTTTGCCATGGATTCAAAGGCTCAAGCAACAAGAACTAGCTCTTCAAAGGCGTCTTTTGAAGGTAATAACTTGCATAGGTGATGTAAAAGTCAAAATTACTACTATATGTAGGTGTGATTAGCTGATATTTTTTACTGGTGCTTCTTTTCTTTTCTTTTTTCTTTGAAGATAATGAAAATAGTGGAAGCCTTGGAGAATAAGGGATTTAGAATGCCCTTGACTAATGAAGAGGTTCAGCTACGTGACAAGCTTGTTGCGATGGCAAAACGGGTATTTCCATTTTCTTTTCATTATTCCTCTCTTTTTTCTCTATGTTGCAATAGGAACCTGATGAAAATTTTAGTTTTCCATGTACCTTTTGGCTTCTTGCATGTCTATGCTGCATGGATATGGATATGTGTATTGTACCTTATAACTGGCAATATGGCTTTTTGTTAGTATATGATGTGTCTTATACATTTTATTATCATTAATCTTTACAAAATGTAAAATTATTTTTGTGAGACATTAATATAAATTTGTCAATTAAATGTAAATATGAAGAAAACATTATTTTAAAAATGAATGAAAAATATACAGATGAATCAATTGCTGAATTAATTAAAGTGAATATTAGACAAATAAGTTTAGAGACAACTTGGTGAAAGGTAGAACTTAAATTATACGTATTGAATGATGTAGTGTAAAAGACTAGTGTAGATAAAATGAGAATGCATCAAGCAAATATATAAATTTTAAGTCTTCAATTGTAAAGTCTTACCTTTTACTTTTCAACAAAAAAACTGATGACTGTGTCACCCTTATACGGCAAGTAAGCAGCAGCCCTGGTGTCTCTAAATGTTTGGACTTTGGAAAATGCTATATCACGGTATATGTGCATATCCAGATAACTTTGCTTGTTATTCCTTCAAATGTAACTAGTGGCTTTATACACTCTGTCTGCAGGAACATGCCTGAATAATTTTTTAGACTATATGCCATGATCGTATGCCTTAAAAGTGTATATTTTTAACTATTAGCTATATTAATGTCAAGTATCTATGTTGCAGATAAAAGGGCCAGGATCAGACCTTTCAAAGCGAGTATACAATCTCATGTCAGTGTCACGTGTGCTTGTCAGCTCTGGTGGGATCGGTGGGCCTGTTTATGTACCCAGTTCAGCAAAAGTTGACGAACAAAGCATTTTGGACTTGCAAGAGGTGAAGAAACTATACTGTTCTGTACCAAATGTTACAATATATTGGAACTTTTTTTATTAGTGTATACCATGGATCAATACTGGTAAAAAGGGGCTAGGATGGTGCATTGGCAAGCATAACAGCACTTCTTTGTATTACCCACAGGTTTTGCTGCAACAAACTGAAGCAGTTGCAAAGCTAGGCAATGTACTGAAGAGAGATGCCAGAGACCTGGAGATAATCACGTCAGATAACAAGGACATAATTGAAAGTAGTGGAAACAGAGACGCTTTCTTTGGTAGGCCCATTGTATCATTAAATGTGTAGTGTAGTCATATGTTTTCGGCTAGGTGGAATGAGCCAATATGATTAGATAAGTAGGATCCATTTCCGGTTTCAATTCAAATGAGCAATTTAATTGTTCATTTATCTGTTGTAGATGTAAGATCTCAGTGTAATGGGATTTAAGTGTGATTTAAGTGTGCTAATTGTCAGACTCGGTCTTTCTTGAATTTAATTTTGGTTGATTTGAATATACCTCGTTTATATGGAAAGTGGGTTAACAGTTAACACTCCATTCACGAATATTTGTGCTAATAATTGGGTGCATCTCTAATATGTTTATACAGTTCTACTGCTCAGATTGAAAAACGAAGGCAGTAAATACTTGTAGCAGCAATGCGTATGCTTGTTCCCAATTGATATCTCAAAAGTAATATACCTTCTGTCCTTAGATCTAATCATTCGGTCGAAACTTTATACTATCCTTGCTGTCCAAGACGAGAAAAGCAATTAAAACCAATTAAAACCAACCCAACTACAGAAACACTGGCTGAAAAAAAAAATCATCTTACCTTGAAAGCTTAGAGAAAATTAACTCTTGAAAGCTAAAGCTATAAAGCTCTGGCTTGTCAACATTTTTTAATAATTATATTGAGCAGCCCACAGAAATGTTGTGTGAAGCTTTAAAAGAGCAGAACATTGTATTTCATTAGACATTAGGTAGTAGGTAACTACGTCAATTACATGATTCACATCTAAAGTCTATTTCAAGTTCACAATTGTTCACACCCGATCGATTTTTCTTCGACATGACATTATAAGTTGCGCCATGCAATGCTCAATCCATCTTCAATACAAAGCAGTATAATTGAGCAATTAATTTTAAAATTATATTTATAATAAATAATCTATTTAAACAATACATATACATCTTTAATATTTTAACGGCTGTCAAATGAAATATGCTAGCTAAGCTACTAATCTCTTTTAGTTGTAAGTTGTAACTTATATCCTTTCTTAGTTCTGGGATAGATGATTTAATTGAAATAAACATACGCCCCTCCGTCCTGTTAGCGGCAAATGCAAATGGAGGAAATATGGGATATTTTGAGTACAGAACAAAAAAATTCCCATTTCAACAAAACAAAACAATACATGCGATGTTTCGTGTAGGAAAAAAAAAAAAATACAAATGGTTAGATCTGAGAGACTATTGGAAAGAAATTAGGCCAACTACATTTGTAACAATTAAAAAGCTAAAAAAAGATGGGATGTTTTTTCTTTGAAAAATTGGAACACAAATGAACCCACTAACCAAAGAGTCCATTTTTTCGTTTTAAATAAATAATAGTTAGAGCATAAATTGACGCAAATGTTAAAAATTAATTTTCTGTCCCATCTGTTTGATGGTTTAAGAAAACCGTTTTCACTGGTCGGGCTCCTAATTCAGGGGACGGCCGAGAACAGCACGGATTCTTTATAAACGCCAGTATGGCTATTTACATGTAGTAATGAAGCATTTTTAAAACAATTTTTATTTTTGCTAAAATTTTGTAATAATTGAGAAGCAATATACAATTTCTTTTGTGCATTAGATTAGAATTAGTACACGTTGAATGTACTCCTTATTTTAGTAATAGATTTGGTCATAAAAGATAAAAGATTGGCATTAGATTATCTAGTTTCTATCTGACAACAGTAGCACTCTTCATGTTCGCCATAAAAGATCTAGATACCATTTGGCCCATGGATACATAAAACAGGTTCCATTAAACTAAACCAACATGATTGGCCTTGATATTATGTTACACCAGGTTCCAGGAAACTTTGTCAAGATTTTTCATTTATATACATCATACAGCCTCGTCCGAACTGAAACTATAACACCATGCCTTAGCATCATATTTTCAGATTCCTTAGTAAAGAAGGGAAAAAAAGAGGCTAAGAGAGCAGACAAGGGTCAGGACTTTCTCGATAAAAAAACAGAGGTAATATTTTTGCTACTTCAAGTTGAGGCTTATCTTTTGCAGTATCTTCTAATGAAGTAAGGAAAAATGACAATGGATCATTTTTTCAAATTGTCCCTGGTTTTGAAGTTTTATATTTTCACTTGGTAATAATACTAATTCTTTTAAACTATTAGAAGTTTTATATTCACGTCCTTTTTCCCTTCCTATTATTTATTTCGTATTTCAAACATCGCATCTTTGATAATTGATTTCTGAGTGCGATCGATTTGCACTCAACAATTTCACCGTTACCGAATCACATCTAAATATTTTAGTACTGAGAGTTAGGTTTCCTTTTTCTTTTACTTTTCTTCTTTTCCTGAAAAATGAGTTGTTGTTCACTTGTTCCAAAATAAAAATTTAAAAAAAAAGAGAAAAAGAAGAAGATAAGAGATTCTCTCTAACGTCTGAAGCCAGGCTTTCTTATTTAAAATATATAAAAATATATATGCTCCTATATAAGGAAACTCAAATAATAATTAAAAAAAAAACACATCTGTTTAATTTATATAGGATAATAGGAACTACCTTTTGACCATGACAGAGATCATACTTGTATATATAAGTTACTTGGATACTTATCCTTACATAACTTGGAAACTAATTAGTTATTTTACAATGGCATAAACTAAAATGCCCTTTTTTTATTATTAGGATGGGGAGGGGGTTCATTTGACATTTCACTCAAGTGAATTGTTTTCTAAATGCCAGAATTCAGGATGCACGGATTACTTAACCAATTCGGTTCGGCTGTTGTCGGCAATATTGGGGCATTCGTTGGAGCTTTCATGGGCGAGATTGTTAGCAAAGGAAGTTCCTTCATCATTGATAAGTATCGCAAATACACATTAGTGAATGAGAAGCTAGAAACAATAGAGCAACTACTACCAAAAATCAAAAGTGCAATCGAGGAATCAGAAAGAAGGTGGATTACAAATGAACAATTGCTCCAGTGGCTAAAAACTTTAATCCACGCTGCCTACCAAGCAGACTATGTTCTTGAAACTTTCAACTACCGTAGAATGCTAGAAATTGAAGAGAAGGCTAGAAACAAGATTACTACAGTGAACACAAATGGCAGGAATTATATCCAGTCTCCTCACAACATTGCCAAGCGTATCCGCACTTCATACAATTGCGCAAAGAGGATGGTAATGGATGATGAGGAGATAACTCAACTAGGCAGTGTTTTGCAGAGGCTGGAACGTGCAATTTATGATGTAAGTGAATATAGAAAGTTATTGGAGAAGTGCGAAGTGACAGTCCCTCAGGCTCTCAGAACTCCTCTCTACATGGAGAAAGGTAGAGTTTTTAGTCGCCAAGTGGAAATGGAGAGAATAATCAATTTCTTATTCCTTCCTAGTACGAGAGATGATCAAAGAGTCGACATTCTTCCCTTGCTGGGTGATGAAGGAATGGGGAAAACAACGCTTGCACTTCATGCTTGCAATAATGAAAGGGTGCGCAATCACTTCTCGTTTATAATATTCATTTCAGTTTTGTGCGTTGAAACCAAAAAGGACTTGGTTCTGGTTCTGAGAAAGATCCTGGACCAATTATGTTGCAATCATAGTCTTCTCTTTGAAGAAGATTTATTCGAGTTACAGTGGCTTATCAAGCAGAAATTGAAAAAAGAGAAATTTCTCATAGTCCTTGATGATGTTTTGCAAGTCGATCAGATAACATGGAGTGTACTACACGACTACTTGAGTTGTGGAAAGGAGGGAAGCAAGGTTATTGCTGCAAGCCCATCAAAGGAGGCAGTAATTAAGTTTGATACAGTGGAGCCAATTGAGTTAATGGGCTTTCAAAAGGAAGAGTACTGGTTTTTCTTCAGGGATCATGCATTTGGCAGTGCTAAGCCAGAGCACCACCCAAAACTAGCAATAATAGGGAGAGAAATAGCAAAGAGAATGCAAGGATCGCCACTGGCTGCGAAAATTATCGGGAAATTACTTCGAGATAAGCTGTCAGCCCAACATTGGGTTAATGTACTAAAAGTCCTAGTAGAGCATAGGTTATGGGCCAGTTGCACTGTGTTTGATATTTGCAGTTTGTTCCTCAAGCTCATACCAGGTCATCCTCGGCTTTTGCGGGTTTCTTACGGACCTTGTTTGGGAGGAAATGAGATTCGGATTGATAACTTAGAAGAAGAGCTAATATCAGGACCATTCAGTAAAAAGAGAGAAAATAGGGGCACAATGGGTCCTGAAGGAAACCGGCTTCGAGTTTTGGTGGCAAAAACTGATTTTCCAACAAACTGTTGCATGTACCATACATTTGAGATGGAGGCTTGTTCATCTTACTAGAATGTTATAATGGCAGGATGGTAAATCTTTGTTTGCTTACCTCCATATCGATATTTACTTTCTATGTCCTTTTTCTTCTTTTTTTTCTTATGTAAAACCTTATATTGTAAGTTTGTAACTGTCGTTGTGTAGTGAAGCTTTTAGTTGAATGAAATGTTTTAGATTACATGAATAATTCTTGAGTGTTTTCTTTCAAAAATTCAGAAGTTTTACTTCAAAGTTGCCATACGAAGAAAAGAAACAATTGTTGCAGTATTAGTTTTATATGTGACAAGTGCAAGCGAAATAAGCCACACTTTAACTAAACAGAAAAATACCATGTAAAGTGACCTCATCAAATACAAAGCCATTTAGAGTAAGCTTGCTTGTATGCCAAACATTTTATTTTTCTTTTAATATAGATGTGTATGCAGGGACCGTATTATTTTCTAAAAATCTAATTTTTCATTCTATTTTATCCAAAATTGTTGGTTTACAAACCTTTTATAAGGCAGCTTTTGACTGTACCTTGACACACAATGGTGACTTGATACATAACGTAATATTTCTTATTTTCTTTAGAAGAAAAAACGAGGTAAGTATTTCTAACAAATCAATTGGCTGTGGTAAGAGAGTTTTATCAAGGATCCTTGAGCTTAGGATGAGTAGCAGTGCAAAGAGCAAGAGAAGGCAGAGATGCAGCAATAGATATTGCCATATTGGAGATAGAGAAGGTAAATTTTAGAAATTTTTGTAGTTCGACTTTGTTCTATTTTATTCTTGGGATTTCATTGAAATAGAGGATTGGTGCTTCTCTGTTCGGTGGTGGAGACTAAAGACGAAAATGAACAAATAAATGAAATTATATTCAGAATTAAGGCAAAAAATAAATATATATTTCCATTTATTTATTCATTTTACATTTCTAAATCGCAGATTCGTAGTGGAGGAAAATGGAAGGATCTACCTCAATAGGTTGCCGCTATAACAAGTTAATTCGAAACCTTGTGAAGGATCTTGGATCTTCACAAGTGATGATAAAATAATCTTGAAAAAGGAAGAGGTTATTAAATAGCCAAATGAAAGGAGCGGAGGTAAGTCAAGGTAGGAGGACACTACAAGGGTCGATGGCGGCTCAACTTTGCAACAGTTCGAAGTCTGAACGCAGAATTACACATCCCAATATTATATTGTTCGTGCTGGCTCACAATTTTATAGGATAAGTGTCTCAACAGAGCGAGATGGGATAATGTTTACCTAATGTTTATATTCAATTATATTGGTGACATAATCTCGCATTAGATTAATGTAACACGGTGAAGATATAGTTCAAATAGGTCCTTATTAGAGTGAGTTTTTTTTTCACGAGAATTTCATGCAATTTTTTATGTTATTCAAATTCTTTGATCGGAATACATGGATTTGATTTCATATGATAAGAAATTTTTATGTTATTTTAAACCAACGAAATTTTGGAAAATCAATTCTAATTAAATGAAATTCCATGTATAAATCGTTTTGATCGAAGCCATAATGTCACTCCAATTTGCTCTGTTATTTTCTTAGCTCATTTTTCTTATTTCTAATTCAAAATCAGTTTATCCGCAGTGACAAATTAGGATGGAGTAAATATTTATAAAATTATTTATTTTTCTTACCACCAGATAAGATTACGCACTCAGACTTGTAGCACGCACTGGATCTTGTGTTCGAATATTTCATATATGTAACCTCATGGATAAACTAATTTATGGACTAATACATCAACACGGTTGCATGCCAAGCAACTTCGTCGTTACTTCTGCTCTTCTCAATTGTCTGTAGAGGACCTAGTTGCCAGGCAACTTCCTTGTTGCTTCTGCTCTTCTCAATTGTCTGTAGAGGACCTAGGCTTATTCTCATAGAACCAAAGTATTATATTTTCAACTGAGCTCTTTCACTCCCTCCTTAAGTTCTACCAAAGCAAATCTAATTAAATAGTCTGAAGCAAATTACGAGACTGATTTGGATGTGAAATGGCAGAGCTATTCCGTTCAGCAGCGAATCTAGTCCGTGCTGTGGCTGAACTATTTGGTTCTGCAGTTGCAGGAGAGATCACTGGGAGAATACTATCCAGCCACATCGCTAATTATCGGGTATAAAATAATTAATTTTTTTTTCTATAAGTCCTAATATTGGAAAATTAAGGTTGAATTTAACTTGGTTGAGTTTATGTTCTGCTCTTCATAAGGTTTTAAAATGTGATTTTTGCGATATAACGGTACAGAGTTGATTTAGTGATTCGGTGTTATATCGGTGATATAACGGAGAAAAAACAGTGTGTATAAAAAATTAATTATACAACTAGCCTATCTTATCAATTACTTGAAAATTTAAAATATAAAAAATTAACAAGTCAAAAAGTAAAATAGACAAAATCAAAGTTTTAAAAGCTAAATGAATTAGGACTTGGTATCGATTTGTATTCAGCAAAAAAAAAATTGTAAGTTGAATGACCCATCCGTTTTTACGTCGAAAAATGCAAAAATTGTAAGTTATATCACTGATTTTTCGGAAATATAACGCTACCGTTATTTCGTGCTTGGTTGTTGTAGCGTTGATGTGTTTTGCTCCAAAAACCCGTTATTTAAGTCATAACAGTGTTATTTCAGCGAAATTTAAAAGCTTCTTCATGATCACTTGTTAACCAATATGAACAATTGAAAAGAGTTCTATTTAACATAATTTAGGCGCTTAGCATAACAGGCAGTGCTGTGGAGTTGAAATTACAGTAATTATGGTTGTATTATATATTACCTCAAATCTCAATGTCACCCCCCACAAACTCCATCTACTTCTTTCTCATTCTCTGAAGATTTGGACGAGTCATATTTGGGAAAACCAATAGGTCCCTCCAAATCATGACCTTGCTGGTGTGACAGATGGAATCTGATCAGATAACTGTATGTGTTGGCATTTCTAAAATTTTTAGAAATGACAAAATGGTCGTGAAGATTTAATGTAATTGGAAATAATTATTCTATGGTTTTGGAAGTTTTCTATTATGCACTTTTTATGGGAACTCCTTTTTGTTATAGTATTCTTTACTTTTATTCTATTTTAATAGAGAGGAAGAAACCTAGAGGAGAGTCTTGAAAAGTTGGAAGAGTTGCTGCTTGAAATCTATAGTGCTGTTGATGCCTCAGTTGGCAAGCCAATCACAAATCGGTGGCTATTACAGCGACTTAGCAAGTTTCAAGATGCTATGAGGGAAGGTGAAGGTGCGCAGCGCAGTCTCAGAAGACGTATTGACAATTCGGGTTCCCCGAGCTTTGATAATGGAATGCATATCCTTCATCATGCTAGAAACTTCTTTTGGGTTAGTGAGGATGTCTTCCGGTTGAGAAACACAATTGAGAGTTTAGAAAAAGTTGTTGTTGATGTCAACAAATTTATTAGGTTGCTTGAGTTAGAGCGTGACGGCAGACTATATCGGAGCATCAGTAACACCACAGCATCCAAATGCAGCAAAGTGGTTGGCCTACATAAAGAAAGGGAGGCAATTATTAAAATCTTATTACAAAATGATATTGCATTTGGTAATGATCCAATCCTTGCTATTGTTGGCATGGGAGGAATTGGAAAGACCACACTTGCAGATCTTGTATATAATGATGAGAGAACGAAAAAGCACTTCTCTTTGGCCATGTGGATCCGGGTTCCGAAACAGCTTGACATGGCTATGGTGGCAAAATCAATCTCAGGCTATCTTCATTGCAACTATCACAATGATGATAGCTTGACTTTGGCAAGGCTGCAGGAAATTATCAAGGACAAGCTAAGCTCTCACAGATTCTTGCTTGTCCTTGATGATGTTCCCGAGGAGGGCAATAAGCTTCTTCAAGCGACAGTAATGGACTGTGTTAAATCTGGTAAGGAGGGCAGCAAGGTTCTGATCACAACAAGATCTGAAAAAGCTGCAAAGAGTTGGGATGCTGTGAGGAGCATTGTGAGGATGTCGCCTTTGGCATTAAAAAGTTGCAGTTTATCCTTCAATCTCTCAGCCTTTCCAGAATATTCAAGAAGATTGCAGCACCCTGAGTTGATAACTATAGGGAAACGCATTGTTGGAAAGCTTGGGGGTCATCCCCTGAGTGCACGTTTACTTGGCCATGCACTGAGAGACAATTTACATAAGGAATGCTGGAATGATGTTTTGCATAGTGAGTTTTGGGAAACTACCAACAACCTCCTACCAAGTCTCAACCTGAGCTACCACCTCCTGCCTGGTCATCTTCAGCGCTGCTTTGCATTTTTGGGCAAATTACCCAAAGGATGGGAATTCACACGTGAGAGCTTGACAAGTCTTTGGGTAGCTGAGGGCTTGGCGCACTCTAATAATAAACGCAATAAAAAACCAGCAGAGGACCTTGTGTCAGAGTACTTTGATAAACTATTATCCAAGTCCTTCATTCAACGGCATAAACACAAGCCTGGGTTTTTCACGGTACATGATTTATTGCATGATTTGGCAGTACAAGCTTATGATTCTTCCAGTTGCTCTACTGGACCTGGCGCTTCTGGTCATTCCAATGCATTGTGGGGTGCACAAAAGGAAAACAGGAAAAGAAGAAACAACTAGGTCCACAGAGTGCTACTAAAATTGCCAGACACCTCAGATGCTATCTCTTTCAAAGGCTTAGCTCGAGTTCTTTTTGCAAAAAGTTTTATGCAAAAGAAAAACCTTGATCACCGTGGTTTATATATATAGCTATATTCTTTAGTCAGAATTTATCATCTCATTTTTACCCGTCCAGAAGATATGTCCTCTTTAATCTTTTGTTGTATCATGTTGTACTGATACGTTTAATTACTTGCACATTTAATATTGGTGATGTTTATGACATGTATTATTTTATAAAAAATCTTTAGTTCAACCATTTGTATATATGCTTTCTGCCTTTTTTCATCTCCTTTTCATGTATCTCTTTTTTTTTTCCTGCTTGACTCACATTTACTTTCCTTCTGGAAATGATTTATGATCACATGTTTATATTTTCCGCACCACAACTGCATAACTTTTGGGGAAGGATGCGTTCCTACAGTTGCTGGATCTAATGCAGGATCATAAAATTTGAGCTGTATACAGATCAGTAAAGCTAATCAGACTGCTCAGGTGACTCTGAGGATCCCAATTCTTATCATCGGTAAAGAACTGCAATAGCTCAGACTGATCAAGTGACTGGGGTATCCCACCTCTTTTAAAATGATTCTCAGGAAGGAGCGACTCAAAAACCAAAGCTAAGATAATCAGGTGATGCAGAGGAGAAGCAACGTAGCAGACAAAACCTAATATTTTAACCAGCTTATTTTTTTTATTTTTTTATTTTTTTTACGTTTGGGGTGGCTGTGAAAAAACTTCCGAACAAACAATAGGCCTACCAAGTTGTCAATTACATCTGTGATAAATTTCAGTTAGAATATAAGAAAAACATTGTGAGACTATTACATTTCATGTGTTAGAATAAATTTCCCAAATATTAAAGTTGCTCTTTGTTTTTTGCCCCCACACTTTTCTTTATTTTTGTCTTTTACTCGCTTTCCCTTTTTGTCTCCCGCCCATTTTGGATTCAAGAAAACTGCCGGAATGGGAACAAAGAACAAAAGATCTTATTAATCTAAAACCTCAAGTATACTTCTGTATGAGAGAACTGAACACGAGTACTTACAATTAGTGACAGATGCTGTCACCATAAAAGAGAGTAGCCCCAAATGTCTCACAACTGATGAGATTATAAGGTATAAATTTCAGCAGACTTACAGAAAATAGATGATTTAACAAAGTAAGGGTATCCAAACTATGTACAAATAGAAGAAGGGTCCAATTGTACCTCCATCCCAGCAGAAATTCATACAAAATGAAGAACAAGAATATATCAACAGAGTAATTACAAAAGTGCATCTTATTTTCGATGTTCATAATCGTGGTATGCTATGTACAAGCAGAGATTGCCGCCGCAGGAAACCAACTACTCCAATTAAAACCTGACAGATCATACCCGGTCGCTTTCTTCAATCTAATCTTCAAGAATACTTACAGCTAAAAATAACTGCACAATAAATAAAACCACTTAATAACAAAATTTATGGTAGCAAGTGTATGTTTTTTATTTTTTGTATAGAAAGAAAAAGGAGAGACCTCGAAGCCTGGTCCGGCGGCGAAGGTAGCGAGGTTTGAACGGAGCCCCATTGACCTCAAGATGGACACCAGCTAACAGAGTGGACCTTCTTCCATTCATGTGAAGAGCGGCATTTAACTCCAGCGTAACAACTAGTATTCTGTCAAACCTCTCCTTGGCATTGCTCAGATCGAGAGGTGTTGGTTCACCATCAAGTAGTACTACACCTATTTAAGAAGTTCGAATTTGAGGTGTTTTCCTTGGTAAAAACTAGAAAGTACTTTTGGTTCAGGGAAATAGAAGAGACAAATCCTTTTAACAATAGTCTGTGAAGAAACACTACCAGTAATCAGACATCCACAACAGATACATGTCTTATATTCACAAATCACAACAACCACATGGATAAGATTTGGACACACTTATCCAAACGTGGCACATGTGCATCAAAAACAGTTATAGTTCTTTGCATGGACCAAAAAGCTTGTAAGACCTCTTGTACATTAAAAAAACCAGGAACACAGTAGTTTTTCCTGTGAAACGATCTTTCAAGAGCCTAGCTCCAACCTTCTTTCAATCTCTTACTTCAAACTAGTATTTCATTGATTTTACCTCACATATTATTTATACTAGTGTATTCTCATCTTCTCATCTCTTAGAAACATGAAATGATGTCAATACTTAAATTGCTTGGTGTTATCAAGTAACAAAAGTCCATATAGATGCAAACTCTTTATGCTAAAATTTTGGAAAGCTACGCAATTTGTGTTGTATCAGATACACCATTCACGTCCATGCAGTGAATCTACCCAAAAGCATTGTAATTCACTTCTCGTTGGCATTAAAAAAGGTGGGACTTATCTGTTACTAGTAGGAAAATAAGCTTTCCTTAAATAAGTACCTTGCCTGGCCTCATCCTCGAGTTGTCCCAGCAATTGTCGAACACGCAAATTTGCAGTGTTTGATTGTTGTGCTGTGGGTACACTTTCTGCCATGCATAAAAGCCCCTCAAATTTTCTACGCATTTCCTGAACCCCTGCCTGATTCCAACCCCATGCTGCAACATAGGATATCAATTCACCAAGCACCACATCTAGTATTTTCTCCTTCAATTTTTCACACAGGTACTTCATAATTGACAATTATCCTATAATCTCCTACAATAATTTCAACAAAATGAGTCAAAAACAAAGAAGCAGATCAGAAATAATTTGGCCAGGGGATACACACAGTAAATTATGTGGTCAAAGGGAGCAAACTGATACTGCAGTTTTATTTTGTAATCAGGAATGTTGTATTCTCATTTTTGGATGGATTCTGTTAATTTTCTTTGTTGGTTAACAAATGGAGCATAGATAATGCAGAAAAAAGGGGACAACAAACAGATAAAAGTAGCAGTTGGTACAAGGATGTGGTCAGAAATATGAACATATAATATGGAAACAATTTTTTTTTTATATAAGAAACAGGTAACGTTGCTAGTTTTCAGCTAAAAAAAGGGGGAAAAAATTATGTCAGATAGAGAAAATCTGAAGCAGGTTATAGTTCAAAACAACTAACGAACATGGATTGGACGAGTTCCAGCTAATTTGAGCTCAAGAAGGCAGACCTTCTCCTCGGATGGCGGCGATTGCACCTTCTACTCCTATAAGTGGCGCATCCGATAATGGTAAGGATCGATCGAGAAAAAGCGAGAGAGAGAGAGAGTACCTCAGCGAATTTTGAGCTGAAGAAGGCGGATCTTCTCCTCGACGGCGGCGAGTGCTTCTCCTAAGTAGCGCTGATGGTAATGGTACATGCCCGATCGAGAAAGAGTGAGAGAGAGAAAGAGAAAGACTGACGAATTGACTCAAAAAGTTTGAGCTCAAGCGGATCTTCTGCTCCGACAGCGGCGGTTGCGTCGCCTGACTCGCCACTAGTGTGTCTTTTGTGGATTGTGGAATCAACTCGGAATCAACTGGGACCTAAAGTCAGGGTCAGAGCCTCAAGAGGACAGAGAGAAGCTCATTTCGTCACTCCCGCGGTTTTGTCTTTTGTAAATGGCCTGTTTCAGTTCAGCGAGGCTCCACAGTGACTGATAGTAATGGGCCGGATTTCGGCCTAATTGCTAGGGATTTAGTGATGGGCTGACAAAATGACAAATTATAACTTGGAAGTTGGAATTCTTCTTCATACTTTTAAAAATTTTAAATATAGGATTTAGGAATTTTGATCCTGGTTCTAACGTCATCTTTGGACATTTTCTGATCGATTTTTCAGAAAATTGAAATTTGAAATCCCTAAAGTTACAGTTAAGTCTGAAACGCTGTTGTTTGGCATTTTTTATTTTATAACTTCGGTCGACAAAACACAACTTTTTACTATTCAATTATATAAACTTCATACAAAAACGTGTTAATTCTTGGATCTGAAATTTGTAATCTGTCAACACACGGGGGGGATTGCTTCTTTGAGTGATGAATGATGTTCATTTGTTATGTCCAAAATTAGGGAGTTATACTCGTAATAATTTTGGGGGTGTAAGGGTCTCCAAACTGTTGTTTTTGCTTATCTGGATACATTCTTATGTAGAGTGAGATAGCGTCTCTGCACCGGTACCGTTGTTACCACTATTTGGTGTAGATACCGGTGTCGTTAAGGTTTTTTTGTTTTGTTTTGCTGTTGTAAACTTTTGGTTATGGTAAATGGAAGTGGTAGGACACTGATTCTATTTGTTTCAAAAAAAAATGATGTAAAAAAGATTTTTATTATTTCAAAATTTAATATAGTCAATTTAAAAATTTTTAAAACTGTGATTAAAAATAATGTCAAATTTTAAGGGAAATTGGGAAAAAATAATTTTAAGTAAGAAAATTTGTTCGAGAAATTTTCTCGAACATTTTCATGCGGGACTAAACATTATAATGTGTGGTGTTCTGACATACCAAACGCTACTTCTCGTGTTAGAACGTATCATGTCAAGTTTGATCGAGTCTTATTACGTTATGTGAAACATCACGACATGTGTCAAGCCAGACACGTTCAAATAACCAATTATATCTGGTAGTGGTTGGCTAGCTGCTTTTAATTACTTCACTTAACCCCCATCCGACATCCGATCCCAATCATAATTAGTGTTCTCCAAAATGACAACGACACTATCGTGTTAGCACGACACAATGTGCGTGTTGACATGACATGAATATAAAATTTGCACGACACGATCGTGTTATCGTGTCGTGTTGGAACATTAGTAAATTTGACACGATTCGACACACAACACGACACGAACACGAATTAACACGACACCTCAACACAAATTTAATTATTAATGTTGATTATTTAAGAAAAAATAATATTTAATTTCAATTTTAGTACTGTATCATATTATTTACCATTATTTAAATCACAATAGTCTTCTAATCTAATTATTATTTTGTTATAAAAAATATTAATAAAAAGTTTAAACTTAATCAAATAATAAATTATTGTGTTTTTTTTAAACTTCAAACCCGTAGGTGACAAATTATTATGTTTAGTAATTTTTCTCTTATTTTTAATTTTTTTAATTTAAAAAATAATAAAATAATATGACACGATTTGACACGACTAATACGATGTCTCAACACGACACGACACGACACGATCGTGTCAGTCGTGTCGTGTCAGAATGCGTGTCGTGTTGCCTCTTCTCACCATTAAGCACGATACGACACGACACGATTAAAAAAGTAGTTCGTGTCAACACGACATGACACGAGACTCTAACATAATCGTGTTTGACACGACACGACACGACATGCAAGATTGGAGAACACTAATCATAATAGAAAATAATAAGAGATCCCACGGCCTATTATTTATTGATAATTGGCGTCTGTTAGCGCTTTAGAACTTCTCGCCTACTGCCTATTATAGTTTTAACAGTTCAACAGACTTTTAAGAAATACTATTCGTGTTAACTGGTCTTGCGCTTTATAGGACTCAGTCAGTCACTATCCTAATAATTAATTAGGACTCAGTCAGTCAGTCACTTTCTCAGTTTTCCACTTACCACAAAGGAAATTGCTAAACAATGCATGAGTTATTGAACCAGTCAAGTGACCAATAACCAATACATATTGTTTTGGACAAATTGCCAGCGCTCCCTTTCAGCTGTGTATGGATAAGTAATTCTAACAATGCTTGGTGCCATTGCTCGATCAATTGCTGTTGATAGCATTACAGAGAGTGCAGCCTCCTTTCTTGATACACAGACAGATGTTGATCAGAAGCAAGAAAGGCTCAACGAGCTACTAATTCAAATCAACAGTGCAATCGAGTTTGCAAAGGCACGCGAACCAATTCAAAACATCTGGTTGTGCAAATGGCTGGAAGATCTCGGGAAGGCAGCAAGAGATGGGGAAAAAGTGCAAAGTGAATTCAAAGAACAAACAGATTCTGGTAACACGACAACGAATCCATTGAGAGTTAATGTAAGATTGTACCAAAGGAGTAAGATCATCAGCAGGCTAAATGATGTTGTCACGAGGTTAGAAAGAAAAGCTTCCGGTAGTAAGGAATTCCTTCGGAGGTTGCGATATGAGTTTAAAGAGCGACGGCACCAAACATATATTGAGAAGGTGGGAAAACTGGAGAAAAAAGTGAGGAGCCAGAGAAACTGCCTTAGATCACTCAAATCGGACAGCAAGTTTAAGAATCACAAGAAGACTAAGCTTCCCCATCAACCCAGAAGACCTGATACCACTGTATCTCCAGAACCTGAATTGCACAGTGGGAATCATGATAAGTCTGAGAATATCAAGGAGGAGACCTCAGAACTGGAAATCCAAATACAAGATCATGGGTTAGATTTCGCCATGTGTGAGGTATATGAGTGTTTTCCATTTTTATTTAAAAAGAGTAAGAAAAACCCTTTTAGTTCAAAGAATATTAGAAACCAGAAAAATTCCTTTTTCAATTCCAATTTCTTTATTAATTGAAGCCCTGTTTATTATAAAATCCTTTGCAAGTAATTGCATTTTCCTAGTTGTTAATATCCAAAAGCATACTTGACCATCTTCAATTGTAGGAAAATTGTTTATATTTTTCTCAGTTTTCTCCGTTCGTTTTGTTTAAGAATCACAAGGAGACTGAGCTTCCCCATCAACCGACAATAGCTGATAATACTCCTGCCATTATCTCACAACCTGAATTGCACAATTGGAATCATGGTGACACTAATAATATCAAGGATAAGATTTCAGGACAGGAAATTGCACAAGATGTGAGACTTTATTTCCTTCGGAATATTTCTTTTTAAAAATATAGAATTTGTGAGAAGTTTTCTTTAAATACAGCTACCATTTGAATCCATTGATTCACCAATTAGACCATCAGACCTCTCACATGCATTTCTAAAACTTTTTCCTCAGGAACATGTTTCAATTAAAAATGTACCCATGTTTGGGAAGTGGGATGTTGGGGAATATCATCATTACACTGTTACCTTTGATAAGTGCCGTGCCAAAAGAAAATCTAGTTGCGCTACAGACGACCTGGAGCTCCTGCCAACTGTTCATGCTGAGGCATTCAAATCAGGAAACAATAAGCAGAAGGTGATGATTTGATATAGCACACATGTTTTCCTCTTGGTAGTTTAGCTGTTAATAGGATTAACGTGACTAGAAAATTGTTTAAAGCTCACTTATGATAAAAATTCTAATTATAGAGATCATTTTGAAAAGGTGAGAAAATAATGAAATTTTGTCCTGTTACGTGATTAAAATAAACAATGTGATCACATTAAGTCTTCAGGGTAATGCATTCTAATCTCTTTGATCTCCCTAAAAGAATCTGAAATTTTCATTCGTTCAAAGAAATGGTATGGAGGGTAATGGCATTAAAATGCATTATATTTCATTTGTTTCTGTAGTTTTTTTAGCCTCTGGTTAAAACTTTGATTTATTAGTTAAAGATGGGGGCTAAAACCCCATTTTCGTTTCAACCTTCAGAAAAACAAAGGACTTATGTGTGTTTTCCAGTTCATTTCCCGTATGTTAAAACCAGCAAATGCTCGTTTCTCAATTTCGGTTTCTTTGTTGATGACTGTTTGTTCTGAAATCCTTTGGAAGTAATTGCATTTTCGGAGTCGGTGAATAACCAAAATCATAGTTGACGCTTCTCAATTGTACGAAAATGATGCAAGTAGCATTCTCATTTTTCTCAATTCTTTTTGTTTAATTCAATTTCCTTTTGGACAGAAAAAACTTCATCAGGCGCTTCTTCAGGCTCTTGAGGTACATTTTTCCTGTATTATCTTCCTCAACGGCAAAACAGAACTAACCCCAGGAAGATTAATGCACTGCGTTGTCTGATAATCAAGGTGTGTTCGAAACGTCTTTTTTTTTTAGAATGAGACTTGGTAGCGGCTACCAAGCTAGACAGAGGTGTGTTCGAAATGATATTACTGGTTTTTGGCAGAATTAGAATGCATGTCTTTTTTTTTCCAACTGGCTACTGCTATAGTGCCATGGAAGGATTTCCATTTTAGTTTTAAAAAAAAAAAGGATTTCCATTTCCCCCTTTCCCCCCTAATCTAGTGTTGTATGAGTAATTATAGTGCCATGAGTAATCTAGTGTTGTATGAGTAATAATAGTGCTATAGTGCCATGGAAGGATTTCTATTTTAGTTTTTAAAAAAAAAAAAGGATTTCCATTTTCCCCTTTTTCTCCCTAATCTAGTGTTGTATGAGTAATTATAAAGAATTCTTATTTTGTTTTTCTTAGGATGTTTGTGAGAGCAAGATAATTTGGGAACAATCCAGGGTAATGTACAGTGGTTAATTTAGTTTGTAAGTGTTTTTTTTTTTTTTTGCTGGTAGTTAATTTGCAAGATATGGTGTTTATATTTTTCCTGGTCTTCAAATGCAAGTTAAATTAAGCATTCACTTCAGGGCATCACAAAATTTGCATGTAAATAATATAATCCGACAAATAACGTTCGCTCAAGATATTAACCTATGTTACCGGGAACTCGGTATATGCAGTTCAGTTTGGTAATGTACGTATCGGATACGCCACGTGCTGGCATATTTTTAACCAAAACCACGCGCACAACTTAAGTGCCGCTTCGGATCCAAGAATATAAGCGGTGCACGTTCGGACGGCCGCTTAGAAAATTTGAAAAAAATATATAAAATTTGATTTTCAAAAATATTTTAATATAAAGATCATATTAAGCGGTTCGGCCATTTGAAATTTTAACAGTCGATTCTTCGAATCGTTGGACTTTTCAATCGACTTTATAAGAAAAAAAATATGTGAGATATATAAAATTCTTCAACATTTAGAAAACTTAAGAAACTAAATGTAAAATTTAAGTTTCACAAAGTTAATGTCGGGTTCTTTGCTCCTTTTGTTTCTCCTCTTTTCACCTTTTCATTTCTCGCGCATTTTGGATTCAAGAGAACTCCATGAATGAGAAGGAAAAATATGATAAGCCGATGTCACCGGAAATCAGAGGCGCCAAGTCTCTCATGTATGATGAGATCATAAGCAATTAAATTTTAGAATGCTAATAAAAAATAGATTTTAAGTTTTCATAAAATAAAAAAATCCATTAAAGTTATGGGGGGCCATTGCACCCCCATCACAGTATATTTATTACAATCGCGCGATGTACAAGGAAATGGTGCCTATGCTGAGAACCTACTAGTTCGTACCCACTTCTCTTTCTTGTATCTTGAATCTTGATGGTTGAGGATTCTCAACAGCTGAAATAACTGCACAATAGAGATTACTGCTTAAAAAACCATGTCTATCACTAGGTGTGCCTGTACTAGTTTGTAGACAAAGAAAAAAAGAGAGAAAAAGAGAGAGACCTTGGAACCTGGTCCGGCGGTGAAGGAAACGAGGTTTATATTGAGGCCCCTTGACCTTAAGTTGAACACTATATAATAAAGGGGAGGACACTCTTCCATTCACAGGAAGAAGATCATTTAGCTCCAGTCCAATTACTAGTATCCTCTCAAACCTCTCCTTAGCATTGCTCAGTTTGAGAGTCGTTGGTTCACCTTCAAGCAGTTCCTTACCTCCTTGAGAAGTTAGGATTTAAAAGTCATATGCTAGGACAAAGTAGTTTGGTTCAGGGAAATAGAAGAGAAAAATTCCTTTAAAGCTATGACACAACAATAATCTGTGAAGCAACACATACAAGTAATCAGACACATCCATAACAAATACATGTCTGATATTCAGAATAACCACGCGATGCATAAGATTGGACACATTTCATCCAGCACTCAGCAGAGTTTCATTAAAGACAAGCATATTTGATGAAGGAAATTCAAAAAAGGAGATTTCATAATCCTGTTTAATTCTAACTCACATCTCAAATTGTTTCCAAGTAAGCTTAGGCCAAAATGGCCGAGACAGTTTACAGTGTAGTTGATGCTCAAGGCAACCATCAAAAAGTTTTCCAAAAGCAACAACTGAAGCACTACATACCAGGAGAACCGGAATAGCAAGGGAATTAATTGCAAGTTATTTAACCCACTATGTTTGTGCAAGAAGAACGGTTCAGCTTAAGACCTCAAACAAGTATTTCTCAAAGATCAATCCCAAATTAATATGAGAAAAACTCACTAAATTATTGTTGTCGTGTCTAGAAAAACTGGGTTATAAAACTACTATAAGACGTTGATGAAATGTTCTCCGAAGAAGTATAGGAATATTATCTGTGACCAGGTTGTGGAATTGGAGGGTACCTGATGGGGAAGGAGGAGAACAGGGGTGAAATTCAGAAATTTCTATCGTTTGAATGGAAGAGAATTTGAAAGGGAAAAAGTTTGCGAGGGTACAGAGTTGTCTTCCACAATTTCCCTCATGCACAAAAAAAATGCTGGACAAAACCACGAGTTGTGAGAGAATGTTTGGATTCTGTCTGCAAACTGATCATAAAACTGAACGGTTGTGAGAGAGAAAACCACGAGTAGTAGATTTTTTTTCTCAGTCGGGTCATGGAACTGGACAACATTCAGGGGAAATTTTGGTTGCTTTCGGAAGCCAAGATGGCGATTTCCATCTGGCAGATCTTTATCCCTTTGTACTTTCTTTTAGTTTATTTGTCACACTGGGACAAGGAAACTAATTGAAGATTGGGGAGCGATTATTTATTTATTTTGCGTTCGATTGATGTGAATGATAATTTTGTACCAAAAAATAATTATAAATAAGACCTTCAGATCTTTGGTTGAATTTGGGCGGTGCTTTAAAACTTAGATTTCGTCGGTATGGTTTTACTTAACTACATGCTACATAAGATTTGGTTTTGATATTTAAATTTTCCTTGTCGAGTCTATCTTCTGGGTTCTTCACAAATCTGGAAAATGGAAGTTGTCATCATCATCAACTACCTATGAAGAAAAAGAATTGAGCTGAACACTGTCGGGACCTCGATAGTCAGTAAGCAAGTAGGCACATGTGAAAAATGAGGTTAAATCAGACACCGACTGGATCTCCAAAGCACTAAAATAAAAAATAATAAGTCTAATAAAAGATATATATAAACATGAGTTGAAATGATGAAAAGATGGCTAATTGTGAAATCTGTTTGCCTTTTTGTAAGAAGCAAAAAGGTTGCCTGAGCAAGTAAACCAACCATTGTGAGTTCTGAAATGAAAAGAACCAATTGACATGTCACTTAAAAAATCCACGAATTTTTTAGTGTGAAAATGCCTTAGACTACTTTGGAAAATAATATAAGTACCAAATGACTTTACAATCCCATTGTCGCACTGCATATATGATTAGATAAATTTCAGAGAATTCGGTGATTTGTGCGTGAGTTTGATCTTTGGAGTTTAATGACATGATGGAACAAACAAAATTCTAAGCCTGGGAGAAATTTGATGTGTGTTAGATTGTTTATAAAGTTTACCATTAAATTAAGGACAAAATTTCACAAATTTCCATGCACTTGGATTTATTTTGGTAAAAAAAATAGATACTACAGCACTCAACCCACTTTTTGCATGTCCAAGGCATTCTCTAATGAACATAGACCTTGGAATCTTGGATCAAAGTTTCCAAGAATAGGAAATAAAAAACAAGACGAGATTTGTTCAAGGAAGAAACCACAACTTCACAAGAGCTTCACAAACCAGAAAACTCTCTGGACAAGATAAGCAGTTGACAGTGTCTTACAAGTTACGAGAGAACTATCTCCTGAACGAGCAGTTGACTTAGTACTCAATTTGGGCTGCAATTGTTCTGCCCAAATCCGAAGCTAACCTCAGATAATTTATCATACAGTTCTCATAAGTCATAACATCTAGATCAAGGAGGAATTTCAATTAAAGAAAAAAAAGGAATCTAAGAATTAAAGGAGGTTTTAAATCCTCCTTGATAAGCTTTTGGTTTTATTTTTAACTTTTCAGGTTTCTTTTTTACATTTTCATTTAGCTTTTTGCTAAAACCTTTGTAATCTTCATTTAAACTTTATTTTAATACAAAAGGTGGGGGCCAGACCCTCATTTTTCTTAAAAAAAAAAAGAATTAAAGGAGGTTTTAAATCCTCGACTCTTCCCTTCTTCTAAAATCCATCCTCTTTTCCGAAGAAAAATTCTAACTGTCATTCGTTTTTCACCAAACCTCATCCACCAAAATCAATCATTTTCTCCTGCAACCATAGTGCCTGCAAGTTCTCTTGGAGCAAGGAAAGCAATATCTAGGGTATCTAAGGACCAAATCAACATGCCAGGAGAGGAAAATGCAAGCAATAGAGGTTCCTCTGTTGAAACATATAGTTCAAAACTCAAAATTTTTATGTGGTAAATCCATTTATAAATATTACATCATTATTCCCACTAATTACCGTTGCTTCAATATCATTCCTCAATTAATGTATTAAATGTTTGTGATTAAGAATTGGCAATTGGCCGTTGCTTTAGAGGCTATATTTTGATATTCCATTTTCATCAATAAATATACCGAATAATATAGGTATTTATTTAATTAGCCAAACGGATGGGAATTTAATAGCCTTTTCATTGTGCAAAAATGAAGTGACCTAATTAATCTATTATCCCCACTACTAGTTACCATTTCTTTGTCAATTGAATATGGAATTTATTTTGACCAATTACCGTTGCTATACATGTTCTATTTATATCCATCTTGTAGCTGATGAAAGGTAACAACAGAGAAGATACAGACAATATAGTTGATAAGACAAAATCTTGATCAGATATTTGATATTTCTATTTCCCATGAAACTTGATATTTCTCGTAGTGATTTCCAACTCAATTTGAATATTATTCCAATTATTTCTGCTAGATATCGTTGAGATCTCTCATCAGTCACTTCTCCGGTCGTGCCCTAAGGAGTGACACTTACTCAAATTATCTTGGTTGCGGTTCCTTTTGCACGTTGAGACGAAATACGCTTAAGGACAGCGTCTAGCGCGATTTGGGTAAAGACTGTTTTAATTACTTATTTTATTTATTTTTATAACTCCGCCTATACTAAGCTTTGGTTGCATTGTTTAGTATAGCCCGGTCCCAAGCCCGGGTAAAAGGAGGAGGGTTGTGATAGGCTAGGCGAGCCAACGTAAAAATCCCAGTCATCTCTATGGAAATGAAACCCAATTACTTTTCGTTGGGGCGTAACCCTCTTAGCGACGCGTCTTATCGGAACCCGGATGAGATGATAAATGAGCAAGGGCCGGGTCGCCACCCCTTTAGTGGCGCGCCTTATCGGAACCCGGATAAGGTGATAAGTGAGCAAGGGCCGGATCGTCACTCCCTTAGTGGCGCGCTACATCAGCGCCCGGATGTAGTGGCAAGTAAGCAAGGGTCTTCGCACTTTTCACGACGGGTGCGGGGGGCAAGGAAGATAGTCAGTGAGAGTAGGATTCGTTTAGGTAGTTGGAATGTAGGGTCTCTAACAGGAAAGTTAAGAGAGTTAGTGGATACGGCGATTAGGAGGCGTGTGAACATCTTGTGCGTACAAGAAACAAAGTGGACGGGCCAAAAAGCAAAGGAAGTGGAGAACACCGGTTTCAAGCTGTGGTACACTGGAAAAGAACGGGGCAGGAATGGAGTAGGTATCTTAATCGACAAGAGCCTTAAGAGTGGAGTTGTCGACGTGCGGAGACAAGGGGATAGGATCATTCTAGTGAAGCTAGTTTTGGGGGACTTAGTTTTGAACGTCATTAGTGCTTATGCACCACAAGTAGGACTAAGTGAATCCATCAAAATCCAATTCTGGGAAGATTTAGATGGTATGATTAGAAGTGTGCCAACCACTGAAAAGCTCTTCATCGGAGGAGACTTCAATGGACATGTAGGTGAAACTAGTGGAGGGTTTGAGAGGGTGCATGGGGGTTTTGGGTATGGCGATAGGAACCAAGAAGGTGAGGACTTCTTGAACTTGGCCATAGCTTACGACCTCATGATAGCTAACACCTTCTTTAGAAAAAGACAATCCCACTTAGTTACCTTTAGTAGTGCCCAACACTTTTCCCAGATTGATTTTGTTCTTGCTAGGAGAGAGGACAGACTAGCCTGCATGGATTGCAAGGTTATACCTGGGGAATGTGTCGTCTCACAACACAAACTTGTGGTGGCTGATTTTCGCTTTCCGCTGCGTTCTAGAGTAGGTAGAGGCGCTCGAGTTGTGAAGACGAAGTGGTGGAAGCTCAAAGGAGACGTGTCTCATACTTTTAGGGACAGAATGATTGAAGAAGGTCCGTGGAAAGCAGGTGAAGAAGCAAACAAGATGTGGGAAGATATGTCAGCTAGCATTCAAAAGGTAGCTACGGAAGTGCTTGGAGTTACTAGAGGAAGCAACCGCGAACCCAAAGATACGTGGTGGTGGAACGACGAAGTGCAGAAAGCTATTAAAGAAAAGAAAGAATGCTACAAATGCTGGCACCATGACAAGACCGACGACAATGCGCAGAAGTACAAATTGGCCAAGAAGAATGCAAAGAAAGCTGTGAGCGAAGCAAGAGGTCGGGCTTATGAGGATCTATACCAGAAGCTGAGTACGAAGGAGGGTGAGAAGGACGTGTATAAGATAGCCAAGCTTCGAGATAGGAAGACGAGAGACTTAAACCAAGTGAAGTGCATCAAGGACGAGACTGATAGGCTTTTAGTGAGGGACGACGAGATCAAGAATAGGTGGAGGGATTACTTCAACAAGTTATTCAATGAAGAGGATGACGACTTAGGAATTGTGTTGAACGACTCCTTTGATGACTCCAATAGACGTTTTGTTAGGAGAATTCAAGAGTCCGAGGTGAAAGAAGCCTTAAAACGAATGAAAGTAGGTAAGGCTCTAGGACCTGATAACATACCAATCGAAGTATGGAGGTGCCTCGGAGATGTGGCTGTAGTTTGGTTAACCAAACTATTCAATAGCATTTTCCGATCAAATAGGATGCCAGATGCGTGGAGGAGAAGCACTCTAGTACCAATCTTCAAGAATAAAGGGGATGCTCAAAGCTGTACAAACTATAGAGGGATTAAGCTTATGAGTCATACAATGAAGCTTTGGGAGAGAGTGATAGAACATCGCTTGAGACGGATGACAAACGTTTCGAAAAACCAATTTGGTTTTATGCCTGGGAGGTCAACCATGGAGGCCATCTTCCTAATAAGGCAATTGATGGAGAGATATCGGGAGCGAAAGAAGGATCTACATATGGTTTTCATTGATTTGGAGAAAGCATACGACAAAGTGCCAAGGAAAGTTATGTGGTGGGCACTAGAAAAGAAGAAAGTCCCCACAAAGTATGTTACCCTCATCCAAGACATGTATGATGGTGCCGTTACTTGCATCAGGACATGTGATAGTGTAACTAGTGACTTTCCTATTAAAATAGGACTACATCAGGGATCAGCTTTGAGCCCGTATATTTTTGCCTTAGTGATGGATGAGATCACGAAGGATATACAGGGAGAGATTCCTTGGTGTATGCTCTTTGCGGACGATGTGGTGTTAGTCGATGAGAGTAGGACAGAGGTCGATAGGAAATTGGAATTGTGGAGACGAACTCTAGAGTCCAAAGGGTTTAGGCTTAGTAGAACTAAGACGGAGTATATGGGGTGTGAGTTTAGTGGGATACGACCAGTGGACGGAGATGTCTGTCTAGACGGGCAGGTAGTACCTACGAAAGATACTTTTCGATATTTAGGGTCGATGTTGCAGAGCGATGGCGAGATAGATGAAGATGTTAGTCACAGGATAAGAGCGGGGTGGGTGAAATGGCGACAAGCATCAGGCGTCCTATGCGATAAGAAAGTCCCGCAGAAGCTAAAAGGCAAGTTCTACAGGACAGCGATTAGACCTGCGATGTTGTATGGCGCAGAATGTTGGGCTACTAAAAGACGACATGTCCAGAAGATGAGTGTAGCTGAGATGCGTATGTTGAGGTGGATCTGCGGTCACACGAGGAAAGATCGGATTAGAAATGATGACATACGAGATATGGTTGGGGTCGCACCAATAGAGGAGAAGTTGATCCAACATCGTTTGAGATGGTTTGGACATATCCAACGCAGACCTCCAGAGGCACCGGTACGTATCGGAATTCTTAATCATTTCGAGAACACCCGGAGGGGGAGAGGGAGACCAAGATTGACATGGGAAGAAGCGGTGAAAAGAGACCTTAAAGAATGGAACGTCTCCAAGGAGTTGGCGATCGATAGGAGCGCTTGGAAGTTAGCAATTCATGTACCGGAGCCATGACGTAGGAACTTAGGGGTAGGAGCGATGCCATAGGTTTGTAGGTCCCTCTATTAGGTCACGGTCGAAGTCTTGGTTTCTACTATTACTATTATTATTAGAGGTATTATTATTAGTATGGCTAGTCTTACTATTAGTATTTTTATGTTTTGTATTTTTTTGTTCTTGGATGTGTTCTCTTGTTGGGTTTCTTTCTAGCCTACCCCAACTTGTTTGGGACAAAAGGCTTAGTTGTTGTTGTTGTTGTTGTTGTTGTTGTTGTATTTTATTTATTTTTATGCTATCCGAATTTGTTTATTTGATTTTGCACCAACATCTTCTTCCATTCAACTCTTGTTATCTCTTATTTTATTGGATTTGTTTGTAAGTTAATAACTGAAGTGCTTGTGTAGAGATGATGCAGCCTAATTACTTTATTGTTGATACTTGGCTAAAGTTCATTAATTTTTTTCTTAATTGTGAGTTGATTTATTTTATAAGCCCTTTTTAGTGGCATTAAAAAGTAAGATGGGATGTGGAATCATCTTTATATAACTAAAAATTAAATTTGAATGAAAGGAATATAATTACCTTGTCTGGCCTCATCCTCAAGTTGCCTCAGCAGTTGTTGGACACGCAAGTTTGTGGCGTCTGATACACTTTGGACCCAGCGTAGAAGCTCCTCGAACTTTCTACGCATTTCCGGGATCCCTGCCTGGTTCCGACACCAGGCTATAACATTGGAAGGAAGATCACCAATGGCCGCAATGACCATTGTCTCTAACAAGATGTCCAGTATCTTCTCCGTCACTTTGTCGCGCAGAGTACTCATTGTACTCATTTTTGGTAATTTATTCTATAGTCTTCTACAAAAATTTCAACATTAAAAGGTCAAAAAAAATAAGGAACAGATCAGAAATAGTTTCACGTTAAATGGTGAAAAATTGAAACTAAAACATCGAAAAAACATGAAGTGATGGGGTTTTGTAATTGACGAATTACACCAAAATTCATTGCTGCTCCCAAGTCACGCTACTGGTAATGGTAAAAAGCTTGATCGAGAGAAAGAGAGAGAGAGGGAGAGACAGAGATGGATGAATTACCTCCACAAAGGCGGATCTTCTCCTCCTCCGGCGCGATTGCTTCTCTGATCGTAGCAGCTGGTAATGGTCAATGCCCGATCGAGAGAACAATGGGAGAGAGACAGAGATCTTGACGAATTACCACAACACGAATTGAGTGCTTGACAAATTACCCCAAGAGGATCTTCTCTTCCAAAGGACGAAGCGGTGATTGCTTCCCTTTAAATAAGTCGCGCGGGTGTTGACCCTCAAAAAAAAAAGTCGCGCTAGTGTTAGAACTTAGAAACCATAGTAGAATCTGAGACGGTTGACCGTTTGCGGTAAGATTTTATTTTCCATAGATTAATCCGGTATGCTAAGAAAGTTCATTCACTTATTTATTTCGTATCTATGTAATCTATCCGGCAGATAGGATTATATTTAATAGAAAGACCAAATGGCTCGGTGGGACCTTTCTAGTTATTCGTGTGTTATTAAAAAAATAATAATAATAATTTAGCTCCTTCGGCACTGCCGGCCTGCCGCGGTTTTCCCGCTAGTAAACGGCCTGTTTCGACGAGGCTCTAGGCTCTACAGTAGCTGATGCATAATAGGGCCAGGTTTCAGCTTAGTTGTTAGGGATTGCATTAATGGGCTGAAAAAACCATAGATAAGAAATAAGAATAAGAATTTAGAAATTCGTATCTATTTAATATTTATATTTTTATTTATTCATATTCTAAAGTTTTGTTAAAATATGAATAAGCATTCGAATAAGCTCAAATTTAAAAGTGTTATTTGGATTTCACGCGAATAAGATTAGGATCATCTAAGAATAAAATTAGAATTAGTAATTCGGAGTAAAAAATATATTAATCCTAAACGATCGAAATAAATTTTTTGTGATCTAGAGTGTTGTTTTTAAGTAGTCCAACATTGAGATTAAATTTTTATTCCTAGGATGTTTGGATCATCTTTTTAATCCGAATTAAGAAGTGGTCCTAACAATTTCTTAATACGGATTAAGAAGATGATCCAAATATCCTAGGAATAAAAATTTAATCCGAATGTTGGACTACTTAAAAATAATACACTAGATTCCAAAAAACTTATTCTTGATCGTTTAGGAATAATATTTTTTACTCCGAATAATTAATTCTAATTTTATTCTTAGATGATCCAAACGCCCCTTATTCCTAGCATCCAAACACAATTATTTTTTACAAATTTAAAAATCAGACTTTGAAAGTTTGTCCTTGTTCTAACGTCAAAATTGGAACTTTTTCTGATTCATTTTTCAGAAAATTGAATTAAATTCGTTAAACTACAGTCCAATACTAAAACTCTGCTCCTTAACTTTCTTCATTTTTTAACCTCGGTCCAAAAAAAAACAACTTTTTACGGAATTTAAAATATTCTTCTGTTTTTTTTTTGGAAAATTTTAATTAAAGAAAGATATTCATTAATTTCATACACATTTTCTTTTAACCATGACTAACTTACTGTAGCCCTCTGGCATCGCCCAAGTCAGAGCACTGGCATTGTTCCCCTGAGTCAACACTTTTACTGGCTAGAGACACTCAAACAGACCTTTGAGATGTCCAACTTTTCAGCTTTTCAATTTCAGAAGACTATTATAGCAACGGCATTGTGGGGAGTGTGGTTAGAACGCAACAAGAGTCTTCAGAGGAGAGCAACATTTGCTGGGAGCGATACATAACTGGATCGTTGGAGAGGCAATGCTGTTTAGGAGACACTATTAACTCCTCTTTTTGCACAGGACTTCGGGTGGTTTTCTGCTAAGCTGCAGCCTGCATGTTTGGTTTTTATTGTTCTTTTTCTTACTTTTTTGTTTGCCGTCTAGGTAGCCTCTACCTGGCTTGTCCAAAAAAAAAATAGTTGATAGTTCTATATACAGTTTTATTTCGGATTTCTCGTTGTTAGAGACATCACAGCTACTGTACGCCTCCAGTTAAATAGCGACGCAGAAGCCACCAACAGCTGATTGTTTATTTCCTATTTTACCCCTCTGATTAGACTAACCAGTCCCATGTATCTAGATTGTTTTGTGTAATTCTTGATGTAATCTCAGCTGCCTATGTAAAGGGCTTCTTGTAAACAGAATCATTAACAAAATGATTAGTTCATAAAGATTCTTCATCTCTCGTCTCTTTACTGGTAAAACAATACCAGTATATCAGTTTCTCTCAAAATCTAATAGATTTAACTGGAGGTGGCTTCTGTGTCGCTATTTAACTGGACGCGTACAGTAGCCGTGATGTCTCTAACACTCGTTCTTGTATTTCAGGTTTTCCTCTTAAATTCTCTCTTGTATATCGAAACTTTGTGTTCATTTTGGTTTAATTGAATGAGAAGTATCATCTACTAGTTATGTAAAAATATATTCATAGTAGTTGGTGTCTAGAACTTCTTGCTTACTGTATGTATTCAAGAAAAACTATTTGTGGTGAAAATACTAAACAACGAAAATAAAAGTCACTTTCCTCCTACACGGCTACATATGAAAATACTAAACAACGAATAAGTCATTGAACAAGTCAACAGTCATTGCTAGTGTTTTTGTACCAAATTGTCGGCGCTTCTTTCTGAAGTTCTAATACTGCTACAACCATCTATCAGTTGTTGCCCGTTAGTTAGATAATGCTTGATACAACCATCTACCAGTTGATTTGCGCTCACAAGTACAATATATAACTGCGAGACTTATGAGTGTTTCCATTTCGTCTAAAAAGAATTTAGTTCCACATTTGTGTAAACACCAGCAAATGCTCACTTTTTTTTCCAGTTTCTTTACTGAAGCCTGTTTGTTACAAAATCCTTTGCAAATTATTTCATTTTCCTACTTAAAATTATAATTGATCATTTTCAATTGTTGGAATATAATGCAAGTAACATTTCCATTTTTCTCATTTGTTTATCTTTAATTTAATTTAATTTTGAACAGAAAAAGCTTCATCACTTCATCAGTTGCTTCTTTGGACTCTTCAGGTGCATCCCTGTATTATCTTCTGCAATGTCAACCCAAGAATAAACCCTGGTAAATTCAGCAGACTGCGTTCTCTCATAATTAAGGTGTATTCGAAAAGTTATTACTGTTTTCAGCAGAATTAGAAAGCATTTTTTTCCCCTGTTGCTATAGCAATGATAAACTTTTTGTTTTTATGGTGACTTTATGGGGAGAGAATGGGTTTAATTTTTAATTATTTATTACTTGAAATTGTAGTTTCAAAAAAAAAAAAAGGTTTACGTGTTACTTAATTCTACATCCATCAGTGATGTTGCGATTGCCACACCAGCCAATGTAACCATATAATTGACAGCCCCCGCAAAAGAAGGGACGAATTGATTCAAATAAGACAGGCAGGAGCTTAATCGAACAGAAAATATATTAGAACCAAGATAAAAAGTTGAAGGACAAAAAAAATACTTCTCTCTAAATAATTTTCTAATTAATTACGCAAGAACTCTAACTAGATCTAATTTCCACCAGAGTTGCCCACTCAACCCGACCAGACCAAAGAAAAGGTGTACTAAATGATTGATATAAACATAAATCTGACATTTACGCGAATCTTAAATGACTCGTATGGGGACACCGGGACAGTGGCGAATCAAGATCACTTGGACCGGTACAAACAGATAGGCCCCGCTTCTTTTTAACATGGGATTTCATTTCATTTTGTTAGAAATTTTCTGATCACAATGAACAGATTTGATTCCATTTGGTTGGAATTTCCATGTAATTAAGTCCAATGAAATTCTAAGAAATCAAAACAAATGAAACCCCACATAAAAAACATGACATAAATAAAAAAATATATATATAGGCAGAGCTCGCAGCCTACAGAATGTAAAAATATATATGTCAAAGGAGATGCAAGTAATAAGGATGGTAGTACCAAAATTGTATTGCTTATTTGCTTCCATTGGTTTCATTTACACTGAATTCAAAGTAAAAGAAATAATGGATATGAGAGTTGCAAAGTATGTGAAAATATTAGAATGCTACACATTCAGGAAAATGGTGCCACATCACAAACCTTATACCACTCTTTAGGATTCAATAATATTATTAGGTTCTGATTTCTCTTTTTTCGATGAAGGAATATTAGGTTTTCCTTTTTTTGATGAACTAGTAGTACGTGTTTGCCTCCTAGTTGTCTCAGCATTACCAGATAGAAAACCCATCAAGTTCTTTGTGGCCTGGCCAACAGCATGAGAAGTTTTTCTGGCAGCACCAGCTACAAAAGGCTGTATAGGTATTTCAGGCAAGTCTGCCCGTTCTTCTATAATTGCTGAAATGCAAAAGAAGTTCATATTGATCAACATTTAAAAAAAGGTACAGGTGCATACTTTTTTGTAACAGTAATTATGAGCATTCAAAAGAACATACACATGGTCTTCTGCTGAGTAACAGCACCTATCTGCTTAATTCCTTCACCTGCAGATCTTACAGCTTTTGTCGATTTGCTAACACTGCCCACTATTTCTTGGCTGAATGTGTGAAAGAGAGACATATAAGTGAAAATTAATGAAGGATTATAAAGATCTTGGGTCCCAGTAATAATCTTTGGTCAGAAACCCACCTTCAGGAGCACCAAGTACCACATATGTACTAAAAAATGTTCAGATGATACTTATGATAATAGAAACTTAAGTATGAAAGATGAAAAAATTGAAGCTTCTACTAAATGAATACCTTAGATCGCTTAGTTCAAGGGTAAGATCACTAATTTCTAGGCCAGACAGCCTGATAGCTGCCATGGTGCTTGGTAGTTCCACACAAGCAGTGTCAGCCAGCTTTGCTAGAGATTTTGCCGCTCTCTTCAAAGCCTGAATAATAGGGAAAAAGGTATCAAATTAACTGTTTTAGACAACATAAGCTCACAAGAAAGACATTATGTGGACCCAAAAAAAATATGAAGTAGAGTACATTACTTTCACATAACACACTTTGATTTTTTTTTTTTTGATGAATAATAACACACTTTGATAAGCTCAATTAAAACATATGAGAAACGATGAAAAAGCTGACCACTAAGAAATACCAAATGGAATAGGCTCACTTACTATCAAAGTGGGAATAGCTGCACCCACCAGACTTGTGAAAGCTATTGAAGTCTGTAAAGGAGAAACATAAGTTGTTATTAGAACAGTTGAAAGAATAAATGGAAAATGAAGGCGTAAATTACAAATATTGCTTTCAGATGTGCAGCATTTCCAGAAAGCCAAAGACCCAAGCTCTGATCTGGGTAAAAAAAATTGTCCCTAGTTCAGGTGCTTGTGCTTCAGCGGTTTATACTAAAAAAAAAAGTGTATTTGGTGCATTCCTTTTTTCTTATGACAATAGAACAATTCCATGAAAATAATCTGGTATTGGTGCATGCCCTTTTTCATGTACCAATGTACACTGGATCAATTAGCTGAGTGACTCGCCACATAATCCCCAGAAAATCCAGTTCCGGTCATGGTTCAGCAATAGGGTGTACTTTTGGCATCAAGATTCGCTATTCATATAAAAGTCCATTAATAGACTGACCAAATACATTTAAAGAACTAAAACAGGTGGAACAACACATTGCATCAGCATCAGAACACTAATGTCAAATAAAATTCGTTTGGGCATTTCATCAAGCATCTGTCGTGTGTGACCAATTTCCTTCACTTCATAATAAATTACCCAGTACAACTACTAGCTATCTCTATTCTCTGAGCCAACCACGAACCACCCCCTTTGATACCCATTGTTGAGGTTACGAAATCCAATTGCAAACTCCTAATTCCTTTAAAAAAAATAAAGAGGAAGTACGTACTGCAGCAGCTATGAATGCCATAAGAAAGAAAGCCTGATCTCCTAAACTCATGCGCATCAACCCAACTCGCCCAAGAAAGCTAGGATTTGCAACACCTACACTCATGAACCCCGTTCTCTGATCATCGGAGACCCCAACCACCACCTTCTCAGCCTCCGCATCTTCATCTCCATCAGTCGCTTCTTTCACAGTCTCTACCTCATCAGATCGTCTAGAAGCTCGAGTACAATAGACGAACGGAGAGGAAAAGCGGCGAGAAGAAACGGAGAGAGAGGGGAGGAGGCGATGGTTGGTTTGAGATTTGAAGGCTACAGTGAAATGCTCTAGTAATCGATTAGAGGAATTGAAGGAGGAGGTAGTGCGAAGAAGAAGGCGGTTCTCGGCGGAGGAAGCAAGAGGAGAAGGCCGAAGCATGGCGCGAACTCCGTTGCTTCCAGGTGTCAACTGTCCAACGATTCCTCTAAGAGATTCTCTCTCAAATAAAAGTTTTATTACTAGGAGAGAGAGACCTTGAAGCGGCGCAGAAACGACGGGTCCGTATCCTCTGCTCACCTTTTAAGGTGAGCAGAGTGCCTACCTCTGATCCGAGCCGTTCGATCTAATCTCGACGGTTAAAATTTTTCGGGCCTTACAATCTGGTTACATGCACGGGACTCCCTTAACCGTTAAGATTACATCTAACGGTTCAGATCAGAAGTGAGCAGAGTGCTCACCTTAAAATGTAGGCAGAGGATGTGATTCCCAGAAACGACAATGGCGACACGGCGATGGGTTTTCCGGGCCGGATAGAAACCAGGCTTTGCAAATAGCCCTACAACCCATACATTTTAATCAGGTCCAGTAGGGTTGAAAACAGAAGTCGTTTTAATAGTTTTCATTTCGTCCGGACGAAACGGTTAACGAAACAATGAAACAATTTCGTTTGATTGGACGAAACGGTTAATGAAACAATGAAACAGTTTCATCCATGTGTAAATTAAAAAAATTTCGTCAATTTCGATCGTTTCGTAAATCTATTTCGTCGCATAGGACGAAACGATCGACGCAACAGCTCATTTGCGCCCTCTCTCGATCATTTAGCAGCCCTAAAGTCCAGTCCCATATAACTCATACGAAACTATAATCAGGCCAAGCTTAAATTCAATCAGGGTTCAATTTTCCTGTCCATTCAATATTCCACCAGATAAGACCCGCAAGAATAATCGAGAATAATCACGCCAATTAATTCAATTTAAAATAATAAACTTAAAAAATCAAAACACTTCTGTGAATCCGATCTAAGCACGACTGAGACAGTAAATTACTTCACTGGAGTGGAGAATATATAAGATTCAGCGTGAATCTTGAAACTTCTGGCTCATTATAAATATGCTTGTAGTTGTGATCAGACAGTCCAGATCCCATCAGCCAATACACAAATACAAGTTGACCTGACCTGAAGACGTGCCTCTTATCTTTTGATACACAAAAACCACATAAAAGCCAACCAACAGCTACAAAGAACGGGTGATGAGAAATAAAACAGTCTACACACTGACTCAGGTAATCCAAAATAAATCCAAATCTATCAACTTCTTTTATAGTTATATAGAACTGAATATAGAGTACAAATGAAAAACAGACAACTAATTTTCCTGCTAAGAATGTATTCTACATATGAAGAACCAGCCAAATTATTACTCATTTTCTTCCACCTATAGCTACTACACATACAAGTACGCATCTCAGAGACATGAGACAGCTAATGCAGAATCACTTCTTCTATTTCCCTAATTGGCAGTATTAGGAAGGTATAACCTATGGAAACCTTTATTGGTGAGTTTCTTTCGGCAAGTTGGACATTTCTTCTGTGCTTGGATGGCGGTCTTAATGCAGCTTTGACAGAACACATGACCACATGTTGTAGAGCATGGCTCTGACAATTGACTCAAGCAAACTGGGCAGCTGAATGTGGGTTCTTTGGGTGGTGGCGGTGGCGGCACCTCCACTGGTATGGGTTGAGGCAGTTCAGGCTGAATCTCTATGACCTTATTCCTCTGAAATTACATTTTGATAATGTATAAATTAGATATGCGGCTAAATTGCACTATCATCTTTCAAGTGCTAAATTAACTTTTAATCATTGGAAAAGTTATTTATATACCAATATACATAAGTAGCAACCTTAGAAACCTCTTGACAGCCAACTGCAGGGCACTTACTGGTTTGCTATATCAATACAGTTTTTGCACAATACATCAAAATCAACCAAAACAGTCATGAAATAGAAAGAAAAATCTAATGGTACATTACAGGTACTGAAACCCTTTGAGTCAGTTATATGCTTACCGTCCTCCTCTTGGTCTGACGATTGTTTTTGTTACCAGAGCCATCAGCACTCGATGAAATTCTGACACGCTTGTTGTGGCTGTTGCCTGATACAATCCTGACATCTTCTTCTACTGTAACCCCTAAAGTGCATGAAAATTATTACATAACACAAAGTATGAGATAATGACAAACAGATTAACAGTCAACCCGAGAAAATAAAGTGTGAGGTTCAAATTAGTACTGGTAAAAGAAATGAGGATACCTGATTGCCTGGGATTGACTTCCTCCACAACATCACCATCATCATCGAGATATACAACAGATCTCCATCCCCGTCTGGATACATTACTAGCCTATTAGATATTTGAAGTACAAAACTAAAATATTAAAGTAGTTATAAACATGTAACAAGAAGTGGCTTTAAGTTTAAACACAAATCAAGCATCACAAAATTAAAAGGACAGTTTGGAAATGAAGATGTCCAGATAGATAATATGTCTAACAAGTTATGCGCAGCTTTTAACACCCAGAAAGCAAGCAACACAAATGAAGCTACAAATGCAGGAACAATTTTGTGTCATGTTTAGATTGGAGCCTGCATTTTCTGTGTTATTTGGAAGCATACAAGCGCACGAAGCAAGATAGACATCACCAAAATACTAAATCACCCCTAAACTTTGGCATCATAATGTCAGCTAAACCATCTTTTGATAATAAGTTCAAGTGAATTAGAAAGCTACCGCTGAACTTTTTTCATTCTTGCAAATTAGTAGGCTTGACGTACAACCAACATATTTAAATACAACAAGTTTTGAATTACCATTGCAATTGAAGTAAATAAAGGAATTTTACAAACTAAACTACAAAATGTACAATAAAAGCCCCAACATTCATTCTAATCTTCCTTGCTTTATCATATTTAATATTAAGGTTTTTTGAGGGGTAAAAACCTCACTTCTGTAAGACCAAATACCCTATTTTTGCACAATAGGCCTAAACACTGAACCATGCTAGTCTAATAATATAGTTGCTGGCTGCAAGGAACTCGCAAGAAGTTGGTGTTCCTTGCAAATATAACTCTTGTTGGAATGTTATCAATTTGCAAAAATAAGATCATTGCTTAGTGGTTAGTCACATGTAACCCCTCAAATAGCATTTATGTTGTCTAAAGTACAACTGCTTTAGATAATTGATCCAACATACCCATTAAGGAATTAACTAACAACTTGAACTATATTTCACAAGCCATAACAAAGAGTCGATAGTTTTCTTAGCGGTGCTACCAATTAAACAAAAATTATAAGTCAATAATAACAACACAGATCACAGGAATAGAATAGTAAGATGAGCTACAATAAGAGAAAGATAACCAGAGGAAGAGTTTGAGAAGATGATAAGATGGTGACATCCTCATCATCATCAATGGCCTCTACATCAATAAATGGCTGATCAACTTCGACAGGCTGTTCTCTTCTTCTACCACGGCCATTTCCAGATGTAGAGATACTCCTTGAACTATTTGAGTTTGCACGCCGCATTCTGATTCAGAAGAAAATGTGAAATGATGTCACACAATAGAAACAACCAAATCAACATATTTTTATTGTTAATAAATAATAATTCATCTGGATCCCTAATATGAAAACATTTGACTCATTAGATAAGATAGTAGTTAAACACTTGATAATTGAACAACAACAGATTAAGACCAGAAAACTGATGTGGCTTTAGTTTTTGGACAATACATATCTACACAATTTGAGCATTCAATCATCAAAACTTTAAATATTAATATCCAACAAAATAAATGTGGCTTTGGTTTTTGGACAATGTATATGTACACAATTTGAGCATTCAATCATCAAAACTTTAAATTTAGATTAATATCCGACAAAATCTCATTTCCTTTAATATTTATACCCATAAAATAGTTAAACTTTGCTCGATTAAGATTGATATCTCTTTAAAAAGAAAAATGACAAGTTCACCTTCCAGCTATTGTCTAGGGGTGTGTTTGGATGTTAAAAAGAATAGCAATGAGTACAGCTATACTAAGAATAGCAATATCACATTTTTGTAGGAATAGTTATACCCACTCAAAACCCATTTACTGTAGTCATTCTAAACATATTCTAACTTTGTTTGGGTGTATAGTATAGCTATACTACAGCACTATTCCAAAAAAAATTATCCAAAACCACTAGCATTACTGACAAAAAAAAAAGGAGTCCCATAAGTTTGTCTACATATAGTTCCTGAAGCCATTTGAAAAGGAGATATGAGTTAAATATATTATAACATTCTTTTAGCCATGCCGCCACTTGGACTTGTACACTGGGTACTGCTTCCTAACAGCAGCATGTCTACCAATTACACCATACCAGCACTAAGCATTTTAAATTTAATATTTTCCGTTGATTTTTTTTTTCTTTTGTTCGAGTCTGCTGACTCGATATATCTCATATTGTCGCTTGATCATCAAACCCAGGCAATACAACAAAGATAACTAGAGTTGTGGGGATCGACTGATTATATTTTTCATACTTGTAGTATATTGAAAGGTGCTGATCTATACAAGCTCAATCCATACTATACCCTGGTAACTGGTATCTTGAGAAAGTGGAACAAATAGTCGATAAATTTTCATTGGTTGATAGCTCTGACGTAGTGAGATGGTGAGATGAGGAGAGTGGTACATTTTCCACTAAGTTTCTCTATCAATGGTTGATGCACAGGAGGGGTCCAGGATAATAGATTCATAAGATATGGGATCTCAAGATATCTCTTAAAATTAAAATATTTGCATGGCTGTTGTGTTGACTAAAGTTAATTTAGCAGTCATGGATAGGAGATGCAGTGTATCTGTTGTGAAAGACTTGAAACAGTTGAGCATCTGATGTTCTGCTTCTCACAGAATGCATGTATATGGCATTGATTTTTAACTTAATTGGGGGCAATTTGGTCATTCAACAAATGGAGGATCTATCTTCACTCTTCAGTATTGTACCTGCTTAACATTTGACTCCATTCAAGATATGTTGTATTGCCATTTGTTGGGTGTTGTGGACCAATAGAAATGTGATCTGCTTTGCAGATTACAGATATAGACATTCACAATCTCAGTCAGTAGGTGTTAAAATTTAAAGTTTACACTCTTATCAGTCTGCAATGTGGAAAGAGAAAGTGAAGAAAGAAGTGAAGACTATGATTCCACCAGTCCAGGAGCTTCATCTTCAGATGACCATGGAAGCCCCGCCAGAAGGAAGTTGGATTTTGACAACAAATGGAAAGGATTGAGCTGCTGGCACAAGGACCTGCAGCATGTGTGGTTGCTAATGCAATAAGTTTCCGGTACCACTGCTGGTGTAATAACTTTTTACATTTTTGGGGGGGTGGGGGGTTACACTGGTACCAAGAGGATAGGGGGTACCAGTATCATGAATGCCTTTTGTTATTTTGGTTGCTCTTGGGGGATAATATAGTTGCTGATAGGGGGTACCAGTATCATGAATGCCTTTTCTTTGTTAATGGAAAAGTGGTGGACCTGTACAGTGCTAGCGCATACCGGTAACTGTTAAGATCCGAATCAAGTTTTAGGAGGAATCTTTCAGAATTGATATTTTGATGAATAAATAAAATTGACTTAGATTAAGTAGATTACATGTAATATCAGCAAAGTACTTGCTGTGAGGAATGCTATTAATTCAATTTCGTTAGTAATTACTGACACAAATAACACTACCAGAAGAACTAAAGGGCTCAGCAAATTGGCACAAATCTTAGGTTGATGAAATTACGAAATTCACTTAAACCAAATCCACTTGCAAACCGAAATTTGATGAAATTAGTTCCGAGAAAACAACAGATCCCCTTCCATGCAATCAATCGTTAATCGAACCAATATTTGCATAAATAAGAACCGTCGATCCAAAGATAAACCCTCTAATGATCGACGGAGTTCGTAGTGGAGTGAATTTCGATACCAACCCACGAGATATCATCGAATAAAGTAAAAATAGAGAAAAGAAAGAAGGAGAAGTAGACATCAATCGCACCTTAAAATCGAAGCCCGAGAATGGAGATGGTAGGTCTTGGATAGCGAAAGTGGCACAGGTTATTATACCCTACTTCGTCTTATAGATTGATTGAAAAGCTAGGGATTTTACGGAAATGTTTGGGAGAAATTGGGGCGAAACGGTAATTCAAATAGGAACAGGTCTGTACAGGTACCGAAAATTCCAATACAATTTCTTAGCTTGACATGTGGGTCCCGCAGCAAAGTTAAAAGACTCGTTGGTTTAATTAGCATTGACCCGAGCGGGTCCGGACCCAGCTTCTTAGATCATTCCAGTGTGTTAGGGTCTGAGGGATGGAAATTGCCAGTAGATCTCCATATAATCCGATTGGGGCTGTTTGGAATTCCCGTGGAATTTGGGGAATTTCATCTTCCTACCATAAATTTATTATAAACAATCCAAACTCTTCACAAAATTACACACTTCCCAATAAATTTATTCCTAGGAATTGCAACTTCCTCAAATTCTCCAAATTCCTAAGCAATCCAAACGGGCCCCATTATTCTTATTTTGTGGTTCCATTACTTCCATATCATCAGTATTCAGTATTCAGTATTCTCAGTATTTATAAATAAAGATGCGCGGGAGTCGGAGTTCTATTTTAGTTAGTGACCGCGCGACACGGCAGCAGCATCATCTATATTTGCGCTCTGATTCAATCCAATATGCATAAGCATAACCTATTATATTGTGCTATGTGTTGCCTACTTGCCAAGGGGTGGATAACGTGTATAACGGAAACGGAATGGGATCATTTCGTTTCCCGTTCCATTTCAGTAACGGTACGAATCGGATGATTCGTGATTCGTTCTGTTTCGACGGAACGTGGCAGAACGATTATATTTACACTATAAAATGCACAAAAGAATCACGAAATACATTCCGTTATCCGTTCCGTTTGCGAAACGGAATGAAATTTCATTCCATTACATGTTCCACATAGACGGAACGGAACGATTTCGCGTCTTCACGGTATACCGCGCCCACCCCTAAAATTACTTTAGGTTCTATCTGACACCCGTTCTGTTCAAACTGCATTATTTTTTGCCACAGAAATTTTATTTTGGAGTCGCCTCTTTCATCTCTGATCTGTGCTCTCTCTCTCATAACCCATTGCTTGGTCCGCCTCTTCCAAGGAATCACAGCAGAGGATATGCTCCCTCCATCTTCTCTCTTCTCTTCTCTATCATCGGTGTCTCAATACCTCGCCCGCTGCCCCTTTCTCCTCTCTTACCCCGTCCCCTCCCAGCGTTCTACCACGCTCGGCCATAGATAAGTTCTTGACTTCTACTCGGCCACTCTCGCTCTTTCTCTCTCACGTCACAGTCACATCACGGCTAGATTGCTACTCGGCCACTCTCGCTCTTTCTCTCTCACGTCACAATCACATCACGGACTAGATTGCTCTGCCTCAACGATCTCGACTCCACTCTGCCTCTATATTTGCACCCTGTATCTCTGATCCGCACTTCCTCTGAGTGATTTTCTCTCCCGCTGTCACTTCTAGAATCGATGTGAAAATCGAGTTCAGGCATGATTCTCGCCATCTCTCAATCTGAAAATTATTTACTTTTCTTGACATTGTTATTGGTCAAAATCTTGGGATTCAATCACAATTTACTAATTGTAAAACTAACGCAGATATCAATATACTCAATTTGTTAGATGTGAACCACCTTTTAATTTTTCTAGCTATAATTAAAATGCTTGCATTAATTTCTACTTATTGGTGGGTATCTTGAGCTGTTATATGTAGTGATGAGAAATGCTTATGTGAGAAGTAAATTTTTGTCAGCAATTGTTCTCCCCTTTTATTTCTCTCTAGATTATAGATCTGTTAATTTCAGATTTGAATTGAGGTCATCTGCAATTGGTGCTATATTTTTGCAAGGTTTTGTAACATTTTTGCTCTTTCCATCGATTGGTGTTGTATTTCCCAATGTTTTTTTTTTCTAATTTTCTTTTTCTAGAATTTGCTAAAGGGAGCTCTGAGAGGACAAAATGAAGCAACATGAACAAGAAGCGTAGCATATTTGCTTCAACACCTTCTATACTGTCATTTTCCCCCTGAAGTAAATTCTATAAGACTGTAAGTACAGTTCAACAGTTTGTGAAAAATTATAAACATACATGCATTGAACTGAACTTTTAGTATTAATGCGCTACTTTTCTTGCCATGATTTTTTTTTATTGTTGAGTATATTCTTTTATGTTGTTTATTTATTTTTTAGACCAATATTCTGACATGAGATGTCCTTAGAATTTTAATGAATTTTGATATCAATGTTCTTTCAGTACAACAGGAAGTGGAAGATGAACTCACTGTGTTTGATTTTTTTTTTCTAAGTGTGATACTACCTCTTTTAATTTTTATCAAATAAATAATCAGTGAAGTTTTAGAATTTCTTTCATTTTATTAATGATTATCTAATAAATACTCAATATTACATAGTATTCATTATTAATCAATAAGAAGAAGCCCACTTATAACATAAGTTGCAATATTTGAACCTGATGTTGAGCATGCACATAATGTATATAAACTAAATTAAAATGAAAGAAGTAAATTAATGTCTCATAAAACACAGGAACTAATGTTAGAAACATATTTTGAATATTTTTAAGTCATAAACTTTATATTCTTGTTCCATGTCTTGAATACCAGCACCTCTTATATATCACTAACGGTGATACTTTTGTCATTGTTTTGTCACACCCCGCTGCCCCAGGCATGACAGATCCCGCCGCGACTACACGCGCCGCGTGCAGCCGCAAGGCTTACCATCCTATTTCTAGCACAATTTACCATGTATTTACTATACTTATGGCAGCAACATTGTCCCAGGATCAACAAACACTGCTTGTACATCGTGTAAATGAAAATTTCAGCATGCCCTCTCTTATATACACAAGCATCCAACCATAAAGGCACCCATTTCCCATCAGTTTATCAAGTCCCAACCCATGCACATAATAGATTAATCATGGCAAACACACAAGTCAAGCATTTACATAATATACAAGCACAACTACATGGCAAAACAATTATACAACAACGCTCAAAAGCATAGCAAAACATGGCCGTTACTTAGGCTTATCCTTTCCTTGCACTCCACCCGGCCTCCAACCTGGAACCCATGAAAACATGGAAACGTGAGAAAGGGAACCATTTCTCAGTGCGGTATTTAGTTCCAGCCACGCATGAACCCGAAGCTTCATGTTGCGGAACTAAATACGCAACCGAAATACATAAGAAAATAGCTTTACATAATATAAGTTTCAGCCAATAAATCATTTTAAAACATCATGCAATGCATGGCCAGCCAATTAAGGTTAGGAAATCAAATAACATAAGAATACACGAAAGCCAGCCATAATTTGGTTCCTAACCCTGCACTCTACAAGTCTGGTTCTATATCAATTCATCTTGCAAGTCATTCCAATACAATAGACCGCGATTTACCCACGCCGGAGTTTGCCAACGGCCTTACCAAACGAGCCATCAAACTGTACTAATGCTGAGGACATTTACCCCCTCAATCATGAGTCCCGGAACATAAGCGCTTATCTCACGGCCCTTGGAACAACGGTTCATGACGCCGCTTTCCAAAGATGCAAATGCCATTCATCACACAATAGTACATCCTTACCATTTCCTTTCCATTCCAATTCAGCCATCCAATAAGAAAACCATCCAATATGCATGTCATTTACTTACCAATTCCTTTCCTGTCCATAGTCATGTAATATAGCAATTCATATATGCAAATTACATGCAAGTCATGCACAAACAGTCATACAACATGCATAAATATATATACTTTTCCTTCCAAAACATGAGATTTCGGGCTCAGGTGGAATCTGCACCTTTACACCTATTAACTGACCCGCCGTCGCTTAGGCGTTGCCGTTGCCTCACCGCTAGGGTCCCCCGCTTCGTGTCCTGCGAAGTCTGGTTCACATACACAAAACCCGTGGGTTACAACCATGCATAACTGGCACCTAACTCATGTGGTTTCATGGGCAACTCACCAGACTTGACACCGCTACATGGCTGGTTTGCAGTGAAAGCACCGTTTCTAGCGCCGCACGGTCTCACGTTGCTCACGCAACTACACCGTCACTTGGCCATGCTACTGTCCTACCATGCTCATGCTCTCTACATGCATGTGGCCTGTTAAGACATGGTTACAGGACACTAGTTGACACCGCAACATCGCTGGCCTACCACGTAACAACACCGTTAGAGCCTGGTTCGGTATGGCAACCATGAACTCAACCCGGCAGCAGCCCCTGCCTCTTACTTGGCCTGGTTTGAGGTGTTTACTTGCTAAACCATGCACTGTACCTTGCTCTCGACTGCCCCAGCTATCCCGCTATGGTCCCGGCTAGTTGTTTCACCGTCAAACACACTCAAACAGCACTATAGATGGTCAGTTTTGGGGCTGGTAATGGCCTATACGAGATTTCCCAAGGTGAGGGGCTTATGGCTGGGGAGGGACAGCTCAAGAGGTGGGAGAACAGGTGTCAACAGCCCTTCTATTTGCTGGCCCAAGCAGCTGCTAGGTGTCCTTAAACTAGGGGCTGGTCAAAGACATGTTAGACCATCCAACTGGACCTCTCCATTACTCCAACCCACTGGACTGGTCCATTGTTGCTACTCGCTGGACATCTCCCTTACATGCTGCCCAAAATGCTAAGTACCCAATACACAGTTGGGGAAGCGGCTTAAACACCGTTCTGGCTTACGGTTGCTAACCGGCAGCCAATGCAACACGCTTTGGTCTATTCAACAGCCATACTTTGGACCCTGTTACAAGTCATTTTCAATGCCAAATTGCCTATTTACATGATGCATGAGATGCTTTACAACACATGCAAGGCTGTTTCGTGGCCAACCGTCAACACTGCGTGACAAGCGCCGCTGCTGCCCACGCTTGACATGGCCAAAACACTGTCTGGTCATGGGCCAAAACCGTCGTATCTCACATTGTTTGTCTGTCTTAATTAAGTTGTAGTCTACTTTCTTTCAGCTGATGGTGTTATAATTGGGAAGGTAAAGGTTGGTTACGCATCCAAGCATTAAAGCATCAACTCAGTTATATTTTGTGATAAAGATGTGTGAGTGCAGCCCCCGCTATTGGAGTTTAAGCACAGGTGATATAGCTGGCCCAATGGGGAATTCAAACAAACACTTGACATACGCGATTACTTCTACCTCTGGAGGTACTATTTAGTATTATTTGATAAAATTTTCAAGGATAATTTCATTGCAAAATGCCACCCAAAGTTAGCTCATTTGGAAATGATATCACTGTTGTTTGTATTTGCATGAAGATGAAAATTTAAATTCTACACTTACTAAAACCTCTTTTATTCAAGTAAGCTCTTGCTTCAACATAAAAATAGATTGAGCAGCAATTATTAGTGGCCTAAATAACTTAGACAAACTTTTTGTATATATATAGTGATAAATATTCTTTACCATCTAGCATGAATCTCTGTAAATGTTTTACTCGCATAATTGTTTCGTTATTTTCTCATTTAATTGGTGTGAAATAGTTAGTTGATATAGTACTTCTGGTGCACTCATATAAAGGGCATTTTCGATATTTGTCAGAATAAATATTAATTAATTTCTTCTGTGCTTTTGATTTTGATGACCGGCATGAATATTATCAAAGGGCTACATGGAGACCGTCATTCCATGACAAGATGACATATCATAAATAATACTTTTTTTATTTTAGGGCATCTTAACCGATCATCTTCCTACATCCATCATTTACGGTGTGTTTCTGTAATCTTCAATACCTTCCCTTACTTTTTGTCATACTTCCTTTGTTGGTGCCAATTTCTTCTCACCTAACTTTCCTCTCAATAATGGTTGCGGTTGTTTTCTTTCGTTTGATACAGGTACAGTTTGTGAAAGAAAAATCAGATTTGTATTGATGTCGTGTTAGACCAAGGTAGATAGCAGAGGAGCAAAACTGTCACGTTGAGCACTTTTGTGAAATTTGCATTGAGATAATATTTCGTGGATACAAGACTAAATATAATTATGCAAAAATATTATGGTACATGTACCCAGATCTGTACCAGTTTAGTATAGGTACCTTGACCTGTACATTATATAAGTATCAAATGATGGATTTGATTCATTATAGTATAGGCAAAGAGAGATGGGCAAAATTTGCAACATGAATTAGTTATCGAATTGTTATTTAGAAATAATTTATTATTAATTCATCTATGTCCGATACCAAGCATGTAAGGTCATGCTTTGTTAATGGACTTTTGTCATTATAACTAAACACCTTAATGCAAATTGTTTATCCAGATCAACAAAAGAAGCTGTCAACTTTTTAGGTAACACTACGATATTAGAATTAAAATATATATATATATATTGATGAAGAATAATGGTCATTTTAGAGAGAATCTAATAAATAAAGGCATTCTTTTAAACATAATCTGATCTAATCATCTCTATTTTATTTTCTTTTATACAGTAATCGAACATTGGATCAATTAGAGGTTAAGCTCTTTTGCATGGGTATGAGGAGCTTAATACAAGCTACTCTTCATGATCTATTTTTATGAATGTTGTTCTATTAATTAGAATACATAGAGAGCTTAATACAAGCTAATGCAAGAGGGAAGCGCAGAACTCTGTGCTGCCACCTGCTTTTAAGTAATTATATTATTACGTATATTAACAAAAATAACATATTTTTTTGTCCTCTTCATTGGTTATCTGTACTGCATATACCGAGAGAAGCTCGATTTCCCCACCTAGTATAGAATAAGGGAACATCGAGAAAAACTTAGCGTGCGTGAAGAGAGAAAAACTAAAACGGAAAAGAAATTTACTTTTGCTCCTTCTGATCGTTGGATTGATACCCCAAGAAATTAACAAAACATATCATAATATATAATTTAGAGCGGTAAATCTCAAACTGAGACGATACTAGCGTACAGATAACAGAATCCTCTACTTCAAGAAGCTTTTTACTGTTGTGTATTCGTGATTCGTCTGGCAGCTTATGTTGGTAAAGGGAATTATTTCAGTGTGCGTTTGGATAGGTGTGGGAAGAAGGGAAGAAGGGAAGAAGGAAAGAAGTGGGAAGAAGTATTGGAAAGTGTGTAACTTTGTAAAGAGTTTGGATTGTTTATAATTTTTTTTCTTCTTCTTCCTTCTTCTTCTTCTTTCTTCCAACGATCCAAACACACCCTCATGCAATCAAGCAATCAGAATGCTCTCACCTTCACTCCCTCACGCGAGTCTAATTCCCCTCCCCTCGCGTGCTACTGATCTCCTCTCGCGATCTATCTTCCCTTGTGCATTGCTCTCCTCCCCTTCTCCTTTATTTCCCTTCTCTCTCACGCTCACCCCTCGCTCTCTCACCCAACATTTGTTTTAAGCAAAAAAAAAAAAAAAAAAAACATAAGCATCAGCATCATGCGAAATACAAAATTTAGAGGACATAAATTACAACCACTCTTGACAAGTCTTAAAGTTTAATCAAATAACAACCGGACAGAAATGGATAAGTTATTCAAATGGAGTTTATATTCTTTTCGTCCTACTCATAGAAAAATACATGCACCGATTTAATTTAGGCAATAACGTGTCGTCTCTCTTCATTATCCAGGATTATTTAGAGAAAAATTGATAAATTAAATACATCAAGATGGCTTGATGCTTTACCTCTCTCCAGCATTATCCAAAATAACAACCACAACAACAATAATAACAAATAAATGAATAAATAAATAAAATAAGATGCTTCCAGCGCACTGATATGTGGGTCCCCACTTTGACCTTTATCAACAAGAACGGTAGCACTATCAGCAACGCTCAGAAAATATTTGTAGCACCAAGCCACTAGCAGATAATTATCCCAGTCAGATTTTAAATCCCTTTCACTACCAAACCAACACTCAACTAACACAAACAAGTCTATAATTTAATTTTGTTTCTTCTTCTCTGTCATCTTCAAGCTTCAACTCAACTCAGACCAAGCGCAGATTCGAGAGGGATGCTAGAAACGAGCACACCATCCCGTCGAAGCGCGATCCTAACCGCCGTCGCCGCCGCCGTGGTGGTGGTGGTGCATCTGGCGGCGGCGGCGGAGGCAGTCTCGGACACCTACTTCGAGCCATTCAACGTGAGCTATGATCATCGAGCGATTTTGATTGGTGGCGAACGAAGGATGCTGATCTCAGCTGGAATCCATTACCCGCGTGCCACTCCTCAGGTATTTGAATTTTACTGGTAAACTAGTGGAGTTTTTTTTTTGGGTGATCATGTTAATAAATTGCTTCTTTGCTCATCGGTCATGTGTAGAATTCTTCAGTTGTTGATGTTGCATACTCTTTGTGGGGTAGTTTCAAATTAGGAAGGAAAGCTGTTTGAGTTGATCGATTAATTATCAAAATTCAGTGATTAATTTGTAAATTTCATTTTCACCAAATATTACTGGTTGTTCAAACTTCAAAGACACCATATATTTATTTCTTAATCACTGTCATGTCTAACAAAGATAGCTAGAATGATACGAAGATGTCTACGTTGTTAATTCAATCAGCCAAAAACTTCTGTCTGTTTCCTTTATTAGTAAATTACTAATTTATTCTTTTTTTTCTCCCTGTTCATGACAGATGTGGCCAAGTATAATTGCAAATAGTAAGGCAGCAGGTGCTAATGTGGTCCAAACATATGTATTTTGGAATGGGCATGAACCATCAAGAGGTCAGGTTGGTATAATTGATTGATTGTCTTTTAGTGTACCCATGACCATATCGTCAAGCATCGGTACAGCAGTAGTACTAGTGCTGACCAGTGAATACTGACAAACTTTGATAATCTGAGAGATAATATTTGGCTCTGGAATAAAACTTTGTATTAGAAAATCCCCTTTTACAACCTGCGCCTCCTAATCCTTATACATCTCTATACAATAGAATATGGAAATCAAATTGAATACTATAACCTGACTCTTTTCTATACAATCGTGATCTTTCCAAATACAACATGCCTTCCTAATAACAAGATGTTTAAACACGGCACAAAACTATTTCCTAACCTGGAGCCTCTGACTTGTGCGCCAAATCTCCAACCGAACCATCATGTGCTGAATATGTTGATCTATGCGCTGAATCATGATACTCAATATCCTGACATCCCCCCTCAAATTGATGATGGTAATCAACCATCATTAATTTGTTTATCAAAAAATTGTGTCGTGCTACTGTAAGAGCTTTGGTGAACACATCCGCTGTTTGTAGATTGGATGACACATGAGGTAGAGTAATTAAATTCTGTTCCACAGCATCACGAATATAATGACAGTCAACCTCAATATGCTTGGTTCGTTCATGAAAAACCGGGTCATTAGAGATATGAATAGCACTAATATTATCAGCATAAAGTGATGTAGGGCCAACTTGAGAAAAAGAGAGATCTGCAAGTAACCGTCTTAGCCAAACAATTTCTGAACAAGCAGCAGACATAGCCCGATATTCAGCCTCTGTAGAAGATTTAGAAACACGATCTTGCTTTTTACATTTCCAAGATATGAGGGCATTACCAAGAAATACACACCAACCAGTAGTAGACTTCCTTGTGTTCGGGCAACCAGCCCAATCAGCATCAGCATAAGCAATCAATCTAAGATCATTTTTTAGAGGAAAGAACAATCCAAGATGAGATGTGCCTTTTAAATATCGTATGATACGATGGACAGCTGCCAAATGCAAATGTCGAGGCTCATTCATGAATTGACTAACCACATTAACTGCAAAAGAAATATCCGGCCTTGAGATAGTGAGATATATCAAATTACCAACCAAGCTTCGATACAAAGTGGGATTGTCCAGTAAGTCACCATCCTCCTTACGAAGCTTAAGATTAACTTCCATAGGAGTATTGGCTGGATGAGAAAATTGGAGATTGGCCCTAGTAATGATATCATTTAAATACTTGTGCTGGTTGACATAGATTCCTTGTACAGTGCGATGAATTTCAAGACCTAAGAAATATTTTGCTTCTCCAAGATCCTTCATATGAAAAGAAGTTGTCAAAGCCTTTTTAAGCTTAGCAATGTCTTGTAAACTACTGCCAGTGATCAAGATGTCATCAACATACACAAGAGCCAAAGCTATACCACTTGAAGATTTCGAAAGAAACAAGGAGGGATCATCAAGACTCTGCTTAAAACCTGCAGAAACAACAGTGCTCTTAAAAGTACGGAACCACTCACGAGGCGCTTGCTTCAGGCCATATAAGGATCTTTTCAGTTTACAAACTTCATTTGGATTACTAGTAGCCAAGCCAGGAGGAGGCTTCATATAGATAATCTCATTCAATTCACCATGGAGAAATGCATTTTTCACATCCATTTGAGTAATAGGCCATTGATGTGTGGCAGCTAGAGCAAGAACAACACGAACAGTTGTCATCTTCGCGACAGGTGCAAAGGTCTGAAGATAATCAATCCCATACTCTTGACGACAACCAAGCGCAACAAGGCGAGCTTTGTACCTGTCAAGTGAGCCATCAGACTTTAATTTGACTGTGTAGACCCATTTACATCCAAGAGGCTTCACATCCTTCGGGCACAAAACCAAATCCCAAGTATCATTCTCAAGCAAAGCATCCAACTCAGTTTGCATGGCGATTTTCCAGCACTCGTGTTTGATTGCATCCTTGAAGGAAGTTGGAACCGAAATTGAAGAGAGTGTTGCCATAAAACCATAGCGATCAGGAGGACGACGAGAGCGCATGGATCGTCTAGGCTGATCAGAGTTCACATCATGATGAATAGTAGCAGCCCCTGAGTCATCAGTGCCAAATGGACCAGAGGAATCCTCGGATACACAGGATTGTACGGAATCAATAGCAACAGTCCTGAGGTCACGCAGATGTTCATCGAGAGCAATAAGAGGATCTTCATCCACAGTCACAGCAGGTGCATGAGCCGAGTCATGAGAACCAATTACACGTTCAGAAGATGGCAACAAGATCTGTTCCTGAGAAGAGTGGTAAGAAGGGGGCAAAATATTTGGTTGCTTTTTCCTTTGTCTGACATACACAAGGCCTGGCTTAAACCGTCCCGATGAAGGTAAGGAAGAAGATTGTTTTTGACTGGGTTGAAAAAGATGTAGGACAGAAGAAGAAACAGTAGGAGACAAAATATCACAATTTTTGTAATAGAAATCGGATTCAGAAAACAATACATTTCGAGAGACACGAATTTTTTTAAACTTAGGATCATAGCATCTAAAACCTTTTTGACCAATAGCATATCCTAAAAAAACACATAGAACCGATTGAGAAGACAGTTTGGTACGTTCAGAAGGGGGAAGAAAAACATAACAAATGGAACCAAAGGAATGTAATATTTCATAATTAGGATGCTTGTTATGCAAAAGAAAATATGGTGACTGATGTTGCAAATTTTTAGAAACTTGACGATTAATCAAATATACAGAAGTGCGAACTGCTTCATCCCAAAAAGTAGGAGGGACAGCCGCTTCCAAAAGAAGTGATCTACAAATGTCAAGAATGTGTCGATTTTTACGTTCAGCCACCCCATTTTGTTGCGGTGTGCCAGGACAAGATTTTTCATGAAATATACCTTTGTCTAATAAAAATTGTTGAAATTCATTAGAAGTGTATTCTCCACCAGAATCAGATCGAAAAGTTTTAACACTCATTTGAAATTGATTTTCCACCATTGCAACAAAGTATTTAAATATCTGGAAGACCTCCGATTTTTTTCTCAATAAATAAATCCAAGTAAATCGAGTAAAATCATTAATAAAGAGTACATAATACTTATAACCCATGGCAGAAACAATTGGTGAAGGACCCCATACATCGGAATGAATAAGTTGAAAAGGACATGTAGTCTTTGTAGTACTAACAGAAAAAGGAAGAGTTTTACTTTTACTTAAAGAACACGTTGAACAATGACTAGGAGACACATTTTTATGAGGAAGTAAACCTTTCTCAAACATATAAGATAAACAACTAGAATTTAAATGACCTAATCTACGATGCCACAAAATCCACGAATCATTTGGAGATGAGGTAACCAATGCAGAACCAGCCAAGGCAAGAGTTTGTGTAGTCGGAACCGGAAAAAGCCTACCATCTTTACGCGCCATCTTGATTATCTTCCCAGTTACCTGATCCTGTATAATACAACCAGACGATGTAAAAAGCACATGATAATTATTATCCACGAGTTGTCCAACTGATATTAAATTAGTGGACAATTTTGGCACCAACAAAACATCCTTCAATGACAGATTGTTAATATGCACCTTGCCAATACCAGTGATCTCTAGATCAGTACCATCTGCTGTTGAAATGCTATCCTTACCATTATATGGAATAACATTGGACAAAGTACCTAACTGTCCTGACATGTGATTGGATGCTCCAGAGTCTATGAACCAGGATGTAGAAGATTTACCTGAGATGCCCATTGCAGAAAGGACAGACTGAATCATCTGCTGAATTACCTCTGGAGTAATAGTCGCCGACTGAGAGGTAGCGAGAGGGTCCTGGCGCTGTCCAGTTGTCGCTGAGGGTTGCTGCGTAGCGGAAGTCAGAAACACAGAAGGTCCTGGCGCATGCTGATCGCGGATGGCTCCTGGCGATTGAGGCACGCAAGGCTGAGTGTATTGCTGCGTTCCAGAGAGATGAGCCGAGGTTTGTTGATGCGCTCCAGAAGTCCTGTTCTGAGGTCGACGACGACATTCGGTGATGATATGCCCATCCTTCTTACAATATTTGCAAAACTTTTTCTTGCAATTTTTAGCAATATGACCAAATTCATTGCAAGAATAACACTTAACATCTTGACCAGTCTTAGAACTTTGACCACGAGCCACAAAAGCCATATTTTAGAATCAACAACCGCCTCAAGACTGGATCGTGTAGAGATGGTCTGTTCTTCTCTGACGAGATCACGAAAACATTCAGTCAAGGATGGTGCAGGGGAGCGTGCCATAAACTGTCGTCATAAGGGCTCAAACTCAGGACGAAGCTTCATAAGAAATTGATCTCGCATGGTTTTTTCCTGCAACTCCTGAACTGCAACTAAAGCCGTGGCTGGAACCTTAGAGTACAGAATCGAATTATAATCAAGCCATAGTGTCATGAAGCCAGAATAATACTCTTGAATACTCTTGGTGCCCTGTGAATAGTCATGAATTTCTAGATCAAGTTGGTACTTTCTAGCATCACTCTCATGAAGATACAGAGTCTGGAGATAATTCCACATATCTGCTGCAGTAAAGTAAGGTCTCAAATTAATCCCAATCTGTGGATCTACAGAACCAATGATCCAACTCATGACACGTGAGTTCTCCTTAATCCACTTTTTCAAAGCTGTTTTGTCTTCCTTGCCATCAGCATCCTTAACCACATCAGGCTTCTCTTCAGTGCCATCAACATAACCCCACAATTCTTGGCCTTGAATGAAACAACGAAGATTGAATTCCCACAAAACATAATTCGGTCCAGTCAAACAGACAGAAATAACAGCGCTCTTTGAACCAAAATCCATGAGAGAGTATGAGAAAAAATTGAAGAGAGATCAGAGAGAAATAGCACCAAGAATTTCGTTGAAAAAAAAACTTCAATCAGAACCACAGTGCTCTGATACCATGACAAACTTTGATAATCTGAGAGATAATATTTGGCTCTGGAATAAAACTTTGTATTAGAAAATCCCCTTTTACAACCTGCGCCTCCTAATCCTTATACATCTCTATACAATAGAATATGGAAATCAAATTGAATACTATAACCTGACTCTTTTCTATACAATCGTGATCTTTCCAAATACAACATGCCTTCCTAATAACAAGATGTTTAAACACGGCACAAAACTATTTCCTAACCTGGAGCCTCTGACTTGTGCGCCAAATCTCCAACCGAACCATCATGTGCTGAATATGTTGATCTATGCGCTGAATCATGATACTCAATATCCTGACAAATACAACACAGCAAGAACATAGATTTCCCTAACTTTTTTCCTCTTTTATTTGGATTAGTATTTTTTTGAAGGAAGGTATGACCTTGTGAAGTTTGTCAAGTTGGTTGCCATACAAGGGCTGTATCTGCACCTTCGAATTGGACCATATGTCTGTGCAGAATGGAACTTTGGGTATCATAAATTTCTCTACAATTTCTGAAAGTTAAAATGCACATGGTGCCTTAACATTATGGCATCTCAGTTTACCTTTGCAGTGACTCTAGAATTTGGATGAAATTGCAACAACTCAAAGCTTTTTCAAAACATAACTAATTTCTCTCCATCTCCATCCATGTTCTAATAATCTACAATAAGATTCTGACTTCCTTTTTTCTATTTGTATGCCAGTTAACCTTTGTAGTGACTCTAGAATCTGGATGAAATTGGGAGACTTAAAGCTTTTTCAAAACATAACTATTTTCTCTCCATCTCCATCCATAGTCTAATAACCTACAATAAGATTCTGACTTTCTTTTTCCATTTGTATACCAGTTTATAATGTTTAGTTGTATCATATTTAATTTCTCTTCTTTCTATTTTTTTATTTCTCTGCAATAGAATATTGCATTATTTTCCTTGTTTGTATACTAATTTAATGTATTTTCCTTCAACTTTTTGCAGGGGTTTCCCAGTTTGGTTAAGAGATATTCCCGGCATTGAGTTTCGTACTGATAATGAGCCATACAAGGTGAGTAGTTGATCTCATATGGGATTCGACTCACTTTTGTAAACCAATATTAAGAGCAGGGATGGAGGGAGATGGGGTCTTCGAAGGCCATGCCCTCCCCCCCCCCCCCCCCCCAAGTTTAGGACTTTAAGTCAATTCCTTTGTGTTCTAAAGGGTCAATAATTTGCCCCCTTACAAGATTTTGAAACGTCAGAAAAACCAAAAATATATTCACTTGCCTAAAAATAAATTTTAATGATATGTAAGACTGTAACTAAGAATTATAAGCTGGGCTATGAGTATTTTCTAGGCTCGCTCAAAATGTTTCCATTTATAGTTGGAATCCTCTTTTCCAAGAAAGCTATCTTAAAGACACACACTAAATCAAGTGCGTAGGAAACTGTGATATTTGGAAGCAAAAAATATTAAAAAAAGGTTTTCTTCCCCTCTCCTCCCCAACAAAGTCTAAAGACATGATATTAATGAGATGCATCATTCGTGCAGTGAGGTGGTAACATTATATTTGAGACTGAAATGTTTGGTAGGATTATTAATTAACAAAATTAAACAAACAAAGAAGTCATATTAGTCTTTTGTTTTATTTTGATATCTTTTGAAGTTAAAGTTGAGAATTCCGCATAACTTGTGCTTTTATTTGAAAATTATGTTAAACACCTATTTGATTTCATATTAATCTCATTCAACTCAGTACCTATCATTATATTAAAAAATTGGACCACACTATACAATGTTTCAGGCTTGGTCACTGGTTAAGAGCATGTTAAAGTTTTGGTCATTATAACTTGTATTTTCTTGTGTTTATTACATGCCTTCGTATCTTAGGAGGAAATGGAGAAGTTTGTCAAGAAAATAGTTGATATGATGTTAGAAGAAAATCTTTTTTCATGGCAAGGTGGTCCCATCATATTAGCACAGGTAGAGAACCTTCAACCTACTGTTTAAGTATTTTAAAATGAATGTATCATCATTGATCAAAATAAATTATTTTGTAGATAGAGAATGAGTACGGAAATATTGGATCGAGCTATGGAGAAGGTGGCAAATCATATGTAAAATGGGCTGCTGACATGGCCGTTGGACTTGGTGCTGGTGTACCCTGGGTTATGTGTCAGCAGTCTGATGCACCAGAAAATATTGTAAGTTATCACAACTCAGCATATATTCCCTTTTTCTTGCTTTTATTTGTTGTATATTATAATATTTTTGTTATGCCTATTATTTTTTTTTTTTGGTTCCACAGATCAACTCCTGTAATGGATTTTACTGTGATGGTTTCAAGCCAAACTCTTACAGGAAGCCAACTTTGTGGACTGAAGATTGGAATGGATGGTAATTTATTTGTTCATTGTTTCCTAATCTATCTGTTTAAATAGCTTCACATTTGGGTCCTAAACAATCTTGTGTCAATAAAAAATTGCCTGATATTTATATTCTTTTTCTGTAGGTATGCTTATTGGGGTGGGCGGGTGCCTCATAGACCTGTTAAAGACAATTCCTTTGCTGTTGCTCGTTTTTTCCAACGGGGAGGTAGCTTCCATAATTACTATATGGTAATTTTTTACTGTAATTATATAATATGTCAGCATGTGGTCTAGTAGCTCAGGTGGTAAGAGCACTTGGCTCTCTTCTAAGAGGTCCAGGGTTCAAGCCCGCATGCTTGCGATAGGGTTGGCGAGCCAGCGTAAAAACTCAGTCATATATACAAGAAATGACCAGGGTTGGGGTGTCATTTCTAGCCTACCCCAACTTGTTTGGGATAAAAGGCTTGGACTTTTAATTATATAATATGTCGAGAGTCTCGTATCTGCTTTCAGCTTTTGATTCCTTCCTCTCGGTGCTTTTCTTACCTTCACCCAGTTCTTTGGTGGTACAAACTTTGGGAGGACGTCTGGGGGCCCGAATTATGTTACCAGTTATGACTATGATGCCCCTGTTGATGAATATGGTATGTTAAGCTATACTCTACATTTTTATACAAATTTTCTGTCAGGTTGTTAAGATGAGTAATTACAGGTGTTATAACTGAGCCTAAGTGGGGCCACCTGAGGGACCTTCACACTGCCATTAAACTTTGTGAGCCTGCTCTTGTAACTGTTGATGGGTCACCCCAGTATGTAAAACTGGGTCCGATGCAAGAGGTTATTGACTCCTATGATTGGTTAATTTTATCGCAAACCTTTAGTTATGGATGGTAGTGAAATTAAAATTGAATATCAAGTGACAGCTAATGTGTTACGATTTATGAAACCAGCAAATGGAAGCCAGTAAAAAACGCCAAAGTATTCAATGCAACTAATTCTTTTTGTTCTTTTTTGTTTGCCTTTTTCTGTTTGTCCAGCTTCATTTTATTTGTTTTCTAATGTATTATATTGATTATGTAGAAGTGACATTGACTGGCAAAATCATTTTTGTGTTCATTGCATTTTCTTATCATGCTAATTACTTTCAAAAAAGTAAACTGACCATCATTTTCCAGAAATGTACCATCATGAATTAGTCATTTTTGGTCCTATACATATTTATATTACCTGTAACCTTTATTAAGATAAAAGATAAGGTATGCCACCAATTGTTGCTTTTCCTGACAAGGTTTTTATTTGATTTTTTTAAAAATTTTGTAGGCACATATATATGCGAGTGAATATGTAAATCCAAACAAAACTCTTCCAGAAGACATTGGTATTTGTTCACTATTTCTTGCCAATATCGACGAACAGAAAACTGTCTCAGTTCGAATTTTTGGGAAAACATACAGCCTGCCACCATGGTCAGTGAGCATATTGCCAGACTGTAAATCAGTTGCTTATAACACTGCTAAGGTGATAGTCGTTATGATATCAATTTCCTTGTCATTTTTTTTACTTACCTAGCATGCTGTTTTGTACTGATTTACTTGTTGCATTAATTTCTGTCAGTTGATGAATCATGATAATACTACTCAAGTAGTAGAGAGTTCAGTGTTGCTCATCTTTAGAACACTTATAATGCACTTTCCATAATAAGAATCTCCCATGAAGATTTTTTTAGTTGCATCCGTTCATTACCAGCAGCGCTTCTAGTATTTTGGCCAGAAATTGGTGTTTCACCTCACTTAAGCTTATTAGCCTGCACAGTATCGTAATTAAATAATAAGGAAGTTCCAGAAGTAATGATTTGAACTGTGAAAACTTTTCTTTCTTTAGGTGGTTGCACAAACTTCAATAAAGTCTGTCGAGTCCGGGTCTCCGCCCAGTTATGCAAATGTGACAGAATTTAACTATATAGGCCTAAAAGATGGAAACAGCTACTTCACAAATAATTGGTCATCTTATAAAGAACCAGTGGGTGCATGGGGCAACGATAGCTTTACTGCTGAAGGCATACTTGAGCACTTAAATGTGACAAAGGATGTTTCTGATTATTTATGGTACATTACAAGGTAGGACGCTAATTTTTTTTTTTAATTCATGAAATTTATGCTTAATCTGTTGCAACCTAACTTGAGGTCAAATTCAGGTTTAATATTTCTGATGAGGATGTTGAATTTTGGAAGGAGAACGACACTTCCCCTTCTCTTTCTATAGGCAAAAGCAGAGATGTAGTTCGCATTTTTGTGAATGGTCGCTATGCTGGTAAATACTTCTGCCTTGTAAATTCTCAAAAAGCTCATATCACACAAGTGTATTAGTTCAGTGCTAGCTGATCACCATATGAGAATCACAAGTTTCCAACACAATAAGCTAATAAATTTCCTGTATACTTCTTGCATCTTTATTTCATTCTTTTGTAAAACTAAAGGTAGTACAGTGGGTGACTGGGTACCAGTTCACCAGAATATTGAATTGATTGAAGGAGACAATGAAGTGGCCTTGTTGTCAGTAACTGTTGGCTTGCAGGTACATAACATTGCACAACTTTAGTTCCCTTTCAAAAAAACAAATTGTCGAGAGGGATGTAATACAAGTGTTATATTTCTTGTAGAACTATGGTGCTTTCCTTGAGAAGGACGGAGCTGGTTTCAGAGGTCAGATAAAATTAACTGGTTTGAAAGATGGTGATCTTGATCTCTCTGATTTAAGTTGGACGTATCAGGTAAAACCTCTGCACTAGGCATTTTTTTTCTCTCCTTTTTTTCCCATTTGTTCATTTCTTGGCAGACTTCCATGTATTGGAAACGTGCACATTTAGGTGGGACTGGAGGGGGAGTACTCTGAAGTATACACTCAAGAAGGTGAGAAAAATGCCAACTGGAAGGACATAGATCTTAACACTATCACATCCCCCTTTACGTGGTACAAGGTCGGTTTTTATATCTATCTAGCGCCCATGAATCTTATATACAGATTATTGGAATTTCATTGTTTCTATACAGAATTCCTTTGATGCACCCGAAGGCACTGACCCAGTTGCACTTGACCTGGGAAGTATGGGGAAAGGGCAGGCTTGGGTCAATGGCCATGGGATTGGCCGCTACTGGTCACTAGTTTCTCCAAAAGGTGGTTGTAGCAACTATTGTGATTATCGTGGCGCTTATCATGAGAACAAGTGTTCAACAAACTGTGGGTTACCCACTCAAAGCTGGTAAATGTTCTTTTCCAATGAAGGTTTAGTAAGGGCTCTAATAGGTGTCTGCTAATGACTGGAAATAGGTTCACAAAGTCAAAATAGGTTTAGCAGGTAAAGAAGGTAATGATAGGATTTTCAAATTTAAAAAAAAAGATAATTCAAAGGAAAATAATAAGAATTGTGTAGTGGATTTGAACTAGGAGGAGAATAAAACATTTAAGTAGTTCCATTTTATGTTGAGTCTTGTTATCTCAATTTCCCAAAATTTATCACGAGCATTTATAATGCAATTTGGGTCCAAAAAGTTTCCCAAATAAGCCTGTCAAACCCTGCAACTAGTAAAATAGCATTTCACTTGAAATAAAATAGATTATTATAATTATTATAAAATAGATTGGAAATAAAATAGCATTTCCAGGCAATAATTGTTATAAATTGATGTTTTACAGTGTCAGGGACATCGCTACATACTACAGTTCTATCATTTTAAATATTGTATACTATATTAATTTCTTTGATAACAGGTATCACATTCCAAGAGAGTGGTTGAAATCGTCTGACAATCTGCTTGTGCTATTTGAGGAAACTGGAGGGGACCCCTCCAAGATTTCACTTGAACTACACTACACCAAAACTGTATGTTCCCAAGTTTCAGAAAATGATTACCCACCTCTGTCGACATGGTCTGACCAAAATATACTAAATGGAGAGGTTAGTGTAAGTAGTATCCCACCGCAAGTGTACTTGCACTGTGATGATGGGCATGTAATATCAAGCATTACTTTTGCGAGCTATGGAACTCCAAGTGGCAGTTGCCAGAATTTCTCTCAGGGTAGATGCCATGCTGCAAATTCACTATCCATAGTCACCGAGGTTAGTGTGAAAACTTGTGGTACAGGCTTTTCTTTTATATACTTTGGCTAGTCAGTAATGATTTGTGTCTTATTTCCGGCAGGCTTGTCTGGGTGAAAACAGCTGTACAGTGGCTGTTTCGAACTCTGTCTTTGGTGATCCATGCCGAGGCATACTAAAGAACTTAGCAATTCAAGCAGAGTGCTCTTTGATGAATAATGACAAGTTTGTAGCTTAGGACAAGAAATATGTTGATTCTTCCCTAGGCTTGTCAAACGAACAATTGGAGTAATAGGACCGTGATATATTGAAATATTGTTTTCTTAAAAAGAAAAATATCATAAACACAAAAACTGTATGTTGATGTTGTTTCACACTATTGTATGGATGAATCACAGTTGTCTTCTTGCTAGTTTCTAGTTACTTCCAAAATAGCCTCATCAATCACAAATTAATTGTACCAGTCTTCCCTAGGCTTAGGACCGTGATATATTGAAATATTGTTTTCTTAAAAAGAAAAATATCATAAACACAAAATTAATTCAAGAATTTATCGTTTAGTACTTACAAAGTTTGTTAACTTCAACACGTTAGATACCCGTTTGCTTGAAGTTGGCAATGCGAACATTGATCTGGCCTAATATAACAAAATTAATTCAAGAATTTATCAAACAAAAGGAAGTCAACTAAACCGTGGACCAGCATTAATAATACAATACTAGTTGAAACTGAACAGATTCTCATTATATTAATTCACAGAGTAATCCACAAACAACCCACAAATCCAGAAAGCCCTCCACAAAATAAAAACAACATAGGGAGGGTCAGATCCTTCATCCCTGAGTTTATGAAAAAAGAAAGAAGAAACGAGAAAGAAAGAAAGAAAAGGGGTAATCATCCCGGAATAGCGCGTTATAAACACCATAAATAACCACCTTTTTAGTACATCAGATCCAAAACTTGTCTACTAATCAGCAACAAACATCCAAAACCTCAGAATGCCATACTCTTCTTCATCAGTGTGCTAACTAGATGTACCCGTCTTCAACAAATCAATGATTCTCTTGTAACAACAGCATCTATACAGTTCAGGACACAAGTGCAACTATTAACCAAAACCAAACCCTTCATTTCCTTCATGAATGGCCAGGAGCAGCCTCTCTTGCAGTTGTTCCTTGGAGGTGTACTCTGGCAGGTCAAGTTGGTTGAAACTGCAGCAAGAAAACACAAATCACCAAATATGATTACATATATGTATGATAGAAAATCATAAAAGAAGTCAAATCAAATAATGTAGAAGCATTCAATTTCCTATTGATTTCTTACATTCTGATACTAAAGTCAATTTAAAGGAAGGGACACATGATCTCCTGGAACAAACAACTTCTAAAACTAAAGATCCTTATATATATGCATACCATGTATGGGCAGAAGGAAGGTGTTGGATGCTGCCATAAGCTTTGTGTATCTGGAACCTCTGGGGACCTGAAATCCCTTGGAGTGCGCTGAAACCTTCTAGAGGCACCTATAAATTAGAAAGTCCGTAATGTTCATACTAGCATCAACAAAGCCAAATCTTCTTAGAGTCTACAGATTTTCCAACCAAAATATATACAAAGAAAAACATACCTTAGAAGTTCCAGTGACAAACTGGAGGAAGCGAGCTTTATCCTCCTTGCTGAAGCCTTGAACAACCTCCCAGAACCACTGAATTACTGGAGACGCAATGCTATATCCTGAATATTCCGTGTTTGCTCTCAGATCATCCACTACAGAAAAATAAGAAAAATATTTTAACTTTGGGCCCATAGTTTTAAGGAAAAATTCTCCAAGAGTATCAGGTATGGGGCGTGACTCACAATCTATGTCCGGAAGCCCACTGATTAGCAGCTCAAGCTCCTTATCGTTGAATATGGAGATGAGATCTTTTGGGATCAGCTCAGTGAACCCCTCCAAAAATGCATTGATTTGAGGCCTGATCGCTGTGGTTAGCCTATGCTCAGCAATTCGGTCCACGTACTCGTGCTTGTTCTCTTCTGTTACCCTGATGTTGCGACCACCAGGAATCAATTCATAATCAGTTACCTGCAAATTATTAGAAAACATCATACAAATTAAAATGCTGATTTAACAGTAAACTAGTAATAAAAAGTCAAAATAGCCAAGAAAAAGACAAAAAAGAGGATACCTCATTCTTCTCATACAATATGAGCTTTTCTTCATCTGCATCCACACTGAATGTGAGGTCCAAAACATCAGTGATATCATTCTGCAATCCAACAAACAATAGTGAAGTCAGTTGAGAGGTTTGGTAAACCATGTGACAGGAAAAAAGATATGTGTAATTAGACGTTCTGATGAAAGATGGGTGAGTGATACCTCAAGCATCCACTTGAGATTCTTGTAGTAACTTGGATCAATGGCCTCAATATCATGGTACGTGACTTTAGCACCCAGTATATGCTTGTAGAAAGATCTGGTGAAGTGCACATCAAGAAGTTGGCTGTCAAAGAGTGCCTTGCCAACCTAAACACAAACAAAAAGCAATTAAAATATACAGTAATACATTTACTTAAAGGACCTTATGTTGTTAATTTTTCGAGGTAAACTTTTAGATACTTACCACCCTGCCAACAAATTTGAAGTACGAGAGATGCTCAGTCTGGTAGACTGAGTTCGGGTTTGGCTGGAAGGTCGACTCATTTCCAACAGTAGTGAAAAGCAATGCTCCTTTATCAAAAATAACTCTTGACAACTGTTGATACCACTCTCTCGTCAGACCACCAGCATCTATGCCTTCCTCACCTTGGAAGTGTACAGTTAGTCTTCCCTTCAAATCTTCTGGTGATCTCATTCTCAGCTGGTTATAAGAATCTTCTAATATATAGTTTCTTCTGACTGATATTCTGACTGGGCTGTGGTGGTGGTGGTCATGTTGGTGCTTTATTTTGGACCTGAAATACGCCCTCTTGTTGTCAAAATCGATCAAACGTGGGATCTTAAGCATGAGAGAGAATGACTTCTCGAGAAGGCCAGGGTTCTGACGAATGAATGCATTCAGCAACTTCCTGTGCTTCTCTGAAAATTTAACAAGTGCATTGTGTTTGGGGGTATCATCGATGTCAGATGTAGTTGATGCACTGTCCTGCGGTGGTGTTTCTGCCTGGCCAGTAGGGCTGGGGCGCAACTTCTCACACGTCACGAAGAATGATTCAATGTAGGGGAGTATGTTTTGTGTACCAGCTGGTAATGGTGGTGATGAATTGGAGTTGCCCATTGGTGCAGCACTGATAGAAGGTGAGCTCAGCTGGTCGGCAGGATAATCGGGTGAGCTCTCGATATTGCTTATGCAGTTGCTCAGCTCGAGCCACAGAACATCAAGAGACGAATTTATGTCAGCTACCTGACCAAGGGCCTCAATTTCCTTCTCTTTTCTCTCTTGCAGAGTGGACACCAGGGAACTCAATGCCTGTAAGACCCTGAGTACAGCAGTCCCATTAGTGGACGAAGCACTGAGAAGGGCATTCTCTGTATTTTCACCATATGACCGGAGCTCATTCATTGCACCCTGTGTGAGGTTTTGCATTGAGTGAGCCAGCTCTGTAATGAACAAGCTGCAGTAAGTGGGAGCCTGCGCAACCACTTTTTTCAATACCTCCGCCACAAGGACATATGCATTGTCAGACAACCTGTAAAAGGGAAGAGAATGTGTCCAAGAGAAAATTACAACAAAATGTAATAACCAAACACCCAAGGCTAACAGATAAGAATAGCCATTTTGAAGGTGCCTTTGGTAAAAAACAGTTTGCTAAACTGATTTTCCTTCAATTCCAAAGTTAATCTGCTGAGTACAACTGAACCTTATTGCATATAATCAAAGGAGTACCACTGCGGTGTACCACTGCTACTAAGCATACAAGGTCCAATGCAATAAACCAAAATGAAGTATAAACATGTTATTATATAACAGAATATCAATATATAAATTTCATTTGTACCCTTCACGTGCAAGCAATGAACACAGAAGGCAAAGCTCAGGCTGAGGCAGACTCTGTAAGACATCATTGAGAGGTCGTTCTGTTTTTGCCTCGCCGGAGTTACTGGTGTTGAGTCCTGTTGAACTAGAAGCACCGACGGTACCGGCATTATCATTTTGAGCAGCTTCCTGCATAGTACTATCTGAGCCCGATGGTTTCTCTTCTGCTGTCTTTTCAGATTGTTCCGTCTCATGATCCACATTTACCATGACAACTTCAAGAAGGTTCAATAGCTGTTGCAAAAGAGGGTATCCGAAATCAGTCAATATGTGATGTAAATGTCAAGTTTGATACAAAATAAGGAACATGGTCTCATCATATTCAGGACTGCTGGCTTAGAAAATTCACATTCCAAAAATTACAATTTTTTATTATTTTATTATTATTATATCTAATAAAATGCCCAAATTTTATTTTCTTTGGTGACCTTGATCTGGTTGGGTTTTGTCTCTAGACCTCTACACCAACTTGTTTGGGACCAATGGTTTTGTTGTTGCAGTTGTTGTTTCATAAAGGGTCCAAAACAGGCTGATGCTGACCTGATCAATTCAATTACTGCTTAAAAAAGTAAATAGCCCTACAAATCACATACCTGCTCAAGATGAGCCACACTCCTCATATACAATGGCTGATTCAACAGAGTAAGAAGTAATACAATTGCATAAGCCTTATCATTTTCAGGCTTATCTTCTTCCATGAGCACAGCCTTGCCACGGCCTTGAGTTCCAATAGGCCTGCTGAGCTCAAGATACAACAAGAGCTTTGCTACATTGGGGTGATTTCTGGCCAGGTATGTCAGAGTCTCTAGAATGCGTCGAGATACCAGAGGAGGTACTCCTAACAAATATACAAGAGAATATTAGTGTGATCAGTATGTAACAATAATTGTAACTGCAATGATCCACTTGTTGTCTCAAAAGCATGATTTTGAAGTTTAACTTGGAAGTTTGATAACTTAATTTCTATTTGGCCTATTTTCAGGAATAAGTGCAGGAGCAGAAACAGACTTACCATCAGAATGTTGGGGCCTGGAGTAAGAAATTGAACCCTGACAGCCATACAGCCTGAAAGGAGGTTCTATTGGGCTGCCTGGCTTGCTCGTCGAGGCCTGAAGGTCAAGCATGAGCATATCCACCAAGATTTGCACCAAGAGAGCCCTTGTTTCTCGGTGTGCACAGAGGTTGAGAAGGAGCCTTTGTAACTGACCTTTATACAATGGCTGTTCAAAAATCGCAATGATTATAAACAATTAATGCAGGAACGTGTTTACCTGGTTCTTTTTTCTCCCAACAATTACATTGATTTTGAGTTATTTCAACCGCATGTGGTTTTCACATTTCACAAAAATATCCCAGCAATATTTTGGTTCTTCACATGCACATAATCACCAAATTTGTCAAGATTGCTAGAAGTATAAGAGATTAAGAAGTACCTGAACAACCCGGAGCAGTCTAATAAGAGCTTTGAGAGCATTCTGATCCACAAGAGGAGTGCCATCAGCTTCAACGACCTTACTAGATGTCTGACGGGAACCATCACCATGCGACAATAATCTGGATGACTCACCTCTTCTGCTTCTTGACCCCATGCCAAACATTGTTCCACCATGATACCGATGAGCAAATCTCTCTCTCAGCATATTTGCTTCAGCTACTAATGCAGGTGTCAGAGTGGCAAGGAGGGTATCTGGTGATGTCAGAAGAACCTAAAAATAACCAAAACCAACATTAGCAATAAATAATCATCTATGCTAAAGATTTTTCCTTTGTTGCTATAAATGATGGTGGCCCCTAACCAGTGCCACCTGCAGCAGAGAAAATACACATTGCAGTTATTTGTGTACTCTTATTTCTTTATTTTTATTTATTTATGATGTTTTATTTCTAGTATGGATGTTAGTTGCTCCTAACCAGTGCCACATGTAGCAAAAGATACATACAGATTCATTAATCTATAAAAAAACAGTAATGCAGGAAGTCGTCCCACCTCTTCACGGATCTCAGATGGGAAAGTTGCGATGATAGAGACAGGATCCATCTCCACAGGCTGTCCTTCCAGCTCTTGTGACTGCTGCAACCGCTGGGCCCGCTGTTGTGCCAATACTTCCTCTCGAATATCTGGTGGAAGCGCAGCCAAGAACTCAGGATCAATCTCCCCCTCATTTTGCTGGGCCTGCTCACCAGATGACCCTTGTGCAGCAGCCTGGTTCTGTTGAGATGAAAGCACCTCAGCACGTAAATCCTCTGGCAAAGCCTCTAAAAATGTTGGGTCAATCGATGAATCGCCTTCTCCATTTCTATTACTTGCATGTTGCCCCTCTTGTGGGCCTAAGTCGGTCTGGCCACCCTCTTCACTTGTATTTTGCGGTACTTCACTTACTCTCTCCAATCCACTTGAAGGAACAGTAACTCCACCTGTGGGCCTTCTCACTGAATCATCATGTCCTTCTACACTACCAATTTCAACCTCCAGGCTACGTAAAGACTCCCCAATGGTGGCGCCACTTTCACTGCTTGCCTGACTAATAGCCTCCCCATCACGGTCCCGGGTTGATGCTGCATCAGAGCGCTCATACTGCATGTCAGTTGCCTGTTCACTAGCATTTGATGCGTCTCCTTGGAGAGAGGCACCCTCTGATGGAACAGTTTCACTAGGATTTTCAGTTCCTTCTGCAAGCCTGTTTTGTACTTGCTCCCCGGTTCCAGGTTCGGACCCTTGTAGATTGTTGGGCTCCTCAGTACCATCTGGCCGGATTGCTGGTACACTCGGATCAGTTGGTTGCTCAGGGGTAGGCCGCCTCAATTGAGATATGATCAAATCCTCTAATCCCTGTGGTACAGCCAGAGCTGTGGACCCACTACGTGGATGATTCTCATCTAACCAGATATTGAATCGATTCCCCTGCCGACTACTTCTTAGAGTTCGAAAAATTGCATCCAGACGGGAGCTGCTCTCCTGATTCCTATCGGAGAAAGCTAAATCGACTGTGTTGTCTGTAAAACGAGAAAAAGTTAAATAATTCATTACAGGTTCTTAAACAGAAAGCACCTACGTGCAAGAACCAACATTAATTAAAGCAGTGAACTCTTGGAAATTGTACAATTATTAAAAGCCCACTATACAGTATTTAACAAACATGTATCCTTTTTGCTAGCTATATTTCATTTCTATTCATCCTTTTCATTGTCTTATCTAATTGTTTTTAGATGCAACTTTTCATGAATTTGTTTGGTACTTGAGATACTTAAGATGTGCACCCCTCAAAACTGACTTCCAGAAAATAACAGCACTATAACCACTAACCTGACTGTCTGTGATGGGAGAAAAGTCGAAGGGCAGTCGGCTCCTCAAGCAGCGGGTGCTCTGCACGGCCACCTTGATCAGCACTAGATCTGCCTCCCAGAAGATTATAAATTGATGTTGTCCGCCCACTCTGTCCATGTCGCCTGGTCCCAAAGATGTCCAATGGCATAACACGCAAGGTGTCACCATTGCCACCACCACCACCAAGCACCTCAATATGATCAAAAACATTAATACCATTAATACCCTCTTCCAGTCGTAGTATAACACCCTCTTCATCTTCCTCGTCCTCATCCTCATCCTCCTCTAGCATATCTTCATCAAACTCCTCTTCATCCATCTCATGCTCATCAGGGTCAGTTTCAGGTTGGTGCATGCCATGTAGATCTTCATCCTCCTCCAAACCATCATGCTCCCCATCAACATCATCTTCATCATCTTCATCCTCATCATCCTCATCACGATCATCATCATCTCCATCATCATCCCCTGACATATCATCATCATTGCCATCTTGATCACTCTCATCCTCATCCACATCATCATCATCATTGTCATCAACCATCTGGTCCACATCATCATGTCGGATATTAAAAGTGATTTCTACAGTCGAAATGCCATCATTATTCTCAGTACGATCATCTGCTACAACATCCTGCATGAAATCATCTTCACCATCATAGTCATGCTCCATTTCATCAGTAACAGAGTTTGGTGCATCAACATGTGAAGCAGCACCACCAGCTGCCCCAGTCTGGCCACGAGCTTCGGTAGGCTGAGATCTGCTAGTCCCAACTAAAGAGTCTGCCTGATTTGGATCTGATCTGGCCTTTCTCTCTCCCTTTGCATCCGATAAGTGAACGTGCTCCTTGGTGACAAGTTCAAGTGCTTTGACAATGCCTGTAACAACCTTTGATGACTCAGAGTTATCAAGATCCAACACTTCAAGTGTACGTGTTAGCACCTGAACCAAGCCAACATTAATAAATGTAGAGGAAGCCTCAGCAGATATGTAGGACCCGGTTGGTGAGCGGGCCCCAAGTATCTCGTTGAGGAGGTCTATATATGCATTCATGCTCAGATCCGGTGCCTTGCACCCATTTGAAGAATCAACAAACTCAGACAGCATTCTTGAAATTTCAGAGAAAATCCTTTTTCTTGCTTCAGCTGAACGAATGGCTGATGCAACCAGAAACTGACTAGAACGTGTTGCCATTTTGTATCTCCAGTCACCCTCTGATTTCTTGTCCTTCTTTGGTTTTGCAGGGCAACAAGATAGGAACTGATGAATGATATGACTAAAGACACCTCCAGTCCCACGTGAGCTAAGTTCTGCATCTCGGCGAAGAAGAACATTGATTGATGAAGCGTAGGTCAGGAGAACATCAGTTAAGAACTTCAGTAGAAAGGCCATTTTTGCAACAGAGGCAGTTGCCTCTTGTAAAGCTGATTTGCTCTCTTCAGGCAGGGTGGCTACAGCCTTCCCTTTTCCCTTGGCTGAAGCAGATGAGTCAATGTCCATGTCAGAAGCTGACGAACTGGCCAATGCACCTGAATCGGCCTGATCTTCAGTTCTGGGGACAGGAGGAGGCACAAAAGTTGCTACTAAGTCCAAGAGATGCTCTATTACTGTTACAAAGCTCTGGGGTGATTTTTTGTGAGCCTTTGCAGTCTTGGTGTTTGAGTCCAGCTGTTTCACCGGATCAGACAGCAACTTGTCAGCCTTGTCTTTCTCAGCAGGCTTCTCCTTCTCTTTCTCCTTGTTCTTCTCCTTATCACGCTCCTTCACCTGCACAATATATGCCCGATCACCGACCATGTCTATCTGACACACATTCCGAGCAGCCTGCATGAAGACTGCTGGATCCCGGGAAATAACATCAGATAGACTTTGCAGAAAGTTACGTGGTGTAACTCGAGGGCTCCCATTTCTGTTTGCAACAGTGATAAGGCAATGGCGTATTTCCAGCTCCATTGTTTGCTGGAGAGTGTGTGGATCCTCCAAAATGTGTCGTATGATAGAGGCAGCAACAGCATTGAACCCAGGAAACAAACAACCAACCGGTAGACTTAGCAAGGCATGCAAACCACCAATCTCAAGAAATATAACAGCTACAGGATGAACCTTAGTCAGAGTAGCACACAGCTGGAGGACCACATGCATGGTGTCTGATGACACATGATTCTGCATACATCTACAGCACAATTCCAAAAGTCTCTTCTGATCCCCCGTGTCCAACAACCCAGCAGCCTCTGGTACGGCTTCTGTTTCTTTACACAATTGGTCAATAACAACTGATACCTGACCAGTTGGCTTCTCCTTGTCATCATTTCCTAGTTCAAGCTCAGTAATATCAGGCAACTTTGGTTCTACTTGCAACATTTGATCAATTGACAGGAAGCAAGATGTGACCCATTTTGGAACACCATTTGTCTCGCTCTTTACTGATGATGATTCAACATCCCAACCTGATAAAAGGTCAAGAGCGATCTTGGCTAGACCGGCCTTCAAGGCAGCCTCACGTGCTGCAGAGTCATCATGCAGGATCAATGCTAGTACGTGGAACAAAGCTGAGATTTCAGAGTTTCCAGTTGGAGTGGGCACAGCACAGATTTCCCTCACCCGATCAATAATAAAAGTGAGAACCTTTGGCCGATACTGACCATCATTCTGTGAACAAATTGTGACAAGCATGTCTCGGACCGGGAAAGCAAGTGATTCCCTCATTTGCAAAAGTCTTATGCAAGAGGTAAGCATCTCATCTATTGGAGGTAACTGCATTGTTTCTTCTTCAACCTTGATCTCGGGCTCATTCTTTTCTTCTTCTTTAGGTGGTGAGTCTGAGCCACCCAAAGACATGGCTAGTGCACGTGCAAGGTCATCATCATCCTCTTGTGGCTCCTCCTGATGTGAGACCAACCAATCCATTGCAATCTCCACACTGTTTGTGCCAACCTGTCTCAGAGCTTCTTCAGCTCTTGCACGGGGGAAACCCATTTCAACTATCAAAGAAATTACAGACTCGTCAGGAGGTGGACCTGCCAAACGAGAGCCCCCGTTACTGCTCCCAGTGTTTTTAACCTCAACCCCACAGTACACGTGCCTCATGATAGATGTCAATGCACTAACAAACTCCAAATTGCACCCGGCAAAGTGGGGGTGGGTCCATATAGGAAGCACAACCTTCAGGACTTTAGACTGAAGCATTTTAACAAAGGCCTCTGCATCCTGGGGAAATTGGATGCTTCCTGTGCCTATAGGTTGTTCAAGTAACTGCCTCGTAGAGCCAGAGAGGATGAAAGAAGATGTGACCAGATGATCCAGAACAGCACCGTAGCTTGCAAGTGGGCCATATATCCACATGCTCTCTGAATCCTTTTCTGAACTACCTTTAGAATCCTCAGTCTCCATAGGAGAGGCTGGCAAGCGATTTGTCACTGCAAAAAGTAACTGGCTAGTGGCTTCAAAAGTAGTCAAAATTAACTGAATGACACTTCGGCTGTAGAAACAGTTCAGTATGATTGGGTTGCATGAGTCTGGCCGGTCCAGGAGAATACCATCAATAAAATAGAGAACCTTGCCAAGGTAGCGGCACTTAGTTGTCACAGAGACTTCACTCTCATTAGGGCGTGCATGCCCACCAAAATTTAAGTGCTCTGAGACAATAGAAGCAACAGTACCAGCAACAGATACAACGGAAGGAGAGAGGTTCACTGGGTTGTTCTCCCGCCGAGAGGAAAGCAACATTGCCTTACCAAGCTCCATGAACAGATGATCAATGTGGTATGAAAGAGAGGTTAACATGTCATGATATGAAGAACGGGAAAGCCTCTTTTTCTCCTCACCAGTTCTGGCCCCAGCAGTGCTACTACCAGAACTTGGATTGGATTCTGATGAATGGGGTGTGCGGTCAGAGGAACCTGAAGAACGTTCAAGAGAGCTCAAGTAGCGATCAGTACGGGAACCAGCAACCCGGCTGATATCACGGTATATGTTAATGAGATCAGAAACCTGAGACTCTAGGCCCCAAGAAGAACTCCTACGCCTCAACAAAGGATCAATATACTGCCTTAAAGAGCCTAACCGGCCATCATCACTCTCAGAATCCAACTGTTGGGAATCACTAGTAGACGTATTAGAACTCTCTGAATCCACATCTAATACCTTGGAATCTTCTAAAAGTGCTATCTGCCATAATGTCTCCCTATGAGCTCGGCCAATATTTTCCAACACATCCTTCCCAGCATCAGCAAACTCTGCCAGCAATGCATTAATCCACCTGTTATCTTTTGAGGCAGCCAGGAAGAGTAGGAACTCCACCACAAAGAGTGAAGGTGTGGAATGGTTGTCGGAAGTTGGGTCCAGGGTTAATTCAGTCAAGGCTTTCACCAGATGCTCCCTCAGAGAGGATGAGAAGGCGCGCGCAAGTGGAGCTGAGTGGTGCTGTGTAAAGCCTTTGAACACCACAGTGCTGTGCAAAGCAATAGGCATCCCTTCTGATGATTGTGTAATACTCGGTCGAAGAAGTAGCTTCAACAAAATCTCAATACCCCCCTTCTCTACAAACAGCCTGCAACTCTCGGAGTTCTCCATTGTCCGATGCACAAGCACCATTGCATGAAACACACATAGGTGAATGAATTGGTTGTCAGTGATGCCATCTGAGCCTGGACCCGTGCCAGCACCTCCCATCAAATCATGCCCCTCTGGAGAGGGCTTAATTTCCACGTCAGTCTCCATGTCAGCAACCCCATCAGAGCTTCCAGAAGGGTCTGCACCTGTTCTCTCACCTTCTTCACCCATCACAGAGAGCTTATTGAGTATTTCTATAATAATCTCCACACCCAAGCTCCTAAGAGAAGACTGATGGCGGAGGAGTTCCTCCACTGCATTTGCCAATAAAACCACACCTTCATTCATTGCTATAAGATACTTCCTGGTCGTGAAAAGTTCAACCAGAAAGCGTAGTGCAGAGGACTCCCTGACAGACTCAAGCCCACGTGTGTTAAGACATATTGCACCAAGGCCATTAGGGATAGAGATAAGAGCTTTAGATGAAGGCACTACACCACCCAGAACAGAGGATAGAAATGCATCAGGCAGGCCTCGTTCTTGTAAAGCAGGTAAGCAAGTAGGGTCCTTGTGGATCATCTCGCTCATAAGAGAAACAGCCGAGAAGTAAATATCTCCACCAAACCGCTCCATCTGGCGAAATATAAGGGAGAGAGAACCAGACAGAGAGATATTGCTGTTATCTTGTGAGCTCTGACCCCGTGCAGGATTTGCAGGAGAATAGGTAGCAGTCCCCAATGCCTTTAATAAAGCTTTGATAAGCCGCTTCTGTGAGTGCAAATGATCTTCATCAGATTTCACTGCATCAGAGATAACCATGGCACTGGTACCAGCCTCATCTGTAGATCCAATAACCCTCTCGACCTCCACGTGCAGTCTTTGGGCCAAAAGCTGGACCCCACCCAAGTCTTTGAACAACGAAACAGCCGGGGTGCTATACTCCAACAACTTCTGTAGGATTTTCACTGCAAGACAAACAAGATGCATGTGGGCTGGATCAGAGTCTTGCAAAAGGGGCAACAGCGGAGGGACCAGACCTGAAGCACGAACCGACCCACCTGAGCTAGAGGTGGACATGACATGAAAGAGAAAAAAGCGAAGGAGGGCATCCACAAACATGGGAGAAGATGGATCAGTAGGGTTGTTCAAAGTCAATATAGCCTTTTGAAGAACCCCTAGAAGCACCATCCGATTTCCCCCAGCCGATATTATGCTAGATCCACTGAGTATTCTGGCCCGCTCATGGGATGAGGCATAGGCTGCCAGCTGAGCACCAAGTGCCAGCATAGCAAGTGCACGGACTGAACTAGGTACCGACCCATCTTCTGATCGTACCAGCCTGATTAACTCGTTAGTATACTCCGGCTCATTAGTGAAGAATGAAACAAGTTCATCAGCGGCATCATTAGACTGAACCAGGACAATAAATGAAAGGAGGCTAATTTTGGTATAAAGCCGACTCGTTCTAGCAGAAGAAAATGCACGGGCATATCGGATCCTTGTGAGGAGAGAGAATCGGTGTTCAGGTGGCACGTTGTATCCTTCAACGCACTGCTTTAGGATAGATAGGTCATCTTCTTTATGAAGGTGCAGGTCGGGTATGTCTATGACACACATGCCACCTGACTTGGCATGGTCAGCTGGTATGCTACACTCAAAATGGAGGGTTGAGCCGAGACGGTGTTGGGTGGCATCAGACTTGTTTTCTGAGTCAGAAGGGAAAAGTGATAGCCCACCAGATTGGGTTCGTTCGTTTGAAACCACACATGAATATAGCCCGAGACCTTCTTCTTTGCTGCCCCATCCTTGGGCTAAAGACAGTAGATGGCTGTTAAGAGACCCACAGCCAATCAATTTTCCAGTGACATGTAATTTAGAGGGATTGACTTTCACCAGAGCACACAGGGCTTCTAAAGTGGCAATGAGAATCTCAGGATCAGTTGATGCAAGAAGAAGCTTGAGATGCTGAGAAAGAAAAACAACAGTAAATGTTTAGTCAGCATTGTACTCAAAAGGAACATAGCAACCAGTTTTTATTTCATGTTTGCTGAATGAACACCAAGCAAAAAACCACTGAGACTGTAGAAATCTAATACAAATTCTATGCAAGTGTTATTCGATGGAATAAACTTGTATTGCACATTTTACCAGGGACCTTCCAGTAGCATGAAGTCATCATATGCCAATGCTTTTTCATTCTCCCATGGAAGAATTTGAACTTTGAAACTCCAATTTTAGCATAAATGGACAATTATGAGTTACCAGTCCTATTCTATTTATCAAATTTGGGTGCTTCCTGGCAAGACTTACAGTATAGCTTAAATCTAATTTAGGATTTATTGCGCAAATTGGCCATAAAACCAATTATTAAGAACATATTCTTACACTTTAACTAGACGAATTTACAGGTATCAACACGTCAAAAACTATTAAACAAGTTCAAGGAAGAAGACTTTCAGAATTTGTAGGTGCATGTATGCAAAGGCGCCTTTGCAAACTTGTCAGAAAAAGAAAGGATGAAAATCCAGCAATATATAAATGGAAATTTACCTCAAGGCCAGGGAAAGATGTCTTGTTAGGGCAATTTTCTAAAATAATTTGCACAACTCTCAATATTTGTATAAGAGTATTCTTCGGTAAAAGATCTTCAGCTGAGAAGCTATCCAATAAAAGAAGATCATTTCTAGAGGCAATGTATGTCTTGAAAAACGTCTCAAAATGTGAAAAAAGTGGCTTCCAGTGGTGGAAATTACCCTGTGATCATAAATTGACAAAGAAACATTAAAGAAATATGCACAAAATTATCTTAAAATTAGTTCAAGGATATAAAGGTATAGGACTTTTTTTTTTCTCCCTAGTAATCAATTAGTATTATCTACCTAAAACAGCAAATGTCCTGTAAAATACATTTACAAGATCAGGTTTCTAAAAAGACAAATATGCAACTTTTGATCAAATTAAATTACTAAACAGGGTACTAAAAGCATAATGATAAAAACCAGTTAATAATCATGACCTATCAATGAAGCATACTAATTCATGATTAGAATCAGTTTTATACTTTTATGAATACAAAATATAAAAAATGTTGTACCTTTTTATACTCCCACCGGAAGCCTGAGAGGGGTATGGCGATATCATTTAAAGGGCAGTTGACGACTCGATCAATAAAGGCCTTTACTTTAGGCGGCTGCAGTAATCACATAGCAAACTATTAACCTTAAAACATTTGCTGCGTCTTGATTAAAATGTCTTTAACAAAATGAAAGATGAAAATGATATAAGCAAGCTTTCATTGTAATAATCTAACATATCTACGTACTTATAAAGTTTATGGTACATGCCATTCTAGATAGTACAACTGAGATGAAAGGCAAGGTAGAATTTCTTTCCCATATGCCCTTACAAACTTTCTTAGTCTCCATGGACCCAGAACCATAGACTAATAACTTTCAAGAAGAACAAAAGCCTTTTTAACATAAGGCTATCTTTTTAAAACGCCAACAGATAGGAACATTGTAATCTGCACTAACAAGCTTGAATGTTTCATGAATGGAGTGAAAGCCATACTAAATGCAAATTTCAGAGTTAAAAGTTATCCAATTTAACCTTCAGAATACTGAAAAAATTCCAGCATGTGCACATAGAAAAGAAAACATCAAATAGATATCACACATTGATAAACCCTAGTTTCTTGAAAAATAATAACTTTGTATGCTGTATTTTATGCGACAAGTATCAGAAACCAAAACACAATCGTTCACATCAAATCATGTTCTACCCATATAAAGCACAGCAAACATTGAATCAGACAAGGATACCCTGTATAATGTAAACCTCAGTATTCCAATTCTTAAATATCAGCAAATCAATGACCAAAATCGATCATCAAACAAGCATCAGACAACCAAAACTTAAAGGAATCAAAATCAAACTAAGAAGAAAGGTTCAAACTTACCGGGTCGGATTCAAGCTTTAGAGAAGGCGAAATAGTCCGCCCGCCAGTTAGGAGTTGTTGTAGCCGGAGAGGAAAGCTCGACCTAGGAGCCGCCATCTCTGCTCCAGCGAAACCCTTTCGTCTCTCTCACGAAACTATAAAAGCAAAGCAAAGCAAACAAACACGCAACGATCAAAACCCTAAAAATCGCAAATAAGGAAACTCGCTCAAAATAGAACCCTATTTTTGAAGATCAAAAATAGAAAAACAAACAAACTTGAGAGATAAGCAATACCTATCGAACTTGAGGTGTGAGAAGAACAACGATTCAAAGAGAGAGAGTGGTGTGGCATCGAACGAATCGGTGCAAAGAGATAGTACGACGGAGAGATAGAAAGAGAAGAGAAAAAAGTCGAGAGAGAGAGAGAGCGAGAGAGGAGTGATTTAAGAAGAGGAAAGATAGGTCGGCAGGAATAGAATTGTTTGTTTTGTGGGAAAGGGGAGGAGAGGAGAAAAGAGTCGTCAGGGCACGGAGGCGAGAACCCTCGAGCACGTGACACGCCCGTGCTCCCTTGAGTTGTTTCGCTGCTCTGTGGGACCCGTTTTCAGGCTCTTGCGCTACTGTTTTTCGGACCTCTCAACATAAGAAATGCCCTGGTCATGGAGTATGATTTGTTTTCTCTGACTTGTGGGTCCAGGATCTTAAAAAAAGAGAAGTTTAGTTCCAGGTCATAGAGCACGAGTCGGTAAAAGTGTTTATTTTGGACCCACTAGTTCCAGTGGGGCCCAATTTTCGGGTCGCGGCCTTAAATAGCCCCAAAAGACATGAATTGATGCGAAATTGCGAATGTGCTCGGAGCATAACAAAACAGATACAGGCAGTTCAATCACTGTTGCTGAGGTGAAGTATCTTCATTTTCAAGATTTTTGTTAAAAATCATCCCTGTCACGATAATTCATTTAATTCGATTTTCAAGAGATTTATTAAATATTTATAATGTATTTTGTATATTTTTGTAAATGATTATTTTGAATTTTTACGATCGGCAAGAATAAATTAATTGATTTAAGTCAGATTGCTAATTGAATAAGGCTGCAAAATTAATTCTTCACTGTATCTGCATTTAATATTGCTATTGGCTCGTCAGTATTTACAATATTTTATAATGTATTATTCTATTATATTCTGAAACAAAACAACACGGTACTACTAAAAGCTCGGTGAAAATCAATTCAACCCCTTTGATTCATATTTTTTTTTAAGATGGATTCATAAAAATTATATTAAAATAGCATCTATTTTTATCTAATTCAGAGAGGAGTTAAGTCCCACTGTAAATTGTTAACCCCACCACTAATATGAGGGACTCATTGAACATGAAAAATCATGATTTCTTCACTGAGAATTCAAACATCACTATATAACAAGTTTATATTGATCAGGTAAGGCTTCACAAAAATAGACACACGATTTAGCAATACTATTATTGCGACATCCTCAACTTTTAAGAATTATGCACATTTCATTTATTACACAAATATAATTCTTAAACGATCAGTTGTTTTCATTTTTAATATTTTAAGTACCTTTGTTTTGGCCTTTTAGTCTTCGTAGAAAACACCTAAGCAAGAATTTAAAGACGCCTTCCACTGGCGTTCTTAAATGTCGTTTTTTCTAACCTCATTTTGCTTCATTAAATTTGTAAACACTTGCTAGATATTTAAAGACACCTTTGCTAGATGTCTAACTCCTATTTCTTCACATGGAATCCCTAAAATTTTAAAGTTTCATAATCAACATTGAAAATTTTGTAACGTACCGCATCGACCCTACTGCAAATGATCAATAAGAAAATTAGACGGAAATCCATCTTGTATCGATTCAAATACATGATGGTATCCACACAGAGGATGCTTCCAATGGCACAACTTTCGGATATCAGCAAATACTACAATATAGATTAATTAATATGTTTATTTTTTATCTTTTGATTGAGTATGAAATTAATTTCACAAAAATTTAAAATTTAATGTTATAATATCTCTCATGAAATTGAATTATAGACATTAATTTATATTAGACGTTTGACTTCTAAATTTTAAAATATTAATCTCTATATCTGCTATTATAAAAGCACGGATGGAGGAGGTGTTACACACTAGATCTAACATGTAAACATGTGTTTCTGACGTTCGATCAATTTGATCTGTGGTTATCAGACGAAGCAACAATATATTTTGGTTTTTTCTCAATGCATAAACAAATTGAAAAACATATCTATTTGTATAGATGGTAGATTAATCGACATATTTTTGTTACATAACATTATTTTGTTTCTTTATTTGCCCACATACGAATGCATCTTAGGCTAGAAGAAAAAAATGTATTCAAAAGTGTGGATGAAAATGAATTACTTTAATAGCTGCATCAACATTACTTTTTATTGGTAATGAAAATGATATGGATGAAAAGTTTAGTATTTTTAGAACGCAGTCAATCGTATACAAGATGAAAAGTTTAAAAATCATTTGCAGTTTTCTTTTAATTAACACCTTTTTTTTTATTTTATTTTTTTGCTTTTGTTGGATGATTTTAACTCTTTTTCCAATGTGCCTCTAACGACTATAACTATAGTGTTGGTTAAACATTTTCTCTCGATTTGCCGATTTGCAAAACAACACCGAAACCTTTAAACTAACATCTCTTTTTAGTGTTTTATAGCTAAATTTATTGAAGAATGGATTAAAGCAAATGTGGCACTTAGTTTGGAGCTTCAAGAGATTGCTTTGGTCTAGTTAGAGTCAGTAATTAAGGTTTAATTAAACTCTAAACTAATCTCAATCAATTTGCTGGTAAAATGCTCAGTTTTTCTGTCCAGCGTCATACAACGCCAGTTGCCGTTACACAACGCAGCGTTTAATTCGCTCTTAAATTGAAAAATCTCTGACAAGGTTGGAACAGCGTTACACAACGCTCAGTAGCGTTGTGCAACGTTAGTTCATTTGCTTTTAAACCTGTTAAATCCATTGTTTCCCCTTGTCAGAACGTTGAGCAACGCTAAGTAACGTTACACAACATTTCCACTCCTACGTTGTGTAACGCTACTCAGCGTTGTACAACGCAGTATGAAACAGGCGTCTCTGCATTGCTCAGACATCGATCTGCATCGATGCTGCATGCATGCTGCCATGTTCCATGCATTGTAGCGTTGTGTAACGCTCTAAAATTCGCTCAGACTTCGCTCAATCGCTCTGGACGCGTAGTGCAACGCTGTATAGCGTTGTGCAACGGCGTCGTTGTGTGACGGCAGTCAGCGTCGTATGACGTTCTGACAATATTGTTTGAGTTTGTCAGTTCTGTCTTGTTTCTCTTCTTGACTTCGTTGTGCAACGCTACCTAGCGTTACACAACGCTCTGACAAGTTCCAACGGAACTGTCGAGGTTCTGCTTTGGATTTTTGCTGAAGCGTTGTGCAACGCTATACAGCGTTACACAACGCTCTGACAACTCATAACGTTATTGTCTGTGACCGTTTGATTTTTCAACGGCTATTTAGGCGTTGTACAACGGCATATAGCGTTGTATAACGCCAGAGTCTGTTTTGACTGGTCTTTGGAGCTGTTGGCGCCCTCTATATATATGGGGCCTCTTGGAACTGTTTAGACACTTTTGAAACCTTTGAAACTCCTCCCTTTTGAGCTCCAACCAGTTAGACATTACTCTCTCTTGTGTTTGAGCATTATTTAGCAAAATCATTGAGATTAGAGTGTGCTAAACCAATCCACTAGTGTTAATTGCTAGATTTGTTGAGTGATTTGGTTAGAGCCTCAATCCTTTGTAGTGTTTGAGCTTGTTTAGTTGAGTTAGGCCAATCCACCTTGAGAGTGATTGTAACAAGGTGATTTGGTTCGAATTTGTAGTCCCGTTCGTGTGGAATTGAACGGAGCGCGCCCATTTCGAGGTTGTGAAACTCCCGGAGACGTACGACTAAGGCTAGCACTTCCTAGCGGGTCGGAACTCCGTAATACATCGCGTGTTCAATTTCTCTCTCTCTTTCTCTCTTTATTATCTTGCTATACTTGAATTGCTTGTGCTTTGATTGTTTGTATTAGACCAAGTTTGAATTGAACCAAATTTTGACCATACCGGTTTAGAAATTCGTTTTTGTGCCTATTCACCCCCCTCTAGGCCTAAATTTAGGGACAACAAAGTGGTATCAGAGCAGGGGTTATCTTTTGACCATCTTGTTAGGTAGATAACCTCGATTCATGGCCTCTAGGGTGATAGAAAAACCGGACAAGTTTGGTTCCACTTGCAAGAACTTCCGTTATTGGAAGAGATGTATGGTTGTATACCTTAACTTGATTGATCTTTGGGAGGTTGTTGATAAGCCATACACACCAATTGTTGATAGTGAAGGTAGAGAAACCCATGCCTCTAAGACAATTAGGACCAAGAATGATAATGCCGTGAATGTCTTGTTAAATTCGGTACATGAGTCCATAGCGGCAATTTTTGGTAGCTCTACTAGTGCACATGAAATGTGGGTTTCTCTCTTGAACCGTTATGAGGGAAATTCTCTAATCAAAAGCTCTCGACAATTCGAGTTAGAGTCTAGATTGGATAATTTCCGCATACGGGAAGGTGAATGCATCGAGGAGATGTATACTCGGTTTATACAATTGCTCGATGAATTCACTAATATAGGAGAGACCCTTTCTAATAGTCGTGTTATAGGAAGATTGCTTAGGGCTTTGGTGGGAAGACCTCAATTCGACACTCTCATCTCGACTCTTGAGACACAACAAAGGTCCCACAACAACCTCACACCGGAGATCATCTATACTCATTACCGGTGCGTGGAGGAGAAGCTCAAGCAACTTGGAGAGTTGAAGTATGAGCCCAAAACCGTGGCATTGGCGGCAAATGACAACAAGGCATCTCCTTCCAAGAACCGCCACAATGACAACCACCAAGGGAGACACCGCCACTCAAGTGACAAGGCCAAAGGCATCATCGACCTTGATGAGGACAAGCAAGGAGCCGTTCTCTCAAAGATGTTTCGAGCTATCATGATCTTTGAGGGAAAGTTCAACAAAGAAAGGCTTGAGAATGACGAAAGAGCTCTTTGCTTCGTGTGCCAAAAAGAAGGTCATACCATGTACTCTTGCTTCAAGCTCTTCCCTCACTTGAAGAAGGACAAGGAAGATGGTGGCAAGAGAAGGGGTGATGGCCGGTTCAAGTCCAAGAAGGGACACTACAAGAGCAAGAAGAAGGGTGAGAGAGCCATGCAAGCTACTTGGGACAACGATTCCGATTCAAGCTCATCCTCTCAATCCGATTCGGAATCCGAGTGCGACTTTGACAACCTTGCTCTTGTGGCTCAAGTGAATGATGTGGTGATGCCGGTGGATGACGACCTTGATGACTTGGTGAAGGAGGTCTTCAATGAGTTCAACCGAGGCAAAATCTATGTGCATCCATTGAGCAAAGCTAGCCTTGATGAAGCATCATCCTCTACATCGACTTTCACACAAGCTCCAACTACTATTCAAGAGGAGCCATCCACAATTGCCATTGAATTGCCTAAGGTCACAAATGAGGTACTTCTAAACTCATCCTCTAGTAGTGATAGCGATTGTGATAGTGAGAATGACTTGAGCTTGAATGATGATGCAAACTTGCAATTTGATAGGTTGAATGATTATCTTGATGAGTCTCTTAAGACTATTGCTAGTCAAAAAGAGCAAATTAGTCTTTTGACGACTAAGGTGCATGATCTTGAATCTTTGGTGACAAGGTATAAGGGTATGATTGAAAGTTTTGAAAAATCAAGTGTTTGTGAAAAATGTCAAACTCCTTTGAGTGAGACAAATGTTTTGAAAAATGAAAGGGCTTCAAGTTCGTCTAGTGCTTCTCATAGCACCAAGATGAATCTTGATAAAATGTTTGTAGGACAAAAACCCAATGACAAAACGGGTCTTGGCTTCAAAAAGAGGAATCAATCCTTTTCTAGACCAAGAACCATGTCAAGACCAACACAAAATGAGAGACTTTATCACAAGAGCACCAATGGTAGGAACACACACGGGCAAGGGCAAAAGAATTTTGTTGGCTCTCAAAATGGTGCTCAAAAGAGTTTTGGTAGGAATAGAAATGGGTCTCAAAGACCTCAAAAGAACTTCCAAAACAATCGGGGCCCAAACAACTTGTATTTCAAGGGACCCGATGGGTGTTTTCATCCTTTTCAAAACAATGGTGGGAATAGGAATAGAACACACACTAGACCTCAAACCAATGGGGGAAATCAAAAAGTCTCTCAACAAAACAAAACGAGTTTTCAAAAATCAAATTTGAGAAACTCTCAATCATACACTTTCTCTAAGGATCCAAAGATTAGGGCCATGGAGCTTAGGCGTCATTTTGAAACTCATTTTGTTAGAGAAAGTTCACAAGTGAACAAGCCAACTTGTGCTTGTTGCAACTATTGTGGTAAGAATGGCCATGTCACACTAGAATGCAAAGTTAGGAAAGCAAATCATACATCCGGTTCAATTAACATGATTTGGGTTCCTAAAGTCACTTCCACATCCGTTTTAATTGGTGGAAGTGGTTCGAGTGTGGCTTAGTTAGCCATCTTCTTTCCCCAAGGTTAAGGGGGAGAGATTACAAGAATAATATATTAGTTGTTTGTTTCTAACTAATATGTATTCTTGTAGGTTTGTTTGTTATCATCATTCAAGAGAAGTGCTTGGATCATAGATAGTGGTTGTTCACATCACATGACGGGTGATGAATCTTGTTTCAAGACACTTGAACCTTTTGATGGTGGTGAGGTTACTTTTGGTAATAATCTTAGGAAGAGCTCTATTATTGGTATAGGCTCGGTTGGAAACCAAAATTTAACGGTTTTTAATGTTTATTTTGTGGATGGTCTCAACTACAACCTTTTAAGTGTGAGCCAATTATGTGATGCGGGATATTATTTGAAGTTTGATCACTCCTCTTGTTTTGTGCATCAAATTTTGGATAATTCTCTTGTTTACACGGGACAAAGGAAAAAGGATGTCTATTACTTAAACTTTGATCACTTCACAAATGGTGAACAATGCTTTAGTGCCATAGCTACCGGTTCATGGTTATGGCATAGAAGACTTGGTCACGTTTCTCTAGACTCCATTAAGAAACTTGTGAATTTGAAACTTGTCCGTGGTCTTCCATCACATAAACTAGACTTAAATGGGTTGTGTGAAGCTTGCATGAAAGGCAAGCAAACCAAGTCTAGTTTCAAAACCAAAGAGATCATCTCAACTTCTCAACCTTTACAATTGCTTCATATGGACTTGTTTGGACCAATCAATGTCTTGAGTATTGGTAAGAAAAGGTATGTCTTTGTGGTGGTAGATGACTATAGTCGCTTTACTTGGGTTTTCTTTCTTGCTCACAAGGAAGAAGCATTTGACCATTTTGTTAAATTTAGCAATCGGGTTGAAAACGAAAAAGGGTTGAAAATATCTAGAATTCGTAGTGACCATGGAAGGGAATTTGAAAATGCTAAATTTGATGAATTGTGCATAGAGAAAGGATATAAACAAGAATTTTCCGCTCCACGCACCCCTCAACAAAACGGTGTAGTGGAGAGGAAGAACCGAACCTTACAAGAATTAGCACGCACCATGCTACATGAATTTGCCGTACCCAAATTTCTTTGGGCCGAAGCGGTAAATACGGCATGTCATGTAGTAAATCGTGCATGCATTCGCTCTCAACTCAAGAAAACTCCTTTTGAATTATGGTTCGGTCATACTCCCAATATATCCTATTTCCGTGTATTTGGCTCCAAATGTTTTGTCCTTGATGAGTCTCCTAAAGTAACCAAGTTTGATGCCAAGTCTTTGCCCGGTATTTTTGTTGGTTACTCAACCACAAGCAAAGCGTATAGAGTCTATTTGCCAAACTCAAAGGTAGTTATTGAGTCCATTAATGTCAAGTTTGATGAAAAAGTCCTTGAGGAATCCAAGGAAGGTAACTCTATTGTAGGTACACAAGTGGAAGAAGCTCCACAAGAAATCGAGTCACAACCTCAAGCACAACCACCGGTGATCATTGAGGAGCCTTTGAACCGGGTTGATGACATTTTGATAGGGGGGAGAGACTCATGAGGAGGGCATCTTAGACACAACTCAAAATGAAATGCCTCATGATGATCCTCAACCTCAATCGTCTCCCCAACCGGTTCATGAGCCTCCCGAAGTGCTTAGAGAAGTTTCCTCTCATTCTCTTACTAATGTCATAGGTGACCCTAGGGAAGGTGTTAGGACTAGGTCTAGTTTGCACCAAACTATTGGTCATTGTGCCTTTGTTTCTCAACTTGAACCAAAATCTTTTAAAGAGGCCAATGTTGACCCAAATTGGATTGTTGCCATGCAAGAAGAGTTGAACCAATTTGAAAGGAATCAAGTTTGGGAACTTGTACCTTTACCAAAGGGTAAGCAAGTTATTGGTACCAAATGGGTTTTTAGAAACAAGCTAAGTGAGGATGGTATTGTGGTTAGAAACAAAGCCCGTTTGGTTGCACAAGGTTTCAAGCAACAAGAAGGTATTGATTTTGAGGAGACCTTTGCACCGGTTGCTCGTCTTGAATCCATTAGAATGCTCTTGGCTTTTGCCGCTAACAAAGGCTTTATCCTATTCCAAATGGATGTCAAGAGTGCTTTTCTAAATGGTTGGATAGATGAGGAAGTTTATGTCCAACAACCACCCGGTTTTGTTGACCATTTTAATCTGGACCATGTGTACAAGCTTCACAAAGCTTTGTATGGTTTGAAGCAAGCTCCTAGAGCTTGGTATGGTAGACTTTGTACCTTTCTTCTAGACAATGGCTTTAGTAGGGGCAAAATGGATACAACTCTTTTCACTAAGAAAAGAGATGACCATTTGCTACTTGTGCAAATTTATGTGGATGATATTATCTTTGGCTCTACTAATGCAACTCTTGCCCAAGAGTTTTCTTCTTTGATGAGTAGTGAATTTGAGATGAGCATGATGGGAGAACTCACTTTCTTCTTGGGGCTTCAAATCAAACAACTCAAGGATGGTATCTTTGTGAACCAAATCAAACTACACCGTTCGCCAATTCACCGTCACCGAGCTACCGGCCTTGCACCGCCTTCTCTTCCTCTTCATCAACAACATCATCACTCCAAAGGCAACAATCAAAACCAATGTGGAGCAATTCGCCGTGTTTCTCCTTCGCTCCCTCCTTGAGATGAATCAAAAGGTGAATCTCCCTTTCATCATGCTTGCTCATATGGCACGGGCCGATACCTCTCCTCGCTTCTCTTTTCCATATGCCCACATAATCCAATCCGTTCTTATTGAAAATGGCATCCCTCATGACACACCACTTTGGGGCGAACCCGTGCCCGAAAATGCAATTGCCAATCCCGAAAACCTCATGGCACATCTCACCAGTACCGGATGGATGGCACAAGATGATGACTCCATTGTGCCCGGTGCATTCCACCGCAACAACTACATCTTCCGGCCCAATGCCACCATAAACCAATATGAAGAGATAGGCAATGAACCATTGCATGTGCCCGGCGGCCGAATGGAGGGTCAAGGCGCACCTCAAGACTTCCATGCTTACCTTGATGCCAAGTTTGCCGCCTTGACAACTCATATTGATACGCGGTTCAACACAATTGAGGAAAACTTGACCGCTTACCAAGCCAAGACCGATGCCTCGATCACTCATCTCAAGGATGAGATGATCAATCTTTGGGGAAAGATGGAGCTCCATCTCAAGAGGGGATCCGGTAGTGGAGCGGGTGATGATGATGAAGAGTAGTCTTAGCCGAAACCATCTCTAAGCCTTAGCCCTCTCTTTTCTATTTGCTTTGATTTTCGTAGTTTATTTGCCTTTCGTATCTCTTGTGTGATTTTTCGGTGTTTTTGAATGCTTAAGTTTGTGCTAAATGGATTTGTTTTGTTGTATGGTTGTTGTATGAATTATGTTATGTTTTTAATAAATTATGTTGTGCTAAATGGCTTCGTTTTTAGCTCCTTTTATTTTAATATGCATGCATGGTCTATAATTGTTAGTTTATGCCCTCGTTCAACCTTTTTAGATACCCCTAATCAAATGAACTTAGTGGCCAAATTCTTTTCGAAAGGGGGATGATTCTTATGGTTTGTCATCAAGGGCGTTTTGGGTATTATTTTCCCTAATTGCAAAAAGGGGGAGAATTAGGTAATTTGGGTTATTCCGCCTTGTTGTATCAAGTCCCAAATGTACCTTAGGTGTTGTTTTGCAACTCGGCAAAAGAGGGAGATTGTTGGTTAAACATTTTCTCTCGATTTGCCGATTTGCAAAACAACACCGAAACCTTTAAACTAACATCTCTTTTTAGTGTTTTATAGCTAAATTTATTGAAGAATGGATTAAAGCAAATGTGGCACTTAGTTTGGAGCTTCAAGAGATTGCTTTGGTCTAGTTAGAGTCAGTAATTAAGGTTTAATTAAACTCTAAACTAATCTCAATCAATTTGCTGGTAAAATGCTCAGTTTTTCTGTCCAGCGTCATACAACGCCAGTTGCCGTTACACAACGCAGCGTTTAATTCGCTCTTAAATTGAAAAATCTCTGACAAGGTTGGAACAGCGTTACACAACGCTCAGTAGCGTTGTGCAACGTTAGTTCATTTGCTTTTAAACCTGTTAAATCCATTGTTTCCCCTTGTCAGAACGTTGAGCAACGCTAAGTAACGTTACACAACATTTCCACTCCTACGTTGTGTAACGCTACTCAGCGTTGTACAACGCAGTATGAAACAGGCGTCTCTGCATTGCTCAGACATCGATCTGCATCGATGCTGCATGCATGCTGCCATGTTCCATGCATTGTAGCGTTGTGTAACGCTCTAAAATTCGCTCAGACTTCGCTCAATCGCTCTGGACGCGTAGTGCAACGCTGTATAGCGTTGTGCAACGGCGTCGTTGTGTGACGGCAGTCAGCGTCGTATGACGTTCTGACAATATTGTTTGAGTTTGTCAGTTCTGCCTTGTTTCTCTTCTTGACTTCGTTGTGCAACGCTACCTAGCGTTACACAACGCTCTGACAAGTTCCAACGGAACTGTCGAGGTTCTGCTTTGGATTTTTGCTGAAGCGTTGTGCAACGCTATACAGCGTTACACAACGCTCTGACAACTCATAACGTTATTGTCTGTGACCGTTTGATTTTTCAACGGCTATTTAGGCGTTGTACAACGGCATATAGCGTTGTATAACGCCAGAGTCTGTTTTGACTGGTCTTTGGAGCTGTTGGCGCCCTCTATATATATGGGGCCTCTTGGAACTGTTTAGACACTTTTGAAACCTTTGAAACTCCTCCCTTTTGAGCTCCAACCAGTTAGACATTACTCTCTCTTGTGTTTGAGCATTATTTAACAAAATCATTGAGATTAGAGTGTGCTAAACCAATCCACTAGTGTTAATTGCTAGATTTGTTGAGTGATTTGGTTAGAGCCTCAATCCTTTGTAGTGTTTGAGCTTGTTTAGTTGAGTTAGGCCAATCCACCTTGAGAGTGATTGTAACAAGGTGATTTGGTTCGAATTTGTAGTCCCGTTCGTGTGGAATTGAACGGAGCGCGCCCATTTCGAGGTTGCGAAACTCCCGGAGACGTACGACTAAGGCTAGCACTTCCTAGCGGGTCGGAACTCCGTAATACATCGCGTGTTCAATTTCTCTCTCTCTTTCTCTCTTTATTATCTTGCTATACTTGAATTGCTTGTGCTTTGATTGTTTGTATTAGACCAAGTTTGAATTGAACCAAATTTTGACCATACCGGTTTAGAAATTCGTTTTTGTGCCTATTCACCCCCCTCTAGGCCTAAATTTAGGGACAACATATAGGATTCAAGTGATGTCAAAACTATGCTAAGTTATAGATTCTATTAACTTACAAAACTATGCCACGCATCTATTTTGGTTTAGAATTTAAATCTTTTATGATATTATAAATGTGTACAAGACAAAACTACAAAACCTGGTCAAAGCATAAAGCCTCAAACAAAATTAGGGATAAAGTATAGGTCTAGGTTAAAGGTTAGCGTAGATCAAAGTCGAAACAAAAATACTTAAGTCAACACATGTCAAACAAATAATAAATTAAATACATATTCTCTGTATTTTTTTTTCCACATAACACAAACTCATTTTTTAAAGTACGATTTCTACGGCCTACAATATATCTAATTTTTTGAATCTCTTAATCAGATTCTCGCGGCAGTATCTGATATAATTAATCGAATGAACTTGATTTATGAAGAAATAGGAACCGCAAATAAAAACAAACTCTCATGAAAATAAGAGTTTGTTTATGTACTGTCTTCACTGAAAAGTATTTATACAAAACTTCCACTTATGAGATGGTATTGACCTATTGATGAGTACATTTTTTCCTCGTGGAAATTTCGTTTTGAATTATTCTGCAAAGAAGATGAAAAGTATTTTAAACTTCAATCAGAAATAAAGAGAAGGCCTGAATCGAATAGACAAGCCCAAGCTAATAAGAGAGATGAAATTAAAATGAAAAGCCCAACTGCATATATAATTACTAAAGAACAAAATAGAATCGGAGCTGATAGATAGGGTGCATAACGTGGAAAACGACCACGAAACTGGTCATTTTCGTTAACCGTTGTATTGATGTACGAAATTTTTGTACTTATTGCATTGATTGTTGTACCCGTTTAACACATGTTGTGTTGATCGTTTCGTTAATGGGAACGATCAAAACGGTTATAACCGTCTTTGACTACCTAACTGTTTTGCATTTTTATTAAGATGCAAGAAAATAAACTATTCTGCATTTTGTATGAAACAGAGATAGAGAAATGACAGGTTAGGTCACGCGAGAAACGGGGAAGAGGCACCATCATCACCTCTCGCTCTCGACAACGATTGTACTAGGTGGTGCAGAGACGAGAGAGATAGATGTTACTGTGTTCGGCGGAGAAATGACGGAGCGACGCTGCAGAAATCTAATTTTACTCGTTTCTCCCTCGATCTCTCCGCTGAGGTCCTCTGCAATCTAATAATAAAATCATGAAAAAAAATTTAGACGAAATGCGCAAAATAAACGACCACGAAACGTACCAGTTTCACTAATCGTTCTAATCTGAGACGAAACAATATTTCTATTTGCGTTAGTTGTTCTGTTCCTTAAACGAAACTGAAATCCTTATTAGTTACCGTTTCGTTCCGGACGAAACGAAACGAAAGAACGGTTGAAACGGCTACCGTTTTCAGCCCTAGTGATAGACACAAATATTAGTTAAATAAAGAAACAAAATGAAAAAAATATAACAAACAATAAACTGAACTCTCATTATAACAAAACAAAGAGACATAAAATATTGTTTAAATATAGAAACAATACGAACATATACAACAAATAAAGCGAATACTTACAACAATAGAGTGAATATTTACAATATTAAACTGGACATATATACAAATTTCTTAAGTAAGAAATAATGATCGTATCAACATACAAAGTGAACACATATAACAACATAGTGAACATTTACAATAAACAAAGTGAACATGTACACTCTTCAACATTGATGACTCAGTAAATATTAGATATTCTCTTTGTCATAACAAATTGAACCCTATATATGCTCATTAAATAATTTTTTAGTACTACTAACTATCAGGGAATATAGGCTTATTAAAAGGGAGGGATAAAAATAGGAGGGAGGGAAGGGGCACATGATTTGGATGGTTAATAATAATAAGGTTAATTAGCGAAATTATCGTTATTAGTGAGTCGTCAACAGTTTGAAGACCATGAAAATTAGAGGAAAATTTATCGGTTGAATAAAAATAGAGATAAAGCTGGCTTGGTGCTTTTCTATAAATTAATTGATCTGACCATTTTTTTTTCATACATTTTAAATATCACACACCACCAATCTATGGGCAATTATCCAAAAAATAAATAAATAAGAAAAATACCAACAACCATCTCAGTAAAAACCAGTCTTTTTTTTTTCCCTTTCTCGAAATGTCCCTCTCTTGCTCTCCACCACCAATGAATTCCCTTGTCAAATTAGACGGCTTCGTAGTCTGCAATTCGGCGTGGTTGGAGATTTGTTGGTGGTGGAGAGTGAGATGAGGGAAATGACGATGAAAAGGAAAAAGAAAATGGTTTCAAGTTTCAACATGGTTGTTAGGTTTGTACTTTATTTATTTATTTATTTATTATTTTGGATAATTTGCTCGTAGGTTGGTGTTGTGTGATCACTGTGGCTCTGTTTGGATAGATGTGGGAAGAAAGAAAGAAGGGGAGAAGTGGAAAGAAGTATTGGGAAGTGTGTAACTTTGTGAAGAGTTTGAATTATTTATAATAAATTTCTTCCTTCTTCCTGTTAGGAATTGCCCAATTTTAATTTTGTGACTAATTACGCTTAATTAATTCAATTAAAACACAAGCAACACGAGATCTAGTACTTTAAGCAATTCGACACAAGAGAATAAGGTGGAAATTATACCTCCCGCGAAATCGTATTCGCTGGGCTCGATCCTACGGCTTAGAAATCGATGGGGTGCTCTCCTTCGCCTCCTCCATGTTTGGCCTCGAGTCCACTAAGGTATTAACCAAGTTATTCTCAAATCGTGCTAGCGATGAGAATAACAAGTCTAATCCCAAAGCTTTCCCTTTCTTCAATTAATTCACCAATTAATTTGTGGAAGAGAGAGCTCAACACATGAGCAATTGTGTGGAGAGATGAGAGAGAGAGGGGCGCCTATGGTGGCATGGTGGCGGCTAGGGATGGAAGAAGGAGCAAGAGCCAAGGAGCCTTCACATAGGTCCTTATATAGGCTCCAAACCCTAGCACAAAGTTCACACAAATTACATGGTGTGTCATCCCACCTACCACCTATAAAGGCCGGCCTCTTTATGGGCCTAGATGGGCCACTAGCTCATCTCATCTAGACCTCAATTCTATTAATTAAAGGCCCCATTCAATTGCTACATAATTGGACATTTAATTTACCAATAAATTAAAGCCCAATTAACTTAATTAAATTAAGTGTGTTGTTTATAAATAATTGATCGGAGGTAAAACCTAGGTCAAATTAAACCTCAATCTAATCTAATGCAGTATAGCTTGAGGATCGAATCCACAGGGACGGTTATTCTAAACTATAGACTTTAAGTAATTTAGTTCAATTGATCTAGGGATAAACAAATAAAAAAGTTGGTTAATTAATTAAAAGTAATAAATTTAAACTAAAGGAATTAATTCTAAACTCTGATTAATCTCTAAATTACTCTAAAAATTAAGATAAAGATTTAAACTCGAATTAAGAACTTAAACTAGGATCAATTGATTGGGTTCCACTTCCAGGCACTATCCTGACGGGTCGACAAAGTTCCTGGCGGGTCGACAAGTTCCTGGCGGGTCGACAGGATTCCTGACGGGTCACCAGAACAGTACGACAATTCAGTTTAATTAGTTTCTAAGTTCTCTAAGTTCAGGTTTTTGGCTTAAACTCTGGTCCAAATACTAACTCTCGTTCTTGATTTGGTATCACTAAGTTTTAACCTCTAAACCTCCCTAAAAACCTAAGTTTCAACTCTCGTTTCTTAGCTTAAGTTTTAGGGTTTGCTTTAACTATTCGGTAGGATATCCTAGATCTCTCGATCTTAGGAGGGAATAAACCTCTCGGCTAAGTTCCGGTTTCACCTTTTGGGTATACTAACTATCCTATGGTTTGAGAATACAAATTGTTTTGAAATTAGGGTTCTATTTGCTTATCTACGAGGTCAGGCCTAACCAAGTGAGCAAACCTTCAAATCAATTCAATTCAATTCACAATTTCAGGAAATAAACTCAAGTAAAGCAAAGCAACTTAGAAAAATTAGAAAACTAAATCAAACTTCATTAATCTACCAAGTCATGGTTCCCTACAATTGCCCCTAAACTAAACTACTCACTACAAGTCATACTAAACATAAAGATAACAGGTTTCAGCAAACTAAACATCCAAAGACAGAAAATAGAGAAAGTTTACAACAAGAAACAACAGCAATAACTCTCAGCGTGTCTTCTGGCGGGTCGCCTGAAATCCTGGCGGGTCGACAGGAGGCAGCTGGGTGGAATTTCTGCTATCTTCTCTCGATTTCTCTTTCTCTAAACTGACTTGTCCCTTTCTGGAGCTCTTCCTATGTTTAAATAGCTCTCAAAGGCGGTTTCCATAGGTGGAGATCATGTCTGGTTCGTCCAAGAATAGAGAAAGTGCTCTGCCAGAAATATCTCTCCAAATTGGGCAGGTCGGTTTGTGCCTGGAGGGGTCGACAAGATCCTGGCGGGGTCGATAGGATTCTGGCGGGTCGACAGGAATCCTGGCGGGTCGCCAGAACAGGGGACTTGTCTGGTTTGACCATGTTCCTTTGCTCCAGTCGCTTGGACCCTGATTTGCTCCGCTTGAACACTGCCTTGGGCCCAATTTTGCTCCAAATCATCACTGAACCTGAAATTAGACAAGGGCAAATAGCAGTACCATATTTCTAACCTAAATTGCATTAAATCTAACTAAAACACAAACATTTAATTGAAATTAAGGCCTAAAAGGATTGAATATTTCAATGTGAAACCCGCCTATCAATAATTATTAACTTAATAATAATTATTTGGAGATTAGACAATGCATTAATTTATTTCTATATGATCCATTTGATTTAATTAATTATAACGGTCCATAACGTTATTTAATTAATTAATCAACTTATCATATTTTGCAATACTCACTGTTGCAAATAAATAAATAATGCACGTATGGTTAAACACCTTATTATGTGTGACCCTTTGAGGATTTATGCTATGTTGGACATGGAATTAAATCGTTATTTAATTCCAATAATCATAAGCGGTATCTAGCAACACGTTATGATTCCCAATTCGCATAAATAGTGTACTGCTACAATATTTCAATCCTGCATAAGAGAATAAATATGTTTCTCTATTTTGATTCTTATGTATCATGATATCATCGTATAATCCAAGATAGGAATGTGTCATTCTTGCAGATTATACGTTTCTTGATCTAGAGTTGATCGCTTTGTTGCGCGCATACGATCCAACTCCATCAAGGGGCCCAAACAGATATCGTCACTCACTAAGTGAATTAATGAAGGACATACGGTTTTCTTGATGATTAGCTTTTCCCCGCACAATTCAAGAGAACGTAAATCAAGTCCGTATAGCAGCCCTTAACGGGAATCAGCGGTAGACGAGATTTATAGAACCTATCCTCATGTGGAAAAGATAATCATCTCAAACTTAGAACCAAAATCATAACGAAATAAATAATGACACATAACACAATCCATATATTTATTTCGTTGGGTCAAGTCCTGTACTATGTTCCATAACATATACATATGCAATTAAGTTGGCAACTCTTTACCTATGATTTGTAGAACTTAATCATCACTCAACTTGCATACTAATCTTATATGATAATTAATGTTTCTTGTTAATTATCAAGATTATGGACCGTTTAGATTTATTATTGTCATTCTAAAGAATGATCCACAGAGATCTACATTTCAGATCCTCAACCTGAATGATCTGTCAATAATAAACCTAGGAACAAATGATAAAATATCATCCAAAACATAAATTAATAATTAAGTCATTAAATTATTGACTTCTAGGACATAACTCTAACACTTCCTTCTTCCTTCTTCCTATATCCAAACGGTGCCTGTGATGTTAAAAACACGAGTAGATTGTTTAATATTTTTCGATTGTACCAAAAAAATTGGTAAGCTCAATTAACTTGTGGAAGAACGCCAAGCTATCTTTATTTTGTTGTTTTTACTTTTTAGTCAGCGAGAAATTGCATTTGCGTTCTAATAATTGAAGGAATTGCAAAAAAGTAAAATTCGAATGAAAGTTCGCAATTGAATTGGTCATGTTTGTATTCTAGAGTTTATTTATATTCCATTTGAATGGAATAAACTGTTTCACAGAATATGCAATGGTGCAAGAGTATTATTTTGAAAGGATTGAAGTGTACTAATTCAAATTCACTTTTTTGAATCCACCAGAGGTAATTAACAATGTTGTGGTTTTTCTTGCCAATAAGTTAATGGCAGGGGTTATTGGACAAAAACGGAGCAGATTGCCACGTCCCCTTGTCGTACCATGTCAATGTCTCGGGTGATTGCTGCAACATGATACTTTTATGAAATATACTGTTTTCTCGGATCAATTATACATTTAAGGGTAATGCTTTATTTTACCTGCGGATATTTTACCCAAATTTATCCGGAGATACCTAAAATTTAGATCTTGTCAGGAACAGTAATAGAAAACACGTGTTTTCATGATTCTCACGAACATATTATTGTAGAGCGAGCGACATATTCTGTTGTAGGAAGTTAGACGATCATTAATTATATATAATCATAGACCCTCAAAAAATAGTATATAATCATAAATCGGTTAAACCAACGGGGAAAAGCTATAATATACAGTGCTTGTTCTCACACAAACTCACCTGAAGCCAAGAAGAAGCAAACATTCAAGAAAAAACAACACCAATTATCGGTCATCTATAAAAAATAAAAGAAACACTAGTTGGGGGGAGGACCACACAAGAATCTTCTTATAAAACATCTCTTATGCAATTCTGTATTCACACATTAATGCATGATTTATACATTCTGCTATTCTAGCCCCAAATACAAGCCAGCTGATGAACACACTACAAGATCACACATCTGCGTTTACCATGGGAAGAATGATGTGAAATTGTTTCCTCTGCATAGGGAGAATTGTAAGCTTGATGGCCGAGCGGTGGTGGGGCAGCACCAGGGTTCTTCTCCCGCTTCTTCTCTTCTCCCAATTTGGCAAACTGGACTGTGTAATTATACTGGGTACTGGTATTAGGATCATTCCAACCACCAAATTGTGGCACCACTGAATCATGACTTTGCTGTTCCATTTTCAGAATGTGTTATGGCTATAGTATTAACTTAATTCTGTATATGGATTGACATATTGGTCAGACTTGGTACCAATTTGTATGTTCTGGTACCATATATGGTACCCATTCAGGTCAGGCACTGGTTGAACCTTAATAAGTTGATTTTTTTAATATCATTTTCTTTTTGTCCTTTTGATTAATTATAAATTAATGGGTGCGTTTGGATCGTTGGAAGAAAGAAGAAGAAGAAGAAGGAAGAAGAAGAAAAAAAATTATAAACAATTCAAACTCTTCACAAAGTTACACACTTCCCAATACTTCTTCTCACTTTTTCCCTTCTTCCCTTCTTCCCACACCTATCCAAACGCACCCAATAGGATTATTCGAGGACACATGATTAGAAAGTGGTGGCCTTTTCAATAATCAACACTAGCATATTTGGTTCTGAAAATAAACTTAAAAAAAAGCGTGAAATGTTACCGGTAATGCACTGGTACACGATATGAATAAACAGAAGTTCTTACATGTCCACCGACTGGCGATGGCGTACGTGGTGGATACCTCTTCTCCTCTCTTCTCTCTCCTCCATGGCCTTTTGTTTGTCGAGTTGGTGCAACATTTGGCTTAGGAGCCAATCTTTCCCCAGTAGATCCTTGATTGTCAGGGTTGTTTTCTGGGTTTTTTTTCCTAATTCGAGCATTATCAAAGACAACAGTGTACGGTGTGCTGGTGTCACCACCATCCTTCCATTCACCCCATTGAGGTATGTTTGCTTTCTTATTACGGTTCTGCACAAAAGGTGCAAGTTTATTCAAAGCAGTTAGCACATCATCATATTTTTCATTAGCTGAGATTATAGCAAGGGTACCGTTTCAACTGATATGAGATAAGATACGCTTTGAGAAATTGACCAGGTCTAAACATGAGATATTCACAATAATTTCAATTTCTTTCAACTTCAATGAATGAAGGTAATTTCAACTGCTAAGAAACACTTTCTCTTATGTGGTAGAAAACTGTGTAACTTTTTACTGAAAAAGGCTCAAATCGAAAAGATGATATCGTTCCAAGGAAAACACAGTGAATTCAGTGTGTTTGATGTTGTAACAAATTACTTAGAAAACAAAAACTCAAAATTATTTTATTTATATTACTTTTACCGTTAATTTTTATTAGTTAAATGATGTGGTGGGCTGCGTGTATCTCTTTTCTATTAGTGATGAATCTCTTAGTTCTCTTTTGATCATCTGAAATCCATTTCTGGAATATGACAATTAATTGAACAAATGAATCTAAGGAGCAATAACATACCGCCATAAGATAACTAATTTGATGCTTCAAAAAGAGATGCCAACTGATTTGTTTCTTCAAAGTCAGTTGATTTTGCCTTCCTTCCCTGCCCCTTTGGTTCTGCCTATGAAGGCAGCCAGATAGTTATAAAAGAAATCAGAAAAGAGAGAGGAGATATTATCATTGACATGGTACTATATTGCGTGAGCTGAGAAAAAAAATACACATCTAGAAAATGGCTTGTTAGAAAGAAAATATTTCATGAATAGTCATTGCTCTTATTCATATTAAAATAAACGTCTTACCTAATTATGTTCATATAATACATTGAGGTTTTGAATAAACTAGGTACCGAGTTAGTCAAAACTCTGCACCTGTTGGCCCACTTCAAATTATTAATAGTGTTCATTTATTGTATTGTAGGAATCGGACATTAATTACCGTTTTCTGCGTGCTTAAAACGGAACCAATACTTCAGGCCCGCTAGTAACGTACTTCCCCATAGAAAAAAATACAAAGAGCTTTTCTTCACAATGATAATACTAAATATGTTATCAGCTATTCGTAGAAACAACGTATAAGAGCTGAAGTTTGTATTTTAAATTCATATCACGGACACGGAATATAATGTAATATATGCACGAATGAGATAAGTATATACTGTGAAAACATTAGACAAGTAAATATATACTGTGAAAACATTTGCACTTTCGCCAAAAGTGCAAACAGTTTAATTACGTCTTCTCATGCTCGAATTGTCGATTCAAAAATATGTAACGCATTTTTTGTTGAAATCGAGAAAAAAAATATCGTACAAACACTGATACTAATTAAATTTTTGTTATCTTAAAAAAAAAATCTTTTAACTTGTTTCGCTATTCTGAAAAATGACCCCATTTGACATGAAAATAATTAATTGTTTTCGTTATTTTACAGTCATTTTTTCAAAATACAAAAAGAAAACAGTTAAAAAGTACCTAAAAACATGTTGAATAGCTTTTTTTTTTTGGGAAGATAAAAATGGAGTCAAACCTTCTAACTTATTTCAAAATTAAATATCACAATAGCCGGGTTTTCGAACCCCCGATTTTCATCAGTGATATTGCGTTCGTCTTTGAGAAAGAATACTTTGGATTGAATAGATAATATTTTGATCTCGACGGTCCCAGAAATAAAATTCTATTTATAAGATAACATTTACAAGACCGAAGAAAAGATATTAAAAGTTAATTAGAAATGGTCCAAGTCTACGGAAGAACGAGCATGTGCTAAGGCGAAAAAGCAAAACCCGCTAGCCATAATCCCTTTATTTAACATTTTTTTATTTTACAATAATAAGATTGAGTCGTAATTCTTGAATTAACAATTTGTCTGTATCTTATCACATTGATTTGTTCTTGAAGCTAAAAATTATTGTTATGTTCGAGGGAAAATTTAGAAATTGTTATTATAATTGCAAAGGGATAATGTATTTTTGTTCGATTTCCAAGGAAAAGAAACAAAGAAATTGTTTGCTTCACATTTTTTAAGAAAATAGTTGATTATCGTTATTGCATATGGAACTTGTATGATCTGCACTTGCGGCTATGATGTGGTATAGTTCCCTTTTCCATCTACAAGCTAAAAGTCGAAAAACATATATTTTGTTAGGAGAGCTCATGAAATCAGAGTTATGTCAGTTAGATATGGGTATAGCTTATGATAGAAAAATTTTAAAAATTAATCAGAATTTGTTAGAGAAAAACTTCCATATTGAACCTGTCTCAAAACAATTTATATTAAATTTTTAATATTATTTCAATGACATTTTCTTCACAGCAGAGATGTTGTATTTTGATAAACATGTCAAAAAAATTGTTTTAATATAAGAACTGATATAATAACATGATGATCATAAACTAATAAAAAAATCTTAATTTATAAATGAGGGTGCAACACTGTGTTATCGGTGCAAGCAAAATTATTTGAACAGAACATGTATATTTTCAGTCATCTCAAACTGCCAAACTGGGGATGTTTTAACGCATCTAATACCGGTTTTGAATAAATTCTGATTATTCTGATTATATGTTAGTTACATTATATGTCAGTTATGTCAGTCTGAACGACCTCAACTACATAATACAGTTTCTTTAGCAATCTTGAAGTAGATAAACACCTAGGATTAAATGGATGACACGCACACGGGGTCTGCCAAATTGAACAATTCTTTCTTACTGAAACTGTACCAAATTCTCAACGCCTCAACCAGTTGAGGTACTTATCGTAAATACAGTCACTGTTATTGCATAATAGCTCGAGCATAACCTCACAACCCGCACGGCTGCTTATATGCCCTTGAGCCCTTCTTTGTTCCTTCTCTCGAGTTCAAGTTTACATTGAACATCTGAAATGTAATGTAATAAATAATGACCATAGTTTGTTCCAAAAATGTTGTAATTGATCAGTACCAGTGTTCGTTCAGTGAGTTGGGTTCTTCGCGATTGCCAGAATAGACCAGGTATGGATTATAATTTATTGTAGACCGCCACAATACACAACATTACAAAAGAAGCATTCAACAATTAATACACAATTTTTTCTTGGCATTAGTCAACTCATATTTACTGAGCTGAATAGAAATAATGCCGATTGTAAAAACCAAACCAATAGTTAATCTTTAATAACTAAATACCTGTAAGTTATAGCTTTTATATTAAACAATTATGACAGAAGAACATCACCGAGAAAATTCTCAGCCACGAAAAATTAAAAGAATTTTCTTTCAGGACACATCAACTTTGCAGCAACTTTACAATGCATTTTAATTTCAAATTTGAGAGATGTTACAGTCTAAGTAAATGAGAATAACAAGCAAAAAACTAGAGAAAGCTCGCAAGAATTTAGACCCTAAATTCAACAGCATCCAGTTGCCAAAAGGAGGTGATCAGTTCTGAACAGGTGGTTACTGTGCCAAAATAGGAGAACTTCATTTGTACTAAAAAATATGCACGACTGCTATAATTCAAGAACAATAACAGAGAAGGTTAATTCAAACCACAGGATTTTACTTTACCAAATATGTAGAATTCTTACTGGCTTTCTCAAAAGTACCGTTAAAAATGTTTCGCCTAACAATTGCACCTGCTTTAGAAGGATAACACTAAGTTAACCTGCTATAAAATAGGGAAAAACAGAGATAACTATCCACAAAATTGCCTAGTTATTTTGGAATATTGACAAGTGTTAACCAACAAAAATATAGATAGTAATTTGATCTTTTGTCTCTTTTTTCTCCTTTTTGTCGCTTATAGATATTTAATAAAATCCCTAATTTATTTATCGGTTTGATTGTGATTAATAGGACTCCCTTCGTGCGCAAGGCATTAACTTTGCATGTATCACAAGAAAACAAAAGCTCATTCAAAGTAGAACCTGAGTTTACTGAAACTAGTGCAGACCACCTATAGTCCAAGAATAAGCCATCAGTTATTAATAGCAGTTTAGCGGAATTCTATGCAAACATAAGTACAGAAACAGACCCAAGTCAGTACAGTAAAACAATGAAATAATATAAAACAAAGCATTGAAAGAAAATTGCATCTTTTCAATTGACAGACCTTAGTCTGAAAATACCATCAGTAAGCAGGTTAAAGTAGTCAAATAATGCTTCACATCAGCACAACCCCATATAAAGCTTTTACAGCACCTAAACATAACAAACTACTATTAAGTTAGACTCAAACATAGAACAAAGAAGTCTCATAATTATCATTCTCACCTAAATACTAATCATGCATATCAGACAGAATAAGGAGAAAATACACCTGGTGCTACAGGATTATACAAAACCTCATCAAACCATGGATGCTTAAGGGCTGCGTCAGCTGTCAGTCTCTTGCGGGGCTCACAACTTAGAAACCCACTAAGCAACTCAAACCCGGATCTGGATAAGGTTGGGCGACCGGAGAACCCAGCAGCTGGAAACATCTTGCGCAATTCATTGCATCCACCAGGCTTACCAAACACCTCCTTTATCTTCTTCAATTGATCAATCTCTGTGTTACCGCGAAATAATACTTCCTTTGACAGCAACTCCGCCATGATGCACCCAAGAGACCACATGTCAATGGCAGTGGTGTAATTTCTTGAGCCGCAAAGCAATTCTGGAGCTCTGTACCAGAGGGACACCACGGGTTGAGTGTATGGCCTCGACCCAGTAACTCGTGAACACCCAAAATCGCAAATTTTTAGCGTATTGTTGTCCTGAACCAGTATGTTTGAGGGTTTCAAATCTCTGTGCATAATGTTACGGTCATGTAAATACTTGACCCCAGAAAGCAACTGCCTCATGAAGAACTTCACATCGGCTTCCAGAAAGGGGGTCCACCTCTTTTGCATCACACCATGGAGATCCTTTTCTATGAACTCCATTACCAGATAGATGCTTCTATCGCAGCCATTAGGAGTAAAGATGACCTCTCTGAGCTCCACTATTGACGGGTTGCGGCATGAGGTCAATATATCAATTTCTCTTCTCCATGTTGGGTTCTTCTTCTGGTTTATGATATTTGGTTTTAGCATCTTCAGAGCTACAATTTCTCCAGTAAATTTGTCTCTGGCTTTGTAAACCATACCAAAAGTACCTTCCCCAATCTTACTCAATTTTTCAAATTCGTCAATTTTACGGCTATGGGGACATGGGAAGGGGTCATTAATGGACTTATTGGACGTAATTTCCAGATTAATCTTGGAATTAAGTTCTGGGGTTTTCTCTGATCGCTTCCTCTTTTGAATTCGGTGTGGAAAATTGGTGTTTCCATTGGGATCATCAATAGAAACAAGGGTTCTTTTCCTACCAGAGAGAAATCTATGCGAATTGGGATCGTAAGTCCTTCCATTGGAGATTATGGGGTAGTGAGTAATTATTCCCTCTAATTTCCTATATTTCCGAATTTCTGCCATAAGGGGAAGAACAAGCAAGCAAATAAGAACAAATAAAAATATAAGAACCAAACAAAATCGATCAATTAATCGATCGACTCAATTAGAACGGTCCTAAATCCCTGGAAAAACTTGTCGAGAGAAGGGAAAATAAAAAGAAAAGGACTCTAGAGCTAACCTTGAATATTTTTGAAACCTCGATTGCGAGAGAGAAACTCACGAGAAATGCGTCTCTCTTGGCTTGCGAATTGTGATCAAGTGGTTTTTTTAGAAGGGGTTTACAAAACGCAGCTTCTTTCCTTTTTCTTTTGTTGAGTTCACGCGGAAAGGTCACATGTCGGCGGAGGAAGAAAGCGTGTCGGCCACGAATCGGTGTTTGTGGGATCCAAAACGTGTGGTAAAGGTTAATACTGTTTCACTGCAGGTGGACCCAAGTCATCTTTGACAAAATTTAGAAGGCGTGGGACCCTTCTGTCATTGTATATGATGGAACCAGATCCTCTGGTCGGCAGACCACCTGGTCGTTTTCGATCTGGATCGTCTGATTTAATCTTAATGGCTATAGATGCCCCGTGCTAGTACCACGATTGGTAGGCCCGAAAAAATGTTAACCGTTGAGATTAAATCAGACGGTCCAGATCGAAAACGACCAGGTGGTCGTTTGTAAAAAACGACCAGAGGATCCGACTCCGTATATGATACCTTCTTCCACATCAAATTTTCAAATTAATACAACAGTAAATCCGGACCCTTGGCCTTATATCAAGCCTGATGCGCACCTTTCCAATCCGATAACGACACGTGGCATTGACTGAAAATAAATAGGTCCTTCTCAACGATAAAGGCAATTTTAAAATAAAAAATAAAGGCATAACATTGTGTTCTTCTTTCTTTAAAAAATAAAAACCATAACATTGTTGTAGCTTCTGTCGGATTTTTGTGATTAATATTTTACGATGGAAGAAATTTTAAAATATTTAATGGAAAAAAAGTAAAGGCATCATACTTTTTTTGTATTTTTGGGAATGGTTTAAAATAACGAAAATATTGTACTCAAGATATTAAAATTTTAAAATACTATACAATATTTTTAATAAAATTCTTCGTATAATTACATAAAGTAAGGAGTTCGAATAAACCTATTCTTAGCTGCAACAGTTTGGAAATTAACCACATTGCGACGGCTAATTCTCAAAGTTTTTTTTTTTCTTTTGGTAATTCAGAAAAGTTCTTCGGATGGAGCTTCGAATGGAGCCAATGACAATATTTTGTATCGGTTCTTGTCTAGTAGCTGACTGTGTTGTTGCGTTGTTGTGTTTTTTTCTTTTTTTCTTTTTGTGGGCTCCTTAGTAGGAGCTCTATTGATCAGCTCTGGTTCTGATCTTACTTTTTTGTATACTGTTTGGCATTGGTATAAATGCAGGATTCCCTACTTGGGGGAAAATTTTTATCAATGACAAAAATGCCCCTAATAATTTTAAAAAAGACAAAACAGCCTCAGAAATTTTAAAAAGAGCACAGCTATAGCGGTAATTGGACTGCCGTAATACCTCAGCCCTATAGCGGCAATAGCATTACCGCTATAAGGGGCTATAGCGGCGATGTTATTACCGCTATAGGCCTTTTTTTCTTTTCGGACTGACACTTTGTGTTTTAGCGCAGAAAAAGAACAGTGCATTTTGTGTTTTGGAATTTTCCTTTATAGCGGCAAAGGCAATACCGCTATAAGGATTTTTTTTTCCCTCGCTGACACTTCTGTCTTTTGCATTGAAGGGGAGTAATTCTTTTTTGTGCCGCATTGAAGGGAGTGGGTGGGAGGGGTTGAAGTGGTTTTTTGTATCAAAAATCCTTGGGTGCCACATTGAAGTTTTATTTCTGCCGAGATAGAAAAGAGAGGAGGAGAGGAAGAGAGAAAGAAAAAGAAAGAGAGGAAGAGAGAAAGGAAGAAGAGGAGGAGAGCAAATCTGCCGCATTTTCATAGGAGGAGCCGGCCATAGGGGGAGATAAACACAAGGAGTCGGTTCGGAACGAGATATCGGTATCAACGAAGTGCCGACGACTCGGTGGAAATGTATGTTTTTTTTTTAATGTAAATTTTTATGGAAATGGTATGAAATTATTGTTGAAAATTTTTGATTGGAAATGGTATGGAAATGTATGGAGATTATAGGAATTTTTTTTTGTGTAATAGGATATGTTTATGAGGAATTTTTGAAATATGTCTACGTAAAAAAATATTTAATGTTTTTTTTTAATTTTATTTTTGAAATATACAATGTAAATTAGGATGGAAATTGTATGGAATTATTTATGAAAATTATTGATTGGAAATGGTATGGAAAGATGAATGGAAAAAAATATGGAAAAAAAGAAACCTAGAACTAGAAATTATTCAGCTAATTAAGCTAATTTCGTTTGAGGTTTGATATGAGCCAAAAAAAAATGAAATGATTTTTTTCAGCTTTTCTTTTATGAATGAATCTATAAATTTGTTTTTTACGCTTTAGCACCAAAAATACAGATGTTATGAAGTTATATTGTTTTTCAAAAAATAAATCAATTGGAATATATATTTTTTGTCTTGAATTACTTTTAGAAGACAGGGATGATATTGTGATCATTACTTTGCGGATATAAATTTTCTATATTTACTTATTTAGTCATCCCTTATTCTGGTATTGGTTAATTTATTTGGTATGGTTAATTGGCGTGAGATGGACTAGGAATATAGCTGTAATTTATTTTTTGGCGTGAACTAGGAATTGGTTATGAACTAGAAATCAATTTATTTTTCTATAATTGTTTTTATGTTGAAGTCTTGGCTAGTATTAATTGTTGTAAATATTATGCTGGTTAATGCATGTTCGTTGTAAATATACACTATAGAAAGTTGCTTTAGTGTATATAAAGGAGCACCACATATTGTGGCTTAATTAGTTTTTTTTTGTAAATTGTCGAGAAATGCATTAAGAACAGTAATAGAGGAAAAAAATTATTTTTTGAAAAGTTTTGAATACTCCATTCAGTATTTTGCATTTGCATTTTACTTTACTTGGGCTATGCAATCATTACTAAATCCTACTTAAATTTCGTCTATTTCAATCAGATGAGTTCTGGATCAGATGAGGCCGGTCCGTCTGGTTCTGCACCAGGTGCAGCCGCTACGACTAGGATTAGAAGACATAGAAATAGGACATGTCCTCCAAATCGGAGAGCGATAAATGCAACAGAGCGTGAAGGAGATTCAGATAACGGTCCAATTTTATTTGTGCCGAGATCGGATATGTTGATTTCCTTACCTATGGATGAGGTAAATATATTTTCCAAAATAAATACTTCAACACACATTTATATGAAAATTTCTATATTAAAATATTGTAATTTTTGTATGATTGAAGCGTGAAAAAAATCTCTCAATATGCGGCCATAGAAGAGAATTGCCAAACGACGTTCGGATTGAAGTTCGGTTGCGGAAACTTGGCTTGCTTCACATGTCTAATGTGCCGAATGCCAATTTGGATGTATCACTGTTGAAGGCTTTGACAGAGTTTTGACGTCCCGAAACTCATACCTTCCACTTTCCTATTGGTGAGATGACGGTCACATTAGAGGTAATTTTTTCTAACGAATTTTAAATTATTTATTTATTTATCATAAATTATGGGAATTAAATTATAGAAATTAAATTATATTTTAAATTAAGAATGGTGCATTTAAAAAAATAAAATTATTTATTTGAAGTTATTTGTTGTATTAGTTTCAATTACTTATTTGTCCGGTTAAGGTGATAGAAAAACCGGACAAATTTGTTCAAATAAAATTTCTTATTTGAATTTATTTCTTGTATTTGTTTCAATTACTTTTAAAAAAATAAAATTATTTATTTGAATTTATTCCTTATATTTATTTCAATTATTTGAATTTAAGGATGTCGCATTCATATATGGTTTGCGAACCGAGGGTATTCCAGTGATCGGATCGACGAAAGGTTATGAATGGGCAGAAAAGGTAGCGAGATTGATATGTCCGGTTACTCCAGTGCATCATTGGGCGAGGCGGAATAAGTATGTGGCTGTACATATTTTATAAAATATTTTATTGTCAAATTTTTTTACTGTATTGTAATGTTTATCATTATAAGAGTATTGGTTCTGATTACAGGAGCGATTGTCATTTGATGAGGTTGAAATTTTTGCGGAACAAATTTAAGAATGGGCCGGTGGCGGAATCTTCTGAGGAAGACCTTAATCGCTACACTTGTGCTGTTTGTTTGGAAATGTTTGGCACAATTATGTTTCCTGATGCGTCTCACAATACCGTTCCCGTGTACTATTTGGATTTGATTGAGGTATGAATAAATTATATATTAATTGTGCAATTATCCAATTAAACAAATTAAATTTCATAATTAATAAGCAGAGCAAATTTCATAATTAAAGTAAAAAATTTACAAAAAAGTTAAATTCAATTATTAAATTCCATTGCGCCATTACTATGTCTTGACTAATGGACAAAATACTCCATTCCGCAATAAGAAATTTTAAATTTTTTTATATATATTAATGTCATTTCAGCTGAAATAAATTACGAAAAGTTCAAAGTAGTGACAAACTTTTGTCACTTCAGTCGTTTCAGTCATTTCAAGTGTGATAAACCGTTTGGTCACAAAAAAGTTGACAAATTGCCAAAATAATACAGTTTTCAGTTAAAAAAACAACTCCGGATGCCAAAAGTATTGCGCCAGAAAACTATCAAGGAAGCTTCAAAAAATTCTAAAAAAAATGCACAATGCTTATTACAGGACCTATTGTGGCATAGTCAAATTTCAAAATTTTTGGATAAACCGTTTGGTCACAAAAAAATTAACAAATCGTCAAGACAATACAGTTTTCAGTTAAAAAAATCAGCTCCGGATGCCAAAAGTATTGCGCTAGAAAACCATCGAGGAAGCTTCCAAAAATTCTAAAAAAATACACAATGCTTATTGCAGGACCTATTTTGGCATAGTCAAATTTCAAAATTTTTTGGATAAACGTTTGGTCACAAAAAAATTGACAAATCGCCAAGATAATACAGTTTTCAGTTAAAAAAACAGCTCCGGATGCCAAAAATATTGCGCTAGAAAACCATCAAGGAAGCTTCCAAAAATTCTAAAAAAAATACACAATGCATATTGCAGGACCTATTTTGGCATACTCAAATTTCAAAATTTTTGGATAAATCGTTTGGTCACAAAAAAATTGACAAATCGCCAAGATAATACAGTTTTCACTTAAAAAAATTAATTAAATTACATGTTTTGTAATAAAGACTGTTAAAAGGACAGACGTGCTCTTACAAAAACTGAAAAAGTTATGTGATATCATGGTCCATCATGTAAAAGGACATGCGTGCTCTGATAAAGCTGAAAAACTATTCAGTGCTCCTGGTCCACCCTGTAAAAGGTATATGCGTGCTCTGATAAAGACTAAAAAAGTTTTTTTTATCTCCTTGTCCACCCAGCAAAAGGACAAACGTGCTTTGTTAAAGGCTGAAAAAGTGTCACATTGATTTTATTTTACATTGAAAAATTCTACAACTAAAGTTGTGTTTAAAACTACACATTTATGAACCAAAATACACAACATCCACTATATCCTTCTTCTTAAAAACTTCACTATAATGGAGAAAGGAAATAGCTCTAATTCCAACAATGATGCACCAAACTATCAAATAGCAACTCGGATTGAGTATTGGCCAACTTACTACCATTACCCTGCCAATAGAAATGAACCAGAAAATGGAGAATATGAGGCAATATGTCGCTCATGTTATCGAAGTTTCAAATACAATATCAATGAAGACACCACTGAAGAGGACCACGTGCTCAACTTAAAGATACACTACCAGTGGCACATTAATGGTGGGCCAGAAAAAGAACGGAAGGAGTACCAGGAGCGGCGACGGCGGGAACACGAAAAGAATATCAACCGGCCAAAAAATTATGACTTGTACAAAAAATATTACACAGAACCTTGTTGTCCCTAAAAATAGGCCTAGAGGGGGGTGAATAGGCACAAAAACGAATTTCTAAACCGGTATGGTCAATATTTGGTTCAATTCAAACTTGGTCTAATACAAACAATCAAAGCACAAGCAATTCAAGTAGCAAGATAATAAAGAGAGAAAGAGAGAGAGAAATTGAACACGCGATGTATTACGGAGTTCCGACCCGCTAGGAAGAGCTAGCCTTAGTCGTACGTCTCCGGGAGTTTCGCAACCTCGAAATGGGCGCGCTCCGTTCAATTCCACACGAACGGGACTACAACTTCGAACCAAATCACCTTGTTACAAACACTCTCAAGGTGGATTGGCCTAACTCGATTAAACAATCTCAAACACACAAAGGATTGAGGCTCTAACCAAATCACTCAACTAATCTAGCAATTAACACTAGTGGATTGGTTTAGCACACTCTAATCTCAATGATTTTGCTAAAATAATGCTCAAACACAAGAGAGTATAATGTCTAACTGGTTGGAGCTCAAAAGGGAGGAGTTTCAAGGGTTTCAAAAGTGTATAAACAGTTCCAAGAGGCCCCATATTTATAGAGGGCGCCAACAGCTCCAAAGACCAGTCAACACAGACTCTGGCGTTATACAACGCTATATGGCGTCGTACAACGCTGAAATAGCCGTTGAAAAATCAAACGGTCACAGACAATAACGTTATGAGTTGTCAGAGCGTTGTGTAACGCTGTATAGCGTTGCACAACGCTTCAGCAGAATCCAAAGCAGAACCTCGACAGTTCCGTTGGAACTTGTCAGAGCGTTGTGTAACGCTAGGTAGCGTTGCACAACGAAGTCAAGAAGAGAACAAGGCAGAACTGACAAACTCAAACAATATTGTCAGAACGTCATACGACGCTGACTGGCGTCACACAACGTCGCCGTTGCACAACGCTAGTCAGCGTTGCTCTACGCGACCAGGGCGGAAAAGCGAAGTCTGAGCGAATTTTAGAGCGTTACACAACGCAACAATGTATGGAACATGGCATCATGCATGCAGCATCGATGCAGATCGATGTCTGAGCAATGCAGAGACGCCTGCTGCATACTGCGTTGTACAACGCTGAGTGGCGTTACACAACGTAGGGGTGGAAAGGTTGTGTAACGTTACTTAGCGTTGCACAACGTTCTGACAAGGGGAAAAAGGATTTAACTGGTTTAAAAACAAATGAACTAGCGTTGCACAACGCTACTGAGCGTTGTGTAACGCTGTTCCAACCTTGTCAGAGATTTTGCAATTTAAAATCGAATTAACTCAGCGTTGTGTAACGGCAACTGGCGTTGTATGACGCTGGACAGAAAAACTGAGCATTTTACCAGCAAATTGATTGAGATTAGTTTAGAGTTTAATTAAACCTTAATTACTGATTCTAACTAGACCAAAGCAATCTCTTGAAGCTCCAAACTAAGTGCCACACTTGCTTTAATCCATTCTTCAATAAATTTAGCTATAAAACACTAAAGAGAGATGTTAGTTCAAAGGTTTCGGTGTTGTTTTGCAAATCGGCAAATCGAGAGAAAATGTTTAACCAACAATCTCCCCCTTTTGCCGAGTTGCAAAACAACACCTAAGGTATATTTGGGACTTGATACAACAAGGCGGAATAACCCAAATTACCTAATTCTCCCCCTTTTTGCAATTAGGGAAAAGAATACCCAAAATGCCCTTGATGACAAACCATAAGAATCTCCCCCTTTCTCCCCCTTTCGAAAAGAATTTGGCCACTAAGTTCATTTGATTAGGGGTATCTAACAAGGTTTAATGAGGGCTTAAACTAACAATTGTATACCATGCATGCATAATAAAGGAAAAAGGCTAAAACAACACCATTTAGCACAAACAAAATACATTAATACATAACATAATTCATTAAAAACAAAACATCATTCATTCATCATCCATAAAACAAAACAAATCCATTTAGCATAACTAAGACACTCAAAAACACCGAAAAATCACACAAAAGATACGAATGGCAAATAAACTACGAAGATCAAAGCAAATAAAGATGAAAGAGAGAGCTAAGGCTTGGAGAGGGTTTCGGCTAGAATCACTCCTCATCATCATCCCCCGCGCCACTACCGGATCCCCTTTTGAGATGGAGCTCCATCTTCCCCCAAAGATTAATCATCTCATCCTTGAGATGAGTGATCGAGGCATCGGTCTTGGCTTGGTAAGCGGTCAATTTTTCCTCAATAGTGTTGAACCGCGTGTCAATATGAGTTGTCAAGGCGGCGAATTTTGCATCAAGATAGGCATGAAAGTCTTGAGGTGCGCCTTGACCCTCCACCCGTCCGCCGGGCACATGCAATGGTTCATTGCCTATCTCTTCATATTGGTTTATAGTGGCATTGGGCCGGAAGAGGTAGTTGTTGCGGTGGAAAGGACCGGGCACAATGGAGTCATCATCTTGGGCCATCCATCCGGTAACATTGAGATATGCCATGAGGTTTTCGGGAGTGGCAATGGCATTCTCGGGCACGGGTTCGCCCCAAAGGGGTGTGTCATGAGGGATGCCGTTTTCGATGAGAATAGATTGAATGATGTGGGCATATGGAAATGAGAAGCGAGAAGAGGTATCGACCCGTGCCATATGAGCAAGCATGATATAAGGGAGATTCACCTTTTGATTCATCTCAAGGAGAGACCGAAGGAGAAACACGGCGAATTGCTCCACATTTGTTTTGATTGTTGCCTTCGGAGTGATGATATTGTTGATGAAGAGGAAGAGAAGGCGGTGCAAAGCCGGGAGCTCGGTGGCGGTGAATTGACGAGCGGTGTAGTTCCTCCAACAATAAAAGAATCGGTGAAATTCATCATAAGGAGGCAACTCACGTGGCCAAGTGGCATGGATGTAAATCTCCAAGTTGTCATTGTCGAGGCTAAGGAGATTGGCCAATGTTTGCTCGGTGATGGAGATGTGGCGACCGAGGACATAAGAGTTGGCGGTTGGGTGGCCCTCGGTCCACGTCATTGTGAGATTGGCATAGAAGAGCTTGATCAATGACGGGTTGTATGGTTGAGAATGTGCGAGAAGACCCGCCTTGTTCCAATATTCGATCCTTTCTTTGATCCAAGTTAATTCTCTTGGATTCAAGTGGTAGACCCCATACGGGTGCTCGAAGTAGAAGCACTCGGAACACTCACGATTGACATCGCGGTATTGGCAAAAATGCATGTACGAGACCGAGTCTTTGAATAGGTAATTGTTGGAGGAGGAGAGGGTCCAATCCACGGGTACCGGGGGTATATCCATTGGTATTGGTTGGTCGGGTTGAACCGGTGGGTTGGATGAGGAAGCGCCCTTGGGGTTGCGCTTAGACCGTTTGTTGGTTGCGGTTTTCGATGCCATTGAAAAAAGAGAGAGAAAGGATGAGGCTAAACCTTTAAATTGAAGAGCCGGAGAGGATGAGATGGCCTTGGAGAGCACAGAACCGAAGCCGATCGAAAATCCGACGGTCGGATCGCCGGAATTGACGGTGATGGCGGTGGCTAGGGTTTCGGTGGATTGAGGGATAGAGAGAGAGAGAGAGAGAATTGAGGGTATGAGAGTGGAGAGGAGAGAGAGAGGAGTATTTTGGTGGTATTGGTTGGAGTGGAGAGAGAGAGTTGAGAGAGTATTGAGAGAGAGAGATGAAGGGGTGTGAGTTGGAGAGAAAGAGAGAAAAAGATGAAGGGGCTCGGATTTGAGAGAAAAGAGGAAGAAGAAGAAGAAAAGGTGGGGTCGCAACAGTTAAAAACGCGTCCACCGTTACTTAACGCCAAATGGCGTTGTACAACGCAGGAGTCAAAACAGCGAAAAATGAGCAGAAACTGACTGCTCCGTTGTACAACGCTGAGTAGCGATGGGCAACGCTACAACCCAGCGTTGTGCAACGTTAAAGGGCGTTGTACAACACTAAAGCCAAACAAAATGAAAAATAAAATAAATAAAATAAAGAAATAAAACAACGTCTTACAACGGTGAACAGCGTTGTACAACGTTAAGTAAAAAGAAACAGACTGGCGTTGTACAACGGTGATCAGCGTTGTATAACGTTGAACTCGACAGATTTTTAAAATTCAGCGAAGAAAAATTAAAATACAAAGCCAGCGTTGTACAACGATAGTCAGCGTTGTGCAACGTTACAAGACAAAATCAAACCAGCGTTGTGCAACGGTATGCAGCGTTGTACAACGTTTAACTCGACAGAATTCAAAATTCATTTTAAACTAACGTTACTCTTGCGTTGCACGACGCTGAATGGCGTTGTGTAACGCCAGAGTTCAGAAAACCAGAAAATTCAGAAAATTGAGACCAAAATAGTTAAAAACTTATTTTTCAAGGTTTTCAAAAGAAATACAACCAATTTAAACTGAAATAAGCTCCAATCAACAAAGACAACACCATGACATGCATAAGTTTAATCTTTGAGTTCAAGCATACCAAGTTTGAACCTAAGTTCAAGATGTTGTTGTGTTGGAAGAGGTTTGGTGAAGATATCGGCGATTTGCTCCTTTGTGTCGATGTAGACCAATTCCACATCACCTTTCTCAACATGATCACGGATAAAATGATGTCGTATCTCTATGTGCTTGGTTCTAGAGTGCAATACCGGATTTTTGGATATAAGGATGGCACTAGTATTGTCACACAAGATTGGTACCTTTTGGAAATCTAACTCAAAATCCCTAAGGGTTTGCATCATCCATAGAAGTTGAGTACAACAACTACCGGCCGCTACATATTCCGCTTCCGCGGTGGAGAGAGCAACCGAAGTTTGCTTGCGACTAGACCAAGACACAAGTGAACCACCAAGAAATTGGCAAGTTCCACTAGTACTTTTGCGGTCCATACGGTCACCGGCAAAATCGGCATCGGTATAACCTAACAAGTCTAGTTCGGTTTGTCTACCATACCAAAGACCTAGGTTTTGAGTACCCTTGACGTATCGCAAGATACGTTTTACCGCTTTGTGGTGAGACTCCTTAGGATTGGCTTGGTACCTAGCACATAGACATACGGCATACATAATATCCGGCCTACTAGCCGTGAGATAGAGTAGGCTACCGATCATGCCCCGATAGAGAGTTATGTCCATAGGCTTGCCTTTCTCATCCGCATCGATATTCGCACTTTTGCCCATGGGTGTGTCTAAACTCTTACTATCTTCAACACCGAATTTCTTCACTAACTCCTTGGCGTATTTGACTTGGTTCACAAAGATACCATCCTTGAGTTGTTTGATTTGAAGCCCCAAGAAGAAAGTGAGTTCTCCCATCATGCTCATCTCAAATTCACTACTCATCAAAGAAGAAAACTCTTGGGCAAGAGTTGCATTAGTAGAGCCAAAGATAATATCATCCACATAAATTTGCACAAGTAGCAAATGGTCATCTCTTTTCTTAGTGAAAAGAGTTGTATCCATTTTGCCTCTACTAAAGCCATTGTCTAGAAGAAAGGTACAAAGTCTACCATACCAAGCTCTAGGAGCTTGCTTCAAACCATACAAAGCTTTGTGAAGCTTATACACATGGTCCGGTTTGAAATGGTCAACAAAACCGGGTGGTTGTTGGACAAAAACTTCCTCATCTATCCAACCATTTAGAAAAGCACTCTTGACATCCATTTGGAATAGGGTAAAGCCTTTGTTAGCGGCAAAAGCCAAGAGCATTCTAATGGATTCAAGACGAGCAACCGGTGCAAAGGTCTCCTCAAAATCAATACCTTCTTGTTGCTTGAAACCTTGTGCAACCAAACGGGCTTTGTTTCTAACCACAATACCATCCTCACTTAGCTTGTTTCTAAAAACCCATTTGGTACCAATAACTTGCTTACCTTTTGGTAATGGTACAAGTTCCCAAACTTGATTTCTTTCAAATTGGTTCAACTCTTCTTGCATGGCAACAATCCAATTTGGGTCAACATTGGCCTCTTTAAAAGATTTTGGTTCAAGTTGAGAAACAAAGGCACAATGACCAATAGTTTGGTGCAAACTAGACCTAGTCCTAACACCTTCCCTAGGGTCACCTATGACATTAGTAAGAGGATGAGAGGAAACTTCTCTAAGCACTTCGGGAGGCTCATGAACCGGTTGGGGAGACGGTTGAGATTGAGGATCATCATGAGGCATTTCATTTTGAGTTGTTTCTAAGATGCCCTCCTCATGAGTCTCTCCCCCTATCAAAATGTCATCAACCCGGTTCAAAGGCTCCTCAATAATCACCGGTGGTTGTGCTTGAGGTTGTGACTCGATTTCTTGTGTAGTTTCTTCCATTTGTGTACCTACAATAGAATTACCTTCCTTGGATTCTTCAAGGACTTTTTCATCAAATTTGACATTAATAGACTCAATAACTACTTTTGAGTTTGGCAAATAGACTCTATACGCTTTGCTTGTGGTTGAGTAACCAACAAAAATACCGGGCAAAGACTTGGCATCAAACTTGGTTACTTTAGGAGACTCATCAAGGACAAAACATTTGGAGCCAAATACACGGAAATAGGATATATTAGGAGTATGACCGAACCATAATTCAAAAGGGGTTTTCTTGAGTTGAGAACGAATGCATGCACGATTTACTACATGACATGCCGTATTTACCGCTTCGGCCCAAAGGAATTTGGGTACGGCAAATTCATGTAGCATGGTGCGTGCTAATTCTTGCAAGGTTCGGTTCTTCCTCTCCACTACACCGTTTTGTTGAGGGGTGCGTGGAGGGGAAAACTCTTGTTTATATCCTTTTTCTATGCACAATTCATCAAATTTAGCATTTTCAAATTCCCTTCCATGGTCACTACGAATTCTAGAGATTTTCAACCCTTTTTCGTTTTCAACCCGATTGCTAAATTTAACAAAATGGTCAAATGCTTCTTCCTTGTGAGCAAGAAAGAAAACCCAAGTAAAGCGACTATAGTCATCTACCACCACAAAGACATACCTTTTCTTACTTATACTCAAGACATTGATTGGTCCAAACAAATCCATATGAAGCAATTGCAAAGGTTGAGTGGTTGAGATGATCTCTTTGGTTTTGAAACTAGACTTGGTTTGCTTGCCTTTCATGCAAGCTTCACACAACCCATTTAAGTCAAGTTTATGTGATGGAAGACCACGGACAAGTTTCAATTTCACAAGTTTCTTAATGGAGTCTAGGGAAACATGACCAAGTCTTCTATGCCATAACCATGAACCGGTAGCTATGGCACTAAAGCATTGTTCACCATTTGTGAAGTGATCAAAGTTTAAGTAATAGACATCCTTTTTCCTTTGTCCCGTGTAAACAAGAGAATTATCCGAAATTTGATGCACAAAACAAGAGGAGTGATCAAACTTCAAATAATATCCCGCATCACATAATTGGCTCACACTTAAAAGGTTGTAGTTGAGACCATCCACAAGGTAAACATTAAAAACCGTTAAATTTTGGTTTCCAACCGAGCCTATACCAATAATAGAGCTCTTCCTAAGATTATTACCAAAAGTAACCTCACCACCATCAAAAGGTTCAAGTGTCTTGAAACAAGATTCATCACCCGTCATGTGATGTGAACAACCACTATCTATGATCCAAGCACTTCTCTTGAATGATGATAACAAACAAACCTACAAGAATGCATATTAGTTAGAAACAAACAACTAATATATTCTTGTAATCTCTCCCCCTTAAGATTTGACAAGAATAACCTTGGGGAAAGAAGATGGCTAACTAAGCCACACTCGAACCACTTCCACCAATCAAAACGGATGTGGAAGTGACTTTAGGAACCCAAATCATGTTAATTGAACCGGATGTATGATTTGCTTTCCTAACTTTGCATTCTAGTGTGACATGGCCATTCTTACCACAATAGTTGCAACAAGCACAAGTTGGCTTGTTCACTTGTGAACTTTCTCTAACAAAATGGGTTTGAAAATGACGCCTAAGCTCCATGGCCCTAATCTTTGGATCCTTAGAAAAAGTGTATGATTGAGAGTTTCTCAAAATTGGTTTTTGAAAATTCCTTTTGTTTTGTTGAGAGACTTTTTGATTTCCCTCATTGGTTTGAGGTCTAGTGTGTGTTCTATTCCTATTCCCACCATTGTTTTGAAAAGGATGAAAACACCCATCGGGTCCCTTGAAATACAAGTTGTTTGGGCCCCGATTGTTTTGGAAGTTCTTTTGAGGTCTTTGAGACCCATTTCTATTCCTACCAAAACTCTTTTGAGCACCATTTTGAGAGCCAACAAAATTCTTTTGCCCTTGCCCGTGTGTGTTCCTACCATTGGTGCTCTTGTGATAAAGTCTCTCATTTTGTGTTGGGCTTGACATGGTTCTTGGTCTAGAAAAGGATTGATTCCTCTTTTTGAAGCCAAGACCCGTTTTGTCATTGGGTTTTTGTCCCACAAACATTTTATCAAGATTCATCTTGGTGCTATGAGAAGCACTAGACGAACTTGAAGCCCTTTCATTTTTCAAAACATTTGTCTCACTCAAAGGAGTTTGACATTTTTCACAAACATTTGGTTTTTCAAAACTTTCAATCATACCCTTATACCTTGTCACCAAAGATTCAAGATCATGCACCTTAGTCGTCAAAAGACTAATTTGCTCTTTTTGACTAGCAATAGTCTTAAGAGACTCATCAAGATAATCATTCAACCTATCAAATTGCAAGTTTGCATCATCATTCAAGCTCAAGTCATTCTCACTATCACAATCGCTATCACTACTAGAGAATGAGTTTAGAAGTACCTCATTTGTGACCTTGGGCACTTCAATGGCAATTGTGAATGGTTCTTCTTGAATAGTCGTTGGAGCTTGTGTGAGAGTCGATGTAGAGGATGATGCTTCATCAAGGCTAGCTTTGCTCAATGGATGCACATAGATTTTGCCTCGGTTGAACTCGTTGAAGACCTCCTTCACCAAATCATCTAGGTCGTCATCCACCGGCATCACCACATCATTCACTTGAGCCACAAGAGCAAGGTTGTCAAAGTCGCACTCGGATTCCGAATCGGATTGAGAGGATGAGCTCGAATCGGAATCGTTGTCCCAAGTGGCTTGCATGGCTCTCTCACCCTTCTTCTTGCTCTTGTAGTGTCCCTTTTTGGACTTGAACCGGCCATCACCTCTTCTCTTGCCACCATCTTCCTTGTCCTTCTTCAAGTGAGGGAAGAGCTTGAAGCAAGAGTACATGGTATGACCTTCTTTTTGGCACACGAAGCAAAGAGCTCTTTCGTCATTCTCAAGCCTTTCTTTGTTGAACTTTCCTTCAAACACCATGATAGCTCGAAACATCTTTGAGAGAACGGCTCCTTGCTTGTCCTCATCAAGGTCGATGATGCCTTTTGCCTTGTCACTTGAGTGGCGGTGTCTCCCTTGGTGGTTGTCATTGTGGCGGTTCTTGGAGGGAGATGCCTTGTTGTCACTTGCCGCCAATGCCACGGTTTTGGGCTCATACTTCAACTCTCCAAGTTGCTTGAGCTTCTCCTCCACGCACCGGTAATGAGTGTAGATGATCTCCGGTGTGAGGTTGTTGTGGGATCTTTGTTGTGTCTCAAGAGTCGAGATGAGAGTGTCGAATTGAGGTCTTCCCACCAAAGCCCTAAGCAATCTTCCTATAACACGACTATTAGATAAGGACTCTCCTATGTTAGTGAATTCATTGAGCAATTGTATAAATCGAGTATACATCTCCTCGATGCATTCACCTTCCCGTATGCGGAAATTATCCAATCTAGACTCTAACTCAAATTGTCGAGAGCTTTTGATTAGAGAATTTCCCTCATAACGGTTCAAGAGAGAGACCCACATTTCATGTGCACTAGTAGAGCTACCAAAAATGGCCGTTATGGACTCATGTACCGAATTTAGCAAGACATTAACGACATTATCATTTTTGGTCCTAATGGTCTTAGAGGCATGGGTTTCTCTACCTTCACTATCAACAATAGGTGTGTATGGCTTATCAACAACCTCCCAAAGATCAATCAAGTTAAGGTATACAAACCATACATCTCTTCCAATAACGGAAGTTCTTGCAAGTGGAACCAAATTTGTCCGGTTTTTCTATCACCCTAGAGGCCATGAATCGAGGTTATCTACCTAACAAGATGGTCAAAAGATAACCCCCGCTCTGATACCACTTTGTTGTCCCTAAAAATAGGCCTAGAGGGGGGTGAATAGGCACAAAAACGAATTTCTAAACCGGTATGGTCAATATTTGGTTCAATTCAAACTTGGTCTAATACAAACAATCAAAGCACAAGCAATTCAAGTAGCAAGATAATAAAGAGAGAAAGAGAGAGAGAAATTGAACACGCGATGTATTACGGAGTTCCGACCCGCTAGGAAGAGCTAGCCTTAGTCGTACGTCTCCGGGAGTTTCGCAACCTCGAAATGGGCGCGCTCCGTTCAATTCCACACGAACGGGACTACAACTTCGAACCAAATCACCTTGTTACAAACACTCTCAAGGTGGATTGGCCTAACTCGATTAAACAATCTCAAACACACAAAGGATTGAGGCTCTAACCAAATCACTCAACTAATCTAGCAATTAACACTAGTGGATTGGTTTAGCACACTCTAATCTCAATGATTTTGCTAAAATAATGCTCAAACACAAGAGAGTATAATGTCTAACTGGTTGGAGCTCAAAAGGGAGGAGTTTCAAGGGTTTCAAAAGTGTATAAACAGTTCCAAGAGGCCCCATATTTATAGAGGGCGCCAACAGCTCCAAAGACCAGTCAACACAGACTCTGGCGTTATACAACGCTATATGGCGTCGTACAACGCTGAAATAGCCGTTGAAAAATCAAACGGTCACAGACAATAACGTTATGAGTTGTCAGAGCGTTGTGTAACGCTGTATAGCGTTGCACAACGCTTCAGCAGAATCCAAAGCAGAACCTCGACAGTTCCGTTGGAACTTGTCAGAGCGTTGTGTAACGCTAGGTAGCGTTGCACAACGAAGTCAAGAAGAGAACAAGGCAGAACTGACAAACTCAAACAATATTGTCAGAACGTCATACGACGCTGACTGGCGTCACACAACGTCGCCGTTGCACAACGCTAGTCAGCGTTGCTCTACGCGACCAGGGCGGAAAAGCGAAGTCTGAGCGAATTTTAGAGCGTTACACAACGCAACAATGTATGGAACATGGCATCATGCATGCAGCATCGATGCAGATCGATGTCTGAGCAATGCAGAGACGCCTGCTGCATATTGCGTTGTACAACGCTGAGTGGCGTTACACAACGTAGGGGTGGAAAGGTTGTGTAACGTTACTTAGCGTTGCACAACGTTCTGACAAGGGGAAAAAGGATTTAACTGGTTTAAAAACAAATGAACTAGCGTTGCACAACGCTACTGAGCGTTGTGTAACGCTGTTCCAACCTTGTCAGAGATTTTGCAATTTAAAATCGAATTAACTCAGCGTTGTGTAACGGCAACTGGCGTTGTATGACGCTGGACAGAAAAACTGAGCATTTTACCAGCAAATTGATTGAGATTAGTTTAGAGTTTAATTAAACCTTAATTACTGATTCTAACTAGACCAAAGCAATCTCTTGAAGCTCCAAACTAAGTGCCACACTTGCTTTAATCCATTCTTCAATAAATTTAGCTATAAAACACTAAAGAGAGATGTTAGTTCAAAGGTTTCGGTGTTGTTTTGCAAATCGGCAAATCGAGAGAAAATGTTTAACCAACAAACCTCAACCCATCCCCCAACAACAACCGAAACCGATGTCGGAACTTAAACCATGGAAACCATATCCTACACCAATGATTGTTTACGAAAGCATATACGATTTTCGTGGAGACCACACAGTGCGTTGTACAAAGTGTGGTCAGATTTTCAATTTCAAAGATACCATTTTGCGTGACCACTACGATGAACACAAAAGACAAGAAGAGAGAGATGAAATTCAAAACAGATTTAGAGTGAAAGAACAATGGTTCGAAAGGAGAAGAATGGAAGAAAAGGCTGCCGAAGAGAGCCGGAGGTTGCAACAAGAGAAAATTGGAAAAAAAATTAAGGAGAGCCTAATAAAGATCAAGAAGAGAGATGAACAACGAAAAATTGCAGTAGCTAGAATGGCTGAGATAGAGCAACGAGAAGCAGAGGCAGCTTTCTGGAACGAAGCCGCTCAATTCGCTGACAACCCTGGTGCGAGTAATCAACAAGAACCTGATGAGATTTTTTGGAATGAAGCCGCTCAACTCGCTAAAAACTACGGTGCCAGTAATGAACAAGAACATGATGCCGCTTTCTGGAACGAAGCAGCTCAATTCGCCGACAACCCTGCCTCCAGTAATCAACATGAAATGAATGCGGAAGAAGACCAACCATGGTGGGATGAAATTCTGGAACATGTAGATAGTCAATATCTCTAACTATTTATTACTTTTTAATATTTATGTATTTTTTAGGTATTTTGTTTTTAAGCAGCAACTAAGTGGATTGTTTTTAGGTACTTTTTTCTTTTTTTAAGTGAGTGTGCTAATTTATATTATGGTTATAAAATTTATTTTTTCTTCTAATTGTGTGTATATTAATATTATTAATTTTATTTGCATATTAATTATGAATACAAATCATAAAAAATAAATAAAAGAATATGGACAAAAAATCTAATATTATAATGTAAACTAAAAAATATGGAGAGATGTAAATAATATTTTGCTATTAATTTATTTTAGATGAGAATCCATTTCTATTACTGGATGGGGAAGGAGGGGAAAAAATAAATAAAATTTAGAGATGTTTTGTATACAATATGGAACTTTTGTACAAATCTTTTATATAGAATATGAAATTTTTCATGGAATGCGGACAGAAAAAAAAATTGCGGAAAAAACCAAAACAAATTAGAGATGTCAGCCCCACCAAAAAAAAATATCCTTATAGCGGCATTGTCTTTGCCGCTATAGAGGAAAAATCCAAAACACAAAATGCACTGTTTTTTTTCTGCGCTAAAACACAAAGTGTCAGTCCGAAAAGAAAAAAAAGGCCTATAGCGGTAATAGCATTGCCGCTATAGTCCCTTATAGCGGTAATGCTATTGCCGCTATAGGGCTGAGGTATTATGGCAGTCCAATTACCGCTATAGCTGTGCTCTTTTTAAAATTTTTGAGGTTGTTTTGTTTTTTTTTTAATTGTTAGGAGCATTTTTGTCATTGATAAAAATTTTCCCTACTTGGGAATCTACTTATCAAAAAAATTCAAAAAAGGTCTAGAAGAAAAACAAATATAATGATTTCAATTCTATATATCACATGTAGAAGCGGAGCAATGCTATGAATAGCGAGTTTTTTCCCAAAAGAATACCATAACATTACCATGGTTTTGTTGGGATCTTTTTTTCATCGCGCTACACTACATCAAGCATAGAAATCCAAAGAATCTGTACAATATAATATTATTCCCTCTATTATGTAAAAGATTTTCATAATAAAAACTATAATACCAGTATTATGGTAAAGTATTTTTGAAATTGCCAAAAATATATGCTACTTGAAATCTGAGGAACACACTTTTACATAAAATTAATAGTCATGGATGCAATAGGATAGAATCATTGATTTTAATGGTCTGTAATTGTCAATCTAATTTTCACTTTTTTTTTCTCTCCTTTTCTACATCCTTTATCTCTTTGTACTCAATTAATTTCTTAAATGCATTCAATGGTAGGTGCTTCGTCTCTACTACTTCGAAAAAAAACGAATATCGAACTGAGAACCAGCTCTTGGTCTAATGACAAAGAGTAATGCAACTTAAGTGAAAGGTCGCAGGTTCGAAATATGATTAGAGGGTCTTTCATAGACATTTAATTTAAAAATAAATTGAGAGACTTGATCCTCAATTTATTTTAAAAAAAAAGGCTCCGTTTGGATGGCTTCTTCCCGGAATAAGGAATAAAGAATAACCACTTTTTACCAATAAATTTATTTCTAACCATCCAAACTCTTCACAAAAGTTACACACTTCCCAATAAATTTACCCTTTCCCAATAAATTTCTTCCCTTCTTCTTTCTTCCTACCTTATTCTCAACGCATCCAAACGGAGCCAAAGAGAATACCGAACTGCAATGGATTGCAATATTTAACCCAAATTTTGGTGGGTCCAAATGAGAGTCGTTTTATTGTCAAAAAAAAAAAGAAAAGAAAGAGAGACTCAAGTTCTCCCAAATTGAAAACGTTGGAACAAGAACCCAATTATCCGACGGCCATCAATGGTTGAATTAGCAGACAGTTTTGCTCTAATCTCTAGATCACATTGCAATAGCATCTAAAATGTACAGAACTACATATACAAGCACTACAAAGGTTATTAAATAACTTTAGTTCTCTAACTGAAAGCCCCAAAAAGATGAAAAAAAAAAACAAAAACAAATGGAGCTATCAATCTTCTTAGGTTGGTGAAGCAAATCCTATCAAGAATGGTCACAGAGTGACATAGTTCTATTGAACAATATAAATTGAAATGTAAAAACAGGTTAATGCTAGTACAAGCCCAATAATTACATGCTGTTCTTAAATGAGACAACCAAAAAAGCTTATTGTTGAACCTACATTTTACTCGGCCTCCACTTTTCGCATGATGTTTCCATTGCATTTTACACGATGCAAAAAAGAATTTATTTCGACCGATCCTGAGTACTCAAGGACACTTGAACCACCAGGGTGACACTGTTAGCAGTTTCTTTTCACAATTCTTCATGAACCACCTTGATTGATACTATGACTCATGAATATGATTGATACCTCTCAGTAATTAATGAAGATATGGATTCACAAAACAAACAACAACAAAAACAAAACTCATGAAATCAACAACAATATTCCTCTTGTTGCATGACTTGGCAGTGCGAGTGACGGTCAACTACATATGCTTAGTACATGATATATGTTGCATCTATTAACAAGTCATCTGTGTGTCATCGACACTGAAAAAAAAATATATGCAAATTTACATGGGGTAAAACAACCTTGGAATGGAAAAAAATAATGGGTTCTGCCTGTCAATAGAATACCTCAGCTAGTTGCATTTCATACACTTCACAATAAACTTGGCTTTTCCAATAGAATCATACTTGAGAAAATCATAAAAAAAAGAAGGATAAACAGGAACTATCAAGGAGACCAAAAAATGTCCGGGGCACTGTGCATACGGCAACTCCTTTTCCGCTATAAATACATATATAACATAAATAGGAAGATGTGTGAAAGAGATATCCTACGTTGAACTCTGCTCAATTGAACTATGCTTTTTCTAGGGATCTAGGTAAGCGTGCTATTTGTAGTTCAAGCAACACTTATCAAGGCTCTCTTTCTTTTTTCTAAAAAAAATAACTGCACCTTTCTTTCAGTATTCATCGGCTGGTCAAAGTTTTGCAGGTTTGGGATAAAAAATGTAAAAAATTACTGATTACACCACTCTGCCAATTTAACATGATTCGGTAGAACTTCTATTTCAAAGAATGCGAATGGTCTTCCAAGTTTGTTGATTTACAAAGAGCCTCCCACACAGGTACCAAAATTTTGATAGGTGGCCGCAATTTCTGCAAATTCAAAACTTAAATTAAGACATCCAGAATAAAAATGCTACCACAAACTTTTCATTATTTTTTTTCCAAAAGAACAAAGCATGTAGCCTAAAGAAATGCTTGATTCCAGAAGCGCCCTTGTATTTTAAGAAGACTGCAGTCTGCAGAAATATCAGGTACAAATTATCCTACATCATTACTTTACAGTGAAAAGCTACTACCTTTAGTTTCCTTTTTCCTAATATATCAAGTGAGTTCTCTTGCCCACAAAAAAATTCCACAGAATCCCTCTAACGATGGTGTACTCTACCATTTCGATCCAGAAGAAACCCAAAATCCTAAACCATTGAAGTTAACAAGACAAAAGTTCTTCAATAAAATAACCAACAGGGTTTTCCAATCCGGCAAGAGAAATCAAACACAGCATGCAAGGGACTTGTAGCAAACAAAATAAGAAGATTACCTGAAAAACCAAAGTAAGTTGATCTTCATCACGCAATACCAATGCAAGGCTCCAATAGCATGTGACTGGAGTTACGCATTCATTCAATACTGGCTTTAGAATATTTCCCATTGGTATAAACTTGCGGTCAATTCTCCCACTAAATAAATTTAAGAGAAAACTATAGTAACTATATTTATAGAATAATAAGCTCTATCTTAGTGATACTAGCAATCATATTGTAACAGTAGTACTTGCTTATTTTATTTTTGAGAAAGTTTAATATGCACCATAGTGCATAGAGCATTCCGTGCACCACGGGTTTTTTCAGGAATATTTTTGTAAATTGACAAATCTAATTCAACCAATCTAATCTACATATTGAAATCTCATACCAAACTAAAATTTACAATTTTTGAGATTTTATTACTATTTTTTTCGAATTTTTTAAAACATGCCATTTTTGGAATGTTGTACTATTTACAATTTTCCAAAATTGACATGTTTTAAAAAATTCGAAAAAATAGTAATAAAATCTCAAAAATTGTAAAATTTGGTTTTCTATGAGATTTCAATATGTACATTAGATTGGTTGAATTAGATTTGTCAATTTACAAAAATACCCCCGAAAAAGTCCGCGGTGCACGGAGTGCCCTATGCACTATAGTGCATATTAAACTTTCTCTTTATTTTTTAATAAATAATATTATATTAGAAAAGGTATATCTGCATAATTTCTGATATTTTCTATGAGGCTTCACCGTCTGAGAGACTGGAATAAAGGGGAACATTCTGCATCATATTGGTACAGAAAAAATCAACAAAAAATAGGTTTACTTTGGTAATCCACAAACACAGAATTTTTTTTTTTCAAAGTTTAAGGTGACAATTTGCACTAGCCTATATGTATTGCCTACTACAAAGGACCTTATGTAGTTCATAGGAGGAACTTGAAACCGAATCATCCACGTTACTGCAAGGACAAGGGAAGAAGCTTGTTTATGTTGTAATACAGAGAAATATATTACCTCCAATAATGAGTTTCCAGTTGGACTCCAAATGATGGCATAATCACAACTGACTCTGAAATTTCAACACAAAAGAGAACGAAAAAATAGAGAATCATAATTATAAATAATAAATTAAGGAATTTAAAATATACCTTAAAAGTTGGGTGTGTTTGGATGCGCAAGAATAAGGATCCAGATAAGAATAAGTCCCAAATTCCTTATTCTTGTGCAACCCAAACAATGGAATAAGGAATTTGGGCTTATCCGGCCCCTTATTCTTATACAAACAAAACTATGGAATTTGGATAAGAATAAGAAATTCTAGAATCTCGTGCCAATCCTTATTCTTATGCTTATCCGGCCTCTATCCAAGCACACCCTTAATTCTTTCAGATTAAAGTCAGAAGTTTTATCTGTAAAATTGTATTTTTTTTTTTTACTTTTTGGATCATTTACAGAAAAAATGAAGTTTGTTTAACGCTCTAAGTAGCACCTGTAAATTATACATTTTACTGAATCAAAGGCATTCTTTAATTTTTGGTTGTAATGGTTGTAAATATGCTTTTATCGCAATTGCACATTTTTCAAATATAGCGGAAAATACATATTTAATGTTCTCTGAATAAGCCTTGGAACACACACCCTTACCTTTCTTGATGGGCTTATATTGCAAAAGCTTAGTTGAAACAACACCTAGAAATAATCTCCAAAAGGAGCCAATACTTGACTTATCCTGAAATTTCAAAATATAAATTTTTAATATATCTAACAGGCTGCAGCATTTCACACAGTCGTTATATAACAAACAGCACAATCTTGACTAAGTAAAGGTAACATTTTAAGAATTTGAAATGTAATCACGGCAAATTAGCCCAAATTGCAAAAGCAGCACATCTGTCTGAGGTCCTGAGACAACAACTGGTTCAGCTGAATGGTATCCGATTATACTTGGCAGTTCCCCTATTTAGTGGGTAGGCTATATTTCTCTCTTTGCTTTCTTTTTTTCCCCCCTTTGTTTGCAATCACTTGAGTTGAATTGAAGATAAAAAAAAATCCTTTTATCATGATTCAGTCTGGTCATTCCTGCTAGAACTAATACCATTACATAAGACACATAAATTCGTTGTTACCTTCTCAATTATCAAGAGTAATAAATTTGCCAGAAGAATCAGTCGGCCAATATAAGAGAAGAAAACCCTCAATTTGCTCCTCTTAACAAAAACATCATGCACATCTATCACTTTATCAAGGGCACTTGAGTCACTTCTCACATATTTGTAGGTGTCACGGGAATCCCTACCATTTTTCATCTTGTAGTGAACACAATTTACCTCCAGTTATGAGAGCCTCAAATCAAGTTTCTGAAGTTGTCTAATCAGACATCAAAATACAATTCTGAAATTATGTCAAACTATAACTACGTCTACCAGATATTTGGTCAGTACATGCAGCACCTTGGATGGCTAACCACTCTGTACAGCATTTCATCGAACACCTTGCATACATGACCGGTGAAACAAAGGGAAGAACCAAAACAAAAGAGACTGAAAAAAACAACAGCAATCAAATAATCAATAGAGATGAAGTGACACTAACCTCTTCCCTCCTCCCTGTCTTTATGTCTCTTTTACCCCTTATCCGTTCTTTTGCTAGTCAGTCACTTTGGTTTTCTACTTCGCTACGCACGGGTACGCATTAGGCGAAGGTCGACGCTGAGAAAGAAACTTTGGGCGTTTGGAGTTGGAGAGAAAGAAACGGCGAGTCCATCATTCACGACAGAGGACTGGAGGAGAGTGCGTCGAGAGAGTGGAGAGCGAGTCGGACTCGGACTCGGGGAGGTCAGAGGAAAAGAAAGAGAAAGAAGAACGGATCCACGTGTCATTACTTATATTCCAAGATTATTTATGTTATAATCTGGTGTGGTATTTCTTGTTTCAGCCAAGCTGCGGAGAAGTTTTAATGAACAAAGGTTCCGTTTGGATGGGCCGGAATTTGCAATTTCATGAATTTTATATGCCAAATTTATTATAAAGAATCCAAACTCTTTACGAAGTTACACACTTCCCAATAAATTTTCTCCTAGGAATTACAAATTTTCCAAATTCCTACCCCCATCCACGCGGGCCCAAAATAATTAAATAATTCTTTTTTTAGGAAAAAAATTTTTTGGTCATTAAATTAAACATAGTCAAAGTACACCAATTAAAACTAGGAGATATTCGATGTACTTAACCACATCCAGCGTCCCCAGACCATGGTTTTCCTAAAACCGAATCCTTACGCATCCCATTGTGAATCTTTGGATGGAAATCAGATGATGAAGATGTGCCACGGCTTCAAAGTGTAACCCTAATCAATTGCCTATATAAACCCTCAACTCGAAGGAATCAAGGCCGCTTGGCCACAACATTTTAGGTTTAGTTGTAGTGTTTGTTGATAGGTTAGAGAAGAAGTCTTGTTAAGACATTCCATCAAAAAACTAGTAGGCGATAGAAATGTAAACCAAAAATCCAAAAGAAAGTAGGTGTTAAGTCAATTATGTTTGTAAACTATTTATTTCATCTATTGATAAAGAAATTTCGACCATTGAATTGTTGTTTTGAAGTTTTTTTTCATTTTGCCCAGCCACCAATTCATTATGTACTTAGGTTTAGTTGTCTTTCATGCAAATTTCTGGTTTCTCTTGATCATTTTCTAGTATTTGGCATGGTACAACAGGCCCGGTATTTGACCTTATTAATGGTTGATTATAGCCCGGTATCTGGCTATGTGTCCGATATTTGGTCTTGGTAATAAAAGATATACCCGGTATTTGACATTGTAAATGGTGTTCGTGGTGTGAATCAAACGACACATGAGTTATATTCTTGTGTGCTATTGCTCATGTGTCATCTCAAGCAAATCACTAATTAAAAGAAAATAAAACAACAAGTGCATAATGTTTAAGGAATTTTCGAAAAAATATATACATATATACATGATATGTTTATGCTAAAAGAGAAAAAATGTGTTTATGCTAAAAGAGGAAAAATGAATTTAGAAATCTGTGGCATATTAAGGTTGCCATGTTGCATGAATTTCAGGGACAAAAAAAAAAGATTTTTCACATTTTAATAATTCTAAGGGTCATGTAGTAAAATTGCATTCCATTTGCATTAAAAAAAAAAAGAGAAAGAGGAAAGGTAGGTGTTCATTTTATCAAATATGCAAAAAAAAGAGAGTTTTAAGACAGTGAGTCTGCATAAGAATTGTTTTGCATTTATAAAATCATATTTTCTTTGTTCACTGTTTCATTCTCAGGACATAAAATGATAACAGTAAATAAAAACTATATAGTTGCACGCATGCCTTAAAAAAAAGTTTCCTATAAAAAAAAAAGAAATGAATTGTCAAAATTATGTTTGCATTTTCTTTAATGAAAACAGATTTTCAAAAAAATAATAATATAATAAAACTGTCCATTATAAAATTTATTTTCCTAAACTTTGTTTTTTTTCCATTAAATAAAAAAAAGAGGGCGAGAGACGTGTTAAAAGAATTTTATCCATTGAGTTAAATTTCAGTTTTAAGGCATAACAAAAATATATATAAATATATGTAATATAAAAAAAAGAGTGATTTGCTTGAGGTGACACATGAGTCCTAGCCAAACATGGAAATCTATGTCATTTAATTCTCATCTTGAAACACCATTAACAATGAAATAAATTCCATAATTTTCGGAATTTTATAAAAAAAATTCACACACATCAATAAAGATCAGCAAGGGTATTTTCAAACAAATTGTTATTCTTCAAACTCTGGACCTCTCCACAAAAATGCATAAAAAAGGGACATACTTACAAACTCTCATAATTTTTGAATAAGAATAAAGGGCCGTTTGGATCAAGTGGGAATTTGGAAAATTTCCTTTTCGTAGACATAAATTTATTATAAACAATCCAAACTCTTATTATAACCCCATTTCTCTTTTGCCTGATGGCGCCCCACTCTCTTCGTCGTCCCTCTCTATCATCTCTCTACCTCTTCCATCGCCTTTTTCGGGTGGTTCTCCGTCTCAGTGGCTCTTTCTCTCCATCGCCTCATATGCGAGTTCTCCTCTCTCTGTCGTCTCATGTAGAAATTCAAGTCGAGACGGATTTTGTTTCTTGCGATCCATGACTAGACGCACAAATCCCATTTGATTGATTATGACAAGGCAAGTTATTACCTATTTTTATACATTTTTTCGCATTTTTCTGTTTATTTTTGTAGCTAGGTCTTTGTTTTTATTTTATGCCTCAAATTTTTGGGTGGGTGTTTTTGTTTCTTTTCATGAGAGATCCCCCCCCCCACCCACACACCAAAAAATATTAATAAAATAATAATAATAATAATAATAATAATAATAATAATAATAATAATAATAATAATAATAATAATAATAATAATAATAATAAATAAAGTCCACTTGGCGCACACAATTCATCATCCCCTTGCACCCCTCCAACTGAACACCATATTGGACTATAAATTTTTTAAAAAAATCCAAATACTTGACATGGCAACAGAAATAGTTGAATTATTTTTGGGCAATCCTCTTTGTGATTCTTTATTTTTATGTGTGATTTAAGGTTGTTGCATTGTGTTCCTAGCTCCTGACTCTTTACTCCCAACCAATGATATTTAGACTGTATTTGATTTTGTCATGTTATTTATATGATGTGATTTCTCATGTGTTTTATTTTATGATAGGAAGATTTAAGGATTGAGATTCAATAATTTTCCATATTCTTGCTGTTATTATTTTAGAAATTTGGATTTATTACCTTTCCTACAAATCTTATTATATGATTCAGTTTGTTTAAAGAAATTGAACTCTTATGTCCATTTAGTACTGATGCCGTTACTTTATCATTTGGTTGGCTATTCTGTACCACTTAGTATATTTATATGATATATGATATATATGGGAGCAAATTTTAGTTTCGTTGACCCTTCGATTTAATTTCAAAATTTTTAAGGCAAGACAACTCATTTTCTTACCAACCATGGATAGATGCACAAATCAAGGGAATCTTTGATGCTGCCATTATTATTTTGTATTAAATATGCTTCAAAGCTATATTTAAATACTATTTATTTTCCTTATATAGTGCTCAGAGAAATCAAATTGGTACCAAAACCGTCATTATTGTCGCACCCTCCATTAATTTTATATCTACTGCACAGGCCATCCCTATCTGTAGTGTTCTAAATACGTGTCGTGTCGTGTCGTGTCGTGTCAAACACGCCGTGTCCGAATCATCTGTCGTGTCGTGCCGTGTCGTGTCTAAATATTTCACGTGTCGTGTCGTGTCGTGTCTAAATTCTAAGGGATGGACACGGCACGCCTAAGGACACGCCACGCCTCGTGTCCTCGTGTCGTGTCGTGCCGTGTCTTCTTTAGACGTGTCGTGCCGTGACGTATTTAGACACGTTTAACTTTTTAACATAAATATAATTTGTGTATGAAATTTGAAAATTATGTTTAATAAAATATGTCAAAAATTAAGAAAATATACATGGTTTGCCATTTGAATTTTAATATAAATTAATATTTCATATTTGTTTTTAATTTTGATGTGTAAAAATATTTTTAATTTTATAGTAACCCTCCTCTTTTTTCCGGGCTTGGGACCGGCTATGTTTGAGAAAACATAGGCGGAGTTACTACCTTAAAATTATGTTAGTAAACTCTTCAAATTAATAAAATTAAAATATGCAAAAAAATTAAATTCAACTAAAATAAATTATACCTTTGAATTTGATCATCTACTAATCAAGATTCGAATGTGTCAATATTTCATTAGTAATTCCAGCTCTCATAGTCTCCCAAATGGTATCCGTAATCTTCATAATTACATTGATAAGGATTGAATCCATAGATTTGGGTGACATCTTGAGATTCCTCATTCTGATGCTGACTTGAACTCGAAATGTTGGTGCCCCTAATTTCTCCTAATTCTGGCACCATATACATCCACGACTTGTCTTGAAGCCTTGTCTCTGCATCGTACCAATCCTTCAGCAATACAAGTGCCTCGAAAGTTTCTAGACCCAGTCTTGTCCGCTTGTCCGTCAACACCCTATTGGCCCCGCTAAAACATGACAAGCCACGGTAGAGACTGGCACAGCAAAAATATCTCGAGCCATGGATGACAAGATGGGTAGCACGCCTTTGACTTGGTTCCAAAATCGTAGAATGTCAAAATTTTCATCATCTACTTTCACTGTCGCGTAATCAGACGATATGTATATTTGGATCTCAGTGTTGCTTTGTTGTTGAATTGGTGTGTCACTACACTTGTTGAGGATATTTAGGAGACGAGAAACCGAACCCCTACCTCTCCCTGAGAGATTGGAGGGCTGAGATACACCGGAAGAACCTTCGCCTCTTCGACCTTGTTGTTGGGCCGATCTAGCCTGAAATAAAAAATATATATATAAAAATTTATTGAAACTAAAGAAAAAATAACAATCAAAGAAATAATACTAACCCGATTATAACGTTGCTCATATATTTTGTATACACTTTCGAATAAATTCTTCACATCGTCTTCTAATTGTTGTTCATTTACATCTAAACCAAAATTTCGTTTTATTATTGAAAGGCTTCGAGATGTTTGTGAAACCTTCAACCTGTTATTCATTATGGTCTAATTAGTGACATATTATCTCAAAAATATAATTTTAATATAATAATTTAATTTAATTCTAACCTTGGATCGAGGCAACTTGCGATGATTGTTAGTTGAGGAACATCTGACCAATACTTGAGAAATTTTTTACGTATTGGTGACAGTGCTTCTCGTAGAACACTATCTTCAGGCAAGTTCTTTATTTGTTGCTCATACCAGTCAGAAATGGCCACGAGATCCTCTAATAGTGCACTTGCTGTAGGTGTGTATGTGGCAGATAATCGTACTGTAGCTGTATAGAAACAGTCTAGGAAGGGAACCAATGCCTCAAGAGACATCCAATCGCTTGGATTTAGTCGGTACAATTGGCCTGTGGGACACCTACTCAATGCTTGGTCAATTGCTGGTTTCAAATGAAGAGTTTTCTTCAAGAGAAGATAAGTAGAGTTCCAACGTGTTTCAATATCCCAAGGGATCTTGACTGAGAGAATCCCCATTCTTGAGCACAATTCTGCAAAATTCTGCTTCTTTTTTGTGCTCGAATCAACAAATTTCAAAGCCTTATAGTACTTTTCGAGGAGGGAATCAACTTCATCAACTTGCAAACCATCTTTTACAATTAGATTGAGGATATGGCAGGCACATTTGGTGTGAAAGAAAGCCCCACCCAACATTGGACGCAGAGAATTAGCTAGGATACGGATTGCACTGGCATTATTGGATGCATTGTCGAGTGCTACGGCAAATATCTTGTCTCGAATGTTGAATTCCTCTAGGACTGATAATATGTGCTCGAATATTGCTTGTCCGTCATGTGGAAATGGTAGGACTCGAAATGCAAGAATTCTTTTATTAAGAATCCAACTCCCCATCGCATCATCCTCAGAGATCCAATGGGCAGTTACAGAGCAATACGGCTGTCCTTTTTTCCCAGCCGTCCATATGTCGGATGTTATGGAAACCATGTACTCAGCCTCCTTGAACGCATCAAACAATTGTGCTCGTTTGGTCCAGAATTGGTTCATCAATTCATCTCTTGTTTGTTTATGGTATGATTTTCTAAAATGAGGCTGAAATGACTCCCTGATCATATCTTCAAAATGTGGATCAGTAGCAAATGACAATGGATATTCTTTTTGGACACAAAACTTAATTACACTTCTCCTAGCTTTATCTGGATCAAATTTAAAAAATCCACCTTCTTTTATCTGTGTTTGAACCATTTGAGGGCTACGTTCTTCAGGTACAGACTCACCTTTTTGGACATGCTTGTTTTTATGTTTATTCAACGAACCAGTACCAGTAAGAGCACGATACTTTAAAATCTTATCACAAACTAAACAAATTGCTGCAACTACCTTACCTGTATTAGGAGGATCTCTAACCTGTTTAAAGTGGGTCCAACAATTTGATGTGAACTCCCTTTGCCTTTTTTTGGTGGGATGATCATCATTGTCACCGTCATTTGCTGAGATAGTCACTGGCTCGACATTCGCTTGCCCTTGAGCTGCAGATGGGATACCGCCAGATTGTTGGTCGAGAGAGTTAGTTACCAAATTGTTGGATACCGGGTGCTGTTCTGATAGAAAATTGGAATTTGGATCCATATACAATCTTGAAATTGCCTATATATATATAAAAAAAATGCAATGTAAAGGTACATAACTATTTAATGGATTAATATTTCTAACAACAATAAAATAAAATAAATATTTATTGACCTTGCAACTTCGAGCCTTTCAGATTTCAACACTGAGTTGTTGCTAATTCGATCTATTTAAACAGCAGGTGAGCAGGAGAAATGAATATTGAGATTTGAGAATTTGAAAGTAAAAGAGCGGATTTCAATTTTTGGAGACGGTGAATAATTTATACGTACAATCCTTATCAATATAAGATACGATAAAATTATTGATTTTTTCAGACAAAGCACAAACGGATAGATCTTTAATTTGCGCCTATGGGCTATGGCCTGGAACTTCTACTTTTGCTTGTGCATTAATTATTGATTTATGTTTTAAATATATTTGAGCAAGATTTATGGGAAACAATAATAGCATGTACATAAATGACAAATCTATTATATTTCTGTGACGCTTAATGCGTGTCTCATTTTCGTGTTTCACGTGTCTGTAATACGTGTCGTGTCTTTCGTGTCGTGTCGTGTCGTGTCTCGTGTCGTGTCGTGTCGTGTTTCGTGCCGTGTCGTGTCGTGTCCAGACAATTCACGTGCCGTGTCGTGCCGTGTCTATTTCATCAAAGTTAGACACGACACGCTTAAGGACACGCCACGCGAAGTTCTCGTGTCGTGTTCGTGTCCGTGTCTTACCGTGTCGTACCCCCTCCGTGCCGTGTCGTGCCGTACCGTGTTTAGACACGCCGTGTTTTTTTTAGAACACTGCCTATCTGTGAAATTTTATGAAAAAATGACCCTTCTTCTCTTTTCTTTTTATCTAGGTTATCGATTATCGATCTTTTAATTTCAAATCTAAACTGAGTCCAGGTACTATTGGCGCTATATTTTTTGGAGGTTTGGAATTGTTGGTTGTTCCTTGGTATTTTCTTCAATTTTAGATCCGAACTGAGGAAAAATGGAAGTGATATCGACTGCAGGGCATCTTTTATATCTTTTATATTGTGTGCTGCTGATTTTGAAGGAACAACCAAACAATCATTTTTTTGGATGGTGGTTTCAGTATATTAATCTCTTATAATTAGGTAACTTAATTTCTTTTTTCTTATTATTTTTTTGAAAAACTTTGAAGCTAACAATGAGAAACAAAAATGAGATAAGCAGCCATGAATTGTTGAGGGAATGCATATAAATGATTGAATATTTTTCATGTATTTTTTTGTGCAAACTTCACTACATTAATTCCTCATGTTGGGTTCATGTATTTGTGAAACAGAAAGCTACGCGTGTTATATGATAAGTCAACAAGTAATTACACATCAATTGTTGCTTTAAGCATCAATTTTTCTATTGTGAGTTTTTTTTTTCTAATTTGAATTAATAATAATGTGATTTGTCTTTCTTTTTATTATAAAGCTAGAAATTGTATGGCTAATTTGTTTAATTTTTTTTCAAATTTTTGTCAATTTTGATCAGATCTTTTGGCATAGAAGATCTCAGTTGATGAGAGAGTGAATTCATATTAATTTTAGGTGTCTTGGTATATATTGGTAGGACCACTTGAGATCAGGTATGACACAAGTACAGGCTTGATACCAGTTGCATTCGAGGAAAGGCATTGGTACAGGGGTAGGTTTTTAGTATCAAAACAGTGAGGAGAAGGAAGAAATAATGTTTGTTATGGTTATTGTTAATTTTGGTGAGTTGATTTCTTAGTTGGTACAGTGGTTGGTACCAGTGGATGCACAAGAAATTGGGTTTATACAAAAGGCAATTGTCACTACCATGACCGTTATCATGCTCGTTGACCCGTTTAGTTTAGAATTAGGTGAGTTTACTTTAGAATATTAAATTCTGCCTAACGTTTCAAGTAACATATTGAATTTGATATATATCATGTCTTGATATATAAGGGACATTTAAATTATTTATCTTAGTACATTCTAATAATTGTAAAATTATTTATCTTACATTCTATAAGGGACATTTAAAATTTTCTTAATATTTAAACTTTTTATATAGTCTAGAATATGTTTATGGGCTGACATATTCAATACGATTGGATTATACATTGTAATTATGCACATAATGTGCAGATTTGAAAGATTCTGAGTAAATTTGAACATTTCAAACTATTTTACATTCATTTTAAGTCATTTTATCACAATAAACTATATTTATGTTTTTTTATATAGTCTAGAATAAGTTTACGAATTCACTGATTTAAAACAATTGGATTATACATTATAATTACGAATATAATGTGCAGATTTTTTAGTATATTTGAGTTTGCATTCATTTTAACTTCTTTGATCACAATAATCACTATTTATACTCTTTATATTGTCTAGAATATGTTTATGAGGTCAATTATTTAAAAAAATTGGTTTGTACAATGTAATTATTCACATAATATGAAGATTTTTCAGATTTTAGTATGTTTCAGAATTAAGTGATTTTTCATTCATTTTAAGTCATTTGATATCCATGATCTCTACACATGCTATATATATAGTCTAAAATATGTTTAAGCGGTCAATTGATCAAAAAGATTGGTTTATACGTTGTAACTATCCACATAATGTGCAGATTTTACAGATTATGAGTATATTTGAGCATTTTAAGCAATTTTGATCTCATTTTAAGTCTTTTGATCTCAACAATCTACATTGAAGCTCTTTATATAGTCTATAATATGTTTATGAGCTAAATTATTCAAAACAATTGCATTATACATTGTAATTATTCACATAATGTGCATATTTTGCAGATTCTAAGTTTATTATAGCATTTCAATTGATGTTACATTCATTTTAAATTATTCGATGACAGTAATCTATATTTAAACTCTTTATATTGTCTAGAATATGTTAATGAGCTCAATTATTCAAAACGATTGGATTATACATTGTAATTATTCACATAATGTGCATATTTTATAGATTCTAAGTTTATTTAAGCATTTCAATTGATGTTGCATTCATTTTAAGTTATTCGTTGACAATGATCTATATTTAACCTCTTTATATAGTATAGAATATATTTATGAGCTCACATATTCAAAACGATTGGATTACACGTTGTAATTATTCCCATAATAATGTGCAGATTTTACATATTCTGAGTATATTTAAGTATTTCAAGCGATTTTGCATTCATTTAAGTTATTTGATGACAATAATCTACATTTAGGCTCTTTATATAGTTTATAATATATTTATGAACTCATTTTATCCAAAATGATTGGGTTATACATTATAATTATTCAAAAAATTTGCAGATTTTACAGATTCAGAGTAGATTTGATCATTTCAAGCAATTTTAAATTCATTTTAAATTCATTTTAAGTCATTTGATCACAATAATCTATATTAATGCTCTTTATATAATCTAGAATATGTTTAGCAATTCATTTATTCAAAAGCATTGGATTATACATTGTAATTTATCACATAATGTGCAGATTTTAAAGATTCTAAGTATATTTGAGTATTTCAAGTGATTTTGCATTCGTTTTAAGTGATTTGATCACAATAACATATATTTAAGCTCTTTTTTTTGTCTAGAATATGTTTATTATATAACTTATTCAAAACTTTTGGATTATAAATTGTAATTATGCACATAATATGCAGATTTTAAAAATTCTGTGTATATTTGAGCATTTCAAGCGATGTTGCATTCATTTTAAGTCATTTGAACACAGTAAGCTATATTTATGCTTTTTATATAGTTTAGAATATGCTTATGAACTCACTTATTCAAAATGATTGGATTATACATTGTAATTATGCACATGATGTGCAGATTTTACTGATTCTGAGTATATTTGAGCATTTGAAACGATTCTACTTTCATTTTAAGTCATTTGAACACAATAATCTATGTTTAAGCTCTTTATATAGACTAGAATATATTTATGAACTTACTTATTCAAACTGATTATATTATACATTGTAATTAAGAAATATAATGTGCAGATTTTATAGATTCTGAGTATATTTGAGCATTTCAACCGATTCTGCATTAATATTAAGTCATTTGATCACAATAATCTATTTTTAAGCTCTTTATATAGTTTATAATATGTTTATGAACCATTTATTCAAAACAATTGATTATACGTTATAATTATTCACATAATTTGCAGATTTTACATATTCTGAGTATATTTAAGAATTTCATGCGATTTTTCATTCATTTTAAATTATTTGATGACAATAATCTATATTTATGCTTTTTATATAGTTTATAATATGTTTATGAACTCATTTATTCAAAATGATTGCAATATACATTTAATTATTCACATAATTTTCAGATTTTACAGATTCTGAGTATATTTGAGCATTTCAAGTGATATTTAATTCATTTTTAGTCATTTGATCACAATAATCTATATTGATGCTCTTTATATAGTCTAGAGTATGTTTATGAACTCACTTATTCAAAAGCATTGTATTATAATTTGTAATTTTTGACATAATGTGCAGATTTTAAAGATTATGAGCTTATTTGAGCATTTTAAGTGATTTTGCATTCGTTTTAAATGATTTGAATACAATAATATATAGTTAAGCTTTTTATTTTGTCTAGGATATGTTCATGATATAACTTATTCAAAACAATTGGATTATACTTTGTAATTATGCACATAATGTGCATATTTGAAAGATTCTGAGTATATTTGAGCATTTCAAGCTATTTTGCATCCATTTTAAGTCATTTGATGACAATAAACTATATTTATGATTTTTATATAGTGTAGAATATGTTTTCACGAAACAATTGGATATTACGTTGTAATTACGAATGTAATATGCAGATTTTAAAGATTTTGAGTATATTTAAGCATTTCAATCGATCTTGCATTCATTTTAACTCATTTAATCACAATAATCTATATTTATGCTCTTTATATATAGTCTAGAATATGTTTATGTGGTCAGTTATTAAAAAAGATTGGTTTATAAATTGTAATTATTTACATAATGTGCAGATTTTACAGATTATAAGTATATTTCAGCATTTTAAGCGATTTTGCATTCATTTTAAGTCATTTGATCACAATAATTTATATATATTCTTTGTATAGTCTAGATTATGTTTATGCGGTCAATTATTCAAAAAGATTGGTTTTATACTTTGTAAGTATTCACATAATGTGCAGATTTTACAGATTCTTAGTATATTTTAGCATTTTAAGCGATTTTGATCTCATTTTAAGTCTTTTGATCACAACAATCTATATTTAAGCTCATTATGTAGTCTCGAATATGTTTGTGAGTTCATAATTCAAAATGATTGGGTTATACATTGTAATTATTCACGTAATGTGCATAATATACAGATTCTGAGTATATTTGATCTTTTCAAACGATTTTCCATTCAATTTAAATCATTTGATAATAATCATCTATATTTATGTTCTTTATATAGTATAGAATTTTATATGAACACACTTATTCAAAATGATTGGATTATACATTGTATACACACATAATTTGCAGATTTTACAAATTCTGTGTATATTATGGCATTTGAAGAGATTTTGTATTTATTTTAAGTTATTTGATGACAATAATATATATTTAAGCTCTTTATATAGTCTAGAATATGTTTATGAGCTCATATATTCAAAACGATTGGATTATACATTGTAATTATTCACTTAATATACAGATTTTACAATTTTTTAGTATAATTGAGCATTTCAAACGATTTTGTATTCATTTTAAGTCATTTGACCAGAGTAATCTATATTTATGATCTTTATATAGTTTAGAATATGTTTCTGAACTAAGTTATTCAAAACGATTGGATTATGCATTGTAATTGCGCAAATGATGTGAAAATTTTAAAATTTCTGAGTATATTGGAGCATTTCAAGCGATTTTGCATTCATTTTAAGTCATTCGATCACAATAATCTATAATTAAGCTCTTTATAAAGTCTAGAATATCTTTATGGGCTCAATTATTCAAAACGATTGGATTGCTCATTGTAATTATTCACATAATATGCAGATTTTACAGATTCTGAGTATATTTTAGCATTTCAAGCGATTTTGAATTCATTTTAAGTCATTTGATCACAATAATGTATATTTAAGCCCTTTATATAGTCTAGAATATGTTTATGATATCACTTATTCAAAACAATTTTATTATACATTGTAATTATGCACATAATATTCAGATCTGAAAGATTCTGAGTATATTTGAGCATTTCAAGCGATTTTGCATTAATTTTAAGTTATTTGATCACAATAATCTATATTTAAGCTCTTTATATTGTGTAGAATTTGTTTATGAGCTCAATTATTCAAAATGATTGGATTATACATTGTAATTATTCACATATTGTGCAGATTTCACAGATTCTGAGTATATATAAGCATTTGAAGCGATTTTGCATTCATTTTAACTCATTTAATCACAACAATCTATATTTATGCTCTTTATATAGTCTAGAATATGTTTATGAGGTCAATTATTAAGAAAGATTAATCTTACATTATAATTATTCACATAATATGCAGATTTTACAGATTCTAAGTATATTTTAGCATTTCAAGCGATTTTGTATTCATTTCAAGTCATTTGATAACAATAATGTATATTTAAGCTTTTTATATAGTCTATAATATGTTTATAATATCACTTATTCAAAACAATTGGATTATACATTGTACTTATGCACATAATATTCAGATTTGAAAGATTCTGAGTATATTTGAGCATTTCAATCGATTTTACATTAATTTTAAGTCATTTGATCACAATAATCTATATTTAAACTCTTTATATTGTGTAGAATTTGTTTATGAGCTCAATTATTCAAAAAGATTGGATTATACATTGTAATTATTCACATATTGTGCAGATTTTATGGATTCTGAGTATATTTGAGCATTTGAAGTGATTTTGCATTAATTTTAAGTCATTTGATCACAATAATCTATATTTAAGCCCTTTATATAGTCTAGAATATGTTTATGAGGTCAAGTATTAAAAAAGATTGGTATATACATTGTAATTATTCACATAATGTGCAGATTTCACAAATTCTCAGTATATTTGAGCATTGTAAGCGACTTTGCATTCATTTTAAGTCATTTTATGATAATAATCTATATTTAAGTTCTTTAAATAGTTTAGAATATGTTCATGAACACACTTATTCCAAACGATTGGATTATACATTATAATTATTCACATAATATACCGATTTTACAATTCTGAGTATATTTGAGCATTTAAAACGATTTTGTATTTTTTATAAGTAATTTGACCACAGTAATCTATTTTTATGATCTTTATATAGTTTGGAATATGTTTCTAAACTAAGTTATTAAAAAACGACTGGATTATACATTGTAATTGTGCAAATGGTATGAAGATTTTAAAGATTCTGAGTATATTGAAGCATTTTAAGCGATTTTGCATTCATTTTAAGTTATTTTATCACAATAATCTATATTTGAGCTATTTATATAGTGTAAAATATGTTTATGAGCTCAATTATTCAAAATGATTGGATTATATATTGTAATTATTAACATAATGTGTTTATTATACAGATTCTAAGTTTATTTGAGCATTTCAATTTATTTTGCATTTATTTTAAGTTATTTGATGGAAATATTCTATATTTAAGCTCTTTATATAGTTTAGAATATGTTTATGAGCTGAATTATTCAAAACAATTGGATTATACATTGTAATTATTCACATAATGTACATATTTTACAGATTCTAAGTTTATTTGAGCATTTCAAGCGATTTTGCATTCGTTTTAAGTGATTTGATCACAATAATATATATTTAAGCTCTTTATTTTATCTAGAATATGTTTAGGATATAAATTACACAAAATGATTGGATTATACATTGTAATTTTGTACATAATATGCAGATTTGAAAGATTCTGACTATATTTGAGCATTTAATGCTATTTTGCATTCATTTTAATTCATTTGATGACAATAATCTATATTTATGCTCTTTATATAGTTTATAATATATTTATGAACTCATTTATTCGAAACGATTGGGTTATACATTATAATTATGAATAAATGTGCAGATTTTACAGATTTGAGAATATTTTAACATTTCAAGCGAGTTTACATTCATTTTGAGTCATCTGATCACAATAATCTATATTTAACCTCTTTATATAGTCAGAATATGTTTATAAACTCACTTATTCAAAAATATTGGATTGTACACTGTAATTATACTCAAAATGAGCAAACCTTATAGATTCTGAGTATATTTGAGCATTTCAAGCGATTTTTGCATTCAATTTGAGACATTTGTTAATGATAATATATATATTTAAGCTCTTTACATAGGAAAGAATTTCTTTACGAGCACACTCATTTAAAACGTTTGGATTATTTATTTTAATTACACAAATAATGTACAAATTTTAAAGATTCTGTGTATATTTGGGTATTTCAAGCGATTTTGTATTCACTTTAAGTCATTTGTTGACAATAATCTATATTTAAGCTCTTTATATAGTCTAGAATATGTTTATTAGCTCACATATTTAAAATGATTGGATCAGACATTGTAATTATTCACATAATATACGGATTTTACAATTTCTGAGTTCATTTGAGCATTTCAAACGATTTCGTATTTATTTTTTAAGTCATTTGACCATAGTAATCTATATTTATGATCTTTATATAGTTTAGAATATGTTTATGAGGTCAATTATTAAGAAAGATTTGTTTATACATTGTAATTATTCACATAATGTGCAGATTTTAAAATTCTAAGTATATTTGAGCATTTTAAGCGATTTTGCATTCATTTTAAGTCGTTTGATCACAATAATATATTATTAAGCTCTTTATGTCTATAATATATTTATGAGCTCAATTATTAAATGATTGGATTGTACATTGAAATTATTCACATAATATGCAGATTTTACAATTTCTGAGTATATTTGAGCATTCAAACGATTTTGTATTCATTTTAAGTCATTTGACCACAGTAATCTATATTTATGATTTTTATATCGTTTATAATATGTTTCTAAACTAAGTTATTCGAAACGATTGGATTATACAGTGTAATCACGCACATAATGAGCAGATTTTAAAGATTCTGAGTATATTGGAGTATTTCAAGCGATCTTGCATTCATTTAATGTCATTTCATCGAAATAATCTCTATTTAAGCTCTCTTTATAGTCTATAATATGTTTATGAACTGAATTATTCAAAACGATTGGATTATAAATTGTAATTATTCACATAATGCGCATATTTTACATATTCTAAATTTCTTTGAACATTTCAATCGATTTTCCATTCATTTTAAGTTATCTGATCACAATAATCTATATTTAAGTTCTTGATATAGTCTAGAATATGTTTATGAGCTCACATAATCAAAATGATTGGATTATATTATTCACATAATGTGTAGATTTCAGATTCTTAGTATATTTAAGCATTTCAAGCGATTTTGCATTTATTTTAAATTATTTGATTACAATAATCTATATTTAAGATCTTTATATAGTCAAGAATATGTTTATGAGTTCCATTATTCAAAACGATTGGATTGTACATTGTAATTATTCAAATTATATGCAGCTTTTACAGATTATGAGTATATCTGAGCATTTTAATTCATTTGATCACAATAACGTATATTTAAGCTCTTTATATTGTCTAGAATATGTTTATGATATCACTTATTTAAAACGATTGGATTATATATTGTAATTATGCAAATAATGTGCAGATTTTAAAGATTCTGAGTATATTGGTGTTAGGAAATTGCCCAATTTTAATTTTGTGACTAATTACTATTAATTAATCCAATTAAAACACAAGCAACACGAGATCTAGTACTTTAAGCAATAGACACAAAGAGAAAGAGGATAAATCGATACCTCCCGCGAAATCGCATCCGCGGGGCTCGACCAAGGCATGGGAATCGATGGCGTGCCTTCTCCACCGTCTCCACCACGTCTCGTAACCGCCCTCGAGTCCACCAAGGAGGATTAATCACGTTCTACAAGGTACGTGCTAGCATACCCAAAGAACAAGCCTAATCCCTATGGTTTTCTCTCTTGCATCAATCAACAACCTTGATTTAGTGGAGAGAAAATAGCTCAACACATGAGCAAAAGAGAGAAGAAGAGGGGTGAAAAATGGCGGCCTCATGGGAGGAATGAGAGGAGAGAGAAAAGCTAGGTGGAGGCTCTCATAAGTGGTCCTTATATAGAACACAAAACCTAATTGACCTCTTGCATAATTACAACTATGCCATCCCACCTACCACCATAATGGGCAGCCACGAAATGGGCCTTTATGGGTCATTTAACCCCTTCATTTGGACCATTAATTCATATAATTAAGGCCCCTCAACTTTGCTCTTTAATTGGGCTATATATTTGCTATTTGAATAACGGCCCAATTAATCAATATAACCATTTATATTGATAAGTGTTGAACTAAATTAATTATTAACTCATTAATAATTATTTTAGGATTAGTTAATGCATTAATTTATTTCTATATGATCCATTGACTTAATTAATTATAACGGTTCGCAACGGTATATAATTAATTAATCAATCTTATCATATTTCCACAGAACCTACTGCTGTGAATAAATAAATAATGCACTGTGTGATTAATGTCCTATTTGTGTGACCCTTTGAGGATTTATGCTATGTTGGTCATGGAATTAAATCGTTATTTAATTCCAATAATCATAAGCGGTATCTAGCAATACGTTATGCGTTATAGATCACCATCATATGAGATCACCATCAACTCATTAATAATTATTTAATTCCAAAAATTGTTTGACCATATATATATATATATACTCCTATATATATTCTTGATCACCATCATATGATATCAAGTGATATCGTTATAGATCATATTTGAATCTCCAATGTAACATTGGGTTCTTTAGGAGTAAGTTATAGTTCGAGATGCTTAGTGATATCGTCATTATTTGTAGGCATTTGGACCGTACTTGGCACTCAAATAACACTCAAGCCATTGAATTATTCAATAGATTGCTATGATTTCCATGGAATTGGCTCTACCGTCGTTTCTTCTCTCATTTTACAGGACTTTGATGATTTCTGATGATTTTGGAGCATATAGATGGATTCCCGACGTAGCACGCACGCTAGACGACTCATTCCTAGCATTGGAGGCTCTTTTCTCTCTCCTGGTCGACCCGAACAATCATCTGTTCGATCCGACCAGCACCTATGGCAGCCAGGCGTCATTTTCTCTCTCCTGGTCGACCCGACCACGAGCCTGTTCGAGCCGACTGGGCATCACAACAGCAGACTTGTGCAGCTGCTTTTTCTCTCTCCTGTTCGGTTCGAACAAGGACCTGTTCAGTTTGACCAGGGTGCCGCCATATCACATAAGGCATTATTTTTTACATAGAAACTAATGGAAATGGCAATTTCTTGCGCCCTGGTGCCCTAGCCTTCCATCCTTGCGACCTGGGACATCCATATATACACCTCTAGACCTGAAGGAAAAGGGACAACCTTTCATACCACAAATTCCTCTTTCCATAGGCGTTTTTCTCTCTTCCACCATTGGAGATCATCAAAGCGTGGTTCTTTGAAGCGACGACAGCAAGGAGACGAGTTTGGTGACCATCTTGCAACACCCCATTGCCTAGAGATCGTAGTTTGAAAGCATAAAGGAGTATTCGGTTTATTCTTTCTATGTTTTCTTCTCTATTTTCAATGGGCTTGTATCTTGTTATTTCTATGTTATTTGTTGTGTGTTTTAGTACTATGTTAGGCTAAATTTATGTAGTCTTAGGGGTAAGGTAGTAACTTAGGTTTGGATGTTGTGATTTGACTTGATATGATATGATATGTTTTGTTGATTTGTTTTGTTGAGAATTATGTTAATTGCTTGTTTAAATTGCTTGGTTAAGTCTAATTAACTTCTAGATGAATGGCCACATTTAGTTAAGTTCTAAAAGTTAGGTTAATCAAGATAATTTAGATAAAGTATTTGGGATAAATCGTAGATCCGAAAGGGGAGATTAGTTGACATCAAAAGTGTAACTTTTAGACAAGTCCAAAAGACCTCTAGATATCCTTACGAACTCCAACAAACAAGTTTAAATTGATTGAATTCTATACCAAAAGTTGTGAACCAATCGAGTTAATTAGGTTAGGTTGTGATTTAACCAGTTTCTAGTCCAACAAGCGACAGCTGAGGTTTAGAATATCTAGGTTTGACCAACAAACCCTAGCACAAGGCATAAAGTATCATAAAAGGTCAAAACCACACACTTATACCATCTGTTCGGATCGAACAGACTCCTGTTCGGATTGAACAGATCCTTGTTCGAACCGAACAGAGAAGTAAACGCTTGAAAAACACCGTTCGATGCACGAAAGTGATAAGTTCTGTGTTCTAGAGTCCAAACCAAGGTGAAACCTGAACCCTAAGACGCTTTTTATTACTGTTTAAACCCTAAAAACTTTACTTTGTTATTTAGATTATTTTATTTGATAAAAACAACCAAAAATATTTACTTTATTGCACTTAGATTTATTTCAACTATTTTTCCACCAAAATATTCTTGTCTAGCTTTTGAAAAAGGATAAGTCCAGTAATCAATTGTACCGTCCCTTGGGTTCGACCCTAAAGCTTAACTAAAACGACTAGTGAGGTTAGCTCTAGGTCTATAAATTTATTTGATTCCTAGGTTTTAAGCCTTCATCACTTAGAACCATAATAACTCAACTAAGAAATCGATCCGAAATAAACTTCTTTTATTGCTTCACAAGTTGCTATGTATTTTGCTTTGGTGACGGAAACGGTTGTAATATTTCATTTAGAACACCTTCTAAACTTACAACACCACCTTTTAGCAAAATATGTATTTCAACTGTGATTATATCAATCTTTCAAAAAACTATCATTAGTGTAATTAACTTACACGAGCTCTCTTTCATCTCAAGAGATGAAACATTATATCACTCTTTCTTATAAGGTACTCGAGGATATCCTTGACTATCGTCCTAATGTGTCTCTCTTGTATCCATTTGACAACTCTTTGTCATATCCTTTGGATACTACACATCGGGGCATATGCATAAATATGACGTACACAATGAAACTCATAATGAAAGAATGCTTGAACTATTTCATGCACTTTCTTGAATTGAGTTGCAATAGACCGAGTTAAAACACTCAAGTCATGCCATGTGACGTACAGTTAGACATCCTTTCTTGGAGTGTAACTTTCGTGTTTCTAGAACACTTCGTCAATATATGCATATTTGTTCAAACCTGACATCCATCATAATCTATCTTCATAGATTTGTTTCCTAGGATCAGGTGATTTCGCCCAAGTTCTCATTTGAGAAAGCATTCTCCAAAGAGATCTTGACAATATTCATTTTCTTAATGTTATTCCCAATTTAATGAATTGTTATCTTGAACAATACAAGTAATACAATTATGCTTCCACTGAATATCTTGTATATACAAGATACTTTTGACGAAGTTCAACTCCTTGACTTCATTGTCAAAACTTTTATTCCAATCTCCACAACACTTGCTTTAATCCATTTATGGATCCTTGAAGCATGCGTATGTTTTTAGCAATACATAAAACCTCGATTTGTGTCAAATGCACAACATCATCCTTCATTCATACGAAGAAGACGGTTTTATGTGTTTTTCCATATATCAATATATATGAAATACAACTATTGCTAGAATGATCTTTATTGACTTTTACATAGCCACAAGCAAGAGGTTGTGCTTTGTACGTAGTCAACTAGTCATCGACTTAGACATAGCTACAAGCGAGAAGCCGCGCTTTGTACATAGTCGATTTGTTATCCATGTCGATCTTTCCTTTTGAAGATCTAAAACGTTCTTGATGGATTGCTCCTTCATGAACATCAACCAAAGTCTATACCTTGTTGTTATACATGGATTTTATTTAAAGATCATATGAATTCAAACCATATATGTGGAATCGGATCGTTCCATCGTTTTTCTTGTTTATCAACGGATTCTCATATGCTAAGTTTGAGAATGTCGTGAAGCCAATGCACCAAATGGCTTAGGCAATCAACTCTCGTTGATCTTTTGTAGGATTGGTACTTGAGGTTCATGAACTTCTTCTACAACGATTTGTTGAACGAGTTCTTGACTCCTCATATATTCCATGAGTTCCTCGAACATCATCAACTCGTGAGATGGTTGAGTCCTCATTGGAAGGAACGTACTATTAAACTTCTTTCAAAACAACTTGTGAATGAAGTTTCGCTCAACTCCCACTAAGTACCATGTATGGAGTGACAAGTTTCCCATAAGAGTACTTCTTGTAGTGACGCATAAACTATTTTAATGCTCACTTTACTCCCACTACTTCTTCTTGAGAATTTCAATTCATCAAGACTACATTATGATTAGTAACAACTGCTTTGTTCTTATCATATTCGTGGAAGTAGTGCCTTTTAATATAAAGCATCCTACAAATATATAGTGTCTTATTTGGTTTAAGCTTACAAGTCAACAATACTTGAAATAAGCTTCTCAACACCAAATCTTAAGAAGCATTATACTTAGAGATCAAAATCTCGTAAGATATCTTCCTTCAATAGACTTCGATGGAACACCATTCAGTGTAAACAATATTATCCTCAAACATAATTCCTTAATACGAGTTGAATAAGTCCATTTGAATTATTATCGATCGAACAAAATATTGTTTGATACCTCCATTCTTGGACATATTATTCCTCATGGAGCGAGTTATGAAACTATTTTCATACTCTTTAGATAATATTTCAAATTATACGACTTAACTCCTTATTTACCACGATTAATTGTAAGACTTCTATTTTTCTTGAACGGCCTTTTAAACTTCACTCTTGAACTCCTTTGAACTAGTCAAAAAAGGTTCATACTTATACCTTATCAAATAGATATGTTAATATCTACAATGATCGTTGGTTAAGTAGTAAAGTATCAACAACCTTTCATTGCACAAGTATTTATAGGTCTTTATACATCGATATGTATAAGTGTACTTATAGGTCTTTATACATCGATATGTATAAGTCCTAATTAATTCACTTGTCCTTAAACCTTCATAGGTTAAAAGGCGCTTATGTCATTTAACAAACATGATTCGCATACCAATCGATTTGAAATCGAATTGAATTACGAGCTCTATGTTACGTAGACTCTCGTAATGCGATTCTCGTTTATGTATGTGACTAAGCGGTTATATATAACATGAAAGTCAAAATACTTTATGTTAAGTCTTACGCATCCTATTTGTCATTCAAAATTTGTTTATCTATTTCAAGCAAATTCAATCAAGATGCATGAGATCATATAAACAAATCTATAATAAAAGATCTTGTCTTTTACAAAACATAATCATCCATCATTGAATATGAAATGGAGATATTTTGAGAGGTTAGGATTAAGGTATACAACCTTCAATTCCTAAACAAAACTCTTAATAAAGATAACTCTACGTATTCAATGGTAATGACTTAAACGAATAAGTCATCTCCTATACAGAGTTTACTTTATATCTCTCGAACATTCTCTTATTCTTCATTGCCAACACATTTCGTTAAATGCGAGCATATGAACTAGTATCAAGTTACTAGTGTAAATTAGAGATAGTGAGATAATTTGAACGACAAATACACTTTAGGATTAGAATATTTCTAATCGTCACAATCATGGTATTTCGGACAACCTTTCAAATGCCTCCCATAAACGGCAAATGAAACATCTCATGTGACACATGGTCATCAATGAGAGTCTCGAAATTTCAACTCATACATTAGTGAAGTATTTCTTGAATACTTAATCAATCACCTTTTTGCATTAACAAGCGTGAAAAAGGTAACATTATATCCTTCATGATTCCAAAGAGATCGTATGACAATATCAACAATCCTTGATATCGGAGATTAATATCTCTAGTCATCAATTAGCTACTTCAATCTTTCGATTTGTGAGCTAATGAAACATTCATATAACTTCTTTTAAAAGAATAATCTCTTGGTCAACTCATATTCTTTATACTCAATCATAAATGACGGAGTTAATATCTACTTTCTCCAAGAACATTTTCTTGAGTAAGCGGATGAGAACATACGAGTTAATTTTTAGTCCATATGAATTCGCTAATTCAAAGGTCTAGAAATTTCAAATGAGGATATTAAGCATACGCTTTATTGAATAACTTTTCGCCAAAAGTCAATCAATCACCGCGTTGCTACGTTCGGGTAGTTTGAGGAAAGTTTTGGGAATTGACATACTCAAATTTCTCTTCACTAAGATCGTGTCTTAGGAATCGGTATTACTTCTTTAAGTGAATACTTTTAGAAACGAGTTTGTTAATTTTCAAAGATTGATCGCAACAAAATTAACAATTTAAACATCTATAACAAAATCAATTTACGGTCATTTAGTTTATGCAATTGTTTTATTTATAACAAATAAAACTCCCACTACAATTATTTAATGTCCCTAATGTAGTAGGTTTTCCAAGATCCCTATTTTCGTTGAGATGGTGCTAGCGTCGGCGTGACACCAAAAACAACTAGATAGAGTAGGTTCTCCAACCAATCATTCCATATGATTCTTGGTTTGTGAAATATCACATGTACATCCACAAAACTTTGCCCCGATGTCCAATCCGATTAGAAAACATCGTTAAGTAACCTTTCTCTATTTGCTCCTAGTAAATCCGATTTACACCCCGACACGGATGATGGAACACGATGTCCCGCGTCGGCGAGAATGCATCAATGAACGATCATACACGTTAGAAGGGGATAGAGAGAAGGAGGGCGATTTAACTTAATCATGTTTTAGTTGGGACTATCAATCATATGACACTTGTTTGGTGGTCGTGTAAGCATACACCCATACCTAGCCTATGACAATTCATAGCAATCACAAGCAATCACATATAAGCATCTCATAGTTGTGGGTTTGTATGGCTCCCGCTTGCATTAGTTTCGCCACATCGTCCATGGAGCAAAACTAATCTAATCCTTGTCCCTCCCACTAAATTCTATAAGGATCTAAATCCTATAAAATAAAGGAACAAAATACATGTGAAAAATATCCTACTCCCATCCTAACCTTAGGGGCATGCAAGCCTCACAAGTTACATCAAAAATTAATCAACAAATTAATTAATTAATGGCACCAAAGGCCGCATTACAAACATTCACACATGCATTCAAATACAACCACAAGGCATTGAGTCTTGAGCCATACTAAACCCACTATCCACCTACAAAACAAAGTTAGCACATACAAGCACTTTGTTTCCAATTAACGATTTTCAAGCATCTTTGCGTATCGTTTGCTATAAGTAAATTCCGCGTACAAATTCTCAATTTTTAAACAACCAAACTTGTTTAAATTCATTTAGAAAGTTCTTTCAACATCCCATAACTGAAAGGAGATCAAACAAGGAGTTTTCTAATTATTTTCAACTAGTTTGAATACTTAGAAAAACAGTAATTTAACAAAAAACGTAACTAATGGAATCCAACAAAAACAACAGTTTTCGGTCTCCAAAAATTCTCAAATAAATTACTTAAACTCCTTATCATAGTTGTGATTACCAGTAAAAATTTCAAGAAGAGATCTTAAACCATATGGGAGAATCAAAAATGACAAATCTCTTACAAGTGCACGAAACACCGTTATGAGATTTTCAGCTTATCCTCTCAACCATTTGGTCTGTTAGACCACCTTCTATCCAGTTTTTATATATACAATATACATAGAAAAACTTGTTTAGACTACAGGCTATCCATTAATGAAAAGAAAACAACCAAGTTCAGTTCAATAATATTAAGTTACATGCTAAACAATCAACAAATTCTGTACTGGAACAGACTGTCAATCGAAATGTTTTAACCTAGTTGAAGGTCCAAACTTCCACGAAAAATTATGAAATTAATTTTCCTGGAATCCTAACTCAAATTAGAACAACTCCATTTAAACAGAATTTTTAAAGGAGTTCTCAGTTGGTACAGTTTATTAGAACAATCGATTTGCTCAACAAACTGGATCTGACAAGATCTTCCTTTTCATACTTGAAAACCCACAAATTAATCCAAGTCATGCAACAATTTATACATGCTCAGAAAGAGCTTCAAGTCCTCTTTATTTCTAGCCATAGAACACTGGTACTTATATTCAAAATATAAATCTTTCAAGCCATTCAAACAGGACAGTGCGAGCAGAAACTGGTTCTGCGCACTGTCGCCGTTTTATTCACAATAAATCTATACTAATTCAGAAAAATGTGAATCTAACGCCAAAAGAATCACAATCAACAGATCTACAACTTTCATGTAGATGGCAAAAACTTCCAGAGAACTTATCAAAGCGAAAAACGCGAAACAACACAGAAAATACCATTTCCAGACAGCAAACAAACGCATCATCTCTACTAATCCGTTAATTAGCCAATTTCTCTTAATTAAGTGTCAAAAATAGCTTAAGTACGACCATGTGCTCTGATACCACTGTTAGGAAATTGCCCAATTTTAATTTTGTGACTAATTACCCTTAATTAATCCAATTAAAACACAAGCAACACGAGATCTAGTACTTTAAGCAATAGACACAAAGAGAAAGAGGAGAAATCGATACCTCCCGCGAAATCGTATTCGCGGGGCTTGACCAAGGCATGGGAATCGATGGCGTGCCTTCTCCACCGTCTCCACCACGTCTCGTAACCGCCCTCGAGTCCACCAAGGAGGATTAATCACGTTCTACAAGGTACGTGCTAGCATACCCAAAGAACAAGCCTAATCCCTATGGTTTTCTCTCTTGCATCAATCAACAACCTTGATTTAGTGGAGAGAAAATAGCTCAACACATGAGCAAAAGAGAGAAGAAGAGGGGTGAAAAATGGCGGCCTCATGGGAGGAATGAGAGGAGAGAGAAAAGCTAGGTGGAGGCTCTCATAAGTGGTCCTTATATAGAGCACAAAACCTAATTGACCTCTTGCATAATTACAACCATGCCATCCCACCTACCACCATAATGGGCAGCCACGAAATGGGCCTTTATGGGCCATTTAACCCCTTCATTTGGACCATTAATTCATATAATTAAGGCCCCTCAACTTTGCTCTTTAATTGGGCTATATATTTGCTATTTGAATAACGGCCCAATTAATCAATATAACCATTTATATTGATAAGTGTTGAACTAAATTAATTATTAACTCATTAATAATTATTTTAGGATTAGTTAATGCATTAATTTATTTCTATATGATCCATTGACTTAATTAATTATAACGGTTCGCAACGGTATATAATTAATTAATCAATCTTATCATATTTCCACTGAACCTACTGCTGTGAATAAATAAATAATGCACTGTGTGATTAATGTCCTATTTGTGTGACCCTTTGAGGATTTATGCTATGTTGGCCATGGAATTAAATCGTTATTTAATTCCAATAATCATAAGCGGTATCTAGCAACACGTTATGACTCCCAATTCGCATAAATAGTGTACTGCTACAATATTTCAATCCTGCATAAGAGAATAAATATGTTTCTCTATTTTGATTCTTATGTCACACGATATCATCGTATAATCCAAGATAGGAATGTGTCATTCTTGCAGATTATACGTTTCTTGATCTAGAGTTGATCGCTTAGTTGCGCGCATACGATCCAACTCCATCAAGGGGCCCAAACAGATATCGTCACTCACTAAGTGAATTAATGAGGGACATACGGTTTTCTTGATGATTAACTTTTCCCCGCACAATTCAAGAGAACATAAATAAAATCCGTATAGCAGCCCTTATCGGGAATCAGCGGTAGACAATATTTATTGAACCTATCCTCATGTGGAAAAGATAAACATCTCAAACTTAGAACCAAAATCATAACGAAATAAACAATGACACTTAACACAATCCATATGTTTATTTCATTGGGTCAAGTCTTGTACTATGTTCCATAACATATACATATGCAATTAAGTTGGTAACTCTTTACCTATGATTAGTAGAACTTAATCATCACTTAACTTGCATACTAATCTTATAAGATAATTAATGTTCCTTGTTAATTATCAAGATTATGGACCGTTTAGATTTATTATTGTCATTCTAAAGAATGATCCACAGAGATCTACAATTCAGATCCTCAACCTGAATGATCTGTCAATAATAAACCTAGGAACAGATGATAAAATATCATCCAAAAAACATAAACTAATAATTAAGTCATTAAATTATTGACTTCTAGGACATAACTCTAACAATCTCCCACTTGGCCTAGAGTCAATCAGTAGTGACTTCTAGCCAACGAAGAATTGAGAACAATGTCATATATCTACATATATACATGTCTCGGACCTCAAAATAAATAATACGCTTATAGCTAGTTACTCATACGTCCACCACGTTCGGATCGAACAGACTCCTGTTCGGATTGAACAGATCCTTGTTCGAACCGAACAGAGAAGTAAACGCTTGAAAAACACCGTTCGATGCACGAAAGTGATAAGTTCTGTGTTCTAGAGTCCAAACCAAGGTGAAACCTGAACCCTAAGACGCTTTTTATTACTGTTTAAACCCTAAAAACTTTACTTTGTTATTTAGATTATTTTATTTGATAAAAACAACCAAAAATATTTACTTTATTGCACTTAGATTTATTTCAACTATTTTTCCACCAAAATATTCTTGTCTAGCTTTTGAAAAAGGATAAGTCCAGTAATCAATTGTACCGTCCCTTGGGTTCGACCCTAAAGCTTAACTAAAACGACTAGTGAGGTTAGCTCTAGGTCTATAAATTTATTTGATTCCTAGGTTTTAAGCCTTCATCACTTAGAACCATAATAACTCAACTAAGAAATCGATCCGAAATAAACTTCTTTTATTGCTTCACAAGTTGCTATGTATTTTGCTTTGGTGACGGAAACGGTTGTAATATTTCATTTAGAACACCTTCTAAACTTACAACACCACCTTTTAGCAAAATATGTATTTCAACTGTGATTATATCAATCTTTCAAAAAACTATCATTAGTGTAATTAACTTACACGAGCTCTCTTTCATCTCAAGAGATGAAACATTATATCACTCTTTCTTATAAGGTACTCGAGGATATCCTTGACTATCGTCCTAATGTGTCTCTCTTGTATCCATTTGACAACTCTTTGTCATATCCTTTGGATACTACACATCGGGGCATATGCATAAATATGACGTACACAATGAAACTCATAATGAAAGAATGCTTGAACTATTTCATGCACTTTCTTGAATTGAGTTGCAATAGACCGAGTTAAAACACTCAAGTCATGCCATGTGACGTACAGTTAGACATCCTTTCTTGGAGTGTAACTTTCGTGTTTCTAGAACACTTCGTCAATATATGCATATTTGTTCAAACCTGACATCCATCATAATCTATCTTCATAGATTTGTTTCCTAGGATCAGGTGATTTCGCCCAAGTTCTCATTTGAGAAAGCATTCTCCAAAGAGATCTTGACAATATTCATTTTCTTAATGTTATTCCCAATTTAATGAATTGTTATCTTGAACAATACAAGTAATACAATTATGCTTCCACTGAATATCTTGTATATACAAGATACTTTTGACGAAGTTCAACTCCTTGACTTCATTGTCAAAACTTTTATTCCAATCTCCACAACACTTGCTTTAATCCATTTATGGATCCTTGAAGCATGCGTATGTTTTTAGCAATACATAAAACCTCGATTTGTGTCAAATGCACAACATCATCCTTCATTCATACGAAGAAGACGGTTTTATGTGTTTTTCCATATATCAATATATATGAAATACAACTATTGCTAGAATGATCTTTATTGACTTTTACATAGCCACAAGCAAGAGGTTGTGCTTTGTACGTAGTCAACTAGTCATCGACTTAGACATAGCTACAAGCGAGAAGCCGCGCTTTGTACATAGTCGATTTGTTATCCATGTCGATCTTTCCTTTTGAAGATCTAAAACGTTCTTGATGGATTGCTCCTTCATGAACATCAACCAAGGTCTATACCTTGTTGTTATACATGGATTTTATTTAAAGATCATATGAATTCAAACCATATATGTGGAATCGGATCGTTCCATCGTTTTTCTTGTTTATCAACGGATTCTCATATGCTAAGTTTGAGAATGTCGTGAAGCCAATGCACCAAATGGCTTAGGCAATCAACTCTCGTTGATCTTTTGTAGGATTGGTACTTGAGGTTCATGAACTTCTTCTACAACGATTTGTTGAACGAGTTCTTAACTCCTCATATATTCCATGAGTTTCTCGAACATCATCAACTCGTGAGATGGTTGAGTCCTCATTGGAAGGAACGTACTATTAAACTTCTTTCAAAACAACTTGTGAATGAAGTTTCGCTCAACTCCCACTAAGTACCATGTATGGAGTGACAAGTTTCAAAACGATTGGATTATACATTGTAATTATGCACATAAAGTTCAGATTTGAAAGATTCTGAGGATATTTGAGCATTTCAAGCGATTTTGCTTTAATTCTAAGTCATTTGATCACAATAATCTATATTTGAACCCTTTATATTGTGTAGAATATGTTTATGATCTCAATTATTCAAAATGATTGGATTATACATTGTAATTATTCACATATTGTGCATATTTTAAAAGATTCTGAGTATATTTTAGCATTTCAAGCGATTTTGCGTTCATTTTAAGTCATGTGATCACAGTAATCTACATTTATGCCCTTTATATAGTCTATAATATGTTTATGAGGTTAAGTATTAAAAAAGATTTGTTTATACTTTGCATTTATTCACATAATATGCAGATTTCACAAATTCTAAGTATATTTGAGAATTTTAAGCGATTTTTGCGATCATTTTAATTCAAATGATCACAATAATCTATATTTAAGCTTTTTATATAGTTTAGAATATGTTTATGTACTCACTTATTCTAAATAATTGGATTATACATTCTAATTATTCTCATAATATACGGAGTTTACAATTTTTTAGTATATTTGAGCATTTCAAATGTTTTTGTATTCATTTTAAGTCATTTGACCATAGTAATCTATATTTATGATCTTTTTATTGTTTAGAATATGTTTATAAACTAAGTTATTCAAAACGATTGGATTATACATTGCAATCAAGCACATAATGTGCAGATTTTAAAGATTCTGAGTATATTGGAGTATTTCAAGTGATTTTGCATTCATTTTAAGTTATTTGATCAATATAATCTCTGTTTAAGTTCTTTATATAGTCTATAATATGTTTATAAGATTAATTATTCAAAAGGATTGCATTATACATTGTAATTATTCACACAATGTGCATATTTTACAGATTCTAAGTTTCTTTGAACATTTCAATCGATTTTCCATTCATTTTAAGTCATCTGATCACAATAATCTATATTAAAGCTTTTTATATAGTCTAGAATATGTTTATGACGTCTATTTTTAAAAAAGATTTTTTATACATTGTAATTATTCACATAGTGTGCAGATTTGACGAATTCTAAGTATATTTGTGCATTTTAAGTGATTTTGCATTTATTTTAAGTCATTTGATCACAATAATCTATATTTAATCTCTTTATATAATTTAAAATATTTTTATGAACTAACTTATTCCAAACGATTGGATTATATAATATAATTATTCACATAATATACTGATTTTACAATTTCTGAGTATATTTGAGTATTTCAAAAGATTTTGTATTCATTTTTAAGTCATTTGACAACAGTAATCTATATTTATGATCTTTATTGTTTAGAATATCTTTCTGAACTAAGTTATTCGAAACGATTGGAGTATACATTGTAATTACGCACATAATGTGCAGATTTTAAATATTCTAAGTATATTGGAGCATTTCAAGCGATTTTGCATTTATTTTAAGTTATTTGATCACAATAATCTAAATTTAAGCTCTTTATGTAGTCTAAAATATGTTTATGAGCTAAATTATTCACAAAAAAATTGGATTATACATTGTAATTATTCACATAATGTGCATATTATACAGATTCTAAGTTTATTTGAGCATTTCAAATGATTTTGCATTCATTTTAAGTTATGTGATGACAATATTCTATATTTATGCTTTTTATATAGTCTAGAATATGTTTATGAGCTCAAATATTAAATATGTTTGGATTATACATTGTAATTATTCACATAATATGCAGATTTTACAGATTCTGTTTATATTTAAGCATTTAAAGCGATTTTGCATTCACTTTAAGTCATTTGATGACAATAATCTATATTTATGCTCTTTATATAGTTTATAATATATTTATGAACTCATTTGTTCGAAACGATTGGGTTATACATTATAATTATGAATAAATGTGCAGATTTTACAGATTTGAGAATATTTTAACATTTCAAACGAGTTTACATTCATTTTGAGTCATCTGATCACAATAATCTATATTTAACCTCTTTATATAGTCAGAATATGCTTATAAACTCACTTATTCAAAAATATTGGATTGTACACTGTAATTATGCTCAAAATGTGCAAACCTTATAGATTCTGAGTATATTTGAGCATTTCAAGCGATTTTTGCATTCAATTTGAGACATTTGTTAATGATAATGTATATATTTAAGCTCTTTACATAGGCAAGAATTTCTTTACGAGCACACTCATTTAAAACGTTTGGATTATTTATTTTAATTACACAAATAATGTACAAATTTTAAAGATTCTGTGTATATTTGGGTATTTCAAGCGATTTTGTATTCACTTTAAGTCATTTGTTGACAATAATCTATATTTAAGCTCTTTATATAGTCTAGAATATGTTTATTAGCTCACATATTTAAAATGATTGGATCAGACATTGTAATTATTCACATAATATACGGATTTTACAATTTCTGAGTTCATTTGAGCATTTCAAACGATTTCGTATTTAATTTTTAAGTCATTTGACCATAGTAATCTATATTTATGATCTTTATATAGTTTAGAATATGTTTATGAGGTCAATTATTAAGAAAGATTTGTTTATACATTGTAATTATTCACATAATGTGCAGATTTTAAAATTCTAAGTATATTTGAGCATTTTAAGCGATTTTGCATTCATTTTAAGTCGTTTGATCACAATAATATATTTTTAAGCTCTTTATGTCTATAATATATTTATGAGCTCAATTATTAAATGATTGGATTGTACATTGAAATTATTCACATAATATGCAGATTTTACAATTTCTGAGTATATTTGAGCATTCAAACGATTTTGTATTCATTTTAAGTCATTTGACCACAGTAATCTATATTTATGATTTTTATATCGTTTATAATATGTTTCTAAACTAAGTTATTCGAAACGATTGGATTATACAGTGTAATCACGCACATAATGAGCAGATTTTAAAGATTCGGAGTATATTGGAGTATTTCAAGCGATCTTGCATTCATTTAATGTCATTTCATCGAAATAATCTCTATTTAAGCTCTTTTTATAGTCTATAATATGTTTATGAACTGAATTATTCAAAACAATTGGATTATAAATTGTAATTATTCACATAATGCGCATATTTTACATATTCTAAATTTCTTTGAACATTTCAATCGATTTTCCATTCATTTTAAGTTATCTGATCACAATAATCTATATTTAAGTTCTTGATATAGTCTAGAATATGTTTATGAGCTCACATAATCAAAATGATTGGATTATATTATTCACATAATGTGTAGATTTCAGATTCTTAGTATATTTAAGCATTTCAAGCGATTTTGCATTCTTTTTAAATCATTTGATTACAATCATCTATATTTAAGATCTTTATATAGTCAAGAATATGTTTATGAGTTCAATTATTCAAAACGATTGGATTGTACATTGTAATTATTCAAATTATATGCAGCTTTTACAGATTATGAGTATATCTGAGCATTTTAAGCTATTTTGCATTCATTTTAATTCATTTGATCACAATAACGTATATTTAAGCTCTTTATATTGTCTAGAATATGTTTATGATATCACTTATTTAAAACGATTGGATTATATATTGTAATTATGCAAATAATGTGCAGATTTTAAAGATTCTGAGTATATTGGAGCATTTCAAGCGATTTTGCATTCATTTTAAGTTTGATCACAATAATTTATATTTAAGCTCTTTATATAGTCTAAAATATGTTTATAAGCTCAATTATTCAGAACGATTGGATTATACATTGTAATTTATCAAATAATGTGCAGATTTTAAAGATTCAGAGTATATTTGAGCATTTCAAGTGATTTTTGTATTCAATTTAAGACATTTGTTCACGATAATCTATATTTACACACATCAATGTATGGATTATTCATTGTAATTACACACATCAATGTGCAGATTTTACATATTCTGTGTATATTTGGGTATTTCAAGCTATTTTGGATTCATTTTAAGTAATTTAATAATAATAATCTATAATAAAACTCTTTGTAAAGTCTCGAATATGTTTATGAGCTTAATTATTCGAAATGATTGGATTGTGCATTGTAATTATTCACATAATATGTAGATTATACAGATTCAGAATATATTTGAGCATTTCAAGCAATGTTGCATTCATTTTAAGTCATTTGATCACCATAATATATATTTAACCTCTTAGAATATGTTTATGATATCACTTATCCAAAACAATTGGATTATACATTGTAATTATGCACATAAAGTTCAGATTTGAAAGATTCTGAGGATATTTGAGCATTTCAAGCGGTTTTGCTTTAATTCTAAGTCATTTGATCACAATAATCTATATTTAAACCCTTTATATTGTGTAGAATATGTTTATGATCTCAATTATTCAAAATGATTGGATTATACATTGTAATTATTCACATATTGTGCAGATTTTAAAAGATTCTGAGTATATTTTAGCATTTCAAGCGATTTTGCGTTCATTTTAAGTCATGTGATCACAGTAATCTACATTTATGCCCTTTATATAGTCTATAATATGTTTATGAGGTTAAGTATTAAAAAAGATTTGTTTATACATTGCATTTATTCACATAATATGCAGATTTCACAAATTCTAAGTATATTTGAGAATTTTAAGCGATTTTTGCGATCATTTTAATTCAAATGATCACAATAATCTATATTTAAGATTTTTATATAGTTTAGAATATGTTTATGTACTCACTTATTCTAAATAATTGGATTATACATTCTAATTATTCTCATAATATACGGAGTTTACAATTTTTTAGTATATTTGAGCATTTCAAATGATTTTGTATTCATTTTAAGTCATTTGACCATAGTAATTTATATTTATGATCTTTTTATTGTTTAGAATATTGTTTATAAACTAAGTTATTCAAAACGATTGGATTATACATTGCAATCACGCACATAATGTGCAGATTTTAAAGATTCTGAGAATATGTTTATAACATTAATTATTCAAAAGGATTGGATTATACATTGTAATTATTCACATAATGTGCATATTTTACAGATTCTAAGTTTCTTTGAACATTTCAATCGATTTTCCATTCATTTTAAGTCATCTGATCACAATAATCTATATTAAAGCTTTTCATATAGTCTAGAATATGTTTATGAGCTCACATATTCAAAACGATTGGATTATACATTGTAATTATTCACATAATGTGCAGATTTTACCGATTCTTAGTATATTTAAGCATTTCAAGCAATTTTGCATTCATTTTAAACCATTTGATCACAACATCTATATTTAAGATCTTTATATTGTCAAGAATATGTTTATGAACTCACTTATTCTAAACGATTGCATTATACATTGTAATGATGCACATAATATGTAGATTTTAAAGATTCTGAGTATATTTGAGCATTTCAAGCGATTTTGCCTTAATTTTAAGTCCTTTGATCGCAATAATCTATAATTAAGCTCTTTATAAAGTTTAGAATATGTTTATGAGTTCAATTATTCAAAAATATTGGATCGTACATTGTAATTATTCACATAATATGCAGCTTTTATGGATTCTGAGTATATTTGAGCATTTCAAGCGATTTTGCATTCATTTTAAGTCATTTGATCACAATAATGTATATTTAAGCTTTTTATATTTTCTAGAATATGTTTATGATATCACTTATTCAAAACGATTGGATTATATATTGTAATTATGCAAATAATTTTCCGATTTTAATGATTCTAAGTATATTTGAGCATTTCAAGAAATTTTGCGTTAATTTTAAGTCCTTCGATCACAATAATCTATATTCAAACATTTTATATTGTGTAGAATATGTTTATTAGCTCAATTATTCAAAACGATTGGATTATACATTGTAATTATTCACATATTGTGCAGATTTTACATATTCTGAGTATATTTGAACAATTGAAGAGATTTTGCATTCATTTTAAGTCATTTGGTCACAATAATCTATATTTATGCTCTTTATTTAGTCTAGAATATGTTTATGAGGTCAATAATTTCTAAAATATTGGTTTATACATTGTAATTATTCACATAATGTGCAGATTTGACAAATTCTAAGTATATTTGAGCATTTTAAGAGATTTTGCATTCATTTTAAGTTATTTGATCACAATAATCTGTATTTAAGCTCTTTATATAGTTTAGAATATGTTTATGTACTCACTTATTCCAAACGATTGGATTATACATTATATTATTCGCATAATATACGGATTTTACAATTTCTGTGTATATTTGAGTATTTCAAACGATTTTGTATTCATTTTAAGTCATTTGACCACAGTAATCTATATTTATGATCTTTATGTAGTTTACACTTTGTTTCTGAAATATAAGTTATTATTAAAAACGATTGGATTATACATTTTAATTGCACACATATTGTACAGATTTTAAAGATTCTGAGTATATTGGAGCATTTCAAGCGATTTGCATTTATTTTAAGTTATTTGATCACAATAATCTATATCTACGCTCTTTATATTGTCTAAAATATTTTTATGAGCTCAATTATTCAAAACAATTGGATTATACATTGTAATTATTTATTTTACATATTATAATTTATTTGAGCATTTCAATCGATTTTGCAATCATTTTAAGTTATTTGATGACAATAATCTATATTTAAACTCTTTATATAGTCTAGAATATGTTTATGAGCACACCTATTCAAAACAATTGGATTATACATTGTAATTATTCACATAATGTGCAGATTTTACAGATTCTGAGTGTATTTAAGTATTTCAAGCGATTTTGCATTGATTTTAAGTCATCTGATGACAATAATCTATATTTATACTCTTTATATTGTTTAAAATATATTTATGAACTCACTTATTCAAAACGATTGGATTATACATAATAATTATTCACATAATTGCATATTTTACAGATTCAAGTATATTTGAGCATTTCAGACGATTTTGCATTATTTTAAGTTATGTGATCACAATAATCTATATTTATGCTCTTTATATAGTCTAGAATATGTTTATGAGACCAATTATTCAAAAATATTGTTTTATACTTTGTAATTATTCACATAATGTGTATATTTTACAGATTCTATATTTTTTTTAGTATTTCAGTCGACTTTAAATTCATTTTAAGTTATTTCATGACAAAAATCTACATTTAATCTCTTTATATAGTCTAGAATATGTTTATGAGCTCACATACTCAAAACGATTGGATAATAAATTGTAATTATTCACATAATGTGCATATTTTACAGATTCTGAGTATATTTAAACTCTTTACATAGTCTAGAATTTGTTTATGAACACACTAATTTGAAACAATTGAATTATTCATTGCAATTACACATATAATATGAGGATGGCTAACGTGCCATAGATGGCACAGAGGGTCTCGTGCCATAGAGTCGTTTTTTGAGATCCAAAATCCAAATGCTCAATTCGAACCGTTCAAGTTATTTACCATATTAAAATATCCTTGGAGACTAAATTTTACATTTTTTCGAATTTTTCTGCTATTTATTATGATATTTTTAAAAGACGTTATAATTGGAGTATTTCAGACCCTCCAATTTGAACATATCAAAATAAATAGCAAAAAAATTCAAAAAAATATAAAATTTGGTCTCCAATAGTATTTCGATATGGTGATCAATTTGAATGGTTTGGATTGACTGATTGAATTTTAGATCTTAAAAAAATGACTATCTATGGCATTGCCATCTATGGCACTTTAGCCCACCTCCATATAATATGCATATTTTATAGATTCTTTGTATATTCGGATATTTCAAGCAATTTTGCATTTATTTCAATTCATTTGATCACAATAATCTGTATTTATGCTGTATATATAGTTTAGAATATGTTTATGAACTCACGTATTCATAACGATTGGATTATACATTGTAATTACGCCAAAAATGTCTGGATTTAAAAGATTTTGGGTATATTTAAGCATTACAAGCTATTTTACATTCATTTTAAGTGTTTTGATCATGTTAATCTATATTTAAGCTCTTTATATAGTCTAGAATGTGTTAATGAACTAAATTATTCAGAATAATTTGATTATACATTGTAATTATTCACATAGTTTACATATTTTGCAGATTCTGAGTGTTTTTGAGTATTTGAAGCGATTTTGCATTCATTTTAAATCATTTGATCACAATCATCTATATTTAAGATTTTTATATAGTCAATAATATATTTATGAACTCACTTATTGTATCGGTTCACAATCATTTGATCACAACCATTATTGTATCGGTTCACAAATAATGGTACCTGTACCATTATTGTAAAGTACAAAGTACAAAGTACAAACCCAACATGCAGGTTCACAAGTACAAAGTACCGGTACCATTAATTTTGTTCAACACATATTAATATATTTGATTATATTAATTAATTGGGCATTTGTTTATTTGTAAATTGAAAGCCCAAATAAAGAGCAGATGAAGAGGTCACTAATTAATTGAATTAGACACATAATTGAGCAATTGAGTGGCCCATAAAGGCCCTCAAAGAGGCCAGCCTAATAGAGTGGCATAGTTATAAATATGCAAGAGTTCAATTAGATTTTGTGCTCTATAGAAGAACCACTAGTTGGTGTCTTAGAGCCCTAGCTTTCTCTCTCCTCTCTTGCCTCCCTCTTAGGCCGCCACCCATCAATGGAGAAGGGATTTTTCTTCTTCTCCATTGCTCTTCTCATTCTTCTCTTGCTCATGTGTTGAACACTTCTCTCCACATCTCAATTAGTTGATTGATTTGAAGAGAGAGGCTAATCTCAACATCTCAATAAGTGGATTAGCTCTTATCTCCTTCGAGCTAGCACTTGAATTGGAGAGAGAGGTTAATTTCCTTAGTGGACTTGAGGCCAACTAGGAGGAGGCATATGGATGCATGCCACCAACTCCCATGTCATGGTCGAGCCATCCAATTACGATATTAGATGAGGTACAATTCCTACAGTCCATTCTCATGTTGTGTGTTGATTGCTTGGCAATATCCTCTTTTGCTCGATGATTAATTAAGTTAATTAGTAACTAAAATTAAAATTGAGTACTTCCTTCAGATTTGAGTATATCAATACCAATAGAGGATCAATAATTCGAAAGATGAGATCTAGATCACAAACCAGAAATGAAGATCTATTCCCAACAGATGAAAATTACGGGATGTCTTAGATCCAAGTGATAATCTTATAAGGTTTAAACCGAGGAACAAAACTTGAAACTTAAGCCAAATAAGAGTTTGATTGGGTTGATTGAAGGAACTTGAACTGTCAAAAGAAGAATTATAGAGAAATTAATTAAGCCATTGAACTGTTAAGCGAACTACAAGGAAACTAATAAATTATGTATAACTAAAGTTAGGGAAGACTAGCCGTTTGGATTACAGGCGGGTTGTCTGTGCCAATCTAGAAATAACCTGGTTGGTATGTAACTAACTATTCTAGTTCACAAACTGGCCGATACAAAAGTAAGCGGGTAGTTTGGGAACAGAAGTTAAGTAAAAAGTAAATCAATCATGAACCCCAATTTGTATATGTTTAGCCAAATTTTCTCTCTGATTGGAACCATTTTATTTTCTTATTTTATCACCCCAAAAATCATATAATTTTTCACCGTCCCTTTTACTTGATTAAATTGAAAAAGCTAAAGTTTAGAAAAACTCAAATAACTGTTCTCGTGGATCGACCCCGAATACTCAGCGTAAGTCGTACGCTTGCAACCGAAATCGAACATATTTGAATATAAATTTAAAAGTCCTGATTGGTTATCTCAAACAACGTCCATAGCACAAGTATCAAATGGAATTTCCCAAGAGAAAGCATATAAAGGTTCTCACCGATTTTTTTTTTTTTTTTTGAAGTCTAGGTGGCAATTGCCACTCCAGCAATTCTCTTACCGAAATTATCGATAAATGAAAATTATACACATGTCAACTTAGAAAATCAAGCTGAGATATGCATTTAGTATGTTGCATGTTATAGAAGATAGAGCAGAGATATGCATTTAGTGATATACGTAGAAGATCATACTCCGATATGGTTTTAGCGAATTGGTTCAAAACAATTGAAAATAGAAATTATAAAAAATATTTACACCTTTATTGATCCATAGAGTTTAAGAAGCTTACAGGAAACTAATCGAACCATTTCAATAGCTAATACTGAAAATTACAAAGATGACACAAATATCTGATTATTAAATTGTAAAAATTTAAAATAACAAATCACTATGAAGCACTTATGTCAATCCTTCAGCGCCCTTTTTCTTGAGCACATGCATTCATTGCCTGAGAACCATGGTTTCAGCTTTGACATCCAAGAACGAATTCTATTTGATGGATTCAATTCCATCTTTAATCTCTTCCAAAACATTTTGGAAGTCTAGAAACTGAACTTCCATCATATTTTTCATCAAATTTGTCAAACTCATTATCTTAGGAAATGACTACTTTTCAAACTCTAACTCCCGACTTGTGCAATCGTATTTTTTTTTGTACCCAGAGCAACTCCCATAGATAATGGATACTGATAATTATAAATACTTGTTATCATCTCGATGAAACTAATTAATAAAACAATATCCATTTTAGGGAAAAAAAAGCAAAATAATATGATTTGATGTGTCGAAACTTGGAATCAAATTTAACTCAAAAGTTGTTTGGAAAAGGGATTGAAAATGGACAACATATCAATATTAAATAATTTTTTTATTTTCACATATCGTATATTAAAGTCTGTCCACAAAAAATTCTAGTTATTTTGGGTCGTACACCAGTCCATCATTTGACCATTAACATAGGCCTAAAAGAAGAATAATAATAGTATTGGAAGATATACCATTGGCCCATTGTTGTAATTTTAAGTTTTATTCTTAAAAACGCAAAGAATAATTTATTATTTAATATTATTTAAATTGTTGTTAGTAATTTATTTTTATTACACTATATATTTATCCTAATAGTTAATCTATATGTTCAACCTAATAATATTGCAGATTTCTTATTTATGTAGCATTGTCAAAGCGGTCAATATAGGTTGATGATTGGTGAAATTCCAAAATATTATAATCGGAACTTCTCTGATTTTTTTTATGGGATGCCTAACTATTGATTTTCTCCGGTATTTCACTGAATTAAAATTTTAGTAAAGATAATTTTCTCTTTACTTTTGTTTTGTTTTCACTTTTCAAAGATGTACATGTAATTAATTCCCAAATTTTGCCAAATTTATATCATCCGCCAAACACACAACTAATGTGCATATCATCAATTTTATATGATTTAAATTTTAAACGACTTATATTCGCAACTAATCAGTATTATAAATAAAAACTCATGGAGTCCGCGTACCAATTTTTTTAGAAAACTCGACACGGCATATAACTAACTAATGTACGCTGTTAACAATTTTATATATCTTGATACATAAACTGTGTAACAATATGTGTTGTCGGCAATAAAAGGACTAAAATGACCCGTCACAGCATGGTTTGCTTTAAACTGAACTTAGAATCAGTTAAATCTGACAAGGAACCTCTTTTTTTTTTGTTAAGAACACAACCGCCGCTCATCCTCTTATCTCTCTCTCTGCTCTTTTTCCTCTGGCCGCCTCTCTCATCCACTTCTTATCTGTCATGTCGCTCGCCCCAGCCAACTCCTCCACACATCCGCTGACATTCGTCCTCTGTTCTCTGCTGGTACTTCCCCTCCGTCGCTTCCTCTCGGCCAAAGCCATAGAAGTGAGTGATGTTAAAGAAAAAGAGAGAAACCCTAAACATGCCGGGATGTATTGAATCGACTGGGCCGACTATTTTATTTATTGCAAAGGGGTTCCCGCGCAGAAACCCTTAATCTGTTTTATGCAAGTTCGTTGCTGCAATTATGGAGGGGGTGGACAAAAGGAATACGAAGGTAGTGCAGAGGTGGACAAGCCGATCCCATCGCCTCAGATTTTCATGTTACAAGTCGCAAGGATTTTTCTTATCGAATTCGTGGTAGAGGTGGTTGGTTGGAGGACATCTTCAATTAGAAGGAAGGACAAATTGCCTAAGGTATCATACTGCTATACTGGTATTAGACTAATTCATTTTATTTTTTTTTTAAAGGTGATACCACTCTCTGGTGCAATAATTTTTATTGTAACATTTTGGAATGCTTTATTTGTCTAACATAGTGACCTAAATTTGATCAGTTTCATTGTAATTTTTAATATGAACAATCTTTTATTGTATATATTTCATCATCCTGTAGATAGATAAGTGTATAAACGAGAAGGATCCCCATGTCGTACACTAAGAATATGTAGAAGCTAAAGAAGGTGTAACTTATGAAGATCTTACCTCAGATGATGATTTGAAACTATGGAAGGTTCATACCTAATTTCATTGTTCAATGTTCAGTTATGAACTTATATCAATTTTAATTTATTAGCAGTACAATGTGACAGAGTGCTTTGTGGTACTTTCTTATCTTCGTACTTTTATTTTGGACTTTGATAGATGTACATCTATTCAATCTTCATGACACAAATCTAGATTGCTGAGTGGTTTTATTTAATAAGTTTGGAATTCCATGGACTTATGGTAGACACAAATTATACAATTAGATTAATCATTAGAAAGCAAGACAAATAACAAATTGATCTCTTATCTTTTTATGACACCACCAGAGAAATGATTGTAGATACAGAAATGGAGAAATGGCAGGGGAAAAGGAACACAGAAATTCCTATTTCAATTTTGTTTCATCAAGCTATATTTAATAGACATCTAACTTTAAGTCAGTAAAATTTAGCAATAACAGGAATTTTTCTTCGACCTTTCTGATAATTTTTATTCATTAAATATAAATATTAATAATTTTTATTATTCTAATTTCCTTGATTTTACTAGACATAGTTTAGGGCAGTAAATTTGGTGAGTTGTGATTTACAGTTTGTGCATGACCTAAGGGCATTAAATTTATTTATTTACTGCATAATAAATGCATTTATTGTGTCTTCTGTTATTATTTCTTCTCTATATATGATGGTGAGAAACTACTATGTTTTAGTACTGAGATGTTGAATACAAAGCCAATGGTTAATGGCTTAATGCTTAATCCGAAAAGAAAAACAAAAATCAAGCTAGGGAGGACAACCATTTGTTTGAGGTAACAAAATTTTTTCCATTTCGGTTTATTGGTTATGTTTTACTTTACTAATGAGAAGGACAATCTATTTACAATTCCAGCATAAGTTTGTTTTGCTCGATAGATGTTTAAATAAGATATAATGTTCTAATGATTTAAGGGTTAATATACCATAAGATAGATTATACCTTTTTGTATAGATATTTTATATGCTTTGATCTACCAGGTCAGAATTGTGTTCCCTGATTTGCTTCAATCAATGTAGTTTTTTATTGTTTACTCCCTTGCCTAATGCAAATTAGGAACTGATAGCATTTGTATTAATTTTTAGTTGCAGCTTTGGCTATTTTGCTATTGTGGTGCATTTTATGAATTTCTTTTCTTATCATCACTTATTTTAAGAGTGCAGCTTGATAGTTTTGATGCCATTATACAAAAAAAAACCTTTGTTAATTATACAATTTGACCATATGAGTGCTATTGTCAAATCAGGTTGCTGATAATATAACCGGAGAACTACTGAGCATCGTTGTAAGGGACTGATATGGGCACATGAGGTAACAATTCAACATTTTTATTACAATTTATACTTGAGTTTTATATGAAGGCAACATAAGTTTTTTCAGTTGAATAATTATAAAACATAAATCTTTCTTCTAAAAAAAATTACCCAATTTATCAGTTGCTAGAATTACAGTTAAAATATCCTATGTAGAGGTTCAGTATTACAATTAAATTTTTTCTTTGAAATTAAAGATATTATCTAGGGTATAAAAAATGAAGCGATGTAATAGGCCCACTATAATCTCTGCTATTAATATGATTGATATTGATATTTATCGGTTCTTGCACTGAGTATCACTTATGATATTTTAGTACTAAATTAATAATTACTTTTTCTATTGTGTAAATTTGATTATATTTCATTTGTGCAGATTTTGGGTTATTAGTTCAATTATTACAGAAGTTTAATTGGGCCCAAACTAACAAGCCGAAAACATACGAGCAAGGTTAGATTCTTATTATTTATTGCTCTCAAATTTTAGGGACAACACTCATGCACTCATTTAATTCTGGAAACTTAACCTCTTCAAAAGTGTGAAAATTTTGTTTAGAAATATTACACAACATTAGAACTTATCAGCTTCTGCTAACAAGATACCTGAAAAGTTTCATGTTCTGATATGGAGTTCTTTTTCTGGTATATTTTGTAAGTTTGTTTTTATTTTAGTTATCTTAAAGATTTTTGTGTTTGGAATTAAACATGATGTAAACTTGATTCTCATAGAAGTATAACTTTTGACTTCCAAGGGTAAAATTGAAATGTTTTCTAATAACGAGCAATTTAACATGTGAGCATAAAACTCAACAGCATGTTTTGTCTTCCAGTAAAAGTGTAAAACAAAGAAACATATTAATTGGCCTTATGATATTGGAATGTTTTTTTAAGGAGCTTAACATTCATGATTCATCATAATGAAACAGTAATGGGATCCTCTCTCTTTCTTTTCCTCTACATGTCACTTCCACGTTCATTTTAAGTGAGGTAAATTTGGCTAATGGGTGCCACAATGGTGAAGGGAGGCCCTGGAAGAGATGGTGGGCTAGCAATGGTGTTGTCCAAACCCATACCCAAGCTCATTGAATCGGCTCCTTTAGGCCAATGGATGCCACCAGCGTAGGCCAGGCAAGTTGTCTCCATTGCACATTTGTCGGTTTTCGCAGCATAATCTAATGCATGGTGTAGTTCCAATCAGACTTCATTCAACACATCCATGGTTTTTTTATCTGCTCCATCAGACTTATTGGTTTGATATTGAGGCAAGAGACGACAATGGAGAATTAAATTAATTTTCGATTTTGAAAAGTCAAGAACACATGAGCTTCCTATCTTCAAACAGGTTTCAATCCAAGATCTATTATCTTATCTTCTTTTTTTTATTTTTTTTTTTTGCTCTTTGTACATAAATTAGTGAAAACTACCGTTGTGCTAATATTTTGGTTGCTACTTTTGGTACAATTTAGGTAATACGTTATATAGTCAATATTTATTTTGGACAAGGACTTTTTAATATTTTAGAAAGGTTCGCATATTGTTGTTTTTCTTCAAATTATTGGAGTTTGTGAAAACAGAGTGCAATGGGATGAAAATGCCTCAATAAGATTGCTATAGAATAAAATTTTGCATTTGACCTTAAGCCTTCTCCGAGATAATAGTGCCTTGAACCATTGATAGCATGTATTGAGATTTTTCTTTTCAGTACCCTTTTTGTCATCATTTAGCTTTTCATTCCGTAACTGTAATTTTCAAAAATCGATTTTAGAGAAAAAAGACTTATCAACCCTATAACAGATCTGAATGTTACATTTGTTTGGGTGGTCGAGGGTAAACAAAGTAACTTTATAAGCTACAAAATACAACATTCTCATTTACAGTACTTGATTGTAAATTTGTAATTATCTTTCCAAATTTTTGGTGAACATGATGTCGAGCTCTTCATTTGATTTTCACTGATATGGAAGTCAGTTAATACGGGCATGCCACTACGGGAGTATTAAGCATATGCGATTGACTTTAAATGCAGTGATTATTGTGTTGTTATAAAATTTTTTTAATCTTGCTTGACAGATCGCAGGTTTAAGGGAAAAAAAAGATTGAAGTGTTGAAGCACGACTCTACACGCACGATCAAAATAAACATGTCACCTCAAAAGCCGCATGAAGAGAAGGATGTAACTATACTCATAACTACTAATATTTACATTTTAATTAATGACATCATTATTATAGTTTTTCTTGGTTTATGTGAGGCAATTACCTTTTTTATTCTACTTCGGTGGATGGTTTAGTTCAATATTGTAATCATGGTGACTAATTTGGTACAAAATGGTTAATTTTTTCAGTTTCAAATGATTAAGAAATATGATCATTTTATGAGTTAATCATTTGCACTTCTAATTTAATCAAAATCAGGTTAACGTTATTAAAATCTTATGTTTTTAGCCATCGTTTTACAGCCATATAACAAAAATTTTGGAGTCGGTTTCAACTAAATAAAATTGAATTATACAATTAAAATGTATACATAAATGAACTAGACATAACTTAATTTTAAGGACAATAAAAAATTAATATAATGAAACTCATATATCGAGAAGTGTGTAACTTTGTGAAGAGTTTGGATTGTTTATAATAAATTTGGCATATAAAATGACCGGAATTTTCAATTCCGGCCACATCCAAACGGCCCCTAAATGTTTTTTAATGACAAAGATTGGAGGAATAATGATTTTTATGAAAATACTAACAAAAACTACCTGTACGGTATAATCCAATCTTTAAAATATAATGATTTTTAGTATTCCTGTTCACTAACAGAAATACTAGCAAAAAATTGGAGGAATAATGATTTTTAACAGATCAATATTTGTATTTATTTTATTTGCAGTAAATCCTTCTATTTTTTTTTTCAGGGTCAACAAAATATTGTCAACACTTTGTTCGACAATGGATGATTTACATTTACAAACCTATTTCGAATTTTAGCCTAAATTCCAAGCTATATATAATATAAATACATCTAAAAACCCATGTATGCATGACAAGTTCAAAACTATTGATTTAGTTAGAATTAAACGTTAATAAAATTTGGTCCTAATTACATTCGAAAGAATTTTGTGTATCGAGCCAAACTTGATCAGCCTTTTCAAATAAACCTGAACTTACAAAATATTTTGTCAATTCACGTCAATAAATCTTAACCTAAACCAAAGCCCAAATAAATAAAAATGTAGTAAAAAAATTCCAATACAAAACCATATGATCACACTGTATAATAATAAAATTATCATTACAAATGATAACCAGTTATTGAGATTTGAATATTGAATTGTTTCAACCAACTGATAATAAAAAAATAATAATTTTTTTACATTTTTTTTTTCATAATTTATCTATTTTTCACTATGGTTAAAAAATGAAATAAACTGCACTACAATAAAATATAATGTAATAATAGTAAAAAATCAGCAAAAAAAACAGAGTGAAAACATAGGTCGCGCAACGCGCGACAGCCCCACTAGTATTAACTAACGAGTCGTTCTTTTTGCGTTGTGATTTGAGTGTTTTTCTACATGAGTTGGTGCTCGGCAATATACGTTTCAGTTTTGGACGTCTCCTTCGATTTGAATAGAACCCATGTGCTATGTACTTATGTTTGATATATTAATTTGTAAAATACTAGAAGTTAATTTGACTACCATATGATATGCAAAATTCAATCATTTAGGCAGTGGTGAATCCTGTAATACGAGCAATAAAAAAAAAGTTTGTAATTGCCCCCGTTATCATATATAGTACAACCTTACAAAAAATAAAGCTGAATTCGACTGCTATTGCTATACTAATTCTAATTTTCTTTTCAAATTATCAACATACCAAAAATACCCTTATTTATTTTTGTAATAATCTTATTTGTCTTAGATATCTGCAAGTAATAAAATGCAATCTGTAATTCATTTTTTTTTCCTAATAAAAGCTTGGATATATAGAGATAAAATGTAATTTCAACGATTTCACCAGATCATACGAGAAACTTTTCATTTCCCTAGACGTATGATGGTCGAGAGTCATGCCACTGCACATCGGTTAAAAAATAAAATAAAATAAAGCTAGATTATATCTATTGAGATTTAGGTAAAATAATTTAGCTTGAAAACTTTCTTGGTGGTGTCTAAAGTTATGCTATTTTTACTAATTACAAATATTGGTATGATAATGTTAGTCATATTACCAAACGAGAAAGCTTATTAAATTAAGTAAAATAATAATCGTTTTGGTCCACAAAATTTCGTCCAGTGCATATCACAATTGTTATACATATAACTAACGAATTATGTTCGAAATAATATGTATATATATGGCTCACACTTACGGTGAAAAAAATAATGTATCATGCACTAGACGCAATATGGACAAATTACTTGATTCATAGTTAGTAGGGCCCTTAAATTAATAAATATTCTGTATCACAAAATTAGTACTGTTATAAAAAATAATTAGTATTATTATTATTATCACTTTAATTAGCAATTGATCATCAAGCTAAAGTCCACTGCATTGAGAGATGAGAGTGTTGAAGTTGTTACGAGATGCATAGTTGGAGATAATTAGTAGTATCATTTAAAGTAGTATATAAATCAAAATTGCTTAGTATCATCCCAAGATTTTATCATCATCCCTATCATCCCCACAGATAAAGTATTTTCAAAAACACGTTAATAACTATCTCATCTCCTCTTTACCGTCATCTGCATCATCCCCATCTATTTATGCTCTGGTCCTCATTTTCCTCCATTTCCATTTAATTCTCTGGCCCCATCTCTGATCTCATCCAGCGCTATTCCATGTCATCTATGGTCCTCCTTCCTCCTTCCCTCCTCTGTTTTTTTCTTTCCTCACAGAAATTTTTTTTCCAAGTGAAAAGATTTTTCAGAACAATAATGTCATAAAACTAGAACAATTAGTTTTTCAGATGGAACAATAATGATATTAAGTAGAACAATTATGTATATCAAGTAGAACAATAAGGTATATGAACTAAAACAGTTATGCATATTAAGTAGAACAATAAGATATATGAACTAGAACAATTATGTATATTAATTAGAACAATTATATATATTAAGTAGAACAGTTAGGTATATGAACTAGAACAATTATGCATATTAAGTAGAACAATTATTCATATTAAGTTAAACAATTATGCATATTAAATAGAACAATTAAGTATATTAAGTAGAATAATTAGGAGGGAGGGGTAGGGTAGGGGTAATTATGATGTTGGGGGAGGGATGAGTGTTGGATGGGGATAGGAGTAGAGGCGTTAGATTAAATTCTAAAAACGGAAAGAGATGATGTGCAGTTATGCTGGATTTTTTTATTATTATTATCACGCAATGCGCTCGATCTTAGATTTTGTGTTTCAAAACTTAACAAAGCATAACGAACGGTCATGGATATGGATATGGATATCTTGGTCCGTCGGATCTGAATTATGGTCTAAATAGGCACTTCAATTGTTCGAGTCGGAAGGAATCCGTCCGTTCAGTCCCAAGTCTCATCATCCCATTCGCACTTCTCTGGTGTCCAATCCCCTTTCTCCCTCCTCAGGTTTTCTCTCAGCAACTCTGAGTCTCTGACATTCCAGGTGGGTCCCAACCGCCTGCTCTGGCGAAGAAGCGACCGCCTTCTTTTCAATCAGGTTTGAATGTTTGAGTATTACTGTCTACGCGTGGTCTTGTTACCCAGGCAGTCATGCACTCCAGATGTTTGCAGAAATGCCTAGCTGAAGAGTAGGTCAAATTTCCTTGCTTTGCTTGTTTGAATTCCTCTGTATATCTCATGATCAGTCTGCTGCAATACAGATAATTATCAAAAGACTAGACGATAGAAGTAGAAAGATGGTTCCAATTTTGAGTAGTCTCAAATTTGTTCGGGTTCATACTTCTCTGCTCCAGCACTTGAGGTTTTTCTGCTCCCAACCTGCCTCCAATTCCAAGCTCTTTGTTGCTGGTATTGTGTTACCTGCTTTTATTGTACTAATTGCTTGAAAATTACATACCAGAGTTTAATTTTTGATATGCTGTGCATGTGTGAAGGTTTGTCGTGGTCAGTGGATGATAGATCCCTCTTGGATGCCTTCTCCTCTTTTGGTGATGTAACTGAAGGTACGACTTTTAATTATGTGTTTCTTTCGTGTGTAATGACGGATTTTTGTAGAGATTATATATCACAAACAAAGAAACTAGTAAATGTGTAGATAAATTAAAAGAATATAAACATGTAATGAAATCTGTAACAAGAATGATGTTTTATTTGATTGATGTAGTGAGCATAATGTACGATAAGAACTCAGGAAGGTCAAGGGGATTCGGATTTGTGCAGTTTTCAAATGAAGATGATGCCAAATATGCCAAAGATGTCTTGGATGGAAAGGTAATAGAAGTGACATCAATTAAATAAAGGTCATGTACTTTTATCTTGTATTGCACATCTTTGTATCTGCATAAATTTGTCAAAGGATGTGGAATTGTGCTGCGCACTTCTACTGTGGAATTTCTAAACTGATTAAAACCTAAAAGTTTGATCTTGTAAGATAAACATGACATTTGGATTATGTATGAATAAATGCAGGTTTTATTAGGAAGGCCACTAAGGATAAGTTATGCTCTTGAAAGGGTTCGTGGTGCGCCGGTTGTGGTCCCTCGCATCTCTTCGGCTGAGCCTAAAGATTAACATATCTTGCAGATAGTGTTGTTACTGGCTCTTCCAGTTTTGAGTTTGTTCCTGGTGTGCATTTAGTGGAAATAAGTTTGAAAAGGAACGCTTAAAGAAATCCTCTGTTATTATTGTGACAGAAGAGAGAATCTGGTTAAATTTCTGTGCGAGCTACATGATTACAAGCATTTATTTATTTATTTTGTTCCATGATAAGATAATAAGCTCTTTTCCACTGGTTAAAGTATAATCACTTTATAATTTTTGAGAGGGTCGGTTCATTTATTAGTGCCAAAAGACCTTTCCGTGTTTGGAGAACCTACAACCACGATGCAAAGGTTACCACAAATTCTCAACTCGGTAAATTCAATAGAGAACCAAAAGAAAACAGCATAATCATAAGAATGCTCAAAAGTCAAAGTTATATATTTTATTTGTAGAACTACCATCGTTTCAATCATAAGAAATATATAATCCTCAAAGCAATAAGAACGGAAGCTAACTTTTAAAATGAAAAAAATGAAATGCAAACAGACGGTCGAATACAAAAAAGAAATTGCAAAACAACGAAATTTTTTTTTTAAGAGTTCATGAACTACACAAACTTGTCTATTTCAGCTCAAGCAGCCAAGATCTCGGAAAAATTGCTATCTAATTATAAAATTACAAATAGCAACTACTGATCTTGAGGTCTATTTTTCCACCCTCTTCTTTCTCAATAAACCTGCAACAAAAAAAAAAAATACAAATCTCAGAAACACTAATGAACACATGCTAGCCTTCTAAGTTCAATTCCAAATTTTCTATTGAAGTATTGGCAAGTATTCCACACTGCATTAATAACAACCCCGGGTTATTCTTTATCAAGGTATGCATCAGCACGGTTAGACTAGTTCAGGAGTAGCCTTTCTTTGCAACTTGACAAGTTTTTTATTTTTTGTCTCATCAGCACTCCTAGTTCTATTTTGCTTCCCAAAACACCATGAACCATCCAAACATCATTATGATTCCTTTGTGAGCTCTATAAACTAAGACTGTAAATGTGAAGGCTGTACTAAATCAAGCAATCTTACAACTTAATTAAAACTGAATCATAATTAACATCAAGATATAGGGACTAAAGCAACCAATAAAAATCTGCGGAATCCTTCAGAAACAAATTTATTGAAAGGTAAAAAGAAGCCAAATGTAGTTACATGAAGAAAACTAATATTTCTAGTTGCAAACAAAAAATAATTATCCTGAATGTGATAATTTAAATTCAATAATAAAATCAAAACACAAGAACATCTATGATAAACCTGGAACTTAATTCTTCTCAGCATCAGTGGCTGCCACCTCAGCACCACCTTCCTCCTGTGTCTTTGTCTGAAGCAATCCTAGCAAAGAAACTGCGGGGCTCTGCAAGCATCCAAGCAAGAACCGATATGACTCCATGCGTGTTGGCATTGTTTCTAACGCCTGAAAATCATCTGGGCCATACAATCTCCCCTCGTAAACTGCACCAGTGAAGTCATTCAATGCTAGTTTCCATTCCTTCTGGAAATCCCTGTATAAAGAGAAGTTTAAGCCAGAATTGTTCATTTCGTTTATACACATCAATAAAAAGATGATTCTACAGGATCTGTTCCTAGTAAGCTCCATAAAGATCTGTAACCGACAGTGTGAAAACCAAATATGGTCATGAACTTTGGACATTGTTCAATAAGAAACATATTAATTTTGCTCAACCAATCCCCTGGATTTCTTCTTTTTTATAAGCCAGCACAACCAAGTTCCTAATTTTAAGTTCACTGAGAACATCTAGTTTACAAGAACTTAACATTTGGCAACTACAAATCCTAGCTCACTCTGCTGTTATTGGCAAATTGTAAACAACGTGCAATGATTCGCCATACAGAAGGACATCATGCTGAAACCTAAGAGGCATTTAAGTTGCACTTTCAATAAGGAATTCCCAAGCATTGGATCCAACTGATTCTATTACCAGGTGTGCTAAAATTAGCAAGAACTAGATACTGAAATCAGTGATTATTGTTGATTAATTTTTTCATATTTTGTTGCTAATTTTGGTTCTTCACAGTAACCTAAACAAGTGACTTTCGAGTTTTGGTTCTCCACTTCTCGTTCGATCAATTATTTCTTTCTGTTGCTCAATTTAATAGGCATCCATGAAGACAGATCCGACGAGCGACAATTGCACATGAGGTCCCCCCCCCCCCCCAACTCTCATGAATGAAAAGAATGATACTCTTTCACTAGTCTCAAGGTAGGATGGAATTCCTTGGAATCCATTATAACAAAAACCAGACGCTTCCTAAGGAACACTTTAATCATAATTTAGTTGCAATAATCATCTAGAGCGAACAAACAGATCAATTTGACCAAAAACACAATTTTCCAGGGCCCATTGCAGCACTGTACCTAAAATGTAAAATTAACAATATCTCTAGTGCTGGTTCTGTGGTTCGAACTCAGTATAAAAGTAGCATCCATGCCTACTACAAGTACATCTGTCATGAAAAAACACTATGGAAAAATACCAGGTAAAGTACAAAATCCATCCCCAATACTTAGCAACAGATGTGACTTCATTACTGACTTGTATCAGTGTTCAATTTTGTAGCTGATGCAAGATCACTATATCTCAACCAATTGGAAAATTGAATTACATACCCAAGAGGAAATTCAGTAAAGAAAATACTTAATTAACTGGTTGAAAACTTTGGTATCACCTGTAGGGTTTAATAGCTGGGGGTATTTCGTCAGAGTGAACAAACAGCCACGCATTCATGCCTTTGGCGCAGGGTTTCAGCGCCTCCCACTTGGTGCCTTCAATCGCCTTCTCAACGAGAGAGTTTTTAGCGACGAGTAGCTTGGAACTGGAGGGGAGCGAGGCTCGGATCGACTGGAGCTGGCGCACGGTGAGGCCGTGGCACCATATCCCCGCTAGCATCTGGCACGAATCCAGCTCCCGTCGGATCGATTCCTTCTTCGACCGTGTTAGTGCGGCCCGGATTGGCGGAAGCGCCGCGGAGGCTGATCGAAGGGATGTCATTGTTCCCCGCCGAGCGAGAGGGGACAGCGGAGGGTTTCTGTTTTGTTTTGTTTTTGTGTTACGTTTTGGGGGCGTTTTCTGACGGGTTAAATCGCTTGGACAGTTGGATGCACAGATTGCACAATACGGTGGACACCGTTGAAGTTGAACTAGAACCGAAATTATTTTATATAGAATTTTTAACACAAAAAATTTTAATAGAAAGAATTATTTATTATTTTTTTTAATAAGAAGAAAGTTCGAACGCGTTTTATAAAGGCGTACAGTCTCTCTCCTTCCTACCCGTTTATAAAACGCGCTCGAAGGCTTCGAGCGCGTTTTATAAACGGGTAAGAGAAGAGAGCTTCAGTTACGCCTGAAAAGGCTGGTCAGACTTTCGTACGCGTTTATAAAACGCGTTCGGAGCCTTCGAGCGCGTTTTATAAACGGGTAGGAAGGCGTAAATTTTTCGAAATTGAGTTATTACCATTTTTTTCAAAATTAATAGAAAAATTAATGTGAAAATTTAAGTTAAATTTATTTTTAAGATTAAGATTAAATTTACAATTTTTAAAATATCACATTTAATTTCATATTAATCTTATTTAAAAATGACATTAGAATATTAATTTTGACATTAATATCATTTTGTTTGAATAACTATCAAGAAAGTCACTTAATTTACTGCATTTCTCTTTTTAATGATTAATTTATGATTTTAAAAACTTTTTTAGTAGTTTAGAGTGGTTTTTAGGTTTACAAACTTTCAAAGTGAATTTTGGAGGTCTAGAGAGCGTTTTTTGGCTCCGAAAATGGTCGTTACGGGGTTTTACCTCAGTAACATGTGTAGATCTCGTCGCGAGCTTTTCGGATTGTGCTCGATCGCCCCAAACGGACCTTCCTATCAAAAGTTAAACCTGTTTAAAGTTTTAATGTTCAAAATTTTTTTAAAAAAATTATATTTTAATTATTTCCATATTATATATTTTTTATTATATATGGCTAACATAAAATAAAAAAAAGAGAAGAGACTACAATTCAAAAGATAAGTATGTAAAATTACAGGGTCGTCGGTGAATAATTATTCAAAAAAAATGATATTATACACATGTTAAAAAAAATATGTGCAATTAAATGCATCTTTAATTGGAAATAAAATTTTGATACATCTATTTAACACATCTTTAATTGGAAATAAAATTTTGAGAATTTTGTAAATATGAAACATGTAGGGACCTTATTGCAAAATATTATTTTTAATAAGTTAAATGTTGCGGTTTGAATGAAAAATATGAAAAACTAATAACACGTTTATAAAACGCGCTCGAAGGCTCCGAACGCGTTTTATAAACGCATACGAAGGTCTGACCAGCCTTTTCAGGCGTAACTGAAGCTCTCTCCTCTTACCCGTTTATAAAACGCGTTCGAAGCCTTCGAGCGCGTTTTATAAACGCGTACGAAGGAGAGATACTGTACGCTTTTATAAAACGCGTTCGAACTTTCTTCTTATTAAAAAAAAAAAATTCTTTCTATTAAAATTTTTTGCGTCTGAATTCCTGTATAAAATAATTTCGGGAACTAGAAACTTGTTGATTTAACGGACTCAAATTTGGGTGAAATTTTTGTATGTTTTAAATTTGAAAAAATCATTAGCCCGTTAAGGATAATTTATATGTAATAAAATGATTGAAAATTGAAGCAAATAGATGTGTATCTATTAACTTAGCGAGTTTTGATTAGAATTCTGATCGTTGGATGCTTAAACTAAAAATTTTAATGAGTAAGATACATGCATGACTTCGATAAACATAATTAACTTATATTATTGAAACACAAAATAAGAACGTTATATACCTAAACTAGCTTATGTAACTAATTGTAATTTAACATTCTTCCAAAATATATAATTAATAATATTCTAGAAATGGATCAAATATGTTTGTTGTATTAAATTAGCATTAGGTAAATATGTTTTTTTTTTAAACCACAAGTGAAAAAGGTATAATTTGATATTTCATGAAATAAAAAGGTTTTGGCATTCAACCTTCTCCTTCGTAGCCAATCTATTTATTTAATGATAACTCACTGTATTACGATCATATACATTCTCAAACAAATACACCATATCTCAAAAATCACTTAAAAATGAATAATAATAATATTATTATTATTCAATTACTACGTTGAAAGCAAATCGTCACGGTTGCAACCAGCGAACTTGTGGACAGTGAAATGGACTCCTTCCAATACAATATTAATCCATGTTGGATTCGGATGATACATTATCACAAACACTCCCTGCATTACTTTAGTTTAAAATTTATTTCAAAGACCTTGGAACCATTAATCCAACTGACTAGAGTTGGGACACTTGGAGCTAAAAATCATCAACGGTGATAATCTGTTTTGCTGTGAAATTATCTAGCAGGCATTGTGATCACCAAACCAAACCCTTTTCAGTTCCCCCCCCCCCCCCCCCCCCCCCCAAAAAAAAAAAAAAAGAACAGCATCCAAAAAAATGGCCCAACTCCAGCCCACCGGCCCATTATACTCTAAAAAAGGAGGCGCTATATCCGGTCTGCAGAGAGCGCGGTTCTTTTGTCCCACAAGAGAGACGAGGAGAAGAATGGAGTCGGAAGAGATGCTATAAAGAAGCGTGGGGGTGCAACTTGGAAAAGTACTTACCTGGTCGGGGTCAATGGGCGATCAAGAAGGCTCATGGCCTAGGTCAGTGGCCTTCATTGCACTCTGAAGGAGCGCTGGCTTACCATCTGCCCAAGTGGCGGAGTGGACGGCATAATTTCTGGCAGAGGGGGTACGCGTACGCGCGGCCCCTGCCATTTCCTAATTTAAAGCTTTTTCAATTAAATTAATTTTAGTGTTTGAATTTTAAAGTATATATCAGTTTATTTGAGTGTTAAGAAAATGATTTGATGGCATTATGTAATTTTAGTATATCAGTGTTATAGTACTAACTATTTGTTACAGTAATTTTGTCCACAATCAAGGTTTTATAGATATTATTATATCATAGTTTAATTATACAAGTACTAAGAATCGATACGAATATGTATTTTCCAAATCTGAAGGTTTATACAAGTATTAAGTATAGATTAAGGTTTAACTGTTTTAGAATGAAAGGGGCGATTTTTTTTAATCCTTTGTTTTCTTTAGAGAAGAAGCTTGTATCTTTTGCTTTTGTAATAGAAATGTGGTAGAGCGAGACCTCTACTTGTCTCAAACAAAAAAAATAGGAAAATAATAATAATTTTACTAAATCACACTTAAGATTTTGCAAATTAAGCTAACATTATAGTTATATTGAATATTTTAAATATTAATGTAATTTAATCGTCTCCAAATTTAGTACTCGTAAATTTTAAGAATGAAATAATACTAAACTTTACTAAGAAAGGCTTAAAATAAATTAATTGACTAATGACAAACCAAATAAATAAAAAAAGAGAAAAATATACAATCTGTCACCATATGCTCTGATTTAGTTAATTTCCTTAGTTTTATGTTTTCATTATGGGATCATTTTATTTATTTATCAGGATTGTTGTGGGCGTCTTTGATGTAGATTTGCCTTGTAAGTTGCAATTCTTAAAAAAAAAAGAACACTTTTTTTTCTTTTATATATTCTTAGATTCGGATATATTTAAAGAGATCCTTTTCTTTTGAGAAATTGCTAGAAGAGCCTTTGTTTTCAACCTTTTTCCTATTTTTATGGTTATCATGGTACATGAACAAAAGTAAGGCTCATCTCATGTGATGAAAGTGCCAATCAAGTATGGAAAGTAGTGGTTCAAACAAGAATAAAAAAGAACTTTGGATCAAACGTCCTGCTCATTATCATTTGACAGAGTCAAATCCTTTCTGAAATTATCCACATGTTAAATTTTAGGTGCCACAAATGTGACCCACTGAAAGTAAGCTGTTTCATTGATGGTTCCAGCTCCAGGTTAGAGAATATGGAGCTATTAAGGGGATGTGATTGTTGGATACTGGTAGGAAGGAAGCTGAGAACTTCTTACTGGTGGTGGTCCCTTGATGTTCATTCAAGGCACAAAAGGAAGATATTTACACAAACCTCATATAATTAATTAAAGTAGATATAGATTGGCATGAGTACGAGGTCTGGAGTTAATTTTGGGATCATCATAATTTTAACTGTGAGCACCTTAGCAGAGAAGTTTAGTCAGGCGAACAAATTGGACACTCTGGCACGAGTCTGCTAGCGGGACCACAGGGGTGTCGTAAGCCTACTGGAATTGTATAACAAACTAGACATACATCTAAAGTCCTGATTCTAAGGATCTAAACTCAAAAAAACTATTTAGGAGAAACTCTTCTCATTTCCTAGAGAGAATGCAAAGATGCTGGTTGATATATACAAGCACTCAGGAGTCAGGAGACAAGGAAAAAGAGGCAAAAGAAGAGGAAAAGAGGGGTCCACCAAGGAGATAGGATATCCATAAAGAGCCACCATCTGTACAATCTCATGCTACTCAGTTCCCATAAAAAAAGAAAAAAAGCAACCAACTTAGCAACCAAAAATATGCCATAGTTGCATCACATCATCAGTTAGATCTTCTCATCAACTGCGATATTGACTTAGTTATCACTGTCACTTTCATACACAAGGCGCTTACTCTTGCGGCCAACCCCATGATACCGATACATGATACCAAGAACACAGTCTCTCACAGTAGACACATCAAAGGTCTCAATAAAGCGCTGGTCAGACATGCGGGACTTCCCAGCGGTGTGCCTGTGATACTCCTCGAAGATGGATGAGAGACACCAGTAACGAAGCTTCCTAAAGCAACCAACCAGAGTACCGGTTCTATGCTGTTCACAGAAAAAATGAAAACATTTGAGATGATAATTTCATTACTATTTCCTATTGAAAAATTGTTACAGGTATTACCAGTTTGCACCAAATCAAAATAGTTAGTACATAAATACCAGTAAAAATGATGGATATTAAATTCGTATTAGTCAAACCAAAATAGACTAATAACAGCCTTAGAATCATTTGGTAAAAAGTTCTAGAACATGTCCTTTTCAAATTTTCTATTTTTGGTACGATTCTGGATTCTGGATTCTGGATTCTGGTTTGAAAGATGTAGGTTTATTTGTATTATCCAAAATTAGTTAGCTAGATTTAGGAATACAGGTGCATATGCTATAATAATTTACCCCAAATACCTAAATCAAGCAATACTGAATTACCCACAAAGGGAACTAGAGGCCTCATCTGCAAAATAAAGCAGCCCCCACATATTTAAACATAAATAATAGTTTTAACTATTTTCTAGATGGCAACCCCACTTTTACAGTGTCAGTAGATGATGTAGAGCAGCGAATTGCTTGCAATCAGAAAAAGGCCACATTAAGTTAATGACAAAGTAATCTTAAAAAAAATAGAAGATCATTTTTATATTGTACCTTGCCACGCTTGCAATGGATGAGGACAGGTTGGTTCCTTACATCTGGAAGGAAAAAAAGAAAGAAAAATTGAGCTTAGAGAATTATATTATAATAAATAAAGTTCAATCAAAACTTAGAGCTGTTGAGTACAATAAAATAATAATAACAATAATATACCAAGCAGGATCTTAAGAGCCCCAGTAATGGCATCCTTTGGAATTTTGACTAAGGGGTCCTACATTTGCACAAGCAAACCATAAATAAAGCAAAAACAGGGTTGAAAAGGCGAAACCAAAAACAATTCACAAAATTCAACTCAATATACATCCTTTATCCCTTAGATTAATTCCAGATTCCACAAAGAATCACAATCACCGTCCTAATAAATAAGAATTCTCAGTAATCTAGCTATGTCTTCCTGAATCATTCTAATAGTCCTATTCCACAATCTGGTAAACGAAAAATCAAATCGAGTAGAGTATCTTCCAATTTATTAATCATTCCAGTTTCAACATCTTGACTAAATGGAATTAAGATTTACTAATTCTCAAAGACCACAAGAATTTAAAATTCAGCAAAAGAAGAAAGAACCAAGAACTAATTTAGTTACCTTGCTGCCATCGATGCCAAATTGAAACAACTTAATCCCATGAGCTTTGAGGAACTTGAAATTCTCTTCGGGGTAAGGCTCTGGGCACATGTAGCTATTGCCAAAAGACAGATAAATAAACAAGATCAGAACCACATTTTACTCAAACATAACCCAAAACAACTCAAATTTATGGAAAACAAATATCTACATTTGCAATCTATTCCTAAGGGAAGAAAAAGCTTATGCAAGATTCAAAGAAACAAAAATAGAATGCTTCAAGGAAGAGTCCTAATTGATAAAATTTGACAAAAGCGATCCACAATATCCCTCTCAATAATCACCGAATTAAAACTTGTACAAAGGAAAAACCCCAACCCAAGGACACAATCCAAAACCCGAATTCTCAGAAGCGCATGCATGCACAACAAACTACGAAATAAATATAGCAAAATAAAAGGCAATACTCCCGAAATTCGGATCCTTACACGACAGAGCGAAGATTCAAGGTCTCGAGAAAGTCGAAATTCTCCTCGGTGGGAAACCCCGATCGGTAAATCCCTTCATCGACCATTGCGAAATTGAACGGAGGTACCAAGATTTTCGTCTCCACCTCGATTTCTACCTCCGCGATTTCGGCCTCATTCTCATCCACATCTTCCATCGCGATCAACCCCATTCTCTCACAATCTCTCTCTCTCTCTCTCGGGTTTCTCGGAAGAAGGAAAAGAAAAGATCGAGTCTTTTGGTTTATGAGAGAGGAGGAGCGAGGCGAAAGGAAGACCTCGTGGCCTCGTGGGTCCTCTGGTTAGTTTTGGGATTCGCTGGTTCAAGTGTTGCACAACGGTCGCGTCGCTCTGGCTTTTTATAATAGCAGCTGGAGCCTCGAGGGATTGAATGTAAATTGTTTCTTTTGTTTTTTTTTTCCTGGTTTCCGCTATAATTAATTTTTGCCCCCTGAAAAGTAACGAAAATAGGGAGTTCGATCTATGGAAAACCCTTCAATTGGATAGGAATTATCACGATGCCCCTACGCCAGTAAAATGTCAACAATTATGTCCTTAATTTAAACATTGAATAATATTAATTTAAATTGAATTATAAACGACTCGTTTCCTTATCTTAACATGGTATTGTGTAATTATAAAAAAATTTAAATATTGATAATATTGTATGGTCAACTTTATTATGTATTTCAAATTAATTTAAAATAGAGACTTTCTTTTATAAGATGAGATAAAGCCGATGGATTTTAATCGAAGAGTTTTGCTACGGTGACTCGCGACTCACTAGAGGGTCTATGAGTCGGGCTCAAAATTCTTAAATCTGATTCAAACTTACCGATCTAAACTGTCCAATACGATCTCTCTATTGAATCTTCATGCAGACCAAATTTTATATTTTTTTAAATTTTTAAGTATTTTTTTTTCGATTTTTAAAAACTACTGTTTTTTAACGGTTTAGATTTAATTAGATTAACGATTTTCTAAAATTTCAAAAAAAAAAATACTTACAAAAAAAATGTAAAATTTGGTCTGCATAGAAATTTCAATTGGGAGTCGTATTGGACGGTTTGAATTGATCATTTTGAACAAAATCTAAGAGTTTTGAGTCCGACTCACGGACCCTCTCATAAGTCGCGACTCACCATAGCAAATCTCTTAATTGAAACTACGACATTACTGGTTAATTTTTGTTGTAGTAGCAGAGAGATTTTTATTATTTCGTAATGATATGCGTAGTAGAATTTTATTATCTTTTTATATAAATATTTTAAGGATAATTCCATGGGACTCAAATTTAAACCATCCATTCAAGCCCTAATTAAATCACAACCGTTCCTCATTCTAAATAAATGATTTAAATTTAGTCTAGTCCCGTGTAATGAAAAATTTTCAAGGAAAAATTACTTTATTATTTTAAAATTTGGATGTTTGCGGCGTCCTCGTATTTATCATTTTCATCTTTTTTTTTTACACTGTAACGAATTGTCATTTTTTTTTATAAGCGATGCTAATAATGAAATCCAAATGCCAAAAACTTCATCTTCGATTTAAAAAAGATAATATGAAAATAGTGTAGTAGCCTGGTAATTATGGCCTCATATATTCGAAAAAAAAATTTAGAATTTTGCGATCGTCATGTTGTTTCTCTCTTCTTATTTAGTCCTTTTAACACTATTTATTTTTGGAAACTCAGGAGAGTTACTATTTTCTAGAAGCAAAGATAATAGTGGGATCCAGGTGTCAAAAACCTTTATCTTCGGTCTAACAAAAATGACAAGAAAATAATGTTGTTTTCTGTAAGCGATATTGAAAGTGGGATTCAAGTGTCAAAAATTTTCTCTTCGGTTCGACTGAAACGACAATAAAATAGTGTCGTTTTCTATAAGCTGTGTTGATAGTGGGATCCAAGTGTCAAAAAAGACTGATACGGTATAGACATTTTTCATATCCGTATGTCCATTAATTTTTTTTTTTATCCATATTTTACTTTTATCCAATAAAATTTGATTTTACCCTTATCCTATTCTTACCCGTTAAGAATTAACGATAAGGGTAGGATAACAATAAAAAATGGATAATAATGTTAATAACTCAATGAAAAAATATTGTACAATAGAGATAAATAAATATTATCAGATAAATATATTAATAAAGTGCAACATTGAATAATACTTTAAATATAATAAAATAATACTGTATCTTCTCATATCAATTTAAACCATTATTATCCATTTGAAAAAAATTTAGAATTTTGCGGTCGTCCTGGTGTTTCTCTCTTATTATCTAGTCCTATTTATTTTTGGAAACTCCGGAGAGTTATTGTTTTCTAGAAGTAAAGATAATAGTGGGATCCAGGTGTCAAAAATCTTTCTCTTCGGTCTAACAAAAACGGCAAGAAAATAATATCGTTTTCTATAAGCGATATTGAAAGTGGGATTCAAGTGTCAAAATTTTTCTCTTAGGTTCGACTGAAACGGCAATAAAATAGTGTCGTTTTCTATAAGCTGTGTTGATAGTGGGATCCAAGTGTCAAAAAAGACTGATACGGTAGAGATATTTTTCATATCCATATATCCATTAAAATATTGTACGATATGTGTAGTAGAATTTTATTATCTTTTTATATAAATATTTTAAGGATAATTCCATGGGACTCAAATTTAAACCATTTATTCAAGTCCTAATTAAATCACAACCGTTCCTCATTCTAAATAAATGATTTAAATTTAGTCCCATGTAATGAAAAATTTTCAAGGAAAAATTACTTTATTATTTTAAAATTTGGATGTTTGCGGCGTCGTCGTATTTATCTTTTTCATCTTTCTTTTTTTTACATGTAACGAGAATTGTCATTTTTTTTTATAAGCGATGCTAATAATGAAATCCAAATGCCAAAAACTTCATCTTCGATTTAAAAAAGATAATACGAAAATAGTGTAGTAGTCTGGTAATTATGGTCTTATATATTCGAAAAAACATTTAGAATTTTGCGGTCGTCCTCATGTTTCTGTCTTCTTATCTAGTCCTTTTTACATTATTTATTTTTGGAAACTATGGAGAGTTACTGTTTTCTGGAAGCAAAGATAATAGTGGGATCCAAGTGTCAAAAATTTTTCTCTTCGGTCTAACAAAAACGGCAAGGAAATAATGTCGTTTTCTATAAGCGATATTGAAAGTGGGATTTAAGTGTCAAAAATTTTCTCTTCGGTTCGACAGAAACGACAATAAAATAGTGTCGTTTTCTATAAGCTGTGTTGATAGTGGGATCCAAGTGTCAAAAAAAGACTGATACGGTAGAGACATTTTTCATATCCGTATATCTATTAAATTTTTTTTATCCATATTTTACTTTTATCCGATAAAATTTGATTTTATCCGTACCCTATTCTTACCCGTTAAGAATTAACGATAAGGATAGGATATCAGTAAAAAATGGATAATAATGTTAATAACTCAATGAAAAAATATTGTACAATAGAGATAAATAAATATTATCAGATAAATATATTAATAAAGTGCAACATTGAATAATACTTTAAATATAATAAAATTATACTATATCTTCTCATGACAATTGCCACAAAAAAATTACATAACTAATTACTAATTGTAAAATATTTTCTCAAATGACAATTGAGAAGAAGGGATCTTCTGAAAGAGTTTATTATTTTTTTAATGTAGCTCGTGAATGAAAAAAATATAATTAATATATCAATTGAATCTTACCATTATATCTTTCCAATTTACGTAGTATTATTTCAATCACATCTTATAATTTATTGCCTAATTTAATTATTAATATATCAATTGAATCTTACAAATATAACTTTCGGATTTTAGTTTGTTACTAACGTATTAATTGAATCTTACAATTATATTTTTTTGTTATGATAAAGATTAATAGTACGGGTAATTAACGAATACGAAATAGCCTTACCCATGCCCTTACCAAATAAATTAACGAAATTTTTTTTTATCTGTACCCATACTCGATAACTTAACGAAAATAAAACCTTACCCATACCCACCTTATTGAATACAATACAGATAGGGTAAAACGGTTAAAAGGATACCATTGGCAGCCCTATCAAAAACTTCCTCTTCGGTGAGAAGAAAACCACAAAAACACGTCGTTTTGTAGACGTGATGCTTATAGTGTTGTCCAAGTTAGGGCTGTCAATGATATACCATTTTGCCGTTTTTTGTTCTGTTCCGTCGAAATGGAACAGCTAATGAAGCAGAAATTTATTTCGTTTCAAGAGCTAAACAGTTAAACAGAACGAATTTACTCATACGTTTCAGTGTAATACAGTTTAAATTTCGACGTTCCGTCAAGACATAACGACTAACGAAAAAATCGACGTGTTCACAGAAATGGAACGACAAATAAAACAGCATGTTCCGTCTCCGTTTCACACGTTTGACTGGCCTAATCCAAGTTTCAAAATTTTTCTCTTTAGTTGGCCAAATGCAGCAATGAAATTTTGTCGTTTTTTAAAAGAGGCGCAAAAAGTGGGATACTGCATCAAATTTTCCTCTCGAATTTGACAAAAGCAATAGAAAATAAAGTCGGCGACTTGCCGCGGTATGTCTAACTTGACTGAAGTGGACAGAAGAATTTATAAAATTTTCCTTTAAGAAGAATATAGGATTTTATTTTGGAAAATTTAAGTAGACATTAAAATATTCTTTCTTTCAAAGAAAATATTTATATTTGAGTTTAATCCTTCAGTCAAATATTTTTTGATATGTGAATAATGTGATCAAAGATTACTTTAACCTGTCAATATTTAAAATATCACAATGCTTCACTGTTTTGCAATCCTCGATTTGCCCCAAAGTATTATACTTTACAGAGAAGGTAATTGGTTATTTGGTTAAGTAGAAAATTCTTTATATCTTAATACATAATAAAGGGACATCTAAAAACTAAAATCTACTTCTCATACAATAAATAAGAACGATAAATAAGAAGTATTAATACTAAATGGAGCTTGTAAATAGAATAGATTATTTTCTTATTAAAGAAAATGCAATAGTTTTTACTAAACTTTGGATTCGCTTCAATTTTTTTCATTTTTTTTTATATATTTTTCATCTTAATGTACTTTTAATACTTTTTGACACTTTTACACCTTTAAATACTTATATTATTTTGAGAATAACAAAAACTAGACAGTGTTGGTTTATGTCCGACAGTGATGTAAGGATATGACAGATTATCGGAGCGGCGACGGCCGACGGCTGCCATGGATGGCGTGGAGACATGTGGAGAGAAATTTAATACCAAGATTGTCTCTTTTATCCATTTTTACCTTGTTGGAAAAGAAAATGTCACTATTAGAATTTTGTTTATCTGTGTCGGAGCCCCGACATATTAGAGTCGCTAAATCAAGTAGCGACGCAGAAAAAAAATAAGCGGGCGGGAGAATATTAAATAGGTGTCGGTAGGTCGACACAGATTAGTTAGGACGCATAAATATTTTAAACTGAGACGATGTCAAGTTTTGTACATGGACGCGAATATCCTTAGTATAATTGACGTCGGTATGCCGACACATAAACATAAACACTAATATTTAAGAGAGGCTTTAGATAGCACCAAAATTTTCCATTAATGATTAAATTATTTTCTTAAATGGCGTCAAATATTTCAGAGAATATTTTTTAGATAGCACCAAAATTTTTCGCCAAAATTAGTTACCTAATTTTTATCGTACCAATTAAAGGAAGTAAATCTCAATAAAAACTAGAAAAAAATAAGCATAAAAAGAAATAACTTCCCAGCACTATGTAAATAATTACTACTTTATCAAAAAATAATAATAACCACCAATTCATCAATTTTATTTTTTTATAAATGTAAGTAACATGGTTGAAATCAATTCCGAAAAAATTTCTAATGACAACTTTACTCAAAATAAAATACTAATGAAAAGAATGAATATTTAAAATAAGAAACATGATTAGTTTGAATAACACATCATTAAATTCTTTGATTTTCAAAATTAAAATGACACATATTGACTCATAAAATTATAATAGAGTTGTAAAACATTTTACAACCTTTCAAATGAAATAAAGTTTGCTAAAATCGAAGTTCAAATGAGAGAGTTATGATGTTTCAAAATATGCATGAAACCGAATGGAATTTCAGAATTAAAAAAAGCAAATAAATTGCTGGGACCAGGAATCGAACTCAAGAATCAGGCTGTGAATCGTTACGTCCCTAGCGGGCCAGCTGGGCTACAGATATTATTCGAAATAATGATGGGCCGTTTGAATCGCTTAGGAATTTGGAGAATTTCATATTCTTAGAAATAAATTTATTGAGAATTGTGTAACTTTGTGAAGAGTTTGGATTGTTTATAATAAATTTATGCCGAGGAATAGAAAATTCCCCAAATTCCCATTTCCATCCAAAAGGTCCCGATAAGTAGTTATTATTTAAGTTCATTTTCACCAATATTGGCGCCGAAAAAGAAAATCAAAAGTGGCGGGCCAAAATGAATACATCAAAATTATTTCGTTGATCATGTAATTTATATGCTTATAGAAATGAATATAATATTTGAAAAATAAATATAATAAAAAATTGTAAAAGAAATAAGAAAAAAACAAAGGACAATAGCCCACTTTAATCCATTTTTGTCCAATTAATTCATGCGACCTGTATTGTTTTCTTTTTGCTATACATAGCACCAAATTACCTCATAACTTTTTTAATACATGGCGCCAAATTTTAGCGCCAAAATTTGTTACCCAATATTTTTTCTACCAAGAAGAATTTGATAAAATATTTTTCTCTTTTTCATAACATTGATGAAAGGATGAAAATAGAAATAATAAATAAAATAAAAGGGTTATTTCTTTCTGCTCCCGTAAAAAACGACATTTTTTTATTTAATATTTTTTCATATATATTGGTGGTTGGCATCAATTGTTCGAAAAAAATCTTTTCTTGGTAATAATAAGATATTACAAAACGGGCTATTAAGATAAATTATTGTGTTACTAATATGAGAATTATTACAAGGAACATGACAAGAGTGTTTTCCAAAATGACATGATACGAGCGTGTTCGTATGAAACACACGCGTGTTGGCACGACATGGTACATTTATGGAGTTGGCATGACACGTGCGTATCAGCGTATCGTGTTGGAGATTTTCAAACATTGACGCGTCTTAACACGACGCAAGTTGACACGTGATACAACACAACATAACATGTGACACGACGAGAATTATTATTATTGAGAATTTATTAAAATATATTGAGTTTATATCGTAAATTTAATAACTTTTGATTCATAATCTTTTCATTCAATCAGCGATATTAATTTAATATATGAAATTTCAATAATTTATTATATTATTTATTTTAAAATTTATTTAATTATTTTTAATAATTTTTTAATGAATAAATTATTATATGACTTAACACATTTAACACATATATTACTTTTATCATCTATATATTTTTTATAATATTTTTGTTGTAAAAAAAATTATATTTTTATTTAAAATGTTTCCGATCATATTTTTATAAATCCTCATGTATCATTAGGATTTAAAATAATAATTTTGAGAAGTGCAAGTGAACCTAATCAATACAAATTTTTTTTCATGTTCAATGTAGCTAGTGTCAACGTGTCGTGTCGAAGTCTTGTAGTGTTGGAGATTTTCAGACATTGACACGTCTTAACGTAATACGAGTTAACATGTGACCCGACACGATACGATATAACGTGATTTTCAATCATTTATTATATCTTTCTATTTTAAATATTATCTAAGTACTTTTTAACAAATTTTTATTGAATAAATTATAAAATGGTTCGACATGGCATAACATGTGTCGTGTTAATCATTTTTTCATTTGACACTAAATGACATAACACGTTAAAAATATTAACTCGTGTCAACACGACACGACATGACAAGTTTACAATCTCATATTATATAACCAGTATGTAACACATGCAATTTTTCACATTATTTAAAACCGTTAGCTTTTTGTGTCATAATTTAGAAATTCTTTTAATAACATATATTGACAAATCATTTTATACGGGGCTGCCGCCGGCGTTCCCAGATTGGTCCTTTTAGTGCTTTCATGGATGGAGTCCACAAATCGGTGACTTGTTTATCATCTGAATCGTTGATTCAAATCCAACGGTTGGTATAAAACATAATTGTAATTATCACTCTATGCAATTTCCTTTAGTATGAATTGCCAAAAGGAAAAGCAAAATATACGAATCTTCACATACATATTGAGTTTATGACAATGCAACATGGAGATATGTTGATTCGAGCAAAGAATTTATTTTAAATCTGTCCATCAAAAAGAGGTGGCGGCAATTTTTTCCTTTTACAGATGGCGCCAAACTTGGTTGCCAAATATATATATAGGAGGCGTTTGTTTGTGACTTAAAGGTTATACATAACTTAAGTTATGTATTCTTAAGTCACCAAACACCTCTTACAAAAGATGCCTTAAGGGTACATAAGTTATGTAACGTAAATAGGTTGCATAAGTTATGCACCGGTCCCCTTTAATTTTTTTTCCAACAATATCCCTTAGAAATAATTAATAATAATATTTAATAATCTATAATAATTAATAATAATTAATAAATAATAATATTTATTAAATAACAATAACTATTAAAAATTATAATTAGTAATAAATATCTCTCTCCTGCCAATTAAATTATTGTGCTATTCAAAATTTTTGTGAGCACGTTTCATCCTCCAAAAATATATATCATTAGATTTTGGAAATAACTTTGAGGTTTGTGGACTTATTTAAGAAAATTATATGTCAAGATTTCATAATAATAATAACAACAACAACAACAACAACAACAACAACAACAACAACAATAACGATGACGACGAGTACATTACTTTATTTTCAGATTTCAGAAAATACTGACGGATCAAATCTAATTAGATCTCAAATTAAAAAGTTCAAAATGACCGATTTAAATATTTTGATATAATATTCAACACATGCATTCATATGTATAATCATGGAAAGTCATAGATTTAATGTAAACAATATATCATATATATATATATAAAAACTTTTTCTAGCTAAACAAAAGGATAACTCATTTAATATGAATAGAATCAGCTAAAATGCTAATTAAATTCTGATTAGTCAAAATCGACAAAATAATTTCTATATATATTTTGACTTTTATAGCGAAATACTTATTTGTTTCTTAACTAAAAAGATATGCAGTATAATTCTAATTAAATTGCCGAATTATATAGACATAACTTTCTTTAATTAAAAGATATCAACAATGTTAGTGATAATGATAATGATTTTGAGAAACAATGCAATCCATCATGATGCATAGAGTCATTTGTTCATCATTAGCTTATCCATTAGATTTATTTTAGAATAACAATCTAACTTAACTAATTTAATTTATACATTTAAAATCATAAAACACCAATACTATTTAGACTCTTAGAAAAAAATATCAAATTTGATAAAAAAATCACTATTAAAATATCAAATTATTTATCCAAATAGTCTAATATGATTTTCATATTGGAATCATCTTGTTGACCAAATTGTATAATTCTGAAATTTTTTAATGTTTTTCATAAATTTCTCAATCTACTTAGTTATGAAACCTACATTAATAATATTTCTTTGAAATTCAAAAAAAAGCCTTTGAAAATTCGAAAATATAAAATTTGGTTGGGCAGAATGTTTCAATATGAAGATCATATCAAATTGTTTTTAATTGATCATTTGAGGTTTTTTAATTTGAAAACGATATGTCAAATCAATTTAACCGTACCATTTCTCCAATTTAATTTTTAATATTTGCGTTAATTTTTGAAGTAATAATATCTCATGAAAAGAATGATAAATGTGATCCCTATTTATTTTTTTATTGGAGTATTTTCTGTAATTTTCTATATTTAGGTTGATCTTGCCATATGGCCAAGATGAATTTTTTAAAATTTAAAAGCACGTAATTTCATTAAAGTCATTAGTAATACTATAGTCAAATGCATTTGACGGCAATCATGATTTAGATTCAACTATTAAAATTTCAAATGATCAATCCGAATCATTCTATGTGATATTCATATTGAATTTTACTTATGACCAAATTTTTTTTTATATATATATTTGAAACTTTTAACTATTATATTCAATTTTTTTAAAAGAAAAGTAATTGAAGGGTCCAGAACTAATTATATAGAAGATTTATTAAAATTCAAAAGAAATAGTAACAAGATTTAGAAAAAAATATAAAATTTGATCTCCAAGGAGATTTTATTATAGAGAATAAATTGTGCGGTGCAGATTGGCCATTGTAACTTCGAAAATTGAGATCTTATAGCGTTTGACGAGCTCAAGTATCAATTGTGTTTGACTCTAACATTACTCAAAAAGTCATATATAATACATATCTAAAAATAATAATATAAATATAAACAATAGATATTGCAAGAATTATTAAATAGGTTGCTCTCCATATGATCAATACAATTTATATATATATAATTCATTTCAAAGATAAAAATGACAGAAATTGCAATGATGATTAATATATATATATTCTATATCGATAGAGTTGTACGCATACTCTATACAAAAGATCTTTAAATTAACCTTGAATATAGTTATTTCCTTATTGTTGACATCATATAATGATATTTTATTACATCTTATTATTTCATTTGAAAGTTTCATAAAAAATTTGACATTTCCCTAAAAATCTTTTTTGCCACCTCCCTTCTAAAATTTCATCAAAAATATTTATTCGACTTAAAACTTCTCCCAAAATGTTATTCCCCCTCGGACTGGCATCCTCTACAGCCAGTCTCTACAGCCATCCTCTACAGCCAGCCATTTTTTTTTTAATTTTTAAAAATTTTAAAATTCAAATGTTGAATCCAAACCGTTGATCTTGTTCAATTTTACGAGCGATGCGTTTTCATATAAGTTTTATAAAATTTGGAGTTGATTTGATACTAGATTAAGTGACCAAATTATGAACGTATTAGAATTAATCAGTGATAGTTAACCACTGGTATCAAATCAACTCCAAATTTTATAAAACTTATATCAAAACGCATCGCTCGTAAAATTGAACAAGATCAACGGTTTGGATTCAACATTTGAATTTTAAAATTTTTAAAAATTAAAAAAAATTTGCTGGCTGTAGAGGATGGCTGTAGAGACCGGCTGTAGAGGATGCCAATCCATTCCCCCTCCCCCCGTCGTTGTTTTTATTACGAGTCTATGACCCAAAATTCTAGATCTTCGTCTCCGAAAAACCCCAAATCTCAAAAAATCACTTCGCGCCGTCGCCGATCGCTTGAAATCTGGTTTCCCTCATCTCTCTCTCTCTCTCTCTCTCTCTCATTCCTTCCTTCGATCGCTTGAAATCTGGTTTTCCCTTTCTTGCCTCCGCATTTATTTCCAAAACCCTAGCGGTAACACGATGGTTGCTTTACTGATTCATTTGTCTATGGGTTTATGCTATGGGTTTATGCTTCTAATCTATATTGCTGATCCTATTTGTAAGGTTATAGTTGACATGAAGCTTGAACTAACGCAATTTTGTTTTGTTTGATTCCAGGTCCCAAGGAGAAGGTGATTGCTTAGTAGATTTGATTTTACTGCTCCTCTATCAGGTGAAAAAGCTTCTATATATTGTTAATTATGATGTTATTAGATTCAATTATAGCTTAGCAATTTAGGATAAAATATTAATCTTAAGTGGACTGGTATAGTTGTCAGATATTATTTGAAAAACATATCTTGTACTACATGGTCATGCAATATTTGTTCTTGTGCATCAAAGTTAGTTGGATGGACAAAAACTAGAATGCGTTTGTAAATACATGTGAGCGTATGTCTAAAATGGTTCCCTACTTTGACCACTTTTTTAAAAAAATATAGTCATTTCCATGATTAGTACATGAGGCACCATAGATAAATTGAACATTAACGAAAACCTGTTCTGGAAGTTTGCCAATTGTCAGAATACAAAATCAGTTAATTCAAATAATATTTGCTTTGTATAGAACAAGACTTTAAAAAAATGAAAAACAAAGAAAAGGCAAATTGAAATTGGATCCACAATAATTTGTTTTTACTCGAGTGTTCTTTCTTGACGGGAAGTTTCAGTTTCATATGCTGAGAGGTGCAAATAAATATTAAGAAGTTAGAGATGACCTCGAGGCAAGACACAAATAAGCGAAGAATTAATTGCAGGTTGGTTATGATTAGTTTTAAATTGACAAAATGTTAATTTAATTGGATCATTTACTTGGATGTATGATAGTTTTATTCAGTTTGATTAATTTTTATCAGGACAAGTTTCATTAATTTTCATGTTAACTTTATTCAATAGTTTGTGCTTAGAATACAAAAAACTTACAATTATATTACTTATTACAAGGTAGAAGAAATAAATGTAATTGCTTATCTTTAGATGTTTAGCTTGAAAATTTGATTGAAACCGAAGGCCCATCAACTAAGAAATTAGATTTATGTTTCATAAAATCACTGATAGATGGATGTGTCGAATTTTTTTGTAGGCAACTGTTTCTGGGCTACAACAATATTGTTGTATTGTGGAAAGTGAGGTGAAGTTCCTTGCACTTTTATACTTTTCTCGAGAAGCAGCAATCCAAAAAAATAATTGTGTTTTTGTCAACAAGGTAGGCGATCAAATTTTATTCAGAACTTCTTGGTTACATAAACACAGAGTGCTTTTACAACAGAGTGCTCGGAATTCTAACTTGCATGGCTTCACTCTTTTACAGGATGATTATGTCAGCTCATGCCGCCTGTAAGAAGCCCTAAATGGGAGTCTCCATGCTCTTGCAGAATGATCATGTTTACTGATCTATCGATGCAACTCACATGAACAAGTACTACATTATATCTTTCTTTGTCTCTTCTGTACATACAGGCAGGTTTTTTGTAATTCTCAGAACCAGTAATTATGTTAACCCGTTTAATTAAATGACGTAATGAGCACCAGCACACTAGTGTGGAATAAATAAAAATGAGGGCTGTTAAGTAAATTATTGTATTAGCTGGTCGGTTTTGTTGGCTTATTAGATTAGGATTGGCGCTATTTTAAATTGGATCTGCTCCTTTATCATTATGGGTTGGGCATTACGTTAGGTTAGTTTGACTTGTGAATTATTTTGATGGGTTGTTCATCTGAACTGTTGGACTTAAATACGATTGTGGGCTCTGTTGGAGTATAATTAGTTCATTGCTGAACTGCTTGACTTGAATAAGATTGTGGTACAATTAGTTCACTGTTTTGGTGACTTGAAGTTCCAACTAAAATTAAGGTTTGATGACTAAAAAATTAAAAGAAGTTTGTAGGATGAAATGTGAAAATAGTCTTGATTGTATTTTATTCGGTAGTTCACTACCTTTAACCTGCATTGAATAGGTTAAAATATAATATTGGGTTTGGTGTCAACTTTTTTGTTAAATTAACAGTAAATGATTAGAAAATAACAAGGATAAGCACCTAGTTGAGCTTATATAGTTTCTGGTTTGGATATTAGTTTTGTTTAACTTTATTAATGTGCTTGCTTGCTTTCATGTTGTGGTTAATTTTTCAGCAACATAGAAGTTTGGCAATAATACCAATGGACAACAACACTTCACAGGGGTCACACATGAAGAAGGCTTAAGTGCAGCATATGCAAGCACGTCAAATGTTATGGGGGAATACACTATGTGCCTGGATATGATAATTTAAGCTAGGTAGACTATGAATTCTGGTTTACTTTGAATTCTAAACATATGAATAATTTTTGTTATTTGTATTGGATGATGATTTTCAATTCAATGCACAATATATATTTGTGTGATTTTTGTTTGATTCAATGTGAATTATGTGTATGGCTGAGAATTCCAAAATAATTGTGATTAATTAAAATCGTATGAATTAAATAGTGTGGTACCAAATTGGTACCGGAAAGAATTGAATGGCTGTATAAAATGTAATTGATGTGCCTATCAATAGTGGCCTCGGTATACTGATGTCTTTGATCTAATATACAACAATGTACAAAAATGCAGATACAGTGGGCCCCACTAAATTCTGACAATAAGTTTTCTGTGTTGGTGAGCAAAAGTGTCGCTATATTGACTCTAATAGGTTGTGGGCCCCGCTAAAATTCTGACAATATATTATCTGTGTCGCTGATCAAAGATGTCGGTATACCGACAAATATAGTTTGTGGGTCCCGATAACTTCTGACAATATATTATCTGGGTCGCTTAATAAAGGCGTCGGTATACCGACATAATAACATCTAAATAGAGACGCGCTTACTGTTTGAATAAGCGATCGGAGAACATGGTAAGCGTCGTTATCTCGACACAGATATAGAGACGCGTTAAGAAATCCGCGTCCTCGCGACACAGATTTTTATTATTAGCGGCTAGAGTATCTGAGTCACTTAGGTAGCGTCTTTAGGTGGACGCAGATAGCTTTCCGTGTCGGAATAGGGACGCTTTATTGCGAAGCAAATAATTGACATTCTAGTAGTGTGTGTAGGCAAAAAGAAACCGATGGAGGACAAAACTTAAGATTTTTACTTTGAAGGACAATATTTTTTATTCTATAGGTCTCGAGTTTGATCCCTGATGTCTACGTTTCTGCGGGTGAGGGGTTGGTAAAAAAGTGCACTTCCCCTCCTTCCGTGCTAGCATTCGGATTGACGTAGAATTTGAGCCTCTGCCAATTCACTATGAAGGTTTCTGAGCCTTCTTTGCAGATGTCAACCGCACCAAATGGGTAGACCTTCTTCACCATGTAAGGGCCTGTCCATCTAGACCTGAGTTTACCTGGAAATAGCCTCAACATGGAGTTAAACAGCAGCACCAGGTCTCCTTCCTCAAAAGATCTCCTTTGGATGTGCTTGTCATGCCAAAGCTTTGTTCTCTCCTTGTACATCCTTGCATTGTCATATGCATTCACCCTGATTTCCTCTAGCTCTTGCAAGTCCAGAATTCTCTTTTCTCCAGCAGATTTATAGTCCATGTTGAGTGCTCTAATTGCCCAATATGTCTTGTGTTCCAGCTCAACTGGCAAATGACACGTTTTTCCATAAATCAGTTTGAATGGGCTCACGCCTATGAGAGTCTTGAAAGCTGTCCTTTATGCCCATAAGGCATCATCCAACTTTAATGCCCAATATTTCCTTGTGCTACCCGCCGTCTTCTGCAGAATAATCTTTATCTCCCGGTTTTATATCTCAACTTGGCCACTAGTCTGCGGATGGTTTGATATCCCCGACAACGACGCCAAAATTTGATCGGTGCTGAGGGTACTGGTCAAATTAATTCCTTAAAACCGATACTAATTCGTTTGCAGTACAGTTTAAGGGTCGAATCTCGGGGACGGACTATTCTTTTTCAAAGTTTAAACAATTCAGATTAAATTAAATTCTAAGGTTAAATAAACAATTCTGTCCAAATAGAAGATAAATTGCAGAATTAAAGTCCTAATTAATCAGAAGATTAAAGTACTAAAGAGATAAATTAGTTAACAGACGATTAGGAGTTCAGTTGTCTAAATTTTCTTGTTTGTCAAGGCTGGGACGGACTGTTCCATCTCTGGAATGGATCGTCCTGGCTCTGTCAGATGGCTGGAACAGGTCGTTCTAGGCCAGGACGCCCCCTCTCGGGCGGTCCGTCCTGACCTTGGAACGGACCGTTCCGATCATCTAATACTTGTTTTGCTATCCTACTTGATTATTCGCTAAGTGTTTTTGCGTGAATTTAATCAAACCTAACCTACAGACTTGCGCTCTAACTCTCGTTCAGGTCAAGTTGAGGGGTTCTGCTTGATAAATCCTAAAAACTCCTAAATTTCAACTCTCGTTTCTTGGTTTAGGTGTTTTAAATTGATTTCTGTGTCTCGGTAAACTCTCAACCTCTCGGTATTTTGAATAAAATTCTAATTACTTAAAGTTTGGTTAAATCCTTTTGGATATCGCCTACCTAATTGATCTAAGTGTTAATTTGTTATTGCAGGTCGATTTTAGTTTGACAATTAAACTAGGTCTTTGTTTAACGCAATATTCAGATTCAAACAGTAACTAATTTCAACAAAAGATAGAATATTCAAATTGTAGAAATCATAAACGCAACTTAACTAGCAAATAAACAAGTATTCAAACAAAACAAACAACTGAAAAAAAAAGTTATCGAACTATAGCCCCTAAACTAAACTACTCTACTAAATCCATGCAAGAAAAAGCAGGTTTTATCACAAACAAACACATAGAAAAGAGAAAAACCAAGATTACAGCAAGTTGTGCTCGAAATTCTCCAACTTCTACGCTCTGGCCTGTCTGGGGCGGCCCGTCCTGGTCCTGGGGCGGTGCGTCTCAGGCTGGTGGCTGGCCGTCTTAGCAGGCTGACTATCTTCGCTTCTTTCTGGCTCTGGAAATTAGGAATTTCGTGTCCTTTTGAGTTGGGGACAGGGCAATGCTTTTATAGTCATCGTTGGCGGTTCCAAACGTAGCATTGTGGCTTCTGAAAGGCGGTGGAAACTGTAGAAACCGCCTCACCAAATCAGGCGCTCTATTCTTAGAAATCTCGAAATAGCTATGTCTGGCTTGGTCTGGACTGGGACAACGTGGTCTGGAATTGGGGCGGCCCGTCCCATCATGGTCTGGACTGGGTCGTCTGGATTGCCCTCTACCTATGTTTGCACTGAGTTGGGACGGCCCGTCCTGAGGTTGGGGCGGACCGTTCCAACCTGTCCGAGTTGCACAACTTTGGTTGATTTTCTCCGTTTCTCGTGCCAAAATGCGATAAACCTGCATAAAAAAAAACTTATCGGGCCACGGCTGAACTTCCCTACATCTAACATTAGCACAATTTTAAAGCAAAATGAGTAAATACACAAGTATTTGAACACAATTTGGAGTTTATTCTGGTTGAAAATCAAGTACGGAAATCGTACATCAGAAAGAAAAGTAATAACAACAAAAAGAGAGAGAGAGAGAGAGAGAGAGAGAGGGGCATAAGATTACAGAGTCGAAAGAGGTACTTTTGCATTTTGGGTTAATGGACATTGATTAAATAGAAAAGGTAAATTATACACTAAATTAAATTTTTGCATAGGCCGAAATTTAGATTATAAAATGTTGCAATTTATGAGCGTTAAAATGTTATTGAAATTTTAGCCCACCACATAATATCTAAAAAAATGTACCATTGAATTGAGATTTATTATGCGATACAATTATGAAAAGTCTATCATTGATTCACTATCCATATATTAAGCAAACACATTTTATTTATTTTTTTGAACTATCAAATTTCAAATTATTAAGCAGATTAATATTCATTCTTGTATTTTCTAATCCACTCACAGAAATAAAAGTTTTCAATTAATAAATTTCTAATGACCGATTAAAATTACTTATTGTGTTCTTCATATTGAAATTTTGTTGGTGATCAAAATTTAATATTTATTAGATTTTTTATTATATCTTTTTATTTTTTTATCATCATTATTGGACGACTCATAATCTTTTAATTAAACTATTTTCTAAATATCGGAAAAAATGGCTAAATTTTTAAACAGTGTAAATTTGATCCCAATAAGATTTCAATGTGAAAAAACAGAATGAAGGTTTGGACTGATCATTTAAAACTCAACATTTGTTATTTATTCATGTATGGCGGACATAAGTACTAAACACGTTTAATTTTAACATTACTCAAATTTAATTGGATGTTTTTTTTCATAATTAGAGATAGCTAAAGAGGAACATCCAAAAACACTGTAAATCTACAGTGATTTTATTTCTTTTTTCCCGGTGCCGTCCAATTTCTTGTGTTTTATTCATTTTCATTCATGGGGAGATCAGTGAGCGACAAATGAGTTAGAAAATGCGGTGGTAAGGAAGCAACGGAAACCACTAGGTAGCTTCTGCCTTTAATAAATCTCAAAATGTCAGTGCTAAATTATGATAGTAAGCATGTTTCAATATAAACATAAATAAAAATGCAGAAATAAATTTACAGAAATAAAATCAATAAATTATAATAGTAAGCATGCTATAGTTTACTAATTACAAAAAATTATAAAAAAAATCACATTCGTTAATTATCAAAATTTCACCTTGGCGCGGTAAAATCACGCTTCCCCACCTAATTTAAAAAAAGAAAAAGAAAAAGAAAGCAACGGAAACGGTTAATTTGCTTTCGGTCTGATCGGAATAAATAATTATCTACTCAAACGTGAAATAGATTTCTCGAGAAACTAAATTTTCTGATCGGAACCGATGTTCGGTAGGAAGATGAATTCGATTGGCGCGATTTAAAGGGAAATTTTAGATCTGTGGATTTTGTTTTCAAAAACGGAACTGAAATTTATTAACGTAAATGAAACGGAACACGAAAATATAGCTGAAATAAATAGAAAATAGAGACGGAACGTTAAATGAAATAGATTTCTGTTACGTTTGATGAAACGGAACGGAAATGAAACAACCATTTCGTTTCGTTACCGAAACGGAACGGAAATGAAAATGTTTCCCCTTTCTGTAAGTTACATATTTGTTTAAACTTGTCTTTTGTGATAATATTATAACAATCTTTACAGTGAGTAGCGGCCCCATAGTCGGTTTATATATAGTTATCTACTTGTAAATTTAAGTATATGTAATACAGTTGATATAATTATACAATCTAAAAAAAAAATCATACTTATAAATTGTTTAATTCTCAAATTATCTACTCCTCAATTCCATGCTCAAATAATTTTGATTTTTGAGATCTCATCATATATTTATAAGCCCACATTTGTTGATATAATGTAGATGGAACTGTATAGTACGGATCTATGTGCTTATGTAAGATTGGACAAGTTATTAACGTTTAGTTTTCAAATTACTTTTTCACGTTTGTATTTGTCTAATTTCATTCTAATTTTTATTTCTTTGAAAGTTTTAGCAAAAGCACGGTATTAGTCGGCAAGGTTAAAAGGATAACAGATCTATTTAAAAAATAATAAGGGTAAAATAGTCAAATTTATAGAAATCAAATCATTTCTTTTCTATTTTCATTGGTACCTAATCACAAAATTCATTTCTCTTCAATTCTTTTTTCATTTGTTCTGATCGTCAGATTTCATTTGAAAATCATTTCTATTGAATTCTATTCTATCGAAATGAATTGAACTCTTCTGAAAAATTTGAGATGAAACTTTGCATAAAAGTCCTTCAAGAGAAGTAATTTTGTATCTATTTGAGAAACAATGTTTTTTTTAGAGTTGACTTTGCAGAAAAATTTGAGTTGGGTTATCACTCTTGAAATATAAATATCAGATTTCTTATCTTCAAAAAAAAAATATATATCAGATTTCTTAGCCGGATTTTGAATCATAATATTCACTCAGGGTACATCATGTTTTATTACTAAGAAGTAAGAACTAATTTTTCAGAAATGAATATCTTGAATTAGTAACTAACTAAATATAAATATTTCATGTGTTAAATTAGTAAAAAGTTATAATTTACGTAACTTATTAAGTTCATAAAACGACAATTTGCAGGAGTATCTATGGCTGTACGAGAAGCACGAGCACTGTTGCATGAACATTTTTTAGATTTGCACGTGATAACTCACGATCCTAATAATACAAACACATAATTCCTTCGTTTGTCAATTATGATCCCATGAGTTGTATAATAGATTAATAGGTCGGCAAAGACATTTGTGAACATTAAAAATTGGAGGTAGATATCTACTTTTTTTTTCTAAAAAAATATCTTCATTTGAATTTTATGTCTTTCATAAATTCTATCATCGAGACGATGAAAGTAAAAGCAAAAATATTCCTCATTAATTATTTTTTCTGCCCAAATTTCGCTGGAAAAAATAACCAATATTTTTTAAATTAGACCGGATTGGTTGGTTGAACCGGGAATCCGACCACTGTCCGTTCTCTAGTTTAGCTGCATTTTGATAGGTTCAAACCTATGTTGTACGGATACTTCTAAAATACTCCACACCCATATCGCACCGGTATCCAATATCAATTTTCGTGCTATTCTCATCCGATAATTTACGTGATGAATCATATTATTTTAATGTGTTTGATTGATGAATTTGTTCTAAATTTGTCCATATATGCCTTGGATTCATTTTTTTAAGTATGTTTTGAATACATATTTGGGTTGGATACACTATAGTGGTAGTTGAACTATAAAAAAAATCATATATTTTGATATAAAATGTGATTTTTTTATTATTTTATATATATTTCCGTATCCTAACTTTTTGAAAAATATCGAATCCCCGCACCCGTATCGTATCCGATACGATTCCCGCACTCACACCCGTGTAACATAGGTTCAACCGCAATAAGACCAATTGGTTGGTCTATCCGTTTGCCTTCCGGATTCACCTCTCCGTCCTATTTTCAAAACATTGAAAAAAACTTTATGCTGGTTTTGTTTCCCATCAAACCGTGGCATCCAACAGCGTTGACCTTGGCACGCATTATTCTCGTTTTGTTTCGTTGAGTGAAATTAAGTCTGATAATTAATAATAATATACGCTAATGAAAGTCAAGTTATTTTTAATTGGTTGGGTCTTTGAATTTTGATTTAATTCTGGAATTATACGGCCTAAATTCTCAAAAATAGGGGAGTCGTTTAGTGTTAGTTAATATATTTATCTTTTTATTTTGCTAGTGATTTTAAGTAATCGAGGCCATGAAGATACATTCGATAATTATTGTTGTTGATGTTATCCGACACATCATACATAAGACGTACTTAGCCTTCTATTTTGTCATATATAGTAGCTATATTTATGTACACTATCCTGTTTCTCACAAATAAAAAAATTAAATTAAAAGAAAAGGAAACAAAGTATACCATACTTCTGATGACATTAGAGACACTAGTCAGGGCTAAATAATTTTATATTAAAAAAAGTGCAACGAGGTTTTAAGTAACTTGACTATCCTTGAGAAAACAAAAGCCTCCTTGACACTCTCCATAATTTTTTATTGCCAGCAGCGGATAATTCTTCGAGGAACATAATTGTCGAAAACAAATAATTTGTTGTAGAAAATAAGTGGCATTTAATATTGACTTAAAATTAATGGCAAGTCAACTAACATGCACCAAGTGTATCTCTCTGAGCACATTGAATAAGATATGAATAAATTAGAATTGATTGAATAATAATGATGTTTGGATTATAAAACTGCGCTAAATATATTGGAAAATGATTGGGGCGAACTGGTTAAAGATTTATGTGTCCATTACCAAAAAAAAAAAAAAGATTTATGTGTCGGCAATCGAAACATATATTAATCCCGGCCTATTGGATCCGGATCCGTTACTATTTATAAGCACTGTTGCGAAATAGTAACGGATCTGGACCGTCCATTGAGTTCGTCAGATCCTGTCCGTTGGATTGGATTCTTTTCCTCCATAAGATCTGCTTTCTTCTGGACAGTTCCGATCGGCAGAGTATTTTAATCTTTCTCCTTCTCTCTCACAAACACCTTCGAAGGACCGGGCAGATGAGCTTGCCACCTGCCTCGCGTACGGAAGCAGTTTCCATGGATGGTCTTGGTCTGTGCACCGGTGTCTCCGATCCCGTCGTTGGTTTTTGTTTTGGCTCACCGTGGCCCAGCGCTTGCGAGGGTTCTCTCTCCACACTTTGTACTTTCTCGACCCCCTTTTCCTTCTCTCACTCTTGATTTCTCTGCTTCGTTCATCACTGTGTATCTCTTTCTTTCTTATCAATGTTCGCACAGCTAACAAGGTGAACTGTCAAAACACGAGAGAGAAATAAAATCCAATGGTACTTCTACAGAGTTTCAGTTTGCCTTCTCTCGATTGGTAATTTCTACAGAGTTTCATCTTTTTTATATCCTTTCTCCTTCCTTTTTTCCTCTCTTTTCTAATTTCATTTTTATCTTTTTTGTTTAATAGCGCTTAGGGGTGGATCTGCGTAGAATCTCTCTTCGTAAGCTGGCGCCATGGTTTAGTAGCGCTTCCAACTATGAAAATTTCTGCACTGATTTGATATGTAAGCATCTTTGGTTTTTTTTCTTTATGTCATATATATGGTTTGATTTCACTATTCTTCATTTCAATTTCACAATTTCTAATAGACGATTTGCAATTTTCATTTCTGTTAGATTGATTTACTGTTGGATTCTGTTCTTTTTTTCATTTTCCAAATTTCTCTAATTTTTCTTCAGTTTTGTGCTGATCAGCTTTATTTTGCCTTCATTGCAGGTTTGTTGGTTGGAGTGTTATACGCCTTTGAAGGTAGCTTCTAATTCTCCAGTTGTTCCTCTTTTATGTAACTAGCTCCTTATTCTTCTTTTTTTTTCCAGACATTAGTAAAGACAGGTGGGTTTGGACAAAAAAAAAGTAGTTCTTTGCTTTTGCACTGCAAGAGAGATGGAGTACAAGGTCTATTATGTAAGGACACAATTTAATCTCTGGCTTTCGTAGGATCTAGACGATTTTATTTTGATTAGTTTCAGTTTTGGGTGTCACTCTTTATATCTTTTCTACTGAGGCATGACAATCGGAACACAACTATCTCTAATTTGTTTTTTTTATGCTTTTATTAAACTTTAAATTCAGTTACTTTTTTAGGATGTACTCGATTTTCAATTTGTTGGAGATTGATTTCATAAACTCTTCATATCATATTGGCCTTTCCTGTTAGGTGTGTCATATATATATATATATATATATATATATATATATATATTTATTTATTTAGTTTGTTTCAAGGACAAAGACAAACACATGTCCTGCTAAAATTCAGTAAAATGAAGCTCGCTTGGCAAAGTAGTTATTCATTTGTTCATCAGTTGAACTTCATTGATTGTTTGTTTATTTTTTAAAGAATGTTGATTGTTAATTTCTTCATTCATGGGTGTGATCAATCCAGTGAGATGTCTTTGTGAAAAAACTGATTATTAATGTGTTCGAACTCCATTTCATTGTGATGGACAAATAATTGGCACAAAAATGTGGTACTTTTGCTGCCCCACCAAGTGATCTTTATACTATGTATGATCAAAATATTTACTTTTTATTTTCATCATCCTTATTACCTCCTTGGCAGTGTGCTTCAAGCTCAGTTTGGCTCTCACATGTACTAAAATGTTTGCTGACAATCATTTTTACCAGAAAATGCACTATCTGTTATGTATTCTGATAAAGGAACAACAATGAGATCATATAATATTGGATACTCCACTTTTGACATGTTGATATGTATTTTTATATTTTCTTATGACATTGTTTCCATGCTATTAGTTCATTGGATTTACCTAATTTTCATGTCTCTATATGTTCACTGCTTCTGTCATTGCTTCTCTCATTATTTTTTTTTCTATTATGCCCTCATTTTTTTTTTCAAAATTTGTGCTTTCCATAAACATTTTGTAGGAGTATGAAATTTCTGAATATGTTTTGCTTTGCTAAGCTTCTCTATGGTTTCTTTTCAGCTTCAAATATTGAAAATGGAGCCTCTGCTGATTCATGACCTCTTTTGCATGAATATTCTTCCAGATTTGTTTATTTATGTTCAATGCCATCATACTGGTATCTTATATCTTTTATTTCAATTTTAATAATGATTTTTGGATATTAATAGATCCATTGACAGATTTAAGATAGATATGGAACTAAAAAATTGCCCTTTCTATTTGTGAAACTTAACTTATCTTTTTGTTGTCTTTGTGACTTATATTCACTTTATCTTTATTCGTGAATTAGAATTTTATAAGATGTCAATGACAAAGATATTGCCTTTATATTGGGCTTTACCGAGTCTGTTTACTGGCCATAATATTTGAAAGAGTGTCGAGGATACTAGGGGAAAAATAAAATTAAAGTAATCAACTCCTTTCATCTAAAACTATATAAATCAATACTAACAGCTTATTAAAAGGTAGCGTATTGACCATGTATTAAAACAATGATTTTAAAAACTTTAAAATATATGATAAGAGTCCTATTATAACAGTTAGGTTAGAAAATCATGTGTTGCCAATTAATACACACCGAGCTCTACATATTTTGTCATTCTTATAGATTTACTTGCCTTTGGGTGTCCTTTAGCCGAGTTTATTTCCATCAAACAAAGATTTATACAACCTTCAAAAGGTATATAATAGATTTAGTTGCGAAGGGATTTCTTTCGGTCTTTTAGTATCTAGAATAGCTTTCTTTGATATGATTTCTGTGCATGCAAATCATATTTAATTTGTGCCTATACTTATTGACAGCATTGTTCTTTATTTTATAGAGAGCGTACAAAACTTGAGAATTTGGTTAGAACTTTTAACTGTGATCTCCTAAAACTGAATGGTATGTCATTTACTCATTGCATATCTTTCTTTTTTTTTTTCTTTTTATCACACTCCACCAAGTATTTCTCAATTTGTCAATGATAGAGACATTGTAAATTGAAAACAGATTCCTTTTGCTTTTTGTTTGGTTTTAATGAACACAATAGATGACATGAGAATAATTTTTTTTCCAGTTATAGGTCTTCGAGGCGAAAAAAATCCCTTCTATTCTCCTTCAGCAGGGCATGTATTATTAAAAATTTTATCTTCGATTAAAATTTAGAAATTACTACGGTTTATCTGTTAGAATCAAAGCATGCATTGAACAATTGTTATAAAAATGCATGTCCTAAATGATCAACTGCAGCTATCGTGTTGCTCATTTGTTGCGAATTTCTGTCGTTAATTTATGCACCTATAAATATGTCCAATCTGGTAAAAGGGTACTTTTGGAATATAAAAATAAATGCATGAGTAGTTCTGATTTGATCAAACTTGATGATACTCACTGGACAAATCAAAATGTGATTTTGGTTGATTTTTACAATCTCATATAAATTTTGTTGTGCTTACATTATGTCATTTATTTGACACTTGAATGTCTTTTCATTCATTTCAGTTTTGTTTACAGCCCACTCAATTGATTTGATTAATTGAGATCTATTGACCTGTTGTCGTTAGCATCAGGCTCTTGGACATGTAATTAGGTAACATCGGATTAAATTGTTCTTTCGCAATTCGTTGTTATTCTTTCTTATTTTTTACAGCCTTCAACATCTCTTTTGCAGAAGAATGAAATTGCATTTCATTTGCAATTGATTAAGTAGCGCTTGAGGGTTTACATTCTTCTACATGATTCTACATAAGTTGTCATTGAGCCTTGCATCAATAGTTTGAAATCCTAGATTGATCGAGTCAAAAGGAATTTGCATGAAGTAAATCAAGTAGATCCAGTCTATCACTGTACATGATGAGGTCATTTTTACTCATTTTCTTTATTGGCTTTTATTTTTAAATGTTTGTATATTTTACATTAACAAGCAATCATTTATAAAGTTGAGAATAACAAATTGTGTGAGAATAACAATCATTTTTAAATGTTCGTACATTTAACAGAGGAAAACATATTTTAGCTACATGTTTGTCCACTAGCTTTCTCTTTTGATTGCAATCAGTAAACATACTATATGATTGACCATCTTATTTAATATTGTAGGACAGACAAACTTTGCAACATATTAGCTAAGGTTTCTTGCAGATAGTGAGGTTTAATCTAGCTAGCTCTAAAAGCTGGAATAAATAGATTGATAGATTCTAACGTGAACGTTATATGAAGATTTTAGATCTGATCTTTATTTTCTATTTTTGTTATTTCTTTTTAAAATTTTGCACAGTCACACTTTCCATCTACAATATACATCTACTTAATGCGTAAAACTGTCGATTTCAGGTCTAATCTACTTAAATTGTTCATCCATTAATATATTTTTAGGTAGATTATCTCTAACATATGCATAAAGATTATTTTTTTTAGTATATTGTAATAATTTACATACTCAAATTTTCGTTGTTTATCATTCGACTATTTAATTCATCTATGATTTATAGTCGACAATTCATGCAAGTATTGAAATATATGAGCATTTAAAATTTTTTTATTGTACTGTGTATATATTTTTAATTGACAGCATCTCAAAAAAAGTTTTAAAAATAGATGCATAGGATTTTAGAAGTAAAAATAAGAAAAAAAAATAGTTCGCGCAACGCGCGAAATCCCGCTAGTTGAACATGATTTTATGCTATATGCTTTCGGCATCATAGGATTCAGAATTTCAGATTTTAGATTACATGTGAACTGAAACAAATTATTTTCAAGTCCCTGGCATTCACGTTTCGTAGAGAATTATTTTTGGCATAGTGTTGAGAACAATATCAATGGATGGCATGGATGTGATGGGTTGGAAAATCAGTCGGATAATTTTTGTATAATTTTTTTTTAAGTTAGTGACTTTGATCTATTTTTATTTCATTGTTTATTTGGATGATAAATAGAGATCACAGATGCATTGTCCTCTTTCACTAGATCAATTAGATCAATAGCTGATTTTATTGTTATCTAAAACGAAAATCAGCTCTCTATATCGATTAATTTGTATGTATTGGAGAAAATATCTTTTACTTGAGTCAAAATTAAGAATACATATTTGCTTAATTTGCACCAAAGCAACGTCCTTAATTCAAATTCCATCAAATTCATTAGAAGTAAATTCCTTAGGAGATGTCTATTTTTTTTTTTTTAACTAATGCAATAGAGATTTTTCTTTTAATTAGTACACGAGAGTACATGGGCCATTCGAATGGGAATCAACTCAAATTGGTCCATTGTCCAATCGTCCACCTTCCACGGACCACAGTTCAAGGTCATACTGCATGATCAGATCTAGGCCTGTCAACGGTACGACAAGACAGGTTATGCCATTCTGTATACATGAAACGAAACTAGGGCTGCATAACGTGGCAAACGATCACGAAATGAAGATCTTGCGTTGATCGTTTCGTTAATGGACGAAATAATTTTGTCTTTTACGTCTTGCATTTTGTTTTAATAATTTTTGTTGCGCTAACTGTTTCGCTCAAAAGAACGAAACAAGACGATTAACCGTTCGAATTTCTCTACCGTTTCCGAATCAAATATCATCTAAATTAACATAAAAATTTAACACAGATACAACCATACAAATAATAATCGAGCAACAATTCAATTTTTTTTTTTAAAGTAAAGAAAATACAGAAAACTAACCTATTCAAGTAACCCTATGTCTCATATCTTGCAAGTTGCAACATCAAACAAAATACAGAAAAGCAAAGAAAAAAAACCACCCATTCAAATCTAGAAAGCAGATAAGAAATCTAAACCAATAACAGTATACACTATTATTACATTCTTGATAAATCTACCAGTATAATCTATTCTTCAGAAATCTAACAGTAAAAATAACAGCATCACTGAATATGCAATTTCTGAAGAAAGGGGGTGAGATGAGGCAGCAGAGAAGAAAAAATAGTTGTCTAATTGCTTGAATAAATCAAATCCAAATATCATGAACTCAAAATATGTCGACCTTTTACCCACTGACCTTTTAGTGCTTCAAGTTCATACAGTTCATCCTCATGTGCCCAGGTACAATTCGGACATAAAAAGAGCTTCTGACTCGTATACCTAAGCGGGATCAGATCTGTACACAAGTAATAACCATCGCTTAATATCCAACTCCAAGGCACATACTTTCGTCAATAGGCTTTCGGGAGAGAAGAAAGGAGAAGGTGCGAGTGTGGCGGAGAGGAAGATGGTGAACAACGAGATGAGCAGCGACTGGCGAGTGAGAGAGAGGGTGAGCAGAGAGGGAGATGGTGAGCCACGAGTGGCGAGTGAGAAAGAGGGTGATTGATCGGAGAAAAAAAGGGGTGAGGTGGGCGATGAGTGAGATGGAGTGATTTGGTGAAGGGATTGGCCATGGTTCTGCGAGAGAGAGACGGAAGAATGTGAGGCGGAGAAATTGAGAGAGGGGAAATAAAGAAGCGGTGAAGAGCAACGCAGAATAGGATTTTTCTCCCATTTGTCCTCTAAAATCAAAATAATTGCACTCCTACAAATTTTAAAACGAAACAGACGAAATAAACGATGACGAAACATCCCTGTTTCGTTAACCGTTCCATTATGAGACGAAACAATATTTCTATTTGCGTTATCCGTTCCGTTCCTTAAACGAAATTAAAATCCTTAACCCTTACCGTTCCGTTTTGGACGAAACGGAACGAAATAACGATCGAAACGACTACCGTTTTCAGCCCTAAACGAAACGATTAACAACACTGATTTTTATTTCGTTTTAATAATGAAACGACAAATGAAATACGAAATTGTACCGTTTAAAACTTTTTCGACTTGTTTTCAACCAAAATCAATATAATTTGTGAAGTGAAACAAATAACGAAATAGAATTATGTGCCGTTTTGAAAATAAAACCGTAAATGGAATGAATTTTTTTTTTAACGAAATGGCAAACAAAATAGAATGTTCGGTGCGTTTGACGGGCCTAATAAGATCCCTCGTTTTAACGAACAGAGAAACACATCCCTTCCGTCACTGTTGATTTTCAGGGGAAAGAAAACAGAGAGAGAATTCAAAATTTTAGTCAGGGTAAATTTTAAAAATAAACAGACGATTGCTGCACAAGTATGAACCCAGCAGCTCATTACCTTCGACAATTGAAGTTTTTAAGTTATCTTATACTCGTATATAAATTAATTCCTTCTCTGATAATTCAAATTGCATTGTCAAAATTCAAATATTTATTTTTTCCGAAACCTGGACCGAGGCTGTCAAAATTTGAGCATTTAGTTATCTATAGTATAATATAATCGGCGTGATTTTTTTGCGCGGATTTTAAAGCAGCCATTCGCTATTCGCGCAGTGAGATGCAACTTTAGCGATGTTTTCATATTTCTGTGGCGTATTACTATGTGACTTTATGTGTGTCAGATTTTACTGGCCCAATAACGAGCCATTACCCCTAATATCTGAAGTTGCCATCACATCTTAATTCTTCTTAATTGATGCATTCTTTCTTTCTCATCGTCGGTTTCTATGTTTTCTTCGGATCTTCCCTTCCCTCTCTACAACGCCGCTCCTCTTGCCTCTCTGCGCCACCCCCATGCCTCTCCTTCCCTATCAAGCTGGCCGTACCTCCTTCCTACGATCCTTCTTCTCTTCTCCGACTGATCTGTGCCAGCAAAAAACCTACATCCGTTTGTTACCAAATCCTCTCCAACTCGGCTCTTCCCCTAATCTCTTGAAGTTGTTGTCGTCTGTAACCTCTCCTACTCCGCCTCATCCTCCGTCAACCCTTCCCCACCTCAACCCCTCTCCTCCGCTTCTTCTCTCCATTTCTAAACACGGCTTCCTATTCCGGTGGAACTGTTCCTCGCCCTTACTGTTGATTTGCTCAAGGCCACCATCCAAGAACCAACACAGATAGTCATGTTACCTTGCTTTTGCTGACAATTTTAATTTTTTTTATTTGAGTTATATTTTTAGTTTAGCTAGCCTAGCTTGATTTCCTTTTCCTCCGTCATAGTTAATATAACAATCTGGAATCATGTTGCACCTCTTTGATTCTGTCTTTCAAATCTATTTTTGTCCTAATTCTATTCGTTAAGCTTTGAGTATTTTATTTAGTGAATGTTCACCATTTTTATTTTTTATTGATTTTATGTTTGGAAATTTAATTATTTATGAGTTAGGACGTTGACTAAAATTTTGTCTAAATTATTTTTTTTATTTTCATTTCTGAGGTCAATTCATTATTGATATATTGCATAACAAGTTGGAGACAAATTTGGGCTAAATGTGCAATAAAATTTATCAATGAAGGTTTTGGTTATTGGAGATTCTGACGGCTGTGGCTTTCTTAGGAAGAGAAACCAAGTTCAATGCAACTGTTTGTTTATTCCTGATAGAACAGGTGAAAGAACACCAGTCCACAACACTCCCTTTCCTCCTCTCCGTATTCATCATCTCTCTGAGCTGTGCCATCAGCACTGACACCAATTCGACATCGCCAGCGATTACTGTTCGAAATCACCGACCCCTTTTGCGCCATCGCCAGCGACTACTGTTCCAAATTATCGACTACGAGAGGAGAGAAAAGGGGGAAGCCGTGGAGATGAGCGACTGCTTCTCCATTGTAGTTTCCGTGTATTTCTGATCTTCATTGCTCAAAGGTACTGATGCATGTAGCAATAATTTTTTCCGTGGAACCTGATTCTTCAAATAATTGTATGTCAAAATGCCTTATTGATTGTATTTATAAAAATTACTATGTCTTGAGATAAGAAGAAAAGCACACAGATTTTGCAATTGCTTCTTTCAGATTTTGCAATGGCTTCTTTCTCATTCAAAATATTTATAAGTTATACTTTAATGATGCCTATAGTTTATGTTGGTCAGAATATTCAATTTAATCAATACGATTGATGTTGAGAGCAGAGGTCTAACCGCCTAAGGTTCCCTGTACTCCATTATATATGCTCCGCTGTCAGAATTATTTTTTTTTTCTATTTGGCATGATAATGTGTTAGAACTGGGATTAAGTTGAAAATATATATGAAGGTTAGAAGTTGGGTTTGGATATGTAGAGCTATACATAAGCTGCGTCAATTTATTTGGACCAATTTTAACGCCAAACCACCGAACACAGGATCCTATCCGTCGGATTTTAGCTGGACCATACAATCAACTAATTCACAACCTAAACCTTCAAAAAACTAATTCACAACCTATAAAAAAAATTTGAAGGGACTGGAAATGTTCAGTAGGAACGACCATGGTAATTCTTCAACAAACCTCTCGGTGCGTGACTTGCATTATCAAATAACCACCAAGGTAATCCTGACCATGATTTGATTTCTCTTTTCATAGAGATTGTTGCTTCTCCTTTTTCCCTTCTGATTTAATTGGCTTTTATGTGGGTTTTCTCATCCTCTTTTTTGCTTTTGACGGAGAATCAACAAACCTCTCGATGAGGCTTTGTGAGTGTGATCTTTACAGATCGCTTCTCTCGGACCATGTCTCGAGTCGACCTTGCGATAGCCAACCTCCATTTGCTCAGATACCATTTAATTTCTTCTTCCTTTATTTTAACCTTTTACGTGCCTGTCATGTTTTGTGATAAGTGTTGATTTGATTTTTGGGAATAGCAATTTATGGTATTTTGCTACACTTTAGATTTGTGTTTCCGCTATTTGCAATTTGATTTGGTGATTAAAATTTGAATAATGTTGTCTCTCTTTGATTACAATTTTCATTAACAAGACATTTGGTAAATCATGCTTCCTTCAATTTGATAAGATGACAAGTTATTGCAAAGAAATTAATGAAGAATTATTTGAACAGATGGAATAACTAATTATCGTAGGTTGCATGTATCAATATTCATGTAATCATGTTATTTGTTCAAAAAGAAGAGATGGAATAGAAAATTGCAGGTCCATTATAATTTATGTCCGGTTCCATTAATCGTTGGTTTAAAATCAATATTCTGTAAATTTGCTCCTAGGAAATTAAGAACTGAAATAGAAAAATGAAGATTGTGCTAATGCCTTAAGCTGGTACAGAACCCAAAAAAAAAAAAAAACTGGTGAAAACATATAGTTGTACAGGCATTTTTTTTTTGTTTATTTCTTTTTTTTGAACTATTGGTGCATGATACCATTGTACATGCGTAGGTTTATAAAAAATATTATCAAAGAGAAGGCAAGTGACAAACTATTGAGATTAGATACGACCAAGGAGAGCTCAACTACTAGGGACTGGAACTGTTGGTAAGTAATTCATGTTAAATTTGTTATTAATGAATCTATCTTCAGTGGTTTCATTTAATGGAATGCGATTAGAATCTAAGTTGTCGTCCAAGTATTTTATACCAATGCAAACTTAGGAAGAGATTGTAATGTTTATATCCTACTTCATTAGTCTGATGAAGAAAGTTATGACAATGAGTCCATTAGATTTCATGGTTATTTATGTTCTCTGGTCTTTTCAATTAAAACTTCATCCCAGTAATTTATGTTTCTTTCGTGATCATGGATTCATGTGATTGATAAAATATCATGGAGACAGTAATTTATGTTTCTTTCGTGATAGGTTGCTATGTTATGGCCTCCTCGAGTCCTCCTCGATTCCCTTTTAAGCTGATAGGAGCAAACCTCGGCTTGCTTTCGTTTGTTTACAGTGCTTTGTGCTCACAATATAGAAGATGTGATGCAGAAAGAAATGCAATTTGGTATTGTGAGTCTTTATTTTCTTTAAATTTCAGCATGTTATTATAGAGAAATCAGTGGGTGAATCGCTACGAGATACTCTTTTTAGTAATAGCAATAATTTGTCATTACCATTGCTAGAATTTACTAATAAAGGTATGAATTAAGTTCTTTTCTCTTACTTTTCCTTCTCTGATATGCATTGTTCATAAATAAATAGAAAAATAAAAAAAACAGAAATGTGAAGTTTAGTCTTTGTGTAGTTACTAAATACATATGTAATGAAATTGGTAGATTGAGTTTTGTATATATAATGTAGCCAAGTATTGGAGTAGGAAATAGTAAATTATGTATATTTTAGTAAGGCCTTCTTTTTTTATAGATGTGATATCAAGAATAACTGTAATTTTGATGGGTGAATTCAATAATCTTCAACATATGATCTTTTATTGCCCGTCTTTTATCAAACATGCATGCTTTCTGCTGGTATTAGATGTTGTGTTTTTTTAGGAGCAATGAAGCAGCTGGCGATTGAGTGCCTTGGGGGTGAGTATAAGAGTATTTGCTAGGAATGCATAATAGTCTACACTTTTCGTGTTTACTGCAGTGTCACTAAAAAACGGCATCATATGACCCGCTCAAGCTTCGGTTAAAATGAATTGTTAGTAAAAAGGATCCTCTTTTCATGACTACGTGTTGCAGTAATATGCTTTTATAATCTTATTATTCAATCTAATAAAAATATATTTTAACTTTTTGTAAAGATAAATAGAAGATCATATATTGAAGATAGGGAAAAAAATATGCTTGGATATATGACAATTAATACCACCAAACTACAGCTTAAAGAATTTAATCGAAAGCAATGTGAGATTAACAATTTCTTTTTTTTTGGGTTAAAAAAAAATAGGTATAGCTCTTGCGCCAGTTTGATCTTAATTTATTTTTCCGTGTAGTTATTAAAAAAAATATAGTGGTGTTATTCACTTTGCCTCCGTTTGGATGAGAGAGAAGAAGGAGGAAGAAGGGAGAAGGAAGAAAAAAATTATAAACAATTCAAACTTTTCACAAAGTTACACACTTCTCAATACTTCTTCCCACTTCTTCTCTTCTTTCTTTCTTCCCACACCTATCCAGTATTTCACTTTAACCCTTGATCTTCACTTTAAGATAATCATTATCAAGTATCACACTCAAAGAAAAAAAAAAAACATTTATAGCACCAGTATTCCACCTCTAAGGGATCCGATATTTAATTGGGATGGTTGGCTGCTGGTTTTTTTTTTTGTAATAATTAGCACCGGTAATTTTTCGTTTCATATATCGATGTTCAACCCATCTGGATGGTTGGCTGCTGCTAATTTTTTTACAACACGAGGGGTTTATGTGCTTAAAACGGTTTTGCTTGGGAGAACTTCAATTTGTGCTACTTATCTAGAATGTATTTAATTTCTCTAGCATCTTGGTTATTTTTCGGTGCTGCTCAATAATTAGGGGTAGCTGTTTGCTTTAGGAATTAGGGATGTACATCCGTAATTTGTACATTAAGTGTTTTATGTTTGACCGGTACCATCATACTGGTACATTAAGTGAATCGATACACCAATTTAGTCTATTTAATTGTAAATCGGTAACTTTAATAATTTAAAATATTATTCGATACTTTCATAAATAACTTTAATCATATATTCATATTATTATTAACATACATAAATATAATTATATAGTAAACATTAAACTTTTTATTATTTAAAAAATATACTTTATCGAGCGAAGCTCGATGTCCAACCCTAGTGTAATTAATATATGGTGGTTTCCGTATGCTACAGTCTCCTGGACAAACTGCTTACATACTGAGGGCCGAAAAAATGTGTAACCTGTTGCATACATACGTAGTTCATCTTTTTTTTTAAAAAAAAAAAGCTGACAAACATTTTTTTTCTCATACCCTTTAGGGCCACTAATGATATTTTGATATTTATCTAGAATCGTTCCTATTAACTGAGATCTCACAGGCAGAAACGAAATTCCACCTATATAACATTAAGAAATTATTAAACTTAATTAAATGAAAAAAGCATAAAAAGTTTAAGCGCATTCATCTCGTGATCATTCGTACGTGTACTTCACATCCGACCGAGAATTGATGTCCTAATACAGAATCCAATATATCATATTTTTTCTAAACAAAGTATTTAAAAAAAATGTTGTGAAAATGACCGTGTAATCAGCCATGCAAGCCACATCAACCTCACCGCATCAATCTATCTAGTACAGGGGCGGAACCAAGATTGGAGGATAGGGTAGGCCAAGTTGTCGAGGTCGACTTCAATTAAACATTACTAACTTGAAATTTCAATGCTAGAGTAGGCCAGATACATTAGATAACCGAATTACTACTATATTTTTAATATTTTAACACTAAAAAAAAATTTCGCGGCGTAGGCCAGGCCTATGCCTGCCCCGTATCCGCCCCTGATCTAGTATTCCCAAACCAACGGCGCAAGCCTAAATCCGCTTCGATATAATTATATACTGTCATTTTACTTAATCCCACGAAGTCCTGACGCGACTTGACTCATATAATAATACTCGATAACTCGAAACTCTCTAATATATAAAAACTGCACATGTTGTTAATTCGCAAGTGCTTGTAGAAACCAGAAAACTATTTGCAGTGGAACTGAATACGAGTTAAATTTTGAATGTGAAGTAATTGAAAATATTTATTTGATCTAATAATTGAAAACGACAGAACTTGAGTTGAGGCAGTGATTGAAAATCTATTTAGAGCTAGAAATTTTATAAAAAATATTGAAAATCTCAAGGTATTTATATTTACCCTCCTCGTTCAACACTGAAAACATGCATGTTATAACATATTTTTTATCTAAAAATTTGATATATACAATAATTTGGAGAGGAGCAGCACTAATGAGATTAAACTTCTTAATCATCACCTGTCTTAATTAATCTCTCCTTTTTTGAATTTGTGCAAGAGAAAATCCTCTTCTTCTAGCTCCGTTTGGATAGATGTGGGAAGAAGGGAATAAGTAGGAAGAAGTATTGAAAAGTGTGTAACTTTGTGAAGAATTTGGATAGTTTATAATAACTTTGGGCCTTCTTCCTTCTTCCTTCTTCCAACCCCATCCAAACAAGGCCCTAGAGAAACTGATATTAAGCAGACAGAGTTAACTGGTTTAGAACTTAGAAATCCACAACTTAGTTCATACTTTCCTGTTTTTGGTTTTTGAAGTAATTGATCTGGAGGGAAAAATGTATCAATTGGACTCGTTGTCTACTTTTTGGAGTATGAGTTTGAAATCTTGTGCTACCATTATATATTACTTCCAGCGACAAACACACATTGGTTCAGAAGTCCAAACTATATATCTATAATATTCTAGAACCCGCATTTTCTAAACAAAGAGAGTCCTAAACAAGACTTTCTATAGAATGCATACATTTACATCCATTGATAATGATGACTAATAATTTTGATAATATCCGTCCAAATTAAATAATAAACATATTAAAAAACTTATAAAATACATTGTTAGCCTGATGTTAATCGTTTATCAAATTTTATATAATTTAAACATCATTTGGTATTCTATTAAATATCATTAAATCACAAATTATTATTTTTTACGTGCATGGTATAGATTTATACAAAGGAATATTAATTCAATAATTGTCAAAATTATTAAAAAAGTTAGCTCTAATATGAATGGAAAACGATTAGTATATAGACCCTAAAAAAAAAAAATTACAACATCTTAAATAGCTCACAGTTTTTTAAACAAAACTCCTCTTTCCTTATTGGGATGCATTGGGCTTTATTGGGCTAATTATACGAATCAAATTAAATCATTTTGATTTCCAGACAAAATAGCTCATGTTATAAATAAATTTTTAGGGGTTCTGGATAAGGTTAATATCTGCACCGGACCTTTTATATGTAAATATAACAACATAATCAATTCCTCCATTTTAATTAATATGAAAAATGCATACAGATTCTTTATGCCAAATGGCATTCGGAAGGCAATCCACGTGGCACAAGAATTGAGTGGAAAAGAGATCCAGTTAAATGGATAAGGATATGGGTAGGGGTCTCACCCAACCAATGGGAAACACAGAATCTTCAACACCTGATCCAAACAAACCCAATTAATCACAAAAATAATCACCAAATTTTGCTTCCTTCTTTATTTGCTTTCTCTCTCAACCAAGTCTGAGTGAGTAGAGAGAGGGAAAAATGGCAACAGCATCAGCTCCATCAATGGCAAGCCAATTGATCACCACACCAAAAACCAGGTTTTTGGGTACTCCAAGGGGTATCTCTGGTTTTGCTTTGGCTAACAAAAGGCGGCCTTGCCTCACTGTTAAGGCCACTATTCTCCCTGAGAAGGTAAGGGGACTTTATAATATTTTAAGGTGTTGAATAGCCTTTTTAGTGATTGATTTTATAATATACGCGCTCCATGTTTGATCATTAATTGCTTGGATGTTTGTATCATCATTTTGATATGTACCCAATGTATGCAAACATGCACATTTTGTACAATTAAGTGGGCATGACATACTTACAGTGAAATGTGATCTCATCACAATCATTCCTCCCCCCCCCCCCCCTCGAATCAATTATTAAATATGACTTTTAGTATAACCAATGAAAAACGAAAAATTTAGGAAAAATATATTGTTCTTAAAATAATCCAAGTAAAAATTTTCATCCATAAAAAGAAAGAAGAACTGCATAGATCACAATTTGCCTTCTGAGGAAGTAATTTATTAATAGAAAACTATTTTCCCCCTTGTATTTATGCAGCCCACATACCAAGTCATTCAGCCCCTCAATGGTGATCCATTCATAGGAGGTCTCGAGACACCCGTCACATCGAGCCCGCTCATCGCATGGTACCTCTCCAACCTCCCTGCATACCGCACAGCAGTCAGTCCACTCCTCCGTGGCATTGAGGTCGGGCTTGCTCACGGCTACCTTCTCGTGGGCCCATTCGTCATTACCGGGCCTCTTCGTAACACCCCCTACCACGGCCAGGCTGGGTCCTTGGCAGCTGCAGGCTTAGTTGTCATTCTCACTCTTTGTCTTTCAATGTATGGAGTTGCATCTTTCCCAGAGGGAGAGCCGTCGACTGCACCCTCTTTGACTTTAACCGGGAGAAAGAAGGAGGCCGACAAACTACAGACAGCTGAGGGGTGGTCCCAGTTCTCTGGAGGCTTCTTCTTCGGTGGCATTTCTGGCGTGCTCTGGGCATACTTCCTCCTCTATGTCCTTGACCTTCCTTACTTCGTCAAGTAGATGTTCTTTTGTTTTGTATGATCATGTGTTGTAACTTGTAAGTGTATCACTTGATTCGGCCCAGTTTGTAAATGATGATACTTTTTGGCAAAATTTGAATAATTGTGAATCGGATGTTCAATTACTTTTAGCTTCGGTGTATTTTACAAACATGGCACGCCAACATTTTTTTTTTTTGGGTTCTTTCATACATCATTTTTTTGTTCCTTTTTTTTATGACGATGAAGAATATTGAACTCTATAAGTCTCCGTTTGGATTGTTGAGAAGAAGTAGGAAGAAGGAATTTGGGAAGAAAAAAAATTATAAACAATCCAAACTCTTTACAAAGTTACACACTTCCCAATACTTCTTCCCACTTCTTTCCTTCTTCTCTTCTTCCCACACCTATCCAAACGGAGCCTAAGATAAAATTGGCTTCATGGATGTTTCAGTCTGCATAATGAATTTGATTGTTTGGTTAATAAGTCTAAATTAATTTGTTGATATGTTCATTTTTCTTTTTATTTTTTATTTTGGAAACCAGTGGAGTAACCCTCCACCACTCTTCATTACTGAAAAGTAGAGTTATTTGTGCAAACCAAAATTCGTCATAAAATAAGCAAAATAAGATTCCCCATAGCTAAAACCAAAACAAAGTACCAACGGAAGGGTTTTAAAATATCCGTTCTATTTGAGTCGTGGGGTAAACTTTACTGGCTTTTCTCAGATAGAAATATGTCTTATATAATTGAGTGAGCATGCGTTCATTTTTATTTAATTGAACGGGGTAATGATTTATTTAATTAGATTAGACTAACATTCGAGGTTTTGTCAGGCAACTATCCAGTCTAGTATTGAAAGAGAACGAGGTTCCAGCCTAATTACCTTGACCTTAGCCCAAATAAGAACAGCCCATTTTCGTCTTGAGCCCATGAACCCAGATCGGACGGTCAGGATCTTGTAGTAGCTCCGTTTTATGTGTACATATAAAAGGTCATGATTCAATCGACCTCAAAGTAGGATCCCTTGAGAGAGATGGAGAGAACGCCGCCTCTCTGCCATCCCGTCTCTGTTCTCTCGCTCTCTCTTCTTTAGTGTTTATTTTGCGAGCGCTAATTTGGAGAGGTTGAGAGAAGAGGGATCCAAGAGCTAAATGGCATCTCAGAAAGCCAGTGCCTTTTGTACCATAGGTTCTCGGCTCGCTATGATGTCGATATCTCATTTGTCCTTTTTTTTGTTTTTTTTGTTTTTGTTTTTTCAATTTTTCCAATTAGTCTTTACATTTTTTTGGTCCTCTTGTATCTTTTAAAAATTAGACAAATCTGAAAAGTAATTTCTGTGTTGGTTTTGTTTTCCATTTTGGTTAATTGCCTCTGCTGTCGCAAACCAGTGAATGAAATTATTTGAACTTTTTTTTTTTAGTTTGAACCCATTTTAACACGTTCATTTACTTATTGTGTTAGTTTGGACATATGATACAAGTTCACTACCAAAGACCACAGATGAAGTGCACTTAAAACTCGTTCAAATTGACTTTACAATGAGAAGAATGAAATAATCAAGTTATGTCTGTTATGCAGACGATTCGATATTCTGGGTGCGGTGTTGATCATTTATTTGTGTCTAAGATCCAAAATTATAAGTTTGTCTTACATTGTTACATTTATTATGGCAGAATGATTGGAAAATTAACGACCATCACTTCAACAAAAAGATAATACGAAAATAAAAGGGCAATCGTGGAAAAGAGCAATTATTTAATTTAGGGGATTTTTAAAATAGAAAGACAAATTAACTTTAATCGCATATTTCCTCGCACCTATTTGAATCAATTGCACTGCTGGAGGCACTAAGAGAGGCGGAGAGAGAAATTAGTGAAGCTGCATCAAACCTAACTACCGTCGCTCGTTGCGCGACCTATTTTTTTAATAATTATTTTTTCTATATCTTACTGCCTCAATTTTTTTTTCAGATCTTATTGTCGTGAAGAAAAGAAAAGTAAGATAAGATTTAAGTCCAACATGATTTCTTTCCTCTACTAATTACGTAATCGAAGGAAAGAAATGTAAGATAAGATTTATCAAGCTAGAAATGTAAGAAATGTCCTTCGATTTTGGTCAGATCAATTCAGTTCGTAACTTTCCTTCTTATTTTGTTCTACAGATTATGTTGTAAGAAATGTCCTTATTTTGTAAGAAATGCTTCTTTCGATTGTGTTAAAGATTTAAAAGGCCACCGAAATTTTTAATTTTGCTTTTTTTTTTGGTAAAACGCTTTGGAGCCATCTATTTTGTTAATTAAACATAAATAATAAAATTAAGTAATTACGGATATTTCAGGCGTAACCCATTTATTAAAACAAAACAGATAAAATACAAACGGTCAAGCAAAATTGCATTCCATGTATCAATCGGTCCAGGCATGCACCAGTGCACACAGTCGTTCGGCACTCCCTCCTTAATCCCATTTGCAAACGGGTTTGGGAACATATACGGACCCGGATGCCCATCAGGCCGCAAAAATGTGAGCTTGGTCACATCTAGAGCCTCAATTCTTAACCACCCATTCATCTCCTTCACATCCTTCACTGCCCTTGCCGCCTCCTTTATCGCCAACTTCCGCATTTCATTCTCCAAATGTGGCATCTCTGCATCACCTTCTTTGTATGGCTCCGTCTTCAGGCAAGTCCCGAACTTCCATTCTCCTTCAAAATGAGCCAACGTAAAAGTAGCGACCACCACAGTTTTGTCTGATTTATAAAATCTTTTCGTCACTTCTTTCAGTGAAGTGCGTAGTACCTTACGAAATGCATCAAAGATATTGTAATCTGTGCAGTTAATTTCTTGCGCAAAATTGCAACCGAGCAATTGATTTCCTTCCCCATAGTATATTGCCTTTTGAACAAACCAGTGTCCATTAGAAAACACTACGATATCGATCATATCCAGCTCAGTTGCCCATTTTTCATTTGGTGTGTCCAAGTACAAAGTATTGTGATTAATTCCCTTTGATTCATCAAGCTGGATACCTTTAACCAAAAATGGTGACCAAAATACTGAGACAGTTGCGTAAATCGAAGGAAAGAAATGTGACCAAAATACTGAGACAATTGTGATTAATGTCGACATGATTTCTTGACAGAACTTGGATCTGATTGCATCCATCTGACATTGCATTGCTGACTTTATGCATGTCCATCCTGAAAATGAACAAATTTTGTCAAACAACATTTCAAGCATCATAGAATGGAAAGAAACAACAGATTGACGATTACGTACATTCTGTTTCATATTCAGTTAAGCCTGATAAACTAATTAAATCTTGTTGACAATCATGTTTCTCTTTGACATGTGCTTTTAAAGTGCTTTCTAAGCAAATGCATTCCAAAATTCAATAAAAATTTGGGAATAATAAAAAATTGGAGAAGCAAATAGGATGTCATCTAATATCTGTATTTTTTTTCTCCCTCTTCAGCCGGACAATAAAAATTTTCAAAGACAAATATGAAATAACCTAGATGAATTTAGAAATGTTGACTGAAAAGGAACAACAAACAATCTAAGCTAAATATTAAAGAAAAAACAAACTGCTATTGCCTGCACAAATGAAAAGCTGAGCACGAAGGAGGGCAACAAAGAACAAAGACACCAGAGAAGCAAGCTGAAGAACCTGGAACTAAAAACAGAAAGAAAACCATGCAAATAAGAACAAAAATGCCAACAGGAGCGAATAAATTATCCCAACAGTGCACTGGCAACCATAAAGATAGTAATTGGCAATCGATAACTATTGAGATGGCGAGAAATGGCATGAAACCTAGGCAAAATCGAAATACAATCTTTCTTACTGTAATCAGCCATACAAATGTCTTTTTTGTTAAGGTAATATGCGCACGCCCGGTATGTTCTGGTTAACTTTCCTTTACTCTTTTGCTTGGTAACTACTGAGTTGTCTGAACAGTCAGAACATAGATGAATCAAGGAAGAAGTAAACTGAACGAAATCAGCATCAGGGACGTTCTAAACTAACCCGAATAAAATAGAATGCAACAAAAACAATGGAACGACAGCAAGGCACACCAGCACTGAGCAAGAGAGAGCAACAACAGTTGAATACCTGCTGAGAAAGCCTACAATCGAGAAAGTTACAAAGAGTGAGCACATATTATTACCACTGGAAAGTTTTCTGTTTAAAAAAAAAGAAAAAGAAATATGAAGTGTACACAATTAGCTTCTGCATACTGTTGCCTTGTATTACTCACTATTGTTTTTTCTAGCTTATCCATTCATAGGTTCTATAAGGATTTATATGGTTTGCACTGCACAGCAAGACTAAACCAACTACCAATAAGGTCAATTTTTTTGGCCTATGCATGTTCCACATCCACAAAAGGTGAGCTTTTATTTCATCCAAATTAATTGCTTTGCAAATCTGGCCAGACCAAGCGGTACAAACTCATAAAAGAAGGGATATGTAAAAGCTATTGTTGATTTTAAGATACAATCAGAATTCTGTAAGCGACTCAAGTTTAATAATAACAGAAAGGAAAATTGAATGCTCAAACAGTTCACAATACACAATCGAAATAAAAGGACTGATGACTCTTGGCCAATTGAGTTGTTTATCCTTGGTGAATTGATCAATCATACACGAAAGAGGGAATCATTCACGAAGGCCAATTCATACTCAAGTAAATGAATCTTGGCAAATCAACTCAATAAATGACTCAAGAGGACAAGCATACATGAAGGAGAAATAGAAGGGAAAAAAAAAGTTAAAATTGAGGTTCGAAAGTCGCCTGAAGAAGGAACCATGATCATAAAGCACAAATCCAGGGCCGTAAACCTAGAACGGAAAAATAAAAGAACAAAAAGAAAATGAGATTGAACCTGATGAAATCAATTGATTGGAACCAAATCGGACAAATTGGTCGATTGAAAACGAAGGAGAAACGAAGGCGGAGAAGGAAGCATCACCTGAGAAACTAAGAGGGAGAACCGAGACCAGGTTGCAAGCAAATCTCCGTACGCTGCCCACGCGGAAACCCACAGTATGGAGGTCACATGGCCATTGACTTGAGGCCATTCCTGAGGACAGAAAGTAGGAACGTAAGGGAGAAAAGCTGGGCCTAGAACAAAACCCACATCAACAACTGTAGGGTTGTAGAAACCCTAGAACCAGGGTTATCCATCACAGGCGCGGCGGTTGGTTGAGATCGGAGATGGAGAGGAGAAATATTTAGATAAGAGAAAGCGAAAGACAAAAAGGGACAGAAAAGGAGGATCGGAAGAGAGGGGGAGAGAGAGAAGCCAGCGAGAGTACAGATAGCTATTGAGTATTGACCCTTCAGAAGTCGAAAGAACGGCCCTAGAAAGATCGAAGAGTCGTGAGATGGACGGACAGATCTAACTTGATCGGACGAACTGGATTGATCTGAACAAAAATGAACGGCCAGGATCGGATACTGTTCCAATAACTGTTTACCCACAGTTGTTTCGGATCCGGGTCTAAATGCAGGGATTATAATATATTAAATGATGATGGCAATTTTCTTAGATTGTCTACAATTAGTAGACGCATTGGCGGAGGAAGAGAGACGCTTTACATCATGGCGGTCAGTCCCATCTGTGCATTAAGCGATACAATTTGTTAAGCGGATGGATGGTAAAATTCTTGTAGCGCATGTACGGAGGGAAGTAATGCGTCCAGCCCACATACTGACAAACTATGCAAGGAGGCAGGAGTATGTGACAGTGACACAATATCAGGAAGTTGGGTTTTTACAAGCGATAGGAATTAAATGTTTTTTGGACCCCAATTGCTTTGATTTGGTCTAGGATACCCCTCTTCCCTATTTTTTAATTGTTAGGTTTACTGTTTCTAGTTATATATCTGTGTTTTGTTAGTTAGAAGTGTGTGTTTGTCTTTCTTTTACAGTTTGTTTTAGTAGCCAGGGCTTCTAACATGCTTATAAGTATGATGATCATGTATTGGAGAACACTTTTATTAGTTTTACTTTTATGAAAGTTCCGCCTAATGGCACGATTTCAAAAAAAAAAAAAAAGGTTGAGTAAAGATCTAGTACTATGGCTGAATTTACTTACCATCTTGTATTATAAAAGCAATTCTGCCCTTGTAAAAAACAATTTTTATAGATACATCTGAATCAACCCGAATAAGTAAATTACATACGTTTGTCTTTAAATCAACGGTTCAAAATTTTTTTCTAACAAATAATAACAAAATGATTGCATCTATTATCTATTTTATCATTATCATGGTTTCGATTATACTAACTATGCATGTTTGAAAGTTTAAATATCATTTATTTAATAAAATTATACAACATGATATAAATTGAAACACCAAATGGTAGTAAAAAATCGTTAAAATTGCCTATGAGATCAGGGAAACTAAAAGAAAAGAAAAGTGAAATCTTAAGACACCCCATTAACTTCTAGATGACATTTCACAAGCTGCTGGCAAAACCTTTAATCCATCTGCTCTCATGCGACCTTGATTTGAACAGGCATTTTTCAGGTTCTCGGACAATATAAATAGCATCGCCAGCACTGTTGTACAAGTCTTGGTTTCTATGCCATGTCCACAATGCATAGGTTTGGTTTATCACCTGAATAATTGAATAACATAAGAAAAAACAAAAACGAAATCCCAGACGTAAGAAACTGTCATGAAACTGCTGTCAAAAAACAAACCTAACTTCTTGATAGATAATTATCATTACTGCTAGACACATAGGGTCCTTTTGACAATGTCAATAAACATTACCAGACAAAGAAACCTCAACCTGTATGTTCCACTAAACAAAGAGAGGTAAGAATAGAACATATATGACTATGAGCACCCATATATCAAATGTTTCCTTATGTTTTTTCCAACCTTCAATTATTATTCAGTCCTGAATCCATACTTCCAATCAGAATAATTTCCAATTGGCGACTACCAAAAAATTATTATCACTTAATAGCATAATTTTCTCTAGAAAATTGCAACAAACAATTATATTTTTACCTCTAAAATGCCATGACCAAAGCTGCCCTCTCTATATGCACTATATTCAGGCTGTCGGTCCCAACAAAATTGTCCTGCAGCTGGACCTACACTAAAGTTGGTGGCACAAAAATCATCGCCCAAGTTTGAGTCATGAGTGCTTGCAGGCTCGGGGCAGTTCCCGGGATCATCAGCATGAGAAATTGCAAGGTTTTCCCTGTTTCCACCATCTCCAACAGTTATGTGAACGGGCCCACATTCATCTAATGTGAAATTATAAACTCGATTTGATCTCTCATATGCATGTACCTATCAAAGAAAGACAAAAGAATACAATAAATGTGGAGCAAACTAGCAGAAGCAATTAATATCAAATTTCCTTTTCTTCTAAAGGGAATATCAAGAAATTAAAATATTTCTTTAAATTACAGGTGCATGTATAAAATATTAATGGTTAATTCGACAAATCTTATTCCCTTTGATTTTTGGGTTTATAGGAAATGTCTTTGACCAGTAAACCCTCATATTTATGCCCCTCTATGGTAAATTTTTTTTTTTTCAAAATCATCCTAAAGCAAAATTATCAAGTCATTGTCATAAGTTACACAATTACAAAGTAGACTACATCACCAAAGCATTGTATTGTGTGCTGAGAGGATAGATTTAGTTCAATAATACTTGGGTTACACTAACAATTTGCATTGCAACTCTGCAAGTGTATTTTGCTTTTTAAAATGCCAAAATAAACCCTGAAGGATATTTTTTTGATCTTACATGACCATTGAAAACTATGTCGACGCCATAAGAATAAAGAAGTTCCTCCATCTCTAGCCTCATGCACTCAGCCTCTTTGTAATGTGACCTGTATGTGCTGTACCATGGTGCATGCCACGTGGCGATAAGCCATGGAGTTAAATTCCTGTCTACAAGTGCCAAGTCTTCTTCCAACCATTTGTACTGCTCACCTGAATAAGTTAACATTAAAAACACTAGTCAGCTGCAACAATTTGACCAAATTTTACTAAACTGAATGATCACCAGAAAAAAGAAGTTTTCTCAAGATATCAAAGTCCCTAAATTAAGCAGTTAACGAATGCAGAAACATCTAGAGAGCTTGTTTTTACCTAGAAACATTTAGAATAGTAGTTAATTAATCATAAAACTAATGCAAATATGCTCGAGTTATATCAAAATTTAAATTGGCAATTGCCACTAAACTAACCCAATTTGGAAAGGATTTGGGGCCAAAATACTAAATCTTGAAATAGCCAACAGTAGCGTCCAGAATGAATCATTTTGTAATGCATTTTTCTAACATCTCAAGGCTTGTGCTGAAAATTTACCTGATCTCTTGAAATTAGTATAAGCGCCAAGCATGATGAAATGAATCCCTCCAGCATTGAATGAGTAATAGAATTCAGAATTTGAGCTACTTTCAACAGATGGAAATGCAAATCTTGATTTGTAAGCCTCAAATTTCTTGTGCTGCCCTTGTGATTCTATTTCATGGTTTCCTTCTACTACCATAATTGGCATCTCTGACAATAAAGGCTCCATAAACCTGAAAATTGCCCGTATCAGGAAAAGACAAGCATCTATGAAATATGCAATGAAAATTGCACATATAGGAATTTTTTAAAGAGGAGGAAAGATATTTTTCACCTGCCCCAATAGTCCCACCGAGGCTGATATGACTCATGAATGGGCGTGTTATTAAATACACAATGGTAACAATCAGAGCCAGTCCCATTAGTCAGATACAGATCTGCATAAGTAACATCGCCAATTAAAAGTAGCAGATCTGGATTGTTACTCTGCATGTGGGCCACTGTGGAAGTCGAATTGTATGTAAGTCCAAGATCTCCAACAATTGCTATTCGGCTGGGGTAATTATTGGGACCTGAAGCAGGCATTGTTTTGAAAGAATGGACATTGCTCATGGAGGCAACAGATGGGTCGCCACACTGATAAAAATATCTTGTTTTTGGTTTCAGTCCTGAATTGATAAAAACATAAAATAGATACACATAACTAACAAATATGAAATGCAGAAAATTTTCCCATAGACCCCCGTTGTTTCCATCATGTGCATAAGGGAAGGGATACATTGAGTACCATTTTTATTCAACAATGGCAACAATTGACTTGATGGTTATTATAATCAAACAAGTAAAATTGAAGATATGTTCTCTAGAGTTTAGATATGTGTGTGTAAAATTTGGTGTCATTCGAGAATCCTCGGCCATCAGTCAAGTGCCTATCCCTATGCATATAACCTGTGTTTTATCAGAATATTTAAAATTATACCATTAAGAAGGCATTTCTGTTAAACAACCTTCGGATATGAACTCAATATGAAAAACTTAAATTAGAAAAGCTGAGCCATTTCTGATACATGTTTCTAAGAGTCTATTACCTGTCAGACGAACGTGATGAATTATTCCAGAAGTATAATTTTTTAAGCCTTCAAAAGGAAATAACTGATTGTAAACAAGGGAATAGCCCACTGCTTTCCAATTTAAAGCCGTTTTATTTCTTCCAAAGTGCACAACGCTACCCACTGAGTTTGGATCCAACGGCTTAACATCGTCCCCAATTTGTGAATCCCCTAAAAAATAAATAAAATGGTTTTCAAATGAGTTGCTGACTACAAAAAGAAAATGCTGATTTCTAGAACAAAATCACAATTGTCAAAAGTGAATTGCATATACCTCATGCAATGATGGGATTTTTTTTTTGGCTCTATACTGAATAATGCAAACTATTCAACAATTTATAAGTTCACAACAATTATGTTTGCTCCATTTTTGCTATTTGGATTTTACTATTAACCTAAGAGACCTCAGCGTGATGAAATAACAAATTTTAATTAAGTCAGATCCCATAGCCTTGTGGGCATGATCGGTTTAAAAGCAAAATTAACCAAGATTGTGATACTCTATATATAGGAGATGGATTGGCCCCTGTTACTACCCAGACGATATCTATTTCAAACAATATCGGGGTCAACATCCACAATCCTGAATAAAAACTTGAGGTCTATTGCAATGGAACACAAATAATCATACACTTTGACAGAAGTTAAAAAAAAGAAGGCAACTTGTCGAATTGGGGACAGCCCATGTGACAAGAATTAAAGGATCAAAATTCAAACCTTATATTTTATGAAAAATACACAATGAAAACTTTGGTCATACAAACAAAATTGACCTGTGATCCAGGAGATCCAGACTGAATCCTCAGTTGCCGAGAGAGAAACCGAAATCTGCTCCGGCTCGAACCCTTTAACCCGGCGCTGGACTCGCAGGTCGGTTTCGGGCACGTCAACCGCAAGCCCTCTGAACTTGATTTGATCGAGCGGCGATGTCACCGGCTCAAATGGCCCGTCGAGCGTGGTAGGTATAGATCCACTAAGAGCTACCTCCAACAAGATCAAGATCACTGCGACCAGAGCAATGCCTTTCCAAGTCTTCATCTTTCGCCAATTCTGTTTAAAAGAGGAGTGGAGTGGAAGCAAAGGGTTTATAAGGGGTGGGGTTTAACGGAAATGGTTGGAGCTTTTAGAAAGGGAATCGTATGGGTTCGCTTGAAAATTGAAACAAAACAAAAGAGAGAGGGGTTGGCGCGTGAATCGTGATTGCAGAAGAGCAGAGCGAACTGGGAACGGTGCGCGGGGAATTGCGCGTCCTAAAACCGGGGTTCGGATTGTAGGTTTCAATTGTTGGGAGTTTGGAGGAGCACGGTAAGAGAAACAGACTGTGATCTGAGCCGTATATATTTTATCGAACGGTTGGTGTAGAAAGTAAGCGGAGTTTGATTTGATCTTCGTTGCAGAGAACCTGCAAATGGAGCCGTCCAAGAGAGTCTAAATTTTATGTACTTGTTCGGTCCCTACGAATATCCGTCGCATCTTGAACGTTTTACACGTCAACACAAGTATCTACAGATAAAAAATACATTACAATATTACATTACGAAATGCACGTAGGGTGTGTTTAGATACCGGGAATAGAGAATAAAAATAAAGAAATTTCGATTTGTATGCTCATTTTTATTCTTGTACAAAACAAACGGTATAAAAATAAGAAATTTGGGCTCTTATTCCTATACTAACAAAATCATGGTATAAAAATAAGGAATATGAATGAACACGCAAACCGAAATTTCTTATTCCTATTTTCTATTCACAGCTTATTCCGTTGCATTCAAACACATCCATAGCTACAGATTCCGCTAACTTTTTTTTTTAATTACTTCTCTTTTTATTTTATTATTTCTCTTTTAAGCATCCTCTTAGGATAAATAAGGGTCCCCGATCAAATAAGTGAATGGCTATTTTTGGACTACATAAAATTGTTCTTTTTAAATGAAGACTATTATATGAATTTATGGTGGCTTTATTATTTTTATTTTTCGGAAATGTGATCGGGTGCAAACCTAGTCAAAATATAACCTTGTTTTACCTGATTTAATCTATCGTAGTAAAGCTAAGGGTCGAACCACAGAGACGGTGTTGGAATATCGATCTTTTACTTTAATTAATTAGCTAGACGAGTTCAACTATTTTTGGTGTTCAAAGAATCGAAGGTGGGTTCAAATCCTAAGTCTAAAATCAAGGTCAAACTAGAACTAAACGGGAGATAATCAACAAATCTGAATTCTAGGGTTTCTGGTTTCAACTTAATCTGCTCAGTTCAATTCCCAAACGGTCCGTTTGATATCTCAGACGGTCCGTTTGAGCCGTGAAATTGTTTACCGCTTAGCTATTCCTAATATGTGTGTGGAATCGTATTTTAATCCTAGGTTACCATATACTAACCATCGTTACAGTTCTGGTTTCGTAGGTTAATCTACTACTTCCCTTAAAAACCCTAAGATTTGGTCATCACCATTGGCTTAAGTTTTCTAAGTCTATCTTTCAATTCGAAGGATATCTCACAACCATCGTTGCGAGAAAGGTTCACCTATCGGCTACTAAATCCTGGTTTCACTCATCAGCTACTACCATCCTTAAGTTGGTCAATCAATTCATACAAAGGTATAGATTATTATTACCATACTAGACAAGGCCTTAATCTACTTGGTATAATCAATTCTACCCTAGCAATCAATGATATCACATAATAATCAATTAAATCATGAAAGATAAAAACACATAAAGAAATATCTAAGCAAATAAACAACTAAACAAATGAGTTTACAACCATAGCCCTAGAATAACAAATCAACAACTCAAAGACATCAAACAAAGAAGAGAAAATGAGAAATAAGAGAAGTTACAACCAATTGTCCTTGCTTTCCCTTGAATTTGTCGAAATCTCCTTCTAAACGACTCGTTGTTGTCGCAAACGACCCGTCTAACGCTGCCACAATCTGGACTTGAGACTAATCTCTCAGATTTTTCTATGTCTAACCCTAAACTTTGACTTTGGATCTAAAACACCACCTTGTATGCCCTTTGTATGGCTTTGTATGGGCTTCTCTAGCCTTCTATGCTCAAAATCTCCTCAAAGTCCTCTTAAATAGGCATTGGAATTGTTTAGAGATGCAGGAGGTTTGTTCTAGACGTGTTGGAGTCGAAAATAACCACCCCACCAAGAATAACCACCAAATCGGGCACTTTCTGCTATTTCTGGAAGGTTCCAGACGGACCGTTTGAGCCTCCAGACGGACCGACTGAAATCTGGCTGAAAATAGCAGTTTTTCCTGCGAAAGTCAAACGGTCCGTCTGAATTTTCAGACGGTCCGTTTGGAAATTTCAGCACTGCGCACTGTTACTGTTTTGCCCATATCTCTTTCATCCAGACTCCGTTTGAGGCGATTCAAAAACCAGCGGAAAGCTTACGAGGAGCTCTACATCATCATTGATTCATCCAGGTCATGTTTTTGTCCAAAATCTGCATTAAAGTAGGAATTATGGTAGTAACTCATTCTTGACACAAAAACATAATTAAAATGACCCTAATTAACCTAACTCAAGTCAAATGGTTTAGTTTGGAGTCAAAACCTACCAAAATATGTATATAAAATCATCTCATCAAAATGGTTCCTTTATTATTGTTACAAGGATAGGTGAAACTTTGACATATTAACGCGATCAATTTTTTTGGGTATTTAAGCAAATTCATGATACCAACATTATTAACAATGATTGAAAAAATACAGAAAAATTTTTTAAAAATTCAGAAAAAAGTATATAATTTTATTTTTATATATTTTCAATATGGATAATAAATTGAATGGTTCTAATTTATTGTTAGAAATTTAAAAGTAAGAACAATTGTGTTGGATAGACTCCATCAGTCCTATATATTTGACACCAATATTTCTCTTAAAAAAATAAAATAATTATACTAAACTTTAGGTGTTTAATTACATTTATACCTTCTTGTGTTTTTTTTTTATATTTTTTCTCAAGGAAAAAAAGGGTAAGTCTGCGGAAGTCTAGAACTCGATATATAAATGCGAGAATCGAGGTTTAGTTAAGGCTACATTGAAGTGAAAATTTGAGCGTAAAATATTTTGTTAGGACTTATGAATAATAAAAATTCTCTAACACGATATATAAATGCGAGAATGGATTCGATCAAATGCACTTGATCGGACCCCCGGTTAAAATATGTCAGATTTTAATTTTGAAGTTCAAATAGTCGATCTAAATCGTTTAATATAATCTTTACACTAAAAATTTCTTGCAGACCAAAATTTTCATTTATTTTAAATTTTAATGATTTTTTCTTTTTTTTAGAAAAAAATTAGAGGGTTCAGAACCAAGTATATTGAACATTTTCTAAAATTTCATTGTAATGATATTTCAATATGCCTCCCTCAAGAAATTGAAGTCCAATTTGTCTTTAGAATAAAGCCCATTTTTTGTCTAATGAAGCCAACTTGACTAATTAGTCTCTATTCTGCTCTCTCAACAGACAATTCATATAATATATGAGAAAAAAGAAAAGATATCGCACGCTCTCTCTCACAAATTAACAATTCAAAATAAAAATTTGATGTATTTTTTGCAGTAGTTTTTATTATTAACTTTATTAGTAAGTATTTTTTTGGTTATTATCCGGTATATTTTTTTGATCGAACAACTTCAATAGATAATTCATAATAGAAATTAGATGTATCTTTTGCACAGTATTTTTTACATAAATCTTATTAATAAGTATTTTTTATTATTAGCAAATATATTTTTTGATGATCGAGCAACTTAAAATTAATCTTGGTCCTCCCTATATATTCCGATTGTAGTTCCACCCCCAGCCTACAGCCGAAGCACTAGAACAAGTCCTTCGAACCCAGTACACCACCTGTTGTATTGAGATGTGTATTAAAGAATACCAAATATTAAATACACTTTAAAGAAAATTGTTTAAATCATAATAAATTTATACTCTAAATAAAGTATGAGGTTAAAAAATGTCAACCAAAGATTTTACATTTTTTTGTAAAAAAAATTTCAATACATGTGTGCCTTCATAACATGTTTCAACTCAAAAATCCAGGCCAAGTCTCTGCCTAAAGACAAAGGCATTATTCACTCTCATGCAAGTTTGGATGTCCACTTGATAAAAAAATTTGAACCCTGTCGACCGAAGATCTAATCAAGCAAGTCGTTTTTATAGTTCTGGAATCAGATAATTATACTAACTTTTAGGTGTTACTCATGGAAAAATAGACTTGGAAAATTGAGCAAAAGATGTGATGTAAGGATTAGGAAACAGATTATCTCTGAAAGAATATGTATATACGTAATCCATGTCGGTCAAACGATTTGCGTATATATACGACAAATATATACAATACAATATGTAAAACTAAATTCTGTACACGCAAACGTAAACAGATTTTTTATTAGGCCCATGTCATGTCAGTCAGACTAGGTCAGGAAAAGAATTATAGGCCTCAATGGATTCTTTCCCAGAGAGAAAATAAAGCCCACCTTTCAAACCAATCCGCCAATCCGGTTCCGTTTCCATGCCTTCAGTAAATGGTCGGCGAAAGCTCACAATTCTACCTTCACCCATAAATTCTACTCAGAATCTACCTACACGCCAGCGAGAAACATTTATTGGACACGCGGATTAAATCCTTACGAATCCAACCAATAAAATTTCACCACGTTGGATCAATTACCATTCCGTAAAACAGAGTGAAAACAAAGACACGTCTCTAACAACGAAACGGCTAGTCACATTTAACCCCTTTTGTTGTCTCGCGAGACACCGCACGTGTCGGAGAGGTCGCTTGCTTCACCGTCTCCGTCTCTCCCATTGATTTCTCCTCTCGTGCGAATTGAACTGTGAGAAACTCTCAAGTCTCAACAAAACAAGCGAAGCGAGGCGAGCTTGGATCTCTCTCCAGTGCTTCTTCTCTCGAAGCGCCGATCAATCCAGAGTGTAGCATCTGAAACCGAGGCGCCGGATCTGATCTCGTAGCGAAGATGAATATCTTCAGGTTAGCTGGCGACATGACGCACCTCCTCAGCGTTCTCGTGCTCTTGCTTAAGATCCACACCATCAAATCCTGCGCTGGTGAGTTGGTCTTTTAATTTGCTTTGTTTGGTGTCTTGTTTCGTTGGATTTAGTGTTTGATTTTAGTGCCAGTTCGAATTTGGTAAGTTTGAGCTTTGACCGTAGTGTTCATTGAATTTGTTAGTATTCTGGAGTTTAGCTGGTGTTGGTAATTGTGTTCAATTGGGAATGCGTGCAATATTAATGACATTTTTCCATTGAAAATAGCTGCTTGAGTTGTTCATTTAAATGGGGAAAATGCTTCAAGTACACAGGATTGTTTTCAGTAATATTGGTTAGCAAAGGTTGACGCCATTTCAATCTAGTTGACAGATGAATTGCTTTGAGTTTTCACAACAATATTTGGCAATTTTGTGATGATTTTGTATTATTCGGCAGTACCAAATTTGACTGTGCATTGCTATGATTGGTGTGGATATCATAGTTTCCATATGTTGGGACTTAGTTTTAGAATTGTTCTAAATGTAACATCTTCAGTTAACTCTTTCTTGTGCAATTAGCTTCAATTAACTTAAATTTGTCTCAACAAATCTTATTGCACTGATTTTTTTCTCTATTAAAGAAAAAAGAAAAAAAAAAAGATAGAGGGTAAGTAGGACTAGACGTGGTGGTGGTGGTTAATACATACCCAAAAAAAAGGTTGTGCAGCATTAGTCAACAAATCAGCAATTAGTCACTTTGTGTAAGGAAACCTCAAAACTATTGTAATCTTTCTTCGACATAGTCAAGCACAGTATTAATTTTTTATTGTACTTGAAACAACCTAAAAGGAAAAAAAAATGGTAAACAATTTGGTGTCTTACCACTAAGCTAAGGTACTGTACTAGAGTGCTTAATACCAGCGGTGTACCTGGCCAAGCAAGTGCATCTTTTGGGACCTAAGGTAACTTAATAATAATATTGAATGTACCAGATTTTCTTCATTTAAAGCTGGATCAATATGCTTGTAGTTGTAAAATTAACATAACAGACCGAGCAATAACAGATGCAAAATGTATAATTCAGGAATTTCTCTGAAGACCCAGGAGCTGTATGCGCTTGTATTTGCTACCCGATACCTTGATATATTCTCGCACTATTATTCACTTTACAACACTGTGATGAAATTAATATTTCTGGGGAGCTCTTTCTCTATTGTGTGGTACATGAGGCGCCACAAAGTGGTACGCAGGTCGTATGACAAGGACCAGGATACCTTTCGCCACCACTTCCTTGTCTTGCCTTGTCTTGTTCTGGCTCTGCTTATCAATGAGAGGTTCAGCTTTAGAGAGGTAATTCACAATCTACTTCTTTTTTGTAATTTGTTTAATTTGTTAAATGAGAGACATGCATGTGGTCTAGTAGCTCTGGTGGTAAGAGCACTAGGCTGACTTCTAAGAGGTCCAGGGTTCAAGCCTGCATGCTTGCGATATGCTTGGCGAGCCAGCGTAAAAGCTCAGCCATATACATCAAGAAATGACCAGGGGCAGGGTGTCAATTCTAGCCTACCCCAACTTGTTTGGGATAAAAGGCTCTGACTTTTTTGTAAAATGAGAGACATCTTGAGAGTGTAGCACCCTGTGAAATATCACTTCCCACCCTGCTGCTTCACAAGATTCCCAAATTAAGCCTACTTCTGCTGAAATAGGTGTAGTTTGTGTGTAGATGTAATTTCTTTGTCTTGTTTTAGCTGTACTTAAAAAGAAAAAGATTTACATTTACAGTGATAATATTTCTAATTTTTTAAAGGCATGTGTGATTTTTAACATTTTGCCTGCTCTATACAAAAAACTTTGGCAAGGAAGCTTGCTTGAAGGTGGTGTACACAAAGCAATGTAGACCCAAAGGAAGTATTAGCAGTTCTGTGCATTTTGACAATTAGGCAAGGAAATATTAGCAGTTCTGTGCGTTTTGACAATTAGGCTTGAAATATTTTCTATTTATAAGCAAATACCACAAACAAAAGTTATTACATAAAGTTGGAAGTATTAATAACTTCTGTTTAAAACAGGTCATGTGGACATTCTCTATATACTTGGAGGCAGTTGCTATTCTGCCACAGCTGGTGCTGTTACAGCGCACCCGCAATGTTGACAACCTGACCGGCCAATATGTTTTTCTCCTAGGGTAATAATTAAAATTTTTTTCTTGTGAGGGGGTGTGGGAGAGGGAGGGGGTTTCCAATCAAGTACTGCAGATCCTGTTGTCAACCTGTCTGAGGGATTATCAATTGCACCTCATGTTTAAATGAATCAATAGAGCAATTCCCCTTCTTTTTGCATTTGACTTGTAAGATGTCAAAAGTACTTCTCTTCCAGGTGCTCCTCTCTAGTAATTACAATTAAGAAAGAATAGTGGTTCGGTGATTTTGGACACTATGTGTATATAAGTTATTTCTAGTGTTGGGGGCATGCAGATATCTTATTTGGTCAGGGTTCACATGTGGTTCTGTAAAGAAAATTTTTAGAACTTTAGAAGTATTTTTTATTTTTTTTAAACAAGTGGATAGATTCTGCCACTCTTTAATAACATGAAAACTCACAGCACAAACTTCAATCGCTTTTAAAATAAAACCTGAATGTAACCGAATAGTCCTGAGAAAGTACTGGTGCATATTTGTTTTCTACACCCTCCCACTAGCTCAAAAGTACCTATTATTAACATGTTATGGCTAAAAAGTTGCGTGTTAATGTACTCTTAATGATACAGGGCATATAGGGGGTTGTACATCATCAATTGGATTTACCGCTACTTCACTGAACCTACCTATTCTACTCACTGGATAAGTATGTTTTAACCTCAAAAACTTTTACGCATTTCATCAAACTTTGTTTGCATTTTAAACAAAATTTACGGTATGCCCTAATAATCTGACACACTGATTACTAAAGCTTATTGACAACTGGGCAAAATGATTATTATTATCATGATCCAGACTAGACAATAAGGTGGTTTATAGAGTATATTAGCCAATCCAAAATGTGTCATGAAAGTTATTGGGTCAAAAAAGGGGATGTGTCAGAAGGATTATAGGCATTTACAAAATTGGGTTTCAAACCTGGTTGATATAATTTATAATGCAACCCATCCCAAACGGAACTTAGAAACTGTTCTTCTTTTCTCTTTTTTAAGATTCCTGAATAAAATCGTGTGATTAGTACTGATTTTTAACAATTGTTCAAATAATTTACCAAATTCTGAATAATTGGTTGGTATCTTTTTCCTTAATAGCTTGGCTATCAGGACTGTTGCAGACTCTCCTCTATGCTGACTTCTTCTACTATTATATACATAGGTACTCAATATTAGTGCATTATACATCTTTTTATAATTTGTATGTTATTTTGACTGCTAACGCTAAATGCTTATGAAATTTTCAGCGTGAAGAACAATGTGAAGCTCCAGTTACCAGCTTGATTTCCCCCTCTTTCTCGCTGTTTGGTTTTTTCTGTGGATGATCAATAGACTTCATATTTACTTGATATATGTTGTCATTTCTGCAGGTTTTGTGATGGTTGTGAGGTGTAATTTTAGTTACCATCTTATGGGAAAAGGGGTTCTCAGTTGACAATGATAGAAATTCTTGTATGAGGTTAAGTAGGATGGTGATTCTTTGGGAAAGGTTTAGATTTTTCTACTGTAACAACTCTTGAACTATATAACGTGGAAAGCTATATCAAACTAGGACAGTTTTTCTTTATAAAAGAGTTTACTAGTTTAGTCAGATGAGCTTCCGTTTTTTGGCTAAATGTTGGTTTGCTGTTTTCTATTGTAATGGAAAGCTGGCACAGTTCTGTGAACTTCCAGATTGGGGTGGGAAAATTAAATTTTATTGGTTGGTAGAGCCGTAGAGGAACTGCAAATTAGAGCACATTCCTTCGTACGTTTTAAATGTGAAAGCAGACAATCTAACCTTTTGATTGTTTTTCTCAAAAAAAAAAAAAAAAAATCCTTGAGATATCGAAGGTGTTTGGCGGGCGAAAATCGGTGAAAAAAAATGAAAGTGGCCTTCTGATGACTTTTGCATTCCTTACTAATAATCAAGAGAACACTTCAAAAACAAAATAATATCGATTGATACGATTTCTTGATTAGTTGCTTTGTTATATCATGCTTTAACATGAATATTCAAAGGTAAAAATGCCAGCATAATAATGAAAAATATGCATCCAAAAACAGAAAATCCACTAACATGCTAACTACGAACCATGTAACAGTAAGCATTTCAACATGTTAAATTTTATACAGAACAACCAACAAACAACACAACTAAAATAACTTTTTTGCTGTTTACTTCTGATTAGAACCACCGGTCAACAAGTCAGTTTCCCCAAATTTCCCAACTCAACAGTCGCAACTCGCAACTCGTAACCTCATTTGACATCAGAAGATTTGATTTTTTTTGGAGACAATTTTTGTTTTACTTCGGTTGTAGTTTAGGCCTTTTCTGTTAAGCACAAAATTTTTCTAGGAGGGCTTTATCAAAGGAAAGCCCAACCCAACCCAACAGCCCTTAAGTTATTCTTCGTCCCTTCCAACGGAAGGGAGAGAGAAGCAGTGACAGAGGGAGGTGGAGGAGAGAGAGAGAGAGAGATGGTGCCTGAGCTCAGCCCCGAAGAGGAGAGGTTGCTAATAAGAGATATCAGCGTCGCTGCCGAGGCCGATTCAAAGGAAGGCGACACCTTCTTCCTCATTACTCACAGGTACTGACCCCGATCCACAATTGTCGCTTGGTTTTTTTTCGATTTTGTGCTTTTTTCTTTTGCCTATGTGCGAGTTTGGAGGTGGGTTTGGTACAGTTGGAATGGTTGGGATGTCTTGTGTTTATATTGTATCAAGTGATTTTTGCTGATTTGTGTGTAATTGGGAACTTGAGGTCGGAAACCATTGAAGAACTTATAATTTCATTGGCTCAAGCAAATAGTATGCTGTAGTATTTAAGTGGTTTGCCTTATTTATCAGTGAGATTGGTTGTGGAGTTGTTTTTTGTAATACCCATAATATATTTTACAGACGGGGAGTTGCTTTCAGGATTAATTGATTGTTTGAGATTTATAGGGTTTTGCAACAGTGGTCTATTTGTCAATTTGTGCAGAGAGCTTGATATTGAAAATCACTGATTAAATTTTGTAAGTAGAACTACTTTGGTGCATTGGTTAGTTTCAATAAATTTTTATAGCAGTAGAATTGTCTTGAGCAGATATAATTTGGGAAAATCAGGAGGTTTTCTGGAAAGTTTCTTTGATTTAGTGTAAATTTTATTTAGCTCTTTGGGTTTGATATTAGAGTTTATCGTTGTCCGCAAGAGAGAGAGAGAGATAAAGTGGTATCATACTTTGACGTACTACCATGCTTATTTTGACTAGATGGTGGCAGAATTGGCTTGATTATGTAAATCAAGAGGTGCCTGTTGCATCTGCAAATGGGTTCCATGAGAATGCTGCTTCAAGCTCAAATAGAAGGCCACAAGCTATTGATAATACTGATCTAATAAATGATGCCACATCAGAAGAAGTATCCAATGTGGAGATGGAGCTTCATGATACGTTGGTTGAAGGCCGTGACTATATATTACTACCACAACCTGTGTGGGAGAAATTGCATGGCTGGTTTGTTTTAATTTCATTTTACTTTTAAATCTTTTCACAATTCAGGCTGGATCATTGTATGTTTTAGAAAGTACAAAATGATTGAATATGTCTGCAGTGAAATGTTGTACTACCCAACTTGAATATGAAAAGAAATAAAAAGCGAAGGACCATGAATACCAAATAGTATAATGTTTTAGACTTGTAGTATTAAGAATTGCTACAAATACTTTGTTTATTGTTTGTTTGATTTAGACTTCTGACGATAACATTCATTTAGGTATGGTGGAGGCCCTCTACTACCAAGAAAAGCAATTAATAATGGCTTGTCTCAAACTGATTTAGCCATAGAAGTCTATCCTCTGCGGCTCCAACTAATTCTAATACAGCAAGGAGAGAGAGCTATTGTCAGGATAAGCAAGAAGGTGATCGTGTCATTTTTTTTTTTTTTTTTGCATTGTTAGCAATTAATTACTGAAATTCTGATAGTAGAGTAGATTTGTGTGTATGGTTAGTAATTGAGTATATCATTGGTGGATTTGCCTCATAGAATTTGTATATTTGGTGATGGGTATGAATTCTTGCAGGATACAGTTGGTGACCTTCATAGAAAAGCATGTGATGTTTTTGAGCTGGCATTGGATCAAGTAATTTGCATATATCCTCCTATTCATATACTTTTTTAATATTATAATTTATTTACACGATGGATGATTGTTCTTAGTTTATTGTATTTTATGTATAGGTATGTATTTGGGACTATTTTGGTCAACAGAAACATTCTCTCATGGATAACATGGATAAAACCCTCGATGATGCAAACATCCAAATGGATCAAGATGTAGTTTTTTCCTTCATTTTAAATTTTGCAAATTAAATCCAGCATTAGTTCTTATTTGTACATTATTTTTCATGGTTTCCGTTAGTGATCCACACCTGGTATATTTGGGTCTTGCAAGGAACATTAAAGTAGTTGAAATCAAGATCATAACCACAAAATGTCCCTAGCCTATTAATTATCATTTTAATATGAGCAAATCACTTTGTGGTTATTCTTTAAAGCTACATTCTTATTGCTATATCACTTTAAATTGATTTAGTTTAATTTAATCTATATCTGAGAAAAGATAGAATTTAGAGTTAGGGGCAAACAATTTCATATTGTTTCTATCTTTTTAACGCCAAAACAACTGCCGTTGGTAATGCAAACATCATACCTACTTAGATTTTTCTTTGGTACAGATTTTGGTAGAAATTATCAGTGATAGCATGGATGGTTCCTTACAAGAAAATGGTTATGCTGAGAGAGACTCCTCTTCCATGTTAATTGATGCGTCTGGAACTACTGAAAACACAAGCAATTACTATACTTCTCCAAGTAGTGAACTCGACAACAACAACACTGCCACCACTGCCACAGCCAACAACAATAGTATGTATGCAACCAATCACATTGCGACACGTGGAGTTGGTGCAGGGCCTGTGGGTCTAACGGGGCTGTTAAATCTTGGCAATACATGCTTCATGAATAGTGCAATACAGTGCCTGGTGCACACACCAGAGTTTGCTAGATATTTTCGCGAGGATTACCACCGGGAGATAAATTGGCAAAATCCCCTGGGCATGGTTGTGAGTATCCAATTTACAATACGACACAGCTTACCATTTTATTTGGAAAAAAATATAATTTTCTTTTGCAGACATGACCCTGCATATAACTTGAGAGTTTTGTTTTATTTGCTACAACCTACTGAGGGTGGTTTATTTTGGGAAAATGTATAGGATATATGCACTGGTAACAATTGGATATTTGAGTTTAGAACATAAGTTGTGTGGATAATTCTGGTAACTTCTAGGAACACTATGATAAATTTTGCTGGGGGATTTTTGGATACCTATTTTTGGATTGCAAAAAGGGGGAAAAAAAAATGCCACCCCATCCTCGGTTTGTTTAAATAAAACTGCATATGTATATTTACCTACTAACTCGTTTAGATGTGTCATTTTACAAAGATTAACAAGTGGTTCTTGTGGGGTGTTGTGAGTTTAGTGATATATGATTGATAATGAAATGTAGGGAGAGCTGGCATTGGCATTTGGAGAGTTGTTAAGGAAGCTGTGGGCCCCAGGCCGTACGCCTGTCTCTCCTCGGCCTTTCAAGACAAAGCTATCTCGTTTTGCACCTCAGTTCAGTGGATATAGTCAACATGACTCCCAGGTAATTTCTTTTATTCTTTTTCCTTTGTTTTATTTTCTCAACATTACTTGAGGGGCCATCTGCATTTAAGCACTAATTCAAAGATGGCCTTGCTGGTGGTTAAATTCACTTAATTGGTGTCAGAGCTCACATCGTTTGTACGGGATTGCATATTTTAGTCTAGGAACTAAAGGCCTTCTATCAAGATTACTAGTCCTAGTATTATTATGGAAAAGGAGCACTTAAGAATAATCAAAATTTTTCTATTTGGGTTGTTTTTAACTTTGCAAGCAAGTAAAATCTGATAAGGTTAAGTTCCACAAATGTTGTTGTCAAACCAGTAATGATTTTTTCTTCAGTTAAGTTTTCAGAGTTGCTAAATTAATTTAGTGTACTTTGTTTGCTGAACTAAAAAGGCGCTGAAAGTTTGAGCAGTGTGGTGTCCTTTGAGATCCAGAGTTTTGGTAATAGAAGCTGACAACCATGCGTCTCAGGCTTACTTTGCATATTTCATATAAAGTATGGTTCAGGACTTCATTTGTATTATTCTGTAATGCAGATGATACTATCTTTGTTATATCAACCAATTGCAGTTATGTACATAAAAAAAAGAATTACTACTTTTATTTCAGTCTTGATGATGACAATCTTTCATACATTAAAAAGGAACTGTTGGCTTTTCTATTGGATGGCTTACATGAGGACTTGAACCGTGTGAAGCACAGACCGTACATCAAGACAAGGGATGCAGATGGTCGGCCGGATGAAGAAGTAGCCGATGAGTACTGGGCTAATCACATTGCCAGAAATAATTCTATTATAGTTGATGTGTGCCAGGTACCATTTATATTGTTCCCACACTCAGGAATGTTTGGAGACCTCTCTTAGTAGTTGTTCACAGAGACTTTACAGGTTTTTAAGACTTCCATTTTTATTTTGACAATATTAGCGAACACAAAGAAACAACATTGGAAAGTAGAAAAAATTTGTTTTGATTGTCTTTATATGGTATGTTAAAATAGAAAGGATGATGTTTAAGGCGAGGTTTTGTTCACAGTTCACATTATTAATCGTATTATGTAGTTCTAGTACTTCAAGGTCTGCTTAGGCCAGAACTAATCGCTGAGATTCCAAAATAAATGTGAGGTGGGAAGAGGGGTGCTCCATTTTGGTTAATCACATTGATGTGAGTCTGATCATAATGTACTCCTTTATTTGATTAGGAATTTTTTTTTATAACAGGGTCAATTCAAGTCAACTCTGGTGTGTCCTGTGTGTGAGAAAGTGTCAGTAACTTTTGACCCATTCATGTACCTCTCCTTGCCTCTCCAGTCGGCCTCCTCCAGAAGCATGACTGTTTTGGTTTTTTCTGGCATTTCACCACCATCGCCAGTTACTGTCAGTGTGCCCAAGCAGGGTCGGTGTCGTGATCTTATCCAAGCCCTAAGTAACTCGTGCTCAGTCAAAAGTGGCGAGAGAATTTTGCTTGCTGAGGTTTGTCCTTTTAAATTAGTTTCAAAGAATTGGTTGATATCATTGTTCTTATCTGTCTTTCTTTGTTTTACTTGGCATATGGGACTGTCGATCTACTCTTCCAATTAATATACCCAGCAACTTTCAGCAACCACCACAAACCAATAATTCTCGGTTATTAGAGAAAACTAGCTGTCAGTTTAGTGTAACAAAAAGGTGTTTTTAAGTCATAATACTAAGAACTGCTTCTGTTTTTTTTTTTCCTTCCCATTTCCTAATATTTTGTTTGCCAATCTGAATGAAATTACTTAATTGCACAATTGATAATTTTGATGTAGGTACGCGGGCACTCAGTGTACCAGTTTCTTGAAGATCCAGTGCTTCTTCTATCAACAATAAAGGATGATGACCACTTGGTGGCATATAAAGTCCCGAAGTTGGAAAAGAGTGCCACTACTTATGTGCAATTCATTCACCGAAGGGAAGAACCGTGAGTATACTTACAGTACTTTCCACATAACACTAATGCATGTTTCGCAACTTCTTAAACTCTTTTTAATGTTGTAGGGAACTGGCTAACAATAGCAGCTCAACTACATGGAAACCATTTGGTGTTCCTCTTGTTTACCAAATTTCACGTAACAGCACCAAGATCTTTGATTTGTATCAAATAGTAAATGTCATGCTTTCTCCTATGAAACTAAACCAAAGCCTCAATTATACAAGTACCAGTAACTATGAGACCAGTTGTGGTATGAAACTTCAGCTGCTTGAGAAAGGAAACTCATGTTTAGACCTATTGGAAGAAGAAGGGGACGAGACTGTTCCCGTACCTGCAAACTTAATTTCAGCGATTGTGTTTGTCAATTGGTCTATGATGGATTTAAAGAGATATGATATTACTTCAATGGAAAATATTCCAGAAGTGGTTAAGTATGCACCTCCTTTGAAACGGACACGAGGCGAGCCTTTGTCACTCTATGCTTGCCTGGATGCTTTCTTAAGAGAAGAGCCTCTAGTGCCTGAGGATATGTGGTTAGTCCCTCATTTTTAATTAACCTCTCTCTCTTTCTTTCTTCCTTTTTTTTTTTTTCTTTTGCTTTGATTTTTCATCAAGCAACGAACTAAATAAGGCTCTACATTCTTAGAAAATTGCAGACAGGTCTCTTTACTTGTGCTTTTGAAAATTGTCACTTTGCTGTTAAACAATTGAGAAATTTTGTACAGTGCAAAGTTACATTTTCTGATAGATTATATTACAGATTTTCAGTGGAATCAACCTTTTACTGTGGTGGCAGTTAAAAAATTATTATGCACCACAAACAAACTGTTTTAAATGGTAAACTGAATATCATAAGGTCTGAACCGTACTCTACATCAGAATGGTGTGCTACAGCAGAGAAAGGTGAGCTCACTCATGGAAGTATGCTATTCTGTAGATAATATGTAATTCGTTGGCACTGATTATTTGAGGGTCGAATATATGTCCTAGGGCTATTCGTCAGTTCTTTCCAAATAACCATGTCATTATTGCTGCATAAAAGATCTGACTAAGAATAGACAGTAACTTGTCAACTAATTAGGGACATATGTCGTGTTTATGGGAAAAACGGGTCTCTTCGGTAATTTCTTTATACAACTTTATCTTTTAGAAAATAAAAAATAATTATTAGTCTTTGTTATGAATAAAAGGTATTGTCCAAGATGCAAGGAGCAGAGGCAAGCTAGCAAAAAACTCGACCTTTGGAGGCTTCCAGACGTTTTGGTCATTCACTTAAAGAGGTTCTCTTTCAGCCGCTCAACAAAGCACAAATTGGAGACTTATGTCGATTTCCCAGTACATAACTTGGATCTGACAAACTATGTGGCCAATGAGAGAAGCCCGCATTGCAAGATTTATGAGCTCTATGCATTGAGTAACCACTATGGTAGTATGGCCAGTGGTCATTATACTGCACATATAAAGGTTTGCGGAGACCCTTGCATATTATTATTATTATTATTATTATTATTATTGTACTATATTTGCAGAAGTCTGTAAACTTCACATATTATGTTGTTTTATAATACTTGCAGTTGTTCCTCTGACTGGAAGTCATCTCTCTTTTCATCCTATGGCCAATGCTAGTGATTCTGATTGGATTCTTATTTTATGCACAGCTTTTAGATGAGAATAGGTGGTATACTTTTGATGACACCCATGTCACGCCAATCAATGAAGATGAGGTGAAGTCAGCAGCTGCATATGTGCTCTTTTATAGGAGGGTTCAAGGAGAAGATACCTCGATAAGCAATGGGACTCACAGCTTTCACAACTCTAGTCATCATAGATAAATTAATGTGTTTTATTTCTTGTTTATTATTTATTTTCTTCTGAGCAGATGCAAATAGAGAAGAAATGTAGATGATGGGCTTGTATTATTAATGGAACAGCAATGACTTTTCCTTTTTGACAACGTTTTCTGTACAAGGGCATTTGTAGTAGTAGCCTAGTTTGTGTAGAGTTTGGCGGGAAGTGTCTCCAATGATGAGTAAAAATGTGCTGCTTGGTAAATGTAGTAAAATTATCTCAGCTTTGAAATTGGTTCCTATGACTGCATTCTGTAGAACTCAGCAGCAAGACGAATTTCTTATATTCTCTAGCTAAGAAAAATTTCCACCCTCAGCTGTATCTGTTTCTCCTGTATAGTCTCCTCTACAACTCGCAAGTGCTCTTTTATCTGGATTTAGCATCTCCATAACTGTCACAAATATTATATATATAAACGAATGAAAAATAAGCACATTTTAAATTGAACCCTCTAGAAAAATCAGTTCAATGAAAAATTTAGTTCGTTGAGAATTGCGAATTTGCCAAATATTAATTTCGTATTTATGTTTCCTTGGCAGGAGGCACTACCGGCGCACTAGAAACTAGAAAGCAGTGAGATAATGGGTCTTTTTAAAAGCGTAAATCAATTGGGGCCATTTTAAAATTCTCGGCCCAATTATAATTTATGCCTCGGTTTTGTCTGTTTTTCCCCTTGGAAGCTGATTAGCTGAAGCTCACTTTGGTTCCTGGATGGCGAACGATTCACTTCGGGGCCACTGACGGGCGGAGGGGTGATGGCATCTCACACCTTCCTCTCCCTGCTCCTGTTTTACTTGTACTCCTTCCACCTCCTCCGTCCGATCTACTGCTCATTCGGATCCAATGGCTTCGAGACAACCTCCGTACCTAAAGAGGAGGAGTTCTCAGAGGAGCTCCTTCTCAAACCGCTACCCGATTATAAGGTTCTCGCGCACTTCCATTTCACAAGCACCTCCCCTCCTTCCTCTTCCAATGGAAAGCATCACCATCTCTTCCCCAAGTCCATTGCCCAATTGGTACCAATTCAACCTCTCTCTCTCTCTGTCTCTCTCATTGATTGACTGAACTTAATTGAACTCTATTCTAGTAGTATTGTCTGATATATAATTATTGATCTTGTACGTAAATAGGTTAAGAAGTATAAAATAAGGGAACTGGAGCTGTCCTTTACACAAGGCAGATGGAATTATGACAGATGGGGAGCATCTGACCCTTTGTCAACTGCCAATGGAAAGCCTCCTGGTGTTGAATTGTGGGCTCTCTTTGATATCCCCACCAAGGAGGAAATCGATGCCACATGGCGCAATCTCACACACTCCCTCTCAGGTCTCTTCTGCGCTTCAATCAACTTTCTTGAATCTTCCACTTCCTATTCTGCTCCTCTCTGGGGTTTCTTGCCGAACAATGGAGATCTCAGGTATGGAGCACTTCCAAGGGAAGCTGTCTGTACTGAAAATCTCACGCCTTGGTTGAAATTGTTGCCGTGTAGAGATAAAGCTGGTATTGCCTCCTTGTTAGACAGACCTTCTATTTACAGAGGCCATTACCATTCTCAGAGATTAAAGCTGAGATCAGATGGGTTAAATGGGATTGTAATTGAGCAAACCCTTAGTGTGGTTCTCCAGCCGATTGACCGTACCAGTTGGTCCATGCACCAGTTGTTTAAGAAAAGTCTCACGGGAAAATGTGCACTTGCAAAGTCCAGCAAGGTGTTTTTGGAAATAGAGGGAACTTTGGTGAGTCAGAATGAAAATATATTGGAATTGGTTGGTGAAGCTGATATGGTGACAAACGACCAGCGTGACCATTCCACCATTTATCAGTATAATGTTGAGAGATATAGCGAACATGAAGCTCTGGATATAAGGGTTAATTGGAAAAAGCTCTTGCAAGTTAGCTTTCTTCAAGCACCACTTCATGCAAGTCGGTTTCTAATGGGGAGTGGTAATGAAAGGGGTTCCATTGCCATATCCCTTCAGTCAGCTAGAAATTCTACCAAGGGATTATATGATAATTCCAAAAATTGCTTTACAAGGGTAGTGATATTTCAAGTGGTACCATGGTATGTGAAGGTGTATTACCATACATTGAGAATATATGTAGATGGTGCGATTAGGGATGCAAAAGATGTGGTTGAAAAGATAAACGTTGCACCCTCTGAGGATAAGGTTTCACCAGGAACTCTAGAAATGATGCTTCAGTTCCCCTGTGGGATGATGTCAGCTGCTTTGACATTAGATTTTGACAAGGTTAATTTCTCAATATTAAAGTAATTAAAATTCCTTCTTTCCTGGCATGTTACTTCCATAGTTATAGCTCTTCCCTGTGGGATGAAATAGCTTGCTATTATTCAATTTATTTATTTCTCTTCTGCCTTTACGTTGATTCTATTTATCTTGTTTGAAGTAGCTTCCCTCTATTTTCTTAGGGTTTTCTACATATAGATGAGTACCCTCCAGATGCAAATCAAGGATTTGACATTCCCTCTGCTCTTGTTAGCTTCCCTGATTTCATCTCAAGACGAATATATCCTGATTCAATTAGCTCACCCCTCCTACAAAGTTACAAGGTATCTCTCACTCGCTCAAAAACTTGAAAACTTTTCTTAAATTTTTATGTTGTGAGAACCCTAGGTTTGGCATAAAAAATGACAACTAGTCGACTACATTATTGTTTCCTCGAGTTTGCACGTTTCTCACACAACATTTTACTGTCTTCTGGTTATTGACCGTGGAATGAATATAATTTACCCAATTTATTATGTGTGGGTTTCTCTTTTAGGGAAGGAACATTGTGAAATCATACACTGAAGTGTTGCTTGTGCCACTGACCACACCTGATTTTAGCATGCCATACAATGTTATCACCTTCACATGCACTGTACTCGCTCTATATTTTGGTTCTATGGTTAACGTGCTCAGGAGGCGGGTCAGTGAAGAAGAGCGCTTAGCAAAGAGCAAAGGTACTGTTTGCTTGGTTATATCCCAATTTTTATGTAATTTACCTAATTATGCCCTCACCTAATTCTCATTTTGTTTTTGAGAAAAATGTAGATAAGAGAAAGCCAGGGCTTATTCCTTTGTTAATTTCCAAAATTTCCAACAAGGTAAGGGGCATAAAAGAAGATTCAGCCAACCAATCGCAGTCGTCACAACCTATTTTAGGTCCCAAAGTCGTCTTCAAAGTTGTACTAATTGCACTTATAGCAGTTCTGGGGCATTATATTTTTAACAGTAGTTAAACTAGACATCATTTTTAGTTTTGTAAAAGTCCGCCTATCTTGTGAGCCATATACCTCTCTGAATAGATTTTGTAGCTGATCCTTATATTTTTGCTGTATCTTTCTCTAATAACTTAATTCTTTTATGTATTGGTATGCTATCTTTGTCCTTGTATCAGTGTTTCCACATTTGCTTAAATTTGAAAATATCTGAACTCATTTTTATTCATTTTCTGGACTTGATAAGTTGAGTGGCAGCAAATAATGTTATGAAAGGATAGGCATTTAGAATCAGGAAGAAACGTATGAATTACAATAAGGTTATTACAATAAATGTTCTAAACATGTTGTTTAAGAATCTTGGCACTCTCTTTTATTATACTCGATAGCTATCTAAAATAACTAACCCACATCAAAGGATTATTTATCTCCGTGATCGTAAACCAGCCTCTCTTTTCTTCATCAAAGGATTATTTAAATACTCGAATTTAGGTCATGACTCATGACCATTGAGATCGAAGCCGGCTTGACCGCTTGAGGCCCGAGTAACAAGGAAAACCTAATGGCTTAATTGCAAGCTTTTTCTGACAATCTGACGCCAATTTATTATTTTTTTTTTTACTAGCGACAATAAACCTGCATTTTTTTCTCAAATAACATAATAAAAGAATGAGGGAGGATTTATAGGCTTGAGAATTTTAACATACATTTGATAAAAGAGAAGGTGTAAAAAAGCAAAAACAAGTTGTTCATCAAAACCTACCAAAACTTAGAGAAAAAGGACAAAAGCAATCATTTTTCTTTGGCCAACGATAATGTGATGCCCAAGGCACCTCAAAAAGTTCAGTTTAAAATTAGGAAATGGTGGGGGCCGCGCGGACGCGTACCCCCTCTACCAGAAATTATGCCGTCCACTCCGCCACTTGGGCAGATGGTAAGCCAGCGCTCCTTCAGAGTGCAATGAAGGCCACTGACCTAGGCCATGAGCCTTCTTGATCGCCCATTGACCCCGACCAGGTAAGTACTTTTTCAAGTTGCACCCCCACGCTTCTTTATAGCACCTCTTCCGACTCCATTCTTCTCCTCATCTCTCATGTGGGACAAAAGAGGCGCGCTCACCGCATACCGGATAAAGCACCTCTTTTTTTAGACTAGAGTGGGCCGGTCGGCTGGTTCTGGGCCTTTAAAACCGAACTCCGTTATATCGCGACCCAGATGTGTTTACTCCTGATAAGTAAGAAAATATGTAATGGAGCGCCGCCACTCCTGAATCCTGTCCTGATGCAATGTAACAGACCATTCACAGTTCACAAACATAAATAAAAAAGTTCAAATTTTCGTTAAAATTAAATATATATTATTGAAAAATTAGATTAAGTATTGAACAAACTTTTGAATACTGCAAAAAGTTTTGAATACAATTTCACACTGAGAAGTATTCTCGTATATGAAGCGTTAATTTATTTTTGTCTTACAACATATTTTTTATTTATAATAAATAAATGTGAAAAATTATAAGTGATTAACAATTTCCATCTGTGCTCTCTTTCTAAAATGAAAACAAATATTATTCTAATCAATGTTCTTTTTATTGTAGAAGTAAAACTAAAACTCAATATCATTTTCTCAACTTATTAACATCCATACACAGATCACATCGACCAACAATATAAGAGGTGGTTACACGTTAAATCTAGAGGTGTCACGGTCTTGAGTAGTGAAATGATAATTCCAATTGACTAGTAGGAAATCATGATCGTTAATTGACAGTATTATATTTTTCGATTCTTCGTTGTTTGCTGACTGACTGCTGGCACATGTATTGCGCGCGCTCTCTCTCTCTCATAATCGTTTTTGGCTGATAAAGATGGAAAACACATTAAATGACAAAATAGAAAAATTTGGATGAGTGCGTACTAGGCCAGCTGAGTAAATACCAATAATGTTATTGTGTTTCTGGACTCAAAAGTTGTACAAATGCTTGATTAATCATCAATTTGCGTTTGCGTTTGTGTTTGATCAATCTAAATTATTTATCTGTCAAATTATCTTTTATACATCTGTTGTAACAAACAACAACAACAACAACTAAGCCTTTTGTCCCAAACAAGTTGGGGTAGGCTAGAAAGAAACCCAATAAGAGAACACATCGAAAAAAAAAAAAAAAAAATAAAAAAAAAAAAATAAAAAAAAAAAAAAAAATAAAAAAAAATAAAAAAATAAATAAATAAAAAAAAAAAATAAAATAAAAAAATAAAATAAAAATAAAAAAAAAAAAAAAAAAATAAAAAATAAAAAATACTAATAGTAAGACTAGCCATACTAATAATAATACCTCTAATAATAATAGTAATAGTAGAAACCTAGACCTCGACCGTGACCTGATAGAGGGACCTACAAACCTATGACATCGCTCCTACCCCTAAGTTCCTACGTCATGGCTCCGGTACATGAATTGCTAACTTCCAAGCGCTCCTATCGATCGCCAACTCCTTGGAGACGTTCCATTCTTTAAGGTCTCTTTTCACCGCTTCTTCCCATGTCAATCTTGGTCTCCCTCTCCCCCTCCGGGTGTTCTCGAAATGATTAAGAATTCCGATACGTACCGGTGCCTCTGGAGGTCTGCGTTGGATATGTCCAAACCATCTCAAACGATGTTGGATCAACTTCTCCTCTATTGGTGCGACCCCAACCATATCTCGTATGTCATCATTTCTAATCCGATCTTTCCTCGTGTGACCGCAGATCCACCTCAACATACGCATCTCAGCTACACTCATCTTCTGGACATGTCGTCTTTTAGTAGCCCAACATTCTGCGCCATACAACATCGCAGGTCTAATCGCTGTCCTGTAGAACTTGCCTTTTAGCTTCTGCGGGACTTTCTTATCGCATAGGACGCCTGATGCTTGTCGCCATTTCACCCACTCCGCCTATACTAAGCTTTGGTTGCATTGTTTAGTATAGCCCGGTCCCAAGCCCGGGTAAAAGGAGGAGGGTTGTGATAGGCTAGGCGAGCCAACGTAAAAATCCCAGTCATCTCTATGGAAATGAAACCCAAAAATCTGTTGTAACAAAAACAAAAAAAAAAATTATGGAACTAATCGAGCAGTTGAATTTTTTTCCGAGATTCAACTAATCTCAGTTACAATTCAAAAAGAGAAAAAGAAAATCATATATCTCCCAAATATTCTTTAGAGATTCGACTAAATTTAAATAAAAAATCATATATCTCCTGAATATTCTGTGGAGATTCAACTAAAGTTTTCTTAATTTTTTCTTATTCTTCAAATATCAAATCTTTTCTTTCTCCGAATGGACTGAATTAATAAAGTTGTGGGATCCTCTATATTATGTTTTGGCTTAACTACGTTCTTTTTCATACTTGTCGGATACTGGAATTGTCATCAAGTGATTGCAAAGAACCAAATTAAAGAAATATAAAAATTAATAAATAAATAAAATATCTAAGTTTAAATATTATTTTGTATATATTGAAGTCTGCATGCGACCATCAATTGGGTGGGCAGCAATCCGACTCTGCTGTTGCGCGACACAGCGTGTAGCGCACTACGAGCCGTCTGATCTTGATCGGACGGTTCATTTTTTACGGGCCTATCAATCTAGGTTACATGCACGGGGCTCCCTTGTCCATTGGATTTTAATCAGACGGCCAGCGTACCGCGCGACACAGCGTGTCGCGCGGCAGCGGATCTGAATTTGGTGGGCAGGCTTCCCAGTAAGGACTAATAAGGATTGTACCCTGGTTCAGCCGGCCTTTAAGAAATGTAGTCAAACTTTCAATTCGGAGCTGTCTCATTGGAAAGACGGACTACGCGGTTTCAAGCAAACATTGTATAATGAAAATATCATCAACAAGAAAAGATAAATATTACAAAAAGGCAGTAGTTTGACTAATCATAATGGTTGATTTAGATTTATGTCACTGTAAAGATTTAAAATTAAAGATATGTCATCACTAAACGATAAATTATTTTTTTGCCATTATAAAATTATAGAAACTAATGCCACCGGACAATTATTTGACAACTTTACCCTTTTAAATATGCCACTATAAAAATTAAAAATTAGTAGTATGCCATCACAAAAGATATAATTGATTTTATACCATTATAAATCATTAACAATTAGTTTTATCAACTTTATATAAATTATTACAAATTCTAATTAGTAATATATTATTAGCCTTTACACATAAAGAAACAAATAACCATTATTATAGTGATGTTTTTTTAGAAATAAAGTAACACTCTATCAAGTCAAGTATATGCGTATAATTATAAGAATTAAAGTAACACTCTCTGTCCAATATAAGAATTTATTAGAATTCGTATAAATTTGTGTCACACCCCGAGAAAGGGGGTGACAACCCGCCGCGTATAACGCAAGGCGTACAAGCATCACATACACTACCAATAACAATAAAAATAATTGCCACAAATTTATTATTAATTATTTAATTTAATGTCTTACAAAGAGAAAATATGCCCAACATGGTGTATTTATGATGGAATACCACCATGGGAGGTCAAATACTCAAATTTCAAATAACAAAAATAAATAGATATATTGTGGCAAGTTAATGACCCGCTTCTATCATCTTGTCTCACTCGGTTTGGCGGAAGCTAATTTACTCCTTCTTCAATACCTGGAACCCACACAAGTGGAAACGGGTGAGAGATCGAACAAGTCTCTCAGTGCAGGATTCAGTTCCAGTCCGGAACTTGTTAAAGTTCTAGATAATATTCAACTATGAATTAAATAATTAAAACGCTACAACTACATTAATCATCCAAAATGTAAAATGCAATTTCATGTCTGTTTCAATCATGTATCCTAATCTCAATCACAATTCACAGTCTTTAAGTGATAATTCATCCTCATTACCAAGCCTCATATCATAACCATTAATCTCTTAGCCCTACTCCGTCGCGAACGGCCTCATTAGGGTGTAGCATGCATGTACATGAACATACTCAAAGGTAATGATTTCTTGGTACTATGAATTACCACTTATCCTTAACAAATTCATTTCCATGCTCAATTCGAATTTAAATCATTTTCATGCTTCAAATGATCATGCAAGTTTATTATATTTTGAGGGCACAAGTCAAGATAATGTCCGATACAAATATGTCAAATTATCAATAACATCAAGAAAGCACAAATGACTAGAATATCATTTAACAAAGCCTAGGAAACCCGCACCTTTTATGCAGCCTTAGAAACTTAAAATAACTCTGACTTCTAGATTCTAGCTTCTATCTAACGTTTTTGCGACACAACAGCAGTGAAGAGGTCTCGGTTTGAAAAGGACTCAGTTTTGGTTGAAGAGAGAGAGAGAGAGCTCGGTCAAAGAGCTGCTGCTCTTTATTTTTAGCGAGATAGAGGCTACAGGATTAGGGAGAAAGAAATAGTGGGTTTGAGTCGAGAGCAAGGAGATAGAGGCTACAAGCTACTGCTCCTTATTTTTATTTCACGGCTAAGACAAAGCAAAGATGGATATCGCATGGAATCTGGGCGAGATTTGCTGCTAGGTCGTAGAAATTCATTACCATACGTATATATCCAATCCTAAAATGGTAAACTTTTGCATGAAAATGGTGAAATAGTTGTCACGGTTTGTTGGGCAAGAAAAATATTACTATTTAACTTTTAAGAATTAGCAATAAGGTATAAAGGAAAACGAATCGATATCTGAAGCAAGCTTTGTGTGCACGAAACCTCAGGAAGGAAATACCTGACCAGAGAAATATTTTCGGGTGTAATAATTACTGTAATCCATTTTTTTTCCAGCTAGCTAATGACGTTAACGAAACGTTATGATATGGAAAGTATATATATAGTAACGTATTTAAAAGAAATCAAAACATGCCATTGCCACCTGTCGTATCTAATTAATAGCTATCAATTTAATGCAATCCGACCGTAAGAAAATTAAAATACAATAATATTAAAATGTAAAGGCTAACAAGGTCTAATTTGTTTTGGACGCAAAAACATAATCAAACAACTTGGACGGTTCAAGAAAATATTGATAAATATAAGGTGACCATGTATAACATTACAATTAAAGTATATATATATATATATAGGAACAAATACATGCACGTGCAAGGAGTCCGAACATTCATTTAGAAATAAAAATAATATAACTAATGTCTATGCAAAACAAATTTTTCATAAAACAATATTTAGTGTTTCAAGACCTAGCAAAATTATCATATAAAAATTTTTTCTGTGCGTCAGGAAATTTAAACAAGGATGAGGTCATATAAAAATAGATTCATTCTATAAATATCTTTGCCAATAGTAATCACGTACTAATTTTCGTATTACACTCGTATAATATTTAAAAGTATAATATTTAAAATATTATACGTATTAAAGTAACAAAATGTTACATTCTTACCCCCTTAAAAAGAATTTCGTCCTCGAAATTCGAAAAATAAATAAATTCTAATAACTGAATCAAAACAAATAATTAAAGTATATGTACGTATAAAATTAGAAGAATTGTATACTCCTCCCTTTTAAGAATTTTGACCTCAAAATTCAATTAGATGTAAAATGCTCAAATATAGTATCATATAGATAAATAATAATAATTTAAATAATATATCTTTGTCAACTATTAACTAAATAACCATTCTACCAAGCTTTCGTTGCGCAACTCTGATTTAATTACGCTTCGACCCTAAATTTTACTTACTACTTGATATATAGACAAATCCTTTAAAACAAAAATATATATATGTATCCTAATTAAAGAACGGTACTTCTCAAATAATATCTTTGTGGATCGAAACATAGGTAGGATTTCTTGATTGGTTTACCATACCTGTTACAGATTTTATCGACACTTCATCTCCACTCTCGACTGTAGTCACCTCATGCACTACGTCTCCTTATTTTTCATCTAAGGTATGAGCACAACAAAAGTTATGCACTCCCACTTGACCACCTGCACCCCCTCCAAACAGTCTCCCACGAGTGGAAATGTTCACACTACGTCCACCATTGTTCTGGGGCGTTGCGACCTGATTGTTTCTTGTACCATGCTGCCTATTTTTCGGACAATTCCTAGCAAGGTGTCCATGCTCATTGCAATTGAAGCAGAGCCCGGACAGAACACGACACTCACTTTCAGGATGCGGTTTTAGACAACGTCTACACCAAGGCTTGTTTCCTTCATCAGTTTTTGGGGCTTCTACCTTAGGCCTCATATTTCGGGAACTCTCCGCATGGTTGATGCGAGTTTCATATGACTCAGCAGTAGCTGCCTGAGACATCAGATCAGGGAGAAGATCGAGCCCTGGCCTGTCTATGAGCTAGGCCAAGCGAGGGTTCAATCCACGTAGGTATTGTTGTCTCAGACGGAACTGGTCATTGGCTACGTCAGGGGCATAGCGCATCAGGTCTTCAAATTTGGAGTTAAACTCTGCGACAGAGCCTCCACCTTGCTTGAGGTTTAGGAACTTTTGGCGAAGGCTCTCCCTCGACAACATATCTAGATATCGTCCTTCAAACTGCCTTTTGAACCATTCCCATGGGATGAGTTCCAGATTGCCATTATAGCGTCTCTTCGCCTCCTGCCACCAGAAGCGAGCATGACCTACCAGGAGTTGAGCTGCCAGCTCCACTTGGTTCACTTCTGGTGCACGAACTAAGCGAAACTTGTCCTGGATATCTGCCAACCAATCTTCAGCAGCAAGAAAATCACCGGTCCCATCAAAGTTAGAAGGACGAAGGGAGGAAAAAAGAGCGATACAGCTCGAAGAAGTCATTCCCTTCACGTGGCCTAACTTCGGCTGCATTGCGAACGATGCGCTCGAGACCTTGCAGAACTGCATCTAGATTAGTTGTGTTACGTTCCTCGCGCATTGGAGAAGGGGGATCATTAGGGGTAACTCTAGGAGCACGTGCCATCTAATATATTTAGGGAGGAAAATAAAAAAAAGAAAAAAAATTAATATTTTAATATTTTTAAATTAAGTGGTTTAAAATAACGAGTAATAAGTATGTAAGTCAAGCCAAGCGTAAAACTTTGTAACCTAAGATAGACACTATATAAGAAACTAACAAATAATTTTTTTTTTCAAAATATATATTACAATGCAATTAGTTTTAAGACCGCTAACTTTATATTCAAAGTATAACTAAAGTAAGGATGCAAAAATAATATATCCATTCTAAAACATGTTGACTATAAATATATATTAAGATATATATAACCCAATAATCCGATATTATACTATAATATTTCTAATTTCTAAATATTTTTAAATAAAAAAGAGAATTCTAAAGATAAGACCTTCATACGCTCTCAAATAACGGGTCAACTATTGATATTGTATGTGCTGTCTCTGATACCAACTTAAGTTGTCACACCCCGAGAAAGGGGGTGACAACCCGCCGCGTATAACGCAAGGCGTACAAGCATCACATACACTACCAATAACAATAAAAATAATTGCCACAAATTTATTATTAATTATTTAATTTAATGTCTTACAAAGAGAAAATATGCCCAACATGGTGTATTTATGATGGAATACCACCATGGGAGGTCAAATACTCAAATTTCAAATAACAAAAATAAATAGATATATTGTGGCAAGTTAATGACCCGCTTCTATCATCTTGTCTCACTCGGTTTGGCGGAAGCTAATTTACTCCTTCTTCAATACCTGGAACCCACACAAGTGGAAACGGGTGAGAGATCGAACAAGTCTCTCAGTGCAGGATTCAGTTCCAGTCCGGAACTTGTTAAAGTTCTAGATAATATTCAACTATGAATTAAATAATTAAAACGCTACAACTACATTAATCATCCAAAATGTAAAATGCAATTTCATGTCTGTTTCAATCATGTATCCTAATCTCAATCACAATTCACAGTCTTTAAGTGATAATTCATCCTCATTACCAAGCCTCATATCATAACCATTAATCTCTTAGCCCTACTCCGTCGCGAACGGCCTCATTAGGGTGTAGCATGCATGTACATGAACATACTCAAAGGTAATGATTTCTTGGTACTATGAATTACCACTTATCCTTAACAAATTCATTTCCATGCTCAATTCGAATTTAAATCATTTTCATGCTTCAAATGATCATGCAAGTTTATTATATTTTGAGGGCACAAGTCAAGATAATGTCCGATACAAATATGTCAAATTATCAATAACATCAAGAAAGCACAAATGACTAGAATATCATTTAACAAAGCCTAGGAAACCCGCACCTTTTATGCAGCCTTAGAAACTTAAAATAACTCTGACTTCTAGATTCTAGCTTCTATCTAACGTTTTTGCGACACAACAGCAGTGAAGAGGTCTCGGTTTGAAAAGGACTCAGTTTTGGTTGAAGAGAGAGAGAGAGAGCTCGGTCAAAGAGCTGCTGCTCTTTATTTTTAGCGAGATAGAGGCTACAGGATTAGGGAGAAAGAAATAGTGGGTTTGAGTCGAGAGCAAGGAGATAGAGGCTACAAGCTACTGCTCCTTATTTTTATTTCACGGCTAAGACAAAGCAAAGATGGATATCGCATGGAATCTGGGCGAGATTTGCTGCTAGGTCGTAGAAATTCATTACCATACGTATATATCCAATCCTAAAATGGTAAACTTTTGCATGAAAATGGTGAAATAGTTGTCACGGTTTGTTGGGCAAGAAAAATATTACTATTTAACTTTTAAGAATTAGCAATAAGGTATAAAGGAAAACGAATCGATATCTGAAGCAAGCTTTGTGTGCACGAAACCTCAGGAAGGAAATACCTGACCAGAGAAATATTTTCGGGTGTAATAATTACTGTAATCCATTTTTTTTCCAGCTAGCTAATGACGTTAACGAAACGTTATGATATGGAAAGTATATATATAGTAACGTATTTAAAAGAAATCAAAACATGCCATTGCCACCTGTCGTATCTAATTAATAGCTATCAATTTAATGCAATCCGACCGTAAGAAAATTAAAATACAATAATATTAAAATGTAAAGGCTAACAAGGTCTAATTTGTTTTGGACGCAAAAACATAATCAAACAACTTGGACGGTTCAAGAAAATATTGATAAATATAAGGTGACCATGTATAACATTACAATTAAAGTATATATATATATATAGGAACAAATACATGCACGTGCAAGGAGTCCGAACATTCATTTAGAAATAAAAATAATATAACTAATGTCTATGCAAAACAAATTTTTCATAAAACAATATTTAGTGTTTCAAGACCTAGCAAAATTATCATATAAAAATTTTTTCTGTGCGTCAGGAAATTTAAACAAGGATGAGGTCATATAAAAATAGATTCATTCTATAAATATCTTTGCCAATAGTAATCACGTACTAATTTTCGTATTACACTCGTATAATATTTAAAAGTATAATATTTAAAATATTATACGTATTAAAGTAACAAAATGTTACATTCTTACCCCCTTAAAAAGAATTTCGTCCTCGAAATTCGAAAAATAAATAAATTCTAATAACTGAATCAAAACAAATAATTAAAGTATATGTACGTATAAAATTAGAAGAATTGTATACTCCTCCCTTTTAAGAATTTTGACCTCAAAATTCAATTAGATGTAAAATGCTCAAATATAGTATCATATAGATAAATAATAATAATTTAAATAATATATCTTTGTCAACTATTAACTAAATAACCATTCTACCAAGCTTTCGTTGCGCAACTCTGATTTAATTACGCTTCGACCCTAAATTTTACTTACTACTTGATATATAGACAAATCCTTTAAAACAAAAATATATATATGTATCCTAATTAAAGAACGGTACTTCTCAAATAATATCTTTGTGGATCGAAACATAGGTAGGATTTCTTGATTGGTTTACCATACCTGTTACAGATTTTATCGACACTTCATCTCCACTCTCGACTGTAGTCACCTCATGCACTACGTCTCCTTATTTTTCATCTAAGGTATGAGCACAACAAAAGTTATGCACTCCCACTTGACCACCTGCACCCCCTCCAAACAGTCTCCCACGAGTGGAAATGTTCACACTACGTCCACCATTGTTCTGGGGCGTTGCGACCTGATTGTTTCTTGTACCATGCTGCCTATTTTTCGGACAATTCCTAGCAAGGTGTCCATGCTCATTGCAATTGAAGCAGAGCCCGGACAGAACACGACACTCACTTTCAGGATGCGGTTTTAGACAACGTCTACACCAAGGCTTGTTTCCTTCATCAGTTTTTGGGGCTTCTACCTTAGGCCTCATATTTCGGGAACTCTCCGCATGGTTGATGCGAGTTTCATATGACTCAGCAGTAGCTGCCTGAGACATCAGATCAGGGAGAAGATCGAGCCCTGGCCTGTCTATGAGCTAGGCCAAGCGAGGGTTCAATCCACGTAGGTATTGTTGTCTCAGACGGAACTGGTCATTGGCTACGTCAGGGGCATAGCGCATCAGGTCTTCAAATTTGGAGTTAAACTCTGCGACAGAGCCTCCACCTTGCTTGAGGTTTAGGAACTTTTGGCGAAGGCTCTCCCTCGACAACATATCTAGATATCGTCCTTCAAACTGCCTTTTGAACCATTCCCATGGGATGAGTTCCAGATTGCCATTATAGCGTCTCTTCGCCTCCTGCCACCAGAAGCGAGCATGACCTACCAGGAGTTGAGCTGCCAGCTCCACTTGGTTCACTTCTGGTGCACGAACTAAGCGAAACTTGTCCTGGATATCTGCCAACCAATCTTCAGCAGCAAGAAAATCACCGGTCCCATCAAAGTTAGAAGGACGAAGGGAGGAAAAAAGAGCGATACAGCTCGAAGAAGTCATTCCCTTCACGTGGCCTAACTTCGGCTGCATTGCGAACGATGCGCTCGAGACCTTGCAGAACTGCATCTAGATTAGTTGTGTTACGTTCCTCGCGCATTGGAGAAGGGGGATCATTAGGGGTAACTCTAGGAGCACGTGCCATCTAATATATTTAGGGAGGAAAATAAAAAAAAGAAAAAAAATTAATATTTTAATATTTTTAAATTAAGTGGTTTAAAATAACGAGTAATAAGTATGTAAGTCAAGCCAAGCGTAAAACTTTGTAACCTAAGATAGACACTATATAAGAAACTAACAAATAATTTTTTTTTTCAAAATATATATTACAATGCAATTAGTTTTAAGACCGCTAACTTTATATTCAAAGTATAACTAAAGTAAGGATGCAAAAATAATATATCCATTCTAAAACATGTTGACTATAAATATATATTAAGATATATATAACCCAATAATCCGATATTATACTATAATATTTCTAATTTCTAAATATTTTTAAATAAAAAAGAGAATTCTAAAGATAAGACCTTCATACGCTCTCAAATAACGGGTCAACTATTGATATTGTATGTGCTGTCTCTGATACCAACTTAAGTTGTCACACCCCGAGAAAGGGGGTGACAACCCGCCGCGTATAACGCAAGGCGTACAAGCATCACATACACTACCAATAACAATAAAAATAATTGCCACAAATTTATTATTAATTATTTAATTTAATGTCTTACAAAGAGAAAATATGCCCAACATGGTGTATTTATGATGGAATACCACCATGGGAGGTCAAATACTCAAATTTCAAATAACAAAAATAAATAGATATATTGTGGCAAGTTAATGACCCGCTTCTATCATCTTGTCTCACTCGGTTTGGCGGAAGCTAATTTACTCCTTCTTCAATACCTGGAACCCACACAAGTGGAAACGGGTGAGAGATCGAACAAGTCTCTCAGTGCAGGATTCAGTTCCAGTCCGGAACTTGTTAAAGTTCTAGATAATATTCAACTATGAATTAAATAATTAAAACGCTACAACTACATTAATCATCCAAAATGTAAAATGCAATTTCATGTCTGTTTCAATCATGTATCCTAATCTCAATCACAATTCACAGTCTTTAAGTGATAATTCATCCTCATTACCAAGCCTCATATCATAACCATTAATCTCTTAGCCCTACTCCGTCGCGAACGGCCTCATTAGGGTGTAGCATGCATGTACATGAACATACTCAAAGGTAATGATTTCTTGGTACTATGAATTACCACTTATCCTTAACAAATTCATTTCCATGCTCAATTCGAATTTAAATCATTTTCATGCTTCAAATGATCATGCAAGTTTATTATATTTTGAGGGCACAAGTCAAGATAATGTCCGATACAAATATGTCAAATTATCAATAACATCAAGAAAGCACAAACGACTAGAATATCATTTAACAAAGCCTAGGAAACCCGCACCTTTTATGCAGCCTTAGAAACTTAAAATAACTCTGACTTCTAGATTCTAGCTTCTATCTAACGTTTTGCGACACAACAGCAGTGAAGAGGTCTCGGTTTGAAAAGGACTAAGTTTTGGTTGAAGAGAGAGAGAGAGCTCGGTCAAAGAGCTGCTGCTCTTTATTTTTAGCGAGATAGAGGCTACAGGATTAGGGAGAAAGAAATAGTGGGTTTGAGTCGAGAGCAAGGAGATAGAGGCTACAAGCTACTGCTCCTTATTTTTATTTCACGGCTAAGACAAAGCAAAGATGGATATCGCATGGAATCTGGGCGAGATTTGCTGCTAGGTCGTAGAAATTCATTACCATACGTATATATCCAATCCTAAAATGGTAAACTTTTGCATGAAAATGGTGAAATAGTTGTCACGGTTTGTTGGGCAAGAAAAATATTACTATTTAACTTTTAAGAATTAGCAATAAGGTATAAAGGAAAACGAATCGATATCTGAAGCAAGCTTTGTGTGCACGAAACCTCAGGAAGGAAATACCTGACCAGAGAAATATTTTCGGGTGTAATAATTACTGTAATCCATTTTTTTTCCAAGCTAGCTAATGACGTTAACGAAACGTTATGATATGGAAAGTATATATATAGTAACGTATTTAAAAGAAATCAAAACATGCCATTGCCACCTGTCGTATCTAATTAATAGCTATCAATTTAATGCAATCCGACCGTAAGAAAATTAAAATACAATGATATTAAAATGTAAAGGCTAACAAGGTCTAATTTGTTTTGGACGCAAAAACATAATCAAACAACTTGGACGGTTCAAGAAAATATTGATAAATATAAGGCACTACGCCAAAAAAAAGCATTAGTACCAGGCCTTTAGTACCGTTTTTTAAGAAAACCGGTATAAATATTAGAAGATGGCAATTCCGTAATTGTCAGTCAATACCTTTAGTACCGGTTTTTTTAAAAATCGGTACTAAATGTTTCTGAAAAAAACCTTAAAAAAATGGGTTAGCATTAGTACCGGTTTTTCTAAAAAACCGGTACTAAAAATTGCATATTTAGTACCGGTTTTTTAGAAAAACCGGTACTAATGCTAACTTATTTTTTTTTAATTATCTGCCAACTATTAGTACCGGTTTTTTATAAAAAACCGGTACTAATAATACGCAGATATTTTCAGTTCAAGGGGTATATCTCCTCCTCCTTCCCTTTGTATATTACTCATCTTCACTACTTCATGGCCATTATTTTCCATCTAAAACCGAAAGTTTTTTTCTCTTTGTAAAACCTCATAAAAAAATAGCTAAAAATTGTTAAAAATTCCTAAAAATTGCTAAATAAGTAGAGAAAGCAAAGGAGATCAAAGAGGAAGAGAAAGTTTTTCTATTGAAGAGGAAGAGGGCGGATTGAGAGAAGACAATTTCGGTAATTTTTATTTTAACCCTCAATATTTTTTTTTTGGATTTTTTTTCGATTTACTATGCAAATACATATTGGTTAATTGGCATTTGCATCTATTAGTTAAGTACTGTCATGTAGGACCAAAATGCCGTAATTTTAACTATTTTAGGTCTTGCCCGTCCGAGATTAATCCATTAGGGATTAATCTCGGATAGTACTCCCGGTCGGGAGTACTGCTCTTTGGATACTATCTTGTCTCATTTAGGACAGCGAGCTGTACGTTAGATGCAACGTGTTGTGTGAGAAAAATTCGACGGCATTTCCTCTTATGTTCCCACGGGTACGTACGCACGAGTAATCGTGTGTTTGCGTATTCAGGGAACATAAGGGGAAATGCTGCCGAATTTTTCTCAGACAATACGTTGCATCTAACGTACGCTCGCTAATGAGACAAGAGTATCCAAAGAGCGGGCTAGGATGGTAACCGGCCCAAAAATCTAATATATTGCATTAAATCTATAAACCCTAAACCTTGGCTTTTGGATATATACAGATGGATCTGAGGGAGAAGTACATGTTTGACTATTCAAGAATATCAGATGAATTTGTTGGACTTGTTGATGAGTTCATAAAATGTGCAGAAGAACATCGAAAGTTGACTGGAAAGCCCAGAATTTTATGTCCTTGTAAACACTGTCTGAACTTTGAGAGACAAGATAGTAAAGTGATTAGATCACATCTGATTCAGCGTGGATGGATGACAACACCAAAATACCTCCGTTGGGTTTCACATGGAGAAAAATTGGAAGAAAATTTAGATGCTGGAAGGAGCAATATTAATGTATTTGATGATTTTGAAAATATTGTACAAAATTATTGGGGGCAAGATATAGAGGATAATGTAATAGTGGGTGATGATCATATAGAAAATTTAAGTGAACCACAATATAATGATGACATTAGAGAAAATGATTTGGATGAAATGATGAATGAATTACCCAATGATTTTATTGATGATGTTCCTGATGTGTTTCAAAAGTTGGATGAAAACTCTCATATACCCTTATATCCTGGTTGCAATGAAGATAAATTCTCAAAAATAAAAACTGTTTTTAAGTTATATAACTTGAAAGCTAAAAACAATTGGAGCGATAAGAGTTTCACATCTTTGCTCGGTCTTTTGCGAGAAATGCTTCCAGCAGACAATACATTGCCAGATACAACTTATAAGGCCAAAAAATTATTATGTCCTTTGAAATTAGATATAGTGAAAATTGCAGCATGTCCGAATGATTGTATATTGTTTCGAAATGAGTATGAGAACCTCCAGAAATGTCCAAAGTGTAATGCATCCCGGTATAGACAAAGGGACGGTGATTTGGATGACGAAGAAGATAGTCCATGGAAGAAGAAACCAGTTGCGAAAACATTGTGGTATCTACCTATAATACAAAGGTTTGAGCGTCTTTTTAGTAATTCAAAAGATGCTAAACTGTTGAGGTGGCATGCAGAAGGCAGAAAGAAAGATGGAAAGCTTAGACATCCAGCAGACTCACCCCAGTGGAACAACATAGACAGTCATTTTATTGAGTTTGGCAGCGAGTCTAGAAATTTGAGATTGGGATTGTGCACGGACGGAATGAATCCTTACGGTCTCATGAGTACCAACCGAAGTGTCTGGCCAGTTTTGTTGGTTATTTACAACCTTCCTCCCTGGTTATGCATGAAAAGAAAATATCTTATGATGCCGTTGCTCATTTCTGGTCCAAAACAACCCGGAAACGATATAGATGTCTACTTGGCTCCGTTAATAGAGGACCTTGATAGGTTGTGGAAGGACGGAGTGAAGGTCTTTGATGCGCATTCCAGAAGTCATTTCACCTTACGTGCGATGATATTTTGCACAATTAATGACTTTCCCGCGTACGGGAACTTGTCGGGTTATAGGAACAAAGGAGAAAAGGCATGTCCTGTTTGCATGGAGGAAACACATTCGATATGGCTATCGAATTGTAGAAAAACAGTCTATTTGGGACACCGTAGATTTCTAAGTCGTCATCACCCATACCGTCGGGCACCTTATAGGAACAAATTTGATGGAAACACCGAAACCCGCCGGGCACCTATACCAAAATCTGGAAGACAGACTTATGAAAGTGTTAAGGATCTTAAAATTCAGATGGGGAAACCATTTGTGAATAGAATTCCAGAAAAGAGTTCTTGGAAGAAGAAGTCTATATTCTGGGACCTTGAATACTGGACTTATCTGGATGTCAGACATTGTTTGGATGCGATGCATATAATCAAGAACATTTGTGAAAATCTGGTTACTTTGATTTTAAATCCTCAAGGAAAAGTGGATAATGTTAATGTGAGAAAAGACATGATAGAAATGGGAATTCGACTGGAACTAGCTGCAAAGGAAGACAATAGTAAGAAACGGGATTGGTTACCTAATGCTGTTTATACTTTAACTAAGAAAGAGAAACTCAGTTTGTTGGAGTGTTTGAGGTCTATTAGGGTTCCAACTGGTTATTCCTCCAATATTTCACGAAAGGTATCTACAAAGGATATGAAATTGATTGGAATGAAGTCACACGATTATCACGTGTTGTTAACCCAGTTGCTTCCGGTTGCAATCCGAGCATGTTTTAAAGAAGAAGTTCGAAATTCTATCACTAAGTTGTGTTTCTTCTTCAATAAAATCTGCTCTAAAGTGATCGATCCTGAAAAACTTACTCAGTTGGAAACTGATGCGGTTCAGACCATATGTGAGTTGGAAATGCACTTTCCCCCCTCGTTCTTCGTTGTAATGGTGCATTTGACCATTCATTTAGTCAGAGAAATAAAACAGTGCGGTCCGATATTTTTGCGGTACATGTACCCTTTTGAAAGAGCAATGAGTCAGTTGAAAGGGTTAGTTCGAAGCAGATCTCGACCAGAAGGAAGCATAATTGAAGGATATGTTGCAGAAGAGATTATTGATTTTTATAATGATTATCTAGATGGAGTTCAACCTATTGGCCTGCCCAAAAATAGACACGAAGGTAGGCTCTTAGGGAAAAGCATAATTGGTATGAAAGTAATTACAATGGACCTTGCAAAGAGAGAAAAAGCTCATCTTAAAATTCTGCAACAAGTCGCTGTTGTGTCTCCTTATGTTAATGAACCTGTTGTGTCTCCTTATGTAAAGGTGGGTCCCACTTAAACGGACAAAATTGGGGAATATCTTTAGTACCGGTTTTTAGTCAAAAAACCGGTACTAAAGATCATGTGAATTTAAAACGTCGCGATCTTTAGTACCGGTTTTTTGACTAAAAACCGGTACTAAAGATCAAACCCTATTTTTTTAATATATTAACACTCCCCCCGCCCCCTTCGGCCGATACGATCAAACCCTCACTCTCCATCTCTCTCGCTGCTCTATCTCTCTTTCTCTCTCTCGAGCCAAAGTGTCTCTCTCTCGACGGAGCAAGCCGCTGTTTCTCGCCGCTCCCCTCTCTCGCCGCTCCCCTCTCTCGACGGTAAGTCTCCTCTCTCTTTTTCTCTCTTCCTCTATCTGCTCTCTCTCCCTCTCACTCACATGCTCTCTCTCTCCCTTCCACAGCCGACGGCCGACAGCCCCTCTCTTCGTCTCTCCGACAGCACCTCCCTCTCTCTCTCGACGGTAAGTCTCCTCTCTCTACCTCTCTCTTTTTCTCTCTCTCCCCGCTCTTTTCCTCTCCGTGCTCTCTCTCCCTCTCACTGTTCTCTCTCTCTCTCCCCCGACAGCCTCTCCTCTACTCTCTGTCTCCATCGCCGACAGCCTCTCCTCACCTCTTCTCTTTGTCTCCATCGCCGACAGCCTTTCCTCTCCCCCGACAGCCTTTACTCTCTATCTCCTAAGAAGGTACCATCTCTCTCTCTCTCTCTCTCTTTCAATTTGGGGCTGAATGAATAGAAATTGATTAGGATTAGTTGAAATTTGGATTAGTTTTGGGGCTGTTTTGAATAGAAATTGATTAGGAATTGAATAGGAATTGATTAGGCTGAAATTGAACTGTTTTGGGGCTGTTTTGAATAGAAATTGATTAGGAATTGATTAGGAATTGAACTGTTTTGGGGCTGTTGGACTAAAATTTCGGGGCTGTTTTGTGCATATTGTATTTTGGGGCTGTTTTGTGCTTCAATTGTGCTAGGAAAATAAATGGTTGGAATGGAATTGATGATCAAACGTGTATATAAATTGAAATTGAACTGTAAATTAAATGTGTATATAAATTAAATGCGTATATTAATTAAAAGGTAGTAATGGACAAATCGGATGGAAGCAACCCAAATGGGAATAAGGGGAAAAAACCCGTTGAACAAGTTTATGTCCGACAAAAAGACAAGAAGAAGGAGAAAAAGACCAAGAAGGAGACGGAGACGGAGACGAAGACGGACACCAAGGTAGAGTTTGATGTCACTCGTCAGAGATACGTGCCTCAGTGGATGCGAGATAAGCCTCTCCCTAGGAGGTCTGTATCTGCTGTGAGGCGTTTTCCAGTCGGTTGCGGACGGACTTCTGCAGATTGGGAGGAGGTCCCAGAGGAGATGCCAGAGGAGGAGCCAGAGGAGATAGAGGAAGAAAAGAAGGAGTGAATTTAGGGTTTAATTTAGCGTTTAAGTGTTTGAATTGTTGTTTTAATTATTATCTATGTTAATTTGAACCTTAATTTGTATGAACCTTAAGTTTGGAATATGTTATTTTGTTTTATCTATATCTATGTTTTAATGTTTTAATTATTATCTAAATTATTATTATTGTGTATGAATTGATTAACTATCCATGATTGAATATATGTTTTAATTATCATCTAAATAAATTATATATGGTGTTTTAATTAGGTAGTAATGGAGAAAGGTGAAGGAAGCAACCAAAATGCGAAAAAATCCATCGAACGAGTCTATGTTAGGCGAAACGTTCGTTCCAACCCAGCTTCTCAAAATCAGGCATCTCAAAACCAGCCTAACCAAAACGAGGCCAAGAAGCCGAATTATGAAGAGGCTGCAATATTTTTCAAGTTTTTAATTGATAAGTTTGTGGCACCGTACACAGAAATTAGAGAAGAAAATACTGATGACAATAAGCCGAATGATGAAGAATAATATTAGGGTTTACATGTTTGGATTAAGTGAGCTTAGTGTTTATGTTTGTGTTTGGATTAAGTGAACTTAGTGTTTATGTTTAAGTGAACTTTATGTTTATGTTTGGATTAGTACTATGTTATTTTGTTGTATTCCTTGGTGATCCAATTATATGAACCTTTCCTTGGATTAGTACTATGTTATTTTATCTATTATTATGTTATTTGAGATTGAGCTTGCTATTAATTCTCATTTCTAATGTTATTTGAGATTGAATTGTGAATTATTTTAATTTGAGTTCTATTAATTTTTGTGTTATGTGTTTGACTTTGTGCATGTAAGTTGTGGTATGTAACTTGGATTTTAAATTACAGCAATGTCGGACAGAAATGATCAGGATCCCGGGATGAACCCGAATGACTCGAGTTCGGAAGAGGAGATTATTGTTAGTAACAAAAGGGGAAAAAGATCAACGGCTAAGTGTTTGAAGACACGCAAAAAGATAGCTGCTGGACAGGACATGAAGGTCGAGTTTAACGAGAAATGCAAGCCGATTGGCGAAAATGCAAAGGCATTCACAAATTGGTGTGCTTCAAAAACAAGAGATATGATTCCTTGCAGGTATTAAAATGAAATTGAGATATGAATTATCATTTGATTATAGTATTAATGCACTTATACAAATAAAATGAATGCAGTTATCCTAATTGGATTGCGGTGCCAAATGAGTTGAAAAAAAATTTGTACAAACAAATAGCACAGGATTGGAAACTTCCGGATGACTTACCACTGGATGTTAAGAAGAAGATTCTACGTAACTGTAACGAGTTTTGGAGACATTGGAAAATTCGATTGGTGAGAGAATTTTCTCTATAATACATGTTCATTTATAAACGATTGATTTAGCATCAATTTTAATTATAACGTGTCTTTTTGGTCATATCAGAATAAGGCTTACTTGGAGAATCCAAAGGAAGGTGCACCCTCACCATGGGATGTACAGAACATCTCGAAAGAAGAATTTGAGGCAATGCAAGAGTATCATTCCAGCGAGAAGTTTAAGGTATGAAAATGAGTATCTTTCGCTTTTACTTAATTGCTTAGTTTTTTTTTGTTTATACTAACAAGTCTTTTGAATCTGCTACTAGAAAATGAGTATGCAAGGCCGTCAAAATGCAGCAAAAAGGGACATGCCCCACAGACTGGGATCAGGCGGTTATATAAGTGCTGAATCTAGATGGAAAGAAGGAGAAAAGGTACATGGTGCGTCATCGGTTATTACCAAGGATATGGATGACAGGACGTACAGTTGGAGTAGAGCACGTGCAGTAACGGATGAAGCTACCGGTGAACTTGTTGTAAAAAATCCTAGGGCTGCCGAGGTGGTCGACAAAGCAGTAAGTGTAACAACTCAAATAACTTTATTTTGTGAATTCAATGAGTTCAATTTTGTTTAACTTTAACTTTTTTTGTGATAGGTTGCTCTAGTTAAGTCAGGGGAAGTTCAACCGGTTCGTCAAAATGATATCTTGACTTCTGCGATCGGTACACCAGAGCATTCTGGACGGTTGAGAGGATATCCGGTGTTCTCAGGCGTAAAGCAGGTGTACGGTAGTGGTACAAGAAAATCAAACAAGGGGTTTAGCAAAGAGGAGGTTGATCGGATGGTGCAAGAGGAAGTGAAAAGACGAATGGATGAGGAATTCAAGGCCCGAATGGATGAGGAATGGAACAGGCGAATGCAACAGTTCTCGCAAGTCCAAACACCGCAGACCTACGATCCAATTTTTCAACAAGCCATGATTATGCTATCACAGGGTAGCAACAATCAACCGCATCCGATTCCTCAATCTACTTATCAGGTTCTTAATTACACCTAGCTTATGATAGATATTAATTGCTTTTGCCCTCATATAGTATTTAGGGTTTCTAATTCGTTAATACAGGGGCCTGTCGAAGCCTTGCTGCTCCTACCAGGGATATCTGGGGCGCCTGTGTATGTAGCTAGAGCTATGGTGTTTGCACAGGTTTCTGAGATAGTCCATGGACAACCAGTTGGCATAGGGGAGGTGAAGGTACAAATCTTAGAAGTTTTCGATAGTGCCAGACACGTGATAGTACCTTTTCCACCTCCTAACGCAGATGATCAGCTTGGTGTTCTCCAAGGTTCATTTCTAAGATGGCCGGGTCATCTTGTAGATTATGACTTGACAAAACTGGTAAATCTTGATTTCAATTATAAATTTTCCAAAGTTCTAATTATTATATATACTGCCATATTCAAAAATGAGAAATATATCGTTTATGACTAATGTGGATTTTATAGGAGCAAGTGAGGAAAATGACGAAACAAACTCCACATATTCCTCCGCAAGATAAGGGAAAGGAGACGGTGCAAGAGGGTGATGAAGATGAAGAGGAGAGTGTGGATCAGTTTTTTGCGGAGGAGGACATTCAATTGCACGATCCGTTCGTCCCTGATGAGAAGTTGGCACAGATTGGGCCTCACGCAAAGAGAATGCACGACTATATGAGGATGTTCGACAAATCAGTGACTGAATTCGCCGATATTCCTGCTGATTTCGAATTTCAAGATGTGAAGACCTTCATCCTCGAATTTAAAGACATCCGCCATGTCTTCAGTAGGAATGAACTCTTCGTTCAAGTGATTAAACTTTGGATCTTGTAAGTACTTTCCTAACTTTACAACAATTGATCATTGGTTATATGATATGTCTAATAAATTAAAACCCTAAACCCTAAACCCTAAACATTGTACATACAACATTTAGGCGGTGCAGGCAATATTGTGCTAATACTTTGATGAAGAAGTGGATATTTTGGGATCCGGAAAGATGCTCGGGTCGGGATGTACTGCAAGATGAGCTCGGAACTGTACGATACATAGCGAATCTTCTGAAGAAGTATGCTAAAAGGGATCCCTACCATGTTTTAGTGCATCATAATCGGTTAGTTATAAAATCTCTAATTCTGACTTTATCTTTTATTATGAATCTACAGTTTAATGTTAATTTCACCAACAAAGAGATAATATGTATGTAATTACAGGTCGCATTTTGTGATTATTATCGCAAAACTCTCGACACGAAAGATGTGGATAGTAGATTCACTCCAATCGAACGAAGGCTACCAATCTCCAATTCTACGAAATTACGATCAGTAAGTTTAGACTTAACATATATATATATAATGCGTGTATGCATTGTTTAGTTATATACTAATATTTAGAAATGAATTTTCATAATTTTATATTTAATTTTGCAGAGCTCTGTCAAGATTGGTCCAAGTTCCCAAGTTTGAAGTTCAAATGATTCCCGTACATAGTTCAATACTAATATATGTAGTTTCAACAATTTCGTAATTTATTTAATTTAAACTTAATAGTATTATTTTATGTTCTTGTAGAGTCCACGACAACCAAACAATACAGATTGCGGCTTTTATGCGATGACTTCGCTACGCAAGATTCTTGATCACTGCACGCTACATCCGGACCTACCATCGGTATGGATTAAGTTTAATTAACCTTAATGTATATATATGAAAATGTTTTAAGGTTTATAATTTAGAGTTTAATGTATATTATATTGTGGAGTTTAGAGTTCATAGGTTACTAACTATATGAAATGCCAATAAAATGCAGTTTTTGCAACCTGTGGGGAAGCGTTATAGCGAGGACGAGATTAATTTTACTGTAAATGAGTGGTTCGGCTTTTTACTTGGACATTTAGGTGCTAATAATTGATGACTACAAAATTTGTGATATTAATATATTAGATGTTATGATAAATGTTAATTTGCATGTGATTTGATAATTATTATTGTGTGTATGATGCATGTGATATGTAAATTGCTGGTACATATCGGTATTCTTAATTGATGGCTAGCAAAAATGGCGCTAGCCCCAGAAACAAAAATATTTTTTTTTTATATTGATTATTATTAGTACCGGTTTTTAATAATAAACCGGTACTGAAGAGAAATTTAGTACCGGTTTTTAGACTAAAAACCGGTACTAATGATACCAAAATTTTTTTATTTTTAAAATAAAACAGTTTGCTAACATTAGTACCGGTTTTTATTTAAAAACCGGTACTAAAAGTATGATTTTTAGTACCGGTTTTTATTAAAAAACCGGTACTAATGTTAGCCGCTGGTTTCCCCCGCAAATTGGGCCCTGTCTTCAGTACCGCCTATTTAGTACCGGTTTTTAAATATCTTTAGCACCCCCTATTATTAGTACCACTGCAAAACCGGTACTAAAGATTCATAATAAACCGGTATTAAAAAAATAATATGGCGTAGTGAGGTGACCATGTATAACATTACAATTAAAGTATATATATATATAGGAACAAATACATGCACGTGCAAGGAGTCCGAATATTCATTTAGAAATAAAAATAATATAACTAATGTCTATGCAAAACAAATTTTTCATAAAACAATATTTAGTGTTTCAAGACCTAGCAAAATTATCATATAAAAATTGTTTCTGTGCGTCAGGAAATTTAAACAAGGATGAGGTCATATAAAAATAGATTCATTCTATAAATATCTTTGCCAATAGTAATCACGTACTAATTTTCGTATTACACTCGTATAATATTTAAAAGTATAATATTTAAAATATTATACGTATTAAAGTAACAAAATGTTACAATTTGAAATGAGCAAGAAAACTTATTATCAAATTAAATATGACAAATATGAACGCCGTTTGTTTTTAATAAGGGGTAATTTGGTCATTAAAAAAAACTAATGACAAATTTAGTAATGGCATTTTTAGAATTTAGTATGTTTTTTGAGAAATAGTGGCATAAAACTAATTTTAGCAATTCTATAATGGCATAAATTTAATTAGCAATTTAAGAATGACATTTTTCTAATTAACAAAAATTTATCTCAATCATAATTCTATCTCCTAATCTCTTGGTTCTCTCTAACATGCATCAACCATGGCAGAGCAAGTAGGGTCAGTAGTGGTCGGTGAGGCCGTCACAAGAACTGCCACATTCTTAACCAGCAAGTTGGAACAATTTTTCGGAGCCTCCGAGAAGGTAAAATGTCTGGAGTTGAAGGTAATCAAGATTTGCAGCGTAATTGAGGAGAGTAAGAAGTATGATATCGACAACAAGCCATTACTCGAATGGCAACGACAACTAATTGATGCAGTGAAAGAAGGAGAACGTGTTCTTAACTCAATCAAAACACGTTCTGATGTTACAAATCTCAGATCCCCGACAGAGTCTGGATTGCCAAACTCATTTTCCTGGTTGAAATTTCAGGACTTCATATTTTCAACTTTTGTGTCATTCTTCGACGATTGGAGGCTGAAATATGTGAAGAGTGTGCTCTTAAAGAAGGAGGAAATAGAGAAGCTGAATTCCAGCCTTGCGAGGTTAGAGGGTGCATCCGGTGACATTGGTCTCTTTCTAGAGTTGATAAGGATGCAGAAACGGCGGAGAGAAAGGAGGAGGAGGTATAGACCGTACTCGGGCTTCTTTAAGCTCATCTACTTCCATTTGGTCTACGAATTGCTCAAGTATTCGTCGGCTCATTTAATGTTGTTGTGTATTTGACTTTCAGTACCAAAATAGTCCTCTTTTGTTTAATTAAGCAAGAAACTGGATTTAAAGCCTGCCCAGGCAGCATTTTGGGCAAACAATATTGCTTATTTAGTTATTTATTATTTGAGCATAGTTGCTGTGAGACTGTGAGTTAGATTTCGTTGTTTCTGTAAAATACCTTAAGCCTTTTATTATGGTTTTCTGAGCTGTTATTTTTCCTTGTAGTGCATTTCTATATTAAAGTACCGTTTCTTGTGTTAATAGAAAGATCTCATGTTGCCTTCTTGCTTCCATCTCATAGTTGCGTTGTTTGATTGGTTTGAATATTTTACAGCATGCCTCGTGTGTTTAGATAGAATGAACTCATACAAGATGCAGACATGAAATTTAGCACGTCTAAACATAACACAACTCTGGCGATTAGTATTAGACACAGCACTCGCCATGTCCTTGGTCGAACAAATGCTGGCATCGCCTTGCCCACCATGTGGTAATGTGCATTATGTCCATATAAAGGGCCATAGATCATGTTTTTGGATTGGACAGCTTAAGACGGTTAGGTCGAATCTTCTCGGAAAACTTAGGTACATATGGGTGTCTGGGTGGATAGGATCCTGACTCAAGGCTTACAGAAATTGCAATTAATGGCTAGTTACGCTAGTATGAGGGGCATAATAGTTAAATTGCTTATTATTACCCATAGGTTCAAATAGCGGTCATAGCGGCCGCAATAGCGGCGCTATAGCGGTGCTATTTGGTACACCGCTACAACGCTACAGATTTAGCGGTCCGTCCGATAGCGCGACCTATAGCGGGATATAGCGGTGAAATAGCGAAAAACAGCAGGTGCTATAGTGGTACAATAGCGGAAAGAGCAGTGCAGTTTATAATTTTCTAATATAGCAATAGTATTTTGGGCATAACTTTCACATACGAACTCCAATTGACTTGATTCAAAATTCTATGAAAAGTTTATAAAATTGGCCACAACTTTTATGTTTTGAACATTTTCAAATTCTTAAAGTTTAATGGTCAAATATATATAGAAAATAAATATAATTTTAGTTAACGTTAATTAGTTGCTTGAAAATATTTTAATTTTTTATTTTGGACTAAACTAGATCTTCAAAAAACACTTGTATGTGCAAATCTGCTATGGTCCGATAGCGGCCGCTAAATACCCGCTATCCGCTATGATATTAGCATGTCCGCTACGAGTCCGCTATCCGCTATTTAAACCTTTGTTATTACCTTAATGATCCCACCAACGGTTATTTGCAAGGTTAATTATATTATTTCACCACGAAAATTTATCCAAAAGTACCACATCCAAAAACTCACTCAACCGCAAGGGCCCGGATAATTCTGTCCACACAATGGGTGCGTTTGGATCGTTGGAAGAAAGAAGAAGAAGAAGGAAGAAGAAGAAAGAAGAAGAAAAAAAATTATAAACAATCCAAACTCTTCACAAAGTTACACACTTCCCAATACTTCTTCCCACTTCTTCCTTTCTTCCCTTCTTCCCACACCTATCCAAACGCACCCAATAACTTTTAAACTTTCATAAGTACCAAATACTTTCCCATATGTTTCTTATACTTCTTTCTGATGCCCGTTAAGGTAGTACGCTTATGTTTGTATTGAATCAAAAGAAAGAACTTCAGGAGCCTAAAAAAGAAGCCTACAAAATCTGAACTATCAAGTAGCTGGTGTCTCAAAACTGAAGTGATTGGAGTGAGTTCTTTTAGGTTTATCGATTATTTAGAACGTATTCAAGCTTTTGGTGGGTTAATCAAGTTTATATGGAGAATAAAGGAAAAAAAAAGGAATAGAAAGTAATGATAACATTTATCTGCAACTTGCATGATAAAATAGATTTAAACTGCCCTCAGCATGTATGTAACTTCATAAAAAAGATGCTACTCTCATAGGAAAATAAAAAGGAAAACAAGACAAGAGAAGATTATAGTTTAGAGAAATACAGGAAAAGAACAAAATGATCAAAATTGTTTACATGATTTTCTGGCTAGTCATGACTAGACCAAACTGCCGTATATATATCGGAGATGTGCTAAACATATCTTGAGGCGCATCCAAGCCGTCAGTCCCAAAATTGTTTGATCCATCTAACCCAATATGTGCGAGGTGTTGAACATCAGTCGGAAACCCAATCTCTATCTCTTGTATTTCTTCATCTTCATCTCCATCTCTGTATGATTCAAATAGCTGAGACAGATTTTTAAATCCCTTAATGAGTCTCTGAAGTCCTGAGATGATGTTGGTTCTTGGGAAATTGAGATAGACAGGTGCCCCTTTCATATCTTCTAATATTTCAATTCCTGGACTGAAAAAGGGAAAAAAAAAAAACCATAAGAGAGGAATAATGCGCCAAACCTATTGCAGCAATTTCCTTCTGGTTGATGGATTTGAACATCAAATAGTAGTAAACCTAAATCATGCAAAACTTGATTATTATAATGAAGACATTGTAAAGGCAAAAAAAAAAAAAAGAAAGAAAAAAATACCTAACAACTAACAAGCGACTTGCTAAACCTCTGTTCTGGGTTGTTTGATGTTGCCTCTCTTGTTTAATTTGTAGATCCAGAAACTTGTGAAAGAGATCAGATGACTATGCCTCTTATAGTTAAGAGAAGTGTAGAGTGCAAGGAAAGATAAAGTAGACTCTAGTGAAGATGGTGGTTAGAGGGTATGGTGTTTTAGTGAGGCAGTTAAACACTAAAAGTTTGTGTAATTGCTTTAGTAGAAAGAATGTTACCCTCCTACTTACATAAATAAATGGAAACAAAAAGATGACTCATCATCCGACATGGTGCTTTCCTGATCAGTACCTTTATTGTTTGTTTTGATATTTGGATTCATTTGTCAGTGATTTACTGTTAACAGAGATTTCGTGATATTTGATCAATTGTTAGAGCGCTATTACTGCTCAAGCACTGCCATACAAAGTAACAAGTGTGTATAACGATTAATGATGTGATTATACATTAATAATAGTATTCCTGCGTTATTACTTTGTTTTCTAAAATACGATTAGCAAATTTAGCATTCCTCTGTTCCTTATTGCTTGGACAAACAAGTTATAATTATTTAATAGTCCATTTTTACATTATTTTTTTTCCAGCAGTTCAAACTAATTAGGTGTTATGCTTTTAATTTGACACTGATGTGGACTCTACAAAGTACCTAAAAAATCAGGAACCAAATCACGACCATTCAAGGCAGCATGTGGCCAGTATGAATTCCTTGGTAAAACATAATTAGCATTAATACGTATTTATTTTGCAAAGTATAAGGCTGTCAAGAGAGAGACAAAAGATGCCAGCAGAAGTAGACAACACTATCGATTCTCTTGACTGCTACAGCTATAATATTTCATGAATATAGTTCTGGAAAAGAACTTGTTTTCATTATTTGAGGTACTTTTTTATGAAACTTCTTTCGAGGAAAAAGGGTTCGAATTGGACACCTACTAAGGCACTAAACATGTCTGATGGACCACTTTAAAATTATTTAAATGTAAATGGTATTTTGTTCACCTATCGTTCGTTACCTATCGGCCAGCAGTGAGCAGTCTTTTGATAAAATTTTTTTGGGAAAATAGTAAAGAACCAGAAGGGGAGAACCAATGAGAGGCCTTCATAGCACATATCTTATGGCGCAGAAACTGAGAGGAGCAATTACGCAATCCCCTCACAGCTATCTCAAGATCTTCATGGTTTACAATTTGCCAAAGCTTAGCTCGAAGGTCTCAAACATAATTGAGATAGTACTGTTTTTCAATTTGTGCATTTTCGTGGCAAAGTGGACATCCGAGCTCTGCGCGCAACGGTTGTAAAACATCAGATGTGATTCTAGCTATCAATCGTGCATTTCTTGTGCATTGTAATTGCTTTATATATTCGTAGACACTCGTATTGTTGTAGGAGGTTCCAAATTGTGTCTTTTATCTCTGATTATGAAATTAACACACATCTACCGGGCTACAAACTCCTTAATAAGCCCTCAGGAAACTAAGGCTTTGGCTTTTGCAGCCACTTTTGAGTAAGTATATGGAGAGGGGGGGGGGGGGGGGGAGACCATTTGTAGTAATGCAAGTCCTTGAGTTTATCAGCAAGAAGGATTATGTCATTCGATAACATTTCTACAGCTACTTGACGCTTCTTTTGTTGTACAAGGGAAACTTTTTGTACTGAATGTCCCTTCTACATATGTAAATAACAGTACCATACATTGCCAAAATTGTAACACCTGTTCCACTCAGATGACCCAAGAACCGCCCCAGGAATTCTCCTTTACTATAGGCCATGCATTGCAAAATTTAAAAAAAAAAAAAAAAGATTCCTCCTATAAATGAATAAAGCTAACAATAGACCATCACTTTCCTACCAATTTCAACATAGCCCTTCAGTCCAACAGTTGATTGCCAAAACGGAAAAGTGAGAAGCACAATGTGGTGCAGGTAGAAAGGAAATTACAAGAAGAATAACATCACGATCACAAGGGAGGATAGAAGTATGATGAGACAGAAAAACCAAGAAAGAGAAGACCGCCTACAGTTGCAACAGTACGTTGCGAAATTCTGGAGGCGAGCATGCTTCCTCCTACCACGGCCAATGAGGTACAAATTGTGTGTCCTACAGTTGCACCTACAGCAACTCCTATCGCATTTTTGTGGGTAGCCAACTGAAATTTTTAAAAACAATAACATCGGCATTCAGGCAAAGAAATTAAATTATGAAGAAAGAATATTAAATTCTCATTTAAATCTTAAAAAAAGCAACAGTCTTATAAGTTGAAACCTACTGATTAACATGATAGACATTTAAGTCTTGAGATCATCCTATTCATAATAGTGTATAGCTATTAGCTACCATATCTGACGTGGGAAATGTCCAGTAGTTATTCAAAGCAACACTTGCACTATACTTCAAGGCATAAGCTCAATGACGCGAGACGGCGAGAGAATCATAATACAAACTAATTTCCATTGTGTAAAAATTAAATAGTGAAAAATAAATAAGAAAAAAACTTACCGCAATGGTTGCAATTTGGCTGCGATCACCCCATTCAGCCAGAAAAGTCAAAATAAATGACTGAACCAAAAGATAAACGTACATGAGTTTTCAGGTATTGAATAAAAAATCACAGTATTTCAAGGACAGTGCCTACTGGTATTTACCAACTGAATGATTCAATATGAAAAAAGCCTAGAGAAATTCTAAGTCTAAAAAAGTAAAAATTGATATGCAAAATAGCATCTGTCCGACTTAGCTTTATGAGCATGGTTGATATAACAATTAAGGCATACTGGTATGGTATGGTAGCAATCCCTAAATAACAAATAGAAAATCATTTGCAAAAAGGGAAAGGAGGACAAGATCAATTTACCTCAAGAAAGATTGGAGTGCAAAATCTTGAAAAGAACCGACGAATGCGACTTTTTCCCTGTCCTGCTTCGAGCTTCTCTTCAACCTATATAGTAAATAAAATATTTAAGGAAAAAGTCAGAAAAGACTCCTTATCTATAAATATTTGTAACAAATATTCCAAAAGTTGCAACTCTTGCCAATTTTGGTCAGAAAAAATGAAGGTTAATGATTACCAAAACAAAAGCATACCTCTTCAATTTCTTTCTTCTGAGATGCCTTTGGGTCCGAGGTATATGCAATGTAGAGCAACCGAAGCCCAAAAAAACAATACAGTACTAAAAGAGATTTCAAGACAGGAAGTCAGAATATGATTTGAACAAATGATCCCAAAGATTTTAAAATTTATACATGTAGAGAAGTTTGTAATAGTAGCATAAATCAAATTGAGAATTATATACCAGTTGCTGCACTATTAGTGTGTTTCCTAGATATCAGGTTCGGCACTATCCTGCCCAGTCCAGTTGATAGTATCTTTAAAAGTTACAAAATACACAAGTATCAGTAATATGAGTATGAAGGAGGGAGATAAACAACAAAACAAAAAGGTAAGATGACTTCTTAGAGCTTACAGTCATGACAAAGAGTGCAGAAAGGGCGCCTGACAAGACGATTGATTTTGGGTGCCGCATTGCCATGAGAGCAGCAATGATAAATGTCTCATCACCAATCTAATAACCAGAATGAGAAAATGTTTATTTCAGTAGATATTGCGTACGACAATTGCAGCAACCATAGGCTTAATCTAGAAATAATTAAATTATGTAGAGCTAAACTTTATACAGCAAATGCCATATGATTTATCAACTAACCTCCAAAATTTAATTCAAATATTAGTTTTCCAGAGTCGATAACAATACTAACCTCACTAACTATGATCATAGACAAGCTGGCAAATAAGGCATCAAATAGCCCAGGCCCCACTTCATCCAAATCCACACCATGGTCTCCTAGGTCTCCATCTTTCTGGACCGATTTTAAAACCACCTGTACAGCTCAATAGTAAGTAAATGCGTTCATCATGAACAAAAACTTTACACAACCCAGGTTGTGCAATTAAAAGGTATCAGTCTCACCTTAGACTTGCGACCGAGTGATTGAGATGAATCAGTCGATTTGTTTTCAGAACCCTCATCCTAAGAAACAATAATTGACAGCAGATCTGAATAAAACATGCAAATTCAGAAGCAAACTTGAAAGATAAATTAACCATTTCCAATCAATTAACATATTCCACAATAAAAAAAAAAAAACCTAATCAAGCCTGTAATGTAAGACAACCCCATACAAACCTTTACTGGTACTCAAACCCTACCTCATCAAATAAAAGCATTACATACGTAAATGCCTTCAGTTTGGAGAGAAAAACGAAGAAATCTTACCTGAGCTGAAACCAATCCAATCGAAGAAACCACCAAAAGAGAAAGAAGAGCAAAGCAGATCAGAAACCGCCCCTTTCTAGGAATTCGAGTTGAAAGGGCCATTTTGCAAAATGAATTTCCGATCCAGTTGGAGAAGATAGATCGGATCTAACGCATATCCCTATTCTCCAAGGGAAAAAATAACTCGAATAAAATAACGAGGTCGAAACTCGAGAGAATTAATTCGAAAGGAAAGATAAAACTAGTGTGATTGGGAAACGAAAAAAATCAGAATCAGGGGCACGAAATAGAAATGTATTTTTTCCCACCAGAAAAATCTACTGTATTCTACGACACACGATCCTCTAGTCTACAACCGTTTCTATTTTGGCATCGGTCGATATCTAAAACGCAGCGCGTAAAAGCTGATTGGATAAGTTGGTAAATATCTACGCGTGGTAAAGTTTTCTGGTCGAGTTGTCATCATAAAAATAAGCGGGTAATTGCCCGATTTCTGGTCAGTTGCCACTACAAAAATAAAAAAGTCAAGCACAGTTTCAGTTTGGTTGGGTCAAGGATTCCGTGCGCTGAAATTTTTCAAAACCCGACCCAATTAGGCCCGTTAATAATTGAACCCGGCCCAAATTCCCATTACGAAAACGGTTGAGTCGAGACTCGAGAGTTTGAGACCATGAATAAACACAATCAAATCATGGATTTTAATTTTTGAATGCGCTTGGACTAGGGGAGGGACGGAGAATTATTTTTGGTGGGGCCCACATATAGATTTGTAGGGTGTATTATTGGGGACTTTTAACTGTGTCGGTGGACACTGGGCTACCCAGTACCCACCCACTTTTTTTCTCCTTTTTAACTTTTGTGATGTCGTCAGTCGTCATTAGCAGTTCCATTACGACGTCAGCGACATTGTAAATTGTAATCACGAATCGAGCATCTCTTGTCAGTCCCACCTACCGTACCATCTTTTTATTACTCAATTTAATCGCGCCAAAAGGCTCGTTTATATCAGTGCAAAATTTTGGGCGAACAGTTCAAACAATAAGAAAGAAATAATTCGATTTATATCAGTGCAAAAATTGATAGTTAGAGATAATTTTTACACCACTATAAAATGGTTAAAATCAACTTTATGCCATTAATTTTCCTCAAAATGAGAGATATATTACTCAATTTCTTTTAAAAATGTCTAAATTACCCATTATATTATTTAGAAATGAAAAGATTTATTGATAGGAAATAAGTTTAAAATTCGAGTAATATATCTTGCATTTTAAATTTAAAACTTTTAAAATTTTAAATTTCAATGTTTTGAATTTAAAATATAAATTAAAAAAATTCAGAATTTAAAATTTTGAAAATTTGAATTTGAAATTTTTTGTTTCCTTTGTTGATGGAATAAAATCAATTGTTTATTTTGGATGGCATTTAATTTTAATATTTTACAGTGGCAATTTTTTAATGTTTAAATGTTTTATAGTGAAATATTTAAAAAATAATGGTAAAATTAATTGAGTGAATGACATTTAGTAATAAACTAATTGTGTGGGTAATAAACTTCGTACATTGCACTTCAAAATCCAACTTCAAGTATGAGCCTCTAAAAGGGATATGTAAATACTGAAAGAACATCTAAATTAACATAATTATATTATCTATATGGATCCTCGTCTCTTTAGGGTTGTTAAATCGTATCCATATTCGTTTGAAAAAGATCTGCTATGAATATCTGACAAATATTCATATCTATGTCCATCAAATACTCGAACTCTTTGAATTGCACCCCTACTTAGTTCTCATTTACAAATCCGGTCCATGAAATTGCTAAAGAAGGTTCTTGTGATAACGAACATCATAATGAAACACTCAACACCGAAACTAAACCTTTGCAATGACCATCGTAATCATAATAAGACTTGTTGTATACACAACAAAAATTATGCAAACTGGCCTAAGTCAAGCTCAAGCTGTTGATGTCTTTTGAATAGACTGTTGTTTCCCTCTCTTGAATATAGTGTTTACCAAAAACCCGCCGGGTCAAACCCGCCCCGCCCCAAACCCGCCCCATGGACCGGACCGCCCCGGACCGTCCATGGACCGTGATGGGTCGAAGGGTTAGATCGGAGCGGGTCTACGGCGGGTTTGGACCGCCCTTTCTAAAAAAACCCGCGTTAACCCGCCCCGTCTTAACCCGTGGACCGGACCGTCCCGCCCCGTCAACCCGTCTTAAACCCGTGCAATGTTATTATTTTATTTCATAACTCCGCCTATGTTATTATTTTATAAAATAATTTAATAGCATAGCCGGTCCCAAATCCGAGAAAAAGAGAAATGTAACTTTATATAATTATATTCAATTTTTTTCATTTAAGAAAATAAAAAGAAAAACGTAAAAGTGAAATATAAAAATAATTTACGAAAAATAAAAAAACAGAAAACAATATTGATAAAAAGGAAAAAGTATTGAAAAAAAAACAAAAAAGAGAAAAACAACAAAAAAATATATAGTGATTATTATAGTATATAATATATATGTAGTTTATATATATACTAACGAAAAATAAAAAAAATAATATAGTAATAAAATAAATAAAAACCGGCGGACCGGACCGGACCGGACCGTCATAACCCGTGCGGGTTACATGGGGCGGGTTTAAGAAGGGTTAGGGTCAAGATTTCTAGAATGGACCGTCCTAACCCGCCCCGTCTTAACCCGTGGACCGTCCTAACCCGCCCCGTCCTAACCCGTGGACCGTCGCGGGTTGGACCGCTCCGCCCCGCCCCGCCCCGTTTGGTAAACCCTAGTTGAATATATCTAAATTTGGAAAAGTACATGCTGGAAATGATAAAGCAAAGAAGACTAAAAAACTAAACCAAGGCAAGAACAATTGCTGTACCTTCTTCCTCCCTAGGATGTTTCTCCTAAAAATAGGAGGATAAATAATCAATTAAAAAAAAATCCAAGGACATTTTTTTTTCCTACGATTAACGCCTGCCAATTGCGGCCAGGCTTGCCGGTGTGTCGATCGTTAGCCGACTATGATCACTCCTCGGTTGTACCGTGCATATCTAGCACAACAATTAAATGCCAATAGCCCTGCACTTTCCTTAGGTACACATCTCTTTAATTGAAATTTGAGTTATTTTTCTTTGATCATCTTCTCAGTAGTATTTTATGAATTGTGAGGTGATAAAATGCTTCTAATGGTCAAATAATAATGCACATTTTATGATTTTTGAAGAATCATGCGATGTTTTGTGTTCTGGTTTTGAAGAATATATATGGACGAAATGTGATTTGAAATTTAGCTATTTTGTGTTTGGGAATAAATTCTGTGGAGTTTCTCTTTATCACGTATCATATCTTAGGTTATAGTAAACTATCGTATAAGAAATTTTGTTTAATTTCATCCAGTACATAATTTACTCATTTTTATGTAACGAGAGTAAACAATATGAATTTTCTTAAAACACAGATTACTTTTTTTTGTCCCTCAGAAACAATAAACAATGAACTAGACGGAATTTTGTAGGGCGTATTTTTTTTTTCTAATGTATCAATTTATCTTCTAATTATTATCAGAACAAATAATCATTATTTAAAACCAATGATAATAATAAAAAAATGAGTACTAAAAAAATTTTCCAATCAAATTTGTTCTTACCAATTTCATCACTCAAATACAATGAGATCCATATTTGTAGAATTACTTCTCAGTTTTCTTCAAGTATTTTCGAAATCCCTAGTATCAGAATTAGGTACCAGTAATTAATTAACTCTGCTTCTCTAATTTGCAACTTCAAATAGCTCAAATTTAAGGCATGTCAAATAGGTGGATGCGTCGTATGCAAATAAAAAGAGGTGTAGCATACTAGCATACCCCCACAAAATCATGATAAAGTAGTGATTTGCTTAAGTATGACACTAGCGCGTATATTCTCCAATATAATTAAGCCTAAAGTCAACGAAATTAAGACCCCATGGACCCTTAATTAGTTCACACTCAACCAACATCCCCTGCCACTTTTCTAGAATTCTCTTTCCAGTTTCCTCTTTTGCACCTCAGTGTTCTAGAAAAATAGAATAATAGTTTTATCACAGAGCTAGGATGAGAATTTAGCTACTGCCACTAACAGTTCAACTAGGTTTATTTCCCTCCACGTGTAAATCAGTCTTCCATCCTATGATAGAAGTTTGTTATAGTAGAAAATTAGGGGGTACAATGCAACTCCTAGTTTTCTAGCACCATTTTCGTTTTGTGTTTGGTACCTCTTGAATATAATATAATAATATTTTTTACATTATATTTTTAGGGGGAAAAGAATCAATTTGGATAATATTGTTTCTATCAGCAAGCAAAAATACAAAGTTTCTCTCAACCATTCATGGATGGAGAAATAAAACTATATAGAAATAACCCGATTTATCTAACCTATATTTTAAAATTATTTCATGTTTTATTTAATTTGTGTTATTTCTAGCTGAAAATAGTTACTTGAATGAGCATGATTTGTTTAATTTATACACAAAAGTTCTGTCATTCATGAAAATGAGATTCACTATAGATAATAGTATTTTCGTTATGAAATTACTTTCAACAAGACTTCACCAACATTTCTAGATTTCTCATGATGAGCACGTGTACTAAGCAAATAAGAACTCTCTAAATCTTTATCGATTTTCATCCTATTGGATCAATTATTTTAAAAAAGTTTTTTTTGACAAGCTAGGTAGGGGCTACCTAGAAATTATTTTTAAAAAGTTACCATCCTGAATTTGCAAGCTACATAATTAATCTGATATTAGCTTTTAACTTCTATTTTTTTTTGTATTCTTGCCACTTTGGAAGTTGTAGTGGCTTTGATTTCCTTTTATTCTTCTAACAATTTCATAGACTAATAGTATAATTTAATCTATAAATCTTTTCAATAAATTGTCGGTTGGCTACCAATGAAACTCCTAGTTTTCTAGCACCATTTTTCGTTTTGTGTTTGGTACCTCTTGAGTATAATATAAAAATATTTTTTACATTATATTTTTAGGGGAAAAAGGAATCAATTTGGATAAGATTGTTTCCATCAGCAAGCAAAATACATAGTTTCTATCATCCATTCATGGATGGAGAAATAAAAACTATATAGAAATAACCCGATTTATCTAACATATTTTTTAAAAATTATTTCATGTTTTATTTAATTTGTGTTATTTCTAGCTGAAAATGGTTACTTGAATTAGCATAATTCGTTTAAATTATTCACAAAAGTTCTGCCATTCATGAAAATGAAATTCACTATAGAAAATGGAATTTTTAATATCCAACATTTCTAGATTTCTCAGCATGTGTACTAAGCAAATAAGAACTCTCTATATCTTTATCGATTTTCATCCTATTGGATCAATTATTTTAAAAAATTTACCATCCTGAATTTGCAAGCTACATAATTAATCTGATATTAGCTTTTAATTTCTGTTTTTTTTTTTTTGTATTCTTGCCTCGTTGGGAGTACTTTGTAGTGGCTTTGATTTCCTTTTATTCTTTTAACAATTTCATAGACTAATAGTATAATTTAATCCATAAATCTTTTCAATAAATTGTCGGTTGGCTACCAATACTACTACTTCCATCTCTTTTATATTCAATTTGACTAAATCAATGACGGTGCACGTGAAAAATAATTTAATAGACCCAAAAGAACCTTCAAAAGTTAGTGGCTTTCATTTCTTTTAGTATCCACACAAGCTTTTTGACATACTATACTTTTTTTTTGTTGTCCAGTGCGTTAGTCCATGTTTTGACATTAGCTCTTAGCAGACTTCAAACGCAGTTTTGGGAAGTGATTAGAAACCCACTATTTTAAATATATTATAAAAAAAACTATTTTTAAATAGAAAATACAAGGAAAAAGAAATGGTTACACCCGTGCAAGTGCAGCTGCCTCTTGAGTTTTGACCTCGTCCAAATAAAAATAAGACATATTCACAATTCCATACTTTAATTAATTAAATGTTTGTTTAAACAGTAAAAGCTGCATTGGAAAAAGTCGTAATCAAATTAAAACCTACCCCTAGTAAATCGAGCCGAAGCCAGGCTTGCTTGCGCCGTAAAGCCTGAATAAAGCCAATTTCACAAAATCATATGTGGGGCCCACTAGTTTGCTAAATAGTGCTTAATTCCATTTTAGTTTGCTAGTAATCACACCGGCTTAATTACTCACACTTGTCCTCTCAGTCTCTCACCCAATTCCACCCCTGCTATAATAGAAACGGGGCCCCCCTATTTAATATTCGTCTGGTGTCGTGGAGTTAGATTTATTAGAAGGATGAGATGCTCTATACTTCATGTAGAGTTCTATATTGGGGGTTAACATTTTTAATTAATGAGATTGAAATTGAGAACATTTTTTTAATTTTTAATTCTTTCTGCATGATAATCACTTTCAAAAAGTAATGTTTGATTAATTTTATAATGATTAATAGTAATTAATTGATGTTGCAAGCATCAACTACGTACTAAAGTACGTAATTAATCGAGTATGATAAGGGGATTTGATATATTATTTTGAAAGATAATAAGATCTCTTTTATTATTGAATTATTCCATAACAAATCTAAAAAAATAATAAAACCATAAATTAACAATCATTTAAGCAGTATGGTAATTTAGAAACTAATTACAATAAGACAGAGAGATAATATTATATAATACTACATGTGTAGAAACATGGTAGACGCTACAACAGATCGAACGTAGAAAATATAGGGATCTGAAAGGAGATAGCGAAAAAGGAATTCAGATCTGGTGCCGCGCGGCACACCGTGTAGCGCGCCATCAGAGCCGTCTGATCAAGATCCAATGGACAAGGGAGCTCCGTGCATGTAACTTAGATTGATAGGCCCGTAAAAAATGAACCGTCCGATCAAGATCAGACGGCTCGTACGCGTGCTACACGGTGTCCCGCGCTACACCGGATTCGGGTCCGCGAAAAAGAGTAGGAGAAAAGAGTCACCTGACGCACCGTATCCGAAACCTACACGTGGCGTCTTTGGGGCCGTCCTTTTCCGACCCAGCGGCTTGTGTGGGCCCCACGGAGACCGGAGGCCAGCAGCATGCGCAGTTTGGGCTGCATTAAATGAGAGTCGTTGTCGGTTACTCTTGGTGCAGGCGCAAGCGCACCTTATCAACCAATTAAATTGATTATCAAGTGTCAAGCACTCGAGCTATCTACATACTTTGCTCATGCAAATAATAAATAATCAAAGAGTTAGGTAGTTTACTAATCAAGAATTAGGTGTTGATACTAATTTTTTTAATGTCGCTATATTTTAAGCATATCATAATAGTTTCTAATTCAATTATGTTCATTGTAATTTTATTTAAATTATGTTGAATAGGAGGTTTGAACCAAAATTACTATCTGAAGTATGCTGTAATCTTTAAAACAAAAGGTTATTTTGAAAACTATTATTATCTTTGTGGTTGCTGTAAATTTACAAGGGAGCCGACACAATGACACTATTCTGGAGCTTTATGTACGGAATGATCCAGGAGTACAAATAATTATTCTAGCATTACACTTGTTCAGCACCGCCGCGTTCACACCTGCCTGTCTCTACTGCGCCGGCCTATTTGACACGTGTCCAATCCACTTAACAATTATATCAAATCGAACCGTTGATCTAGTCTACCAATGGTTGATCTGAAAGAAGATACTCTGTCTCAGGTTAAGCTGAGATGTTCTGTGAGTGAATGCACCAGGTAGCGGTTTAATTAAACGGTTTCCAGTCTTTGGGGGTTAAGTAAAGACCAATATACGATAAGTTTTCATATAGGCACCCAGGTTGTACCCAGAGTTTATTTTCTTATTCAGTTGTGTGCCATTAAAAAAAAAGGCAACAATCCTATAGTAGTAGTCTGATGAAAAATTCCGTTAAAATAAATGTTTATTATATGTGTACTTGTGCTATTCTACTAGATCTATAATGCTCTTTTGTTTAATTATAGATGTTATGGACATATTAGATAACTATATATTAGGCCAGATGTTTTGAAAAATTGAGTCGATTAGTGGTTGAATAATCTTCAAAAGAGATCGTATTTAAGTCAATTAATATAGATATTGAAATATATATTTTTCATATTCTATATTAAATGGCATGATTACAACAAAAACTTCAACCTAAATGAACTTAAAATTTCAAATAGTGTCTTTTTTGAAATTTTGGTCCATTCGCATGTAGCTTTATATAGATAATCCAATAATTATTTAGTTACACTAGAAGATTTGTTGCTTCAATTGTAGCTGATTTATTGTTGTTCAATTTAAATTTTATCTTTTTAACAAAAGCATATACCGCTTGAATAGATCAATTTTTTTTCTTATAAAATTAACATATCATTTTACATCCATCTGATGATGTAAAATATCAACAACATAAGAAATACTGAATCACATGATCACACAAGATTTTTGAGAAACTAATTAATCTAAGTGAATGTAAGACTATTACGCAAAAAAAATGAATGAATCATAAATTTTCCTAAGTACGGTCGTTAATATGTGACTGATTTTGACAATTATTTTCTATCATACTACAAGAAATAATAATAAAATTATTATATGAAAAATCAGTTAATCAGTATTTAAATCACACAAAGTCCTCAAAACAAAATATAAAAATATATGCATCTCCTGACATGCTAAACACGTAATGGGGAACGGAACGGGGTACGCATAGCTATGACAGCACAGAGAATTGTCCGTTCGGGGTTCTCTCGCGCGGGTGGAAAAGGGGAACAAAACGACTGGCTGTCGGAGCCCCAATGGCTGGCTCTCATTACACCTCCTTACCTTTCCTCTCTCTCTCTCTCCTCTTCTTTTGTGGAGAGTAACAAAATAACACACCCCTTCTTCCCTTCCCCTTTTTGTTTCCTTTCTTTTCCCTCTCTCTCTCTTCTCCGATCGCCGCTCCACCTCTGATCGCATGCTGTTGCGATCGCCGTGATGCACGCAGGAGGCGGTGGCGGAGGTGCCGGCGGTGGTGTCCCGCCTAGACCCACCGCCACGTCAGCGCCCGAGGGTTCCTCGTCGCGACCTGGCGGAGATGAAGGTCAGAATTGAGCCCGATTTCTTGTTCGCTTGCTTGTTTCCGTTTTGCTCTTTGTTGATTGTGCATACTGTAGCAATGCTGTTTGTTTTAATTTTGTTGGGCGTTTGATTTTTTTAGTTTCAATTGATGTGGTTCAATTTTGTTTTAAGTCGAGAATTGAGGGAAATTGATGGATTTTGGGTGGGAATTGTTCTTGTGTGGTTTCCTGTTCTTTTCCTCTGTATTTTTGTTTCTGAAGTTCTGAACTTGTGATGGGCCCACCATCACTGTTGCCACGTCATCAGTGGAGGTGGTGCATCGCCGCTGGTGCTTAGGTCAGCAAGTCGGTGATGAATTCGAGAGTTGTTTGTACTTAGGGTTTCCTCTCTCTTATTTATTGTTTATGTTTATTTTCTTATACTGTAGCAATGCTGGTACGTTCAAGTGCGTTGCAAGTTATATCAATAATTCTATTAAATGATCCTGAAATTCTGATCTGAAATTCTTATTAATTAGGTACGATCTGTGTCTTTATGTTGGAAATTGCATGTGCTAGTGTGCTTTAATTTCTTCCTTTCTTACTCTCTCCTTTTCTGTGAATTTCCTTTTTAACACCTGCTTTTGTGTATTACATATCCAACCCTGTTTATTTCAATTGTTAGTGCATCATAAAGGAATGATCCTCCTGTTCTAGGATAAAAATTTGGATGATAATTTATTTGGTTTTCTTTGCTTGTGCTCTGTTTGTTGTCGCTGTAGCAATGATATGATAATTTTGTACAAATCAGGTATATATTTCAGAATACTTAGATGTGTATGGAATTATAAATATCTTGAATTATATCACAAGCTAGGTATGAGTACCTCATTTGGGTTACATAGCAGGGAAACTATGCCCATAGTAATTTGTGCTTTTGTTTAAATTTCTTGTATGTGATAAGAAACAATGTTACAGTTAAACAGCTTTTGTGTACTCTACATACATTTATGCTGGAGCTCTTTCTGCAACATATGTGTTTTGTAGATACTCTCTTCTCAAACTTGTACTATAGTAAACTGAACTCACTGTGCCAGCTTTCTCAACTGGCATGCACTTGATGCTAATAACAGAATTTAAAGGTACCTAAAACACTCTGACTTTTTTTACTTTTTCTATTTTTTATTGTTGCAGATGCAATGTGGCAAATGAGCTTGAGGGGAGGTGAACAAGTGGATGGTGGTTCGTACCCCGAGCGGCCCGGTGAACCTGATTGCTCATTCTATATGAGAACTGGCACATGCCGCTTTGGGATGACATGCAAATTCAATCATCCTCCTAATAGGGCTCTGGTAAGTTTACATTTTACTTTTTATCTGCAGTTCTTACTGTAAGTCGAGCACTACATGCCAGTAAGCTTATTGATAGTGAAGACCTGGACCTATTTCTAGTGTGAAGTAGTTGTACTTTGTTTTTGTTAGAGTTCATTGCATATGCTGAGTGTTAGTCCCTTAATTTTGCTTTGGTTTAGAGTTCAATTTCGTTGTTCTATAGCTTATGTTTTTGGTGTACTTTAATCAGTCCACTCTGCTTCTCACCTTATAGAAATGTCTATAAAATGCTTTTCTAAATGTGATCGCTAAATCATGCCAAAGACCAGGACCCGGTACATGAGGTGGATATCATTAAGACAAAACTTGGTGATGTAAAATTTTTAAGATATCTATCGAACATAGCATGAATTTTTCTTCCTTTGGGACCTTGTTGCCTGTTACTTAAAACAAATCTTGCTGGCTTGTTTATTTTACTCTTAGGTCATGGCAACTGCAAGACTTAAAGGAGAGTACCCACAAAGGGTTGGCCAACCTGAGTGCCAGGTGTACTTTTTAATTTTCTGTCATTATTCTTTTAGAATTATTTCTAGGTGTGTATTTTTTTTTTAAATTTCACAATGATTATGTGAGTACTTAAGAATTCAAAGCTCCCTTCTTGGTCCCCAAGGTTTCAATCCGTACCAAGTTGCCCTACATCTATTGAGGGAGTAAATCTGAAGTAATATCATCGATCAGCAGCCTGCTGACTCGATATCAAACAATATTGGCAGTAGATATGTGTTCTAGATATATTTTGTAAAATTGGTCATTTGAAGATTTGCATGTCCCTTGCTCAGCACTTCTATGTCTTTTGCGTCTGTTCCTAATATTAATGATAACTTTGAATAGAATAGGATGCACTTGCTGCCATTGTTGAACTTAAAAACTAAACATAGACGGACCAAGAAAGGAACCAAAGGGTAAAATAAAATTGAAAACTGTATGCATCATTTTATACTATTAAGTGGAAAAAATTGTTGGCTGGAATTTGCTTGAAGAAGCACATTATGTCAGATTCCACACCAGCAAGCGACATGCTGACATGTTTGTGTGGGTACTACAAAGACCATTTGTAATGGAAACTGTACCAAATTTGCGCCCTTCACTTTAGGAGCCAAAATGTGAGAAGATAATGTGTTCCCTTACTAATTATCTACTTTTTCTCTGAGAAGAACCATGATAAATATTAGATACTGAAGCTTTCTAACTGCCTGGGGCAATTCCATCCCAAGCTTGTCTGCGAATTTCAGCACTTCTTGTATTACCAAGTCTGCATTCAGATAACTGCAAACTTTGTGCAATTTGAAATTGGAATTGATGCAAACTTTGTTTTTTCCCCCATTAACTGATCCATATTATTAGCTGTCATAAAATTCTCACCATTGTTGTTTGTGCTTGACAGTATTATTTAAAGACAGGGACTTGCAAATTTGGAGCTACATGCAAGTTCCACCACCCTAGAGAAAAGGCTGGAATTGCTGGGCGTGTGCAGTTGAACATTCTAGGCTATCCTCTACGCCCGGTATTACCATCTTATATTAGTTCTTTATGCAATACCTATTTTGTTAGATGGCTCCTCTTGCTATCTCTATTTTGGAAGCCTTGTGAAATTTAGGAAACAAATGAACATGTTAACCTGACTTGGTTGTAAATTAAGATTATTCATGTGTGCATACATGTGTTCTCTACTTGACATTTTGAGAAAGTAGGTTTTGAGCTCATGTAACGTGCAACTCTGATTTTGTGTTATTTATCCCCAGAAAGGTTTATTTTATTGATAGGCTTTATCAGTCCAGAAACTGGCAAAATTCAATACTGAAGCAAGGAAGGCAATATTTGAAAGTCTTCTTTTTTTTTTAAAAAAAAAAAAAAAGAATTCCTTTTGTTTAAAATTATCTACTCATGCAGGATGAAAAGGAATGTGCATATTATATACGGACAGGGCAGTGTAAATTTGGAGGTACATGTAAATTCCACCATCCTCAGCCTTCAAATACCATGGTCGCCTTACGTGGTGGCACTTCTTCCTCTATTTATTCCCCACAAGCTGTGACTTCTCCTGTTTATGCTGCACGTGCTTCCTTCATTACAAGTCCAAGGTGGCAAGGGCCTTCCAGTTATGCACAAGTTATTTTACCCCAGGGTCTGGTTCAGGTCCCAGGATGGAACCCCTATCCTGTAAGTTTTGTTTTCAATTGTGTTTTTTTTTTATAGATCTAGTTGCATACTATCCCTACAGATTTCAGGATTTTGCATATACCTATCCTGAATGTTCCATGCAATGCATAAAGTTATTTATTCCGATTAAAACATACTGTGTATTATATACTTGTAAAGGTCAACACAAACATAATTAGGGTCTGAGAAAAACTACGGAGGGGGAGAATTCAGCACAATTTGAAGAGTTTTTTCCCCCTTTAATTGTATATACCATATTATACTGACTTGTCTGACAAGTTACTAATGTTCCTAGGCACCCCTGGGATCTCCATCTCCGGATGACCCACAAAGAACCACCGCAACCGCTCAATATTACACTACATCGCGTCAGAGTGATGTTACCACAGATCAAGGAGTGTACCCATCATACCAGCCAGGATCTGTATTGTATGCAGTTCAGAGAGAGAACATTTTCCCAGAGAGACCAGACCAACCTGAGTGCCAGTTTTATATGAAAACGGGTGATTGCAAGTTCGGTGCTACATGTAAATTTCACCATCCAAGAGAGAGACTAGTTCCTGCTCCAAATTGTGCGCTTAGTCCCATTGGTCTTCCTCTACGTCCTGTAAGAGTTTCTCTCTTTTCATTAAGGAAAATTTGAAAGAAGTTCATAACTTATTATGAATTTGCAGAATGTATGACTCTATCATTATGCAGAGAAGTCCCTATTGCATAATAAACTTTAAACGGTATCACTAGCTACTAGCTAGTGCCTAATATTTATGGCACTGGATATTGCAATGATAGTTTAGTAAGGAAGGATCAGTTAAATGAAAAACACTTGTGATAAATGAGCTTTTGGTTTAATAATTATCAACAAAACAACATAATAAATGATTGGTATTTATTTTAAAAAAGCGTTCTTATATTGATTTGTGTAATTACTAATGAACCTTTATGTGTGCTAAAGTTGAAATACAGTTAAAATGTTTAGATAATGAATGTCTTTTGCAGATGAACAAAAATAATCTTGTTACAGTACTTTATGATTTTGCCTTTTTTTTATTTTCTAAATGCTTGTATATTTTGAATTTTACAGGGAGAGCCAATGTGTGATTTCTACTCACGCTATGGTATATGCAAATTTGGGCCGAATTGCAAATTTGACCATCCAATGGGACCTTACATTTACGGTCTTGCCGCATCACCTCAGCAAATACCAGCCACTGATAGGAGCAATGAGAGGGAGGCATCACAGAGCTCTTCATAAAAAAAGGCATTTGCCAAAACATTCTTCTTTAATTTTGTTGACCATAAGGAGAAAAGGGAAAAAAAATTGAAAAAGGAAAAAGAGAAAAAGAGGTAACTCATCTGCATGTGAAGTTCCACGCGAAAGGAGATCCGGTGCGTTATTTGGTTCTGGCAATTGTAGATCCCATATATAACCTGTTTTGCTTCGTGTAAATGGGGCAAAATTTTTTTCTTATAAAAGATCTCTGATGAAGCGTGTAATGATCGTTTTTTTTGGGGGGGTTTCTTTTATTGTAGCAGTGACTCGTGGTGTCTGTGTCTCTCTCACTCGCTTTCTTTCTGTTTACTTGTAGATAGTAATGTAATAATTTCCACGAGGGCAACTGCAATTTTTTTTATCCGTAAGTATCATTATTGAAGGTAACGACTTAACATGTTCAGTTGTTGAATCTTTTGAATAAAGTGTAATGGATGCACCTTCTTGCAATTTAGTTCATGTGCAATCTCTCTGTTAGCCTTGACAATCTTGAAAAACATTCCTATAATAAGTAAAATTTCAAAAATTACAAGTATTATATAGGCATACTTTTAGTTTTATAAAAGTATAAATTGATAATTTATCAAATTTCTTATAATTTAATTTTGATCTGATATACTATGAAAATTGTTTAATATATAGATTATAGATTTGAAGTCATTTGATGTACGATAAAAAAATGTCTAAAAATTTTGTTATTTTTTCATGTACATAGTCATATTTTGTATGTCAAATTCAAAAAATGTATAGATAACTTTTTGTAGCTGTTAAGGTTATCAAGTTATTTAAAAATTTATTTTTGCATACGAACGGGCACATGAGGAAGAGCTATTGGAAATATTATCCGGTCGCTCTTCTTCGTCATTCTTTTCATTTTCTATTTATCAATCAATGGGCTTCTCTCTTAAAAAAAAAAAACACAAAGGGACAAAGCATTCATTAGCCGAATGAGAATTACAAGTAAATTAATACTGCTAGTACATTTAGTCCAACTTGAAGCTGCACAGAAGTTGCCGAGTAATTTAATATTGCTGTTTGGTTAATACTTCGATAGACTTCTGCAAGGCGAATTCATTAACTGAAAACTGTATTTATTACAAAAACGTCAACTATGTGTCTCTTAAAAGGCCACCATCAACTAAAGCTCGTAGAAATTTTCAAACCTTTCTTCGATACAGTAACATTAATATTTCTGTCATTACTCAATTAACATGGCAGAGCAAGTTGGATCAGCAGTGGTGGGGGAGGTGGTCAGCACAGCAGCATCCTTCCTCACCAACAAATTTGGAGAACTGACAGGACTCTCCGCTAAGCTTAGACGGCTAGAGTGGAAGGTACTCAAGATCCAGAGCGCAATCGAGGAAAGTAACAAGTATGATATTGAGAACAAGGCATTACGACAGATGCAAGAAAAGCTTATGGATGCCGCACAGGAAGGAAACCAGGTGCTTCAAGAATTCAAAAACCTTTCTACTGTGGAAGATCCACAATGCTTGGATCAGGCTGTGTCACTGCAGAACCAGAACCCAATGATTGCGCAAAGCCTGAGCTCAGGTGAAACTTACTCACGGGTAAGGCTAGTTGGATTTGCTTTTCTTTTTACCTGCGTCTACCCAATTTCAAACTATGTGCAGAATTTGCTCTTAAGAAGAAGAGAAAATCAAAATGCTAAATTGCACCCTTGAGAGAATAGAAGGGATCTCTGAAGACATAGGCGACTTTCTGAAAATGTTAGGCCGACAAAAAAAAAAGACGGAAAGGAGCAGGTATAGGCCATATGTTAGGTACACGGCATTGGAGGTCCTGGGTACAGGCCATATTGTCGGCATACTTGATGACCTTGAACTGGCCCGGGATGCTCTGGATTTTTCATGGGCTCAAGTTTCCTGGATGCAATTTTTGTTGCCAGAAAGTGATGATTTTGTGGAGACCTATGCAGAATCTGAATTGAAGGCTGGTGACACCAAGTTATCTGGAATTACTCGATACAAGCACTTGAACATTCTTGACTATCCTCTACGCCCGGTATTTACTATCTTCTAAACAAGTCCTTTTTATTAGCCGTCTGACCGTCTCCTCTTGCTATCTCTCTTTAGAAGCCCTTGTGGCATTTATGGAAGAAAGGACGAGTTGATCTGAATCCGCCGTAAATTTAGACTATTCTTTTTTTTTTTTTTTGAAACAAGTAAAAAAAAAAGTCTAACTTTAGACTATTTACATCGTCTTACATAAATTATCTACATCACGTCTTGTGAAAGTAGGTTTCGAGCTTATGCAATATGGAAGTCGTATATAGATTTTACAAAACAGTTTATTTGTGTTGTAATACAGCGTGGCAGACGATCATATTGGAGATTGGATGCATGGTATGAAAAAACACGAGTCCTGCTACAGAAGATCATGTCCTTCGTCATGTTTTACTTGTAGATGGTAATGCAATAATTCCCCGAGGGCGACAACTTAACATGTTCTGTTGTTGAATCTTTTGAATAAAATTTGATGGACGCATCTCCTTGCAATTTGGCTCATGTGCAATCTATTTCTGTTAGCCTTGACATTTGACAATCCTGAAAAACATTTCTTCAACCAGTAAAACAATTTTTAAAAAAGAATTATATATAGATAGTTTTAATTTTAGTTTTATTTGTTGGTTATGTAATAAATATTATATACTTGATTTATGATTAAATACTTCTGAAAAGTTGTTAAATAGATACATTTTCAAAAAAGCAAAGTTAAATAATAAACCTAAAGTCATTTGATGTACGGTACAACTAACATAAAATTTTATTATGTTTCATGTACATAATCATACTTTAATTGTGAATTTCAAACCCATAGAGATTTTTTTATGTCAATTTAATTTCCAAAGTTATTCACTGTCAAATTGATAGATTTTTTTAAATAAAAACTATTCAAAATTAAAAAAATAATTATGACTACAAATTTTTTTAAAATTTAATAGGAAGCATGCAATAATCCTGATTGGAAAAAATATTAAAAAATATTTATAATTTCTATCGTTATTTGTGTCTTATGAATAAAAAATATTGAGAGACTATGAGAAAAAAATTCCAAACATGAAAACTGCGCTGGTGCTTGGGAATTGTTTGATTACTCGGAAAAAGTTGAAAAAGCTAGTAGCGCGCCGCTAATCAACGTTATTTCATGTTTCCTATTTAAATTTAAAATATTTTATGGTCAGATTAATTTTTAAAATTTAGAATGGTTTTTATTAAAAAAAATATGTCAAATTTATATGTGGCGTGACAGGCGTTAAGTATTTTAATTGTTGTCAAATTGTTCTTACATATGAACAGGCACATGATCAACGCTTCGGACTGCAAGTCCTTATAACTTACAAGTTAAATGCGTTGGTCATCACTGCCTCACTAGAAAGAGCGATAGGGGAATCTGGTTGCTCTGCTCTTTTTCGTCATTTATTTATTAATTATTACTCTACATGATTCGTCAGCCGACAAGAAAATTCGAAATAAAAGCACATAAAAAGATATTTTGAATTTTATAAATTTATATTTGCAAAAAGTTTAAATAAAATATGTTCCAAGTAAAGTTATTAAAGAAAAGTTACTGAGCGATTAAAAATGATATCCCATTTAGTCCAACTTTGCTGCATGAAAGTTGCTTAGTAATTTCGTATTGTGGCATGACTAGACTTCTTTTAGGCCCCGTTTGGATAGGTGTGGGAAGAAGGGAAGAAGTGGGAAGAAATATTGAAAAGTGTGTAACTTTGTGAAGAGTTTGAATTGTTTATAATTTTCTTTTTCTTCTTCTTCCTTCTTCTTCTTCTTCTTTCTTCCAACAATCCAACCGCACCCTTAAAGGGAATTAATTAACTAAAAAACTGTATTTAAAAATTCCCCTGAAGCCAAAAGAGTCCCAACCCAAATCCTCTAAACCTTTTCATCAAACCCTTTCCCTGTGAAAAACTAACATCAACATATCATGGAATAAACATGGCAGAGCAAGTTGGATCAGCAGTGGCAGGGGAGGTGGTCAGCACAGCTGCATCCTTCCTCACAAAAAGGTTTGAAGAACTGACCGGAGTCTCAGACAAGATTCAATGGCTAGAGTGGAAGTTACTAAAGATCCATAATGCAAACATGGAGAGTTACAGTATGATATTGAGAATGAGGCTTTAGAAGAGATGCGACAAAAGCTTGTGGATGTAGCCAAGGAAGGAAACAGAGTGCTTGACGCATTAAGAGACTTTCTTCTGCACCAGTTTCGCAACGCTCGGATCAGGCTGCAGCATTGCATCACCCAATAATATTGCAAAGGCCAAGCTCAGCATCGAGAAGAGTGGCATGTCTAATTAATGCTTTTCTTAACATGTTGATTTGGGGCTCTTTTATCGTGGACCCAGTATCGCACTATGTGCAGAATTTGCTCTAAAAAATGATGGAAATTCAAAAACTGAACCGCATCCTTGAGACTTGAGAGAGTAGAAGGGATGTCTGAAGACATTGGCGACTTTCTGGAAATGTTGAGGCAACAAAAAAGAAAGAGAGAAAGGAGGAGGAGGTACAGTCCATACTTGAGCTTCATCAAGGTCAGCGCGACAGCGCCGACCTCGAATTGGCCCAGGATGCACTGGGTTACTGCTGGTGGGCTCAACTTTCCTGGATGCACATTCTGGTGCCAGAAATTGCCGCTTTTGTTGAGATCAAGGCAGAATTTTGACTGAAGGCTGGTGAACCAAGTTATCTGGAGTGTCAAAATATTGCTATGTGAAGTTGTTCGAAATGCTTGACAACAGCTAGGTGTTGATGTTATTATGAGGTTGTTGGGGACTCCGTTAAATTCTTCATAATAAAAAAATGTATTTATTGGTTTTCATGTAAATGGTCATATGTTGAATGCCAAATTTTAAACTTTATAGGTATTTTTCTAGTGCTGTAAATGAAATCCGTTTATTCTATCTGTATCGTATTCGATAAGGTGGGTACGGGTAAGATTTTATTTTCGTTAGACTAACGAGTACGGGTACGAGTAAAGAAAAATTTTCATTAACTTATCGGGTACGGGTACGAATAAGGATTATTTCGTATCCATTATCTAACGGGTAATATTTTACAAACATATACGTATATATAATCATGTTTTTAGCATATTTCGAAAGATATGTTATTAATTTCGATCTTCATCCAAACTTATTTATGATCGATGATGACTTTTCATTCTATATTATATTATAATTTATAATTAGTTATATAGATTTTTTGAATTCAATTGATATGAGAATAAATTTCATAATTTTTGTTATATCTACAATATTACCTAAATATTTTACTTTATCCATATATTTATTTGTTACTATTTATTTATCACATTATATATTTTTATTAAATTAATAATATTATTATTATTCGTTATGTACCGTTATTCTACCCTTATCGTTAATTCTTAACGGGTACGGGTATGGTACGGGTAAAGTCTTTTTTAACGGGTAAGGGTACCAGTATGGATAAAGAAAAATTTAACTGGTACGAGTATAAAAATACCTTCTACCGTACCGTACCTATGACATTTTTCAATGATTGTTAAAATAAATTGATTCACCGTAATTGATGCCGACATCAGGACATGTGGCAAGCGCAAAGTAAATTGATTGTTGCCATTTGTCAAATTGCTACGTGTATTAAATTTTTGTCCAGATTTCCTTGAACATGGAACTTGCGCAGCAATTTCGTGTGGCATGATGACATGTTCACAATGATTAATAAATTAAATAACTGTATTATTATCAAAAAGTCAGCTGTGTGCATCTTTCTAAAGGCACGGAAGCCCAGTTAGTCATCAAGCAAAGCTTTTAGACTTATCTTTTCAAATCCTTTCAGAATGATACATTGATTAACCTTTTGAAACCCTTTCTCGATGATACATTAACATCAACAAGTCAGCATGGCATAAACATGGCGGAGCCTGTTGTTTCAGCGGTGGTGGGGGAGGTCGTTAGCGCAGCTGCATCCTTCCTCACCGGCAAGTATGAAGAATTTACCGAAGTCCCCAACAAGATTCAACGGCTAGAGTGGAAGTTACTCAAGATCCAGAGCGCAATAAGAGAGAGTAACCAGTATGATATTGAGAACCAGGCATTACGAAAGATGCAACAAGAGCTTATGGATGTAGCACAGGAAGGAAACCAAGTGCTTCAGGAGTTCAACAACGCTTCGTCTGCGGCAGAGGGCGCAGAGCTACAACGCCCAAACCAGGCTGTAGCAGTACAGAACCCAATAATTGTTCCAGATACACAACGGTTGGATCAGGCTGTAGTAGTGCAGAACCCAACAATTGAACAAGAACAAACACAATGCCCAGACGAATATATTTTGTTGTTGTCCGGTCAAAGCTTGTCGCAATCGGGGGGAAATATCTGGTTACAGCTGTCTGTTACATCGATGTTCTCGGATTTCGTATGGTATTTACCTTTTTTGCAAATCGCTGAAAATATGACTGACCGCATACGGCACTATGGACGGGATTTGATCTCAAAAATAAGAGAAATTCAAAAACTAAACCGCATCCTTGAAAGAGTTGAGAGGCTCTCTGGAGACATTAACGACTTTCTGGAGATGTTGAGGCACCAAAAAAGAAAGAGAGATAGGAGGAGGAGGTACAGGCCGTACAAAAGCTTCTTGAAGCTCACCTACCTCGAATTGGCCCAGGACGCACTGGGTTATTGGTGGGTTCATGTCTCGTGGATGCAAATTCTGGTGCCAAAAATCGCTGCTTTTGTTGAGACCAAGTCAAAATTTGAACTGAAAGCCGCTGGTACCAAGTTATCTGGTGTGGCAAAATATTGCTTGATGTAATGATGTTATGAAGTTGTTGGATATAAGTAGCTAATGATTTCTAAAAGTGCAGGATTTAGAGTGGAATTCGGCCGTGTCACTATATTGCATACAGAAAAATTCCGGTGTTTACCAAGCTTTCTTTGTATGGCAAGTTCTTAATAACTTCAACAGCTTGTAATTTTATTTCACGTTCTTGTTTTTTATGTTTTTTTAGTTTCTATGGCTCCGTTTGGATGGTTTTTTTTTCTGGAATAAGGAATAAGGAATAACCACTTTTTACCAATAAATTTATTTCTAACAATCCAAACTCTTCACAAAAATTACACACTTCCCAATAAATTTATCCCTTTTCAATAAATTTCTTCCCTTCTTCCTTCTTCCTACCTTATTCTCAACGCATCCAAACGGAGCCTATAGTTTTGTAGTTTTTGGTTTTCTTTCTTTTACAACTTTTATTTGTAATTAGCCTCTGCTAGTTTTTAAATTTCAATATAGAAAGACGGGGGCTTTGAACCTCGTTTTTGCTTAAAAAAAAAAATTCGGTTATACTGGACATTAGAATGGAGGCCAAAACGATGGTATCCAATAAAAAGAGACAAAACATCGGAAAATTTCTGAAACTATCAGATTTCGTGCACTGCTGGCTGGTTGAGATACTGTAAGGTATTAAAAACACTAGTATTTGGTATTAAGTGTTTTATATTTGAATTAATGTTGTTGTTGTTGATGATTATATTGTTGTTATTACTATCGTTGATACCATTGTTATTATTGTTGTTCTTTTATTTTTATGAAATATGGCTATTTGGTAATCACATTATAGTTTCGTAGAAGATTAAATCTTACGTTATTTTATTTTTAAAATTTTTAAAAAACGACTTGATAAAAAGATTATGAATCGCTCGGTAACAAAAATTTTAAAAAATTTTAAAATAATAAAAAAATTGAAATATATAAAATTTGATCTCAAACGTAATTGCAATGTGAACAATGAGCACCTCGGATCGGTCATTTGCAACTCAATAATTAAGATCTAATAATCACATTTGATGAGTTCATTTGCTAAATATGTTTGACTCTAACATTACTTTTTATAGCATAGGCATTAGGCAATATATATTTATACTTTTTAACTAGTATAATTATTTTGTAAGTTTTAACTATTGTAAATAAATCTGCTGCATCTCTTTCCGTAAAAAGAAAAAGTTCTACTCCTCTTCTCATGACGTGTGGTCCAAATTAGAAGAGCTAATGTCCCAATAGAGACTCGTCGGCAGGGACGGAGCCAGAAAAATTTGAATGGGGGTTCAGCTAGGACCCGGATCATGTGCCGCGCGGTACGATACAGCGTATCCATTCCAACCGTCCGATCTGATATCGTCGGTTAAAATTTTTCGGACCTATCAATCTGATATCATTCATGGAGCATCCGTCATAGATCGGACGGTTGAAATGGTTGCGCTGCACCGTGCCGTGCGGTACCATATTTCAATTCGTTCATCTAGGAAAAGTTAGAAAAATTTTAAAAGAGGTTTAATAAATTAATAATATTTAAATAAAAATATTTTAATTTTTTATATAAAGTTTTTTTTCGACATTTGTCATCATAAGAAAGAATATGATGCAAGCTAGAAATTGGATATGTTTCAGACTTATTTCAAACTTAAATTTGACTCAATTAGAATTTTAATATGTCATAAACTAAAAAAATAAAAGAATTGATTTGATAAATAAAAAGGATAAATTTTGAGCAGCAGTACCTTTTTTTTGTTTATTTGTATTTGTATTTTGTAGTACTATTTTATTTATATAAATTTTTCTTTTTCTTCTTTTTTCAAATTTTTCTTATTTGCTTTCTATTAATTCCATCGTGATTGTTCGGCTGGACTGTTATGAGGTTATCCATCATAGTTTATGTCTGACCTATATTTTAGACCTATTTAATTAATTGAAATGCCCACAAAGAAGAACTAAAAAAAATTGACTACATTTCTCTTTTTGGTTTATAAAAATGATCTTTTTGTATGATAATAATGCTTTACAAATAGAAAATGTTAATCGATCCAAAAAGACCTCACAAAGAAAATACTACAAAAAATTATATGGGGTTCACCAATGAAAAATCATATAAATATTTATGGAGTTCAAATATAGAGTATATATATCAAGTTTACATTTTATAACAATAAATATTCATATTTTGTAATGTTTTTTAAAAAAATAGGGGTGACATTGACACCCCTTTGTTACACATAAAACCGTCTCTGCTCGTCGGTCTGATGTTAGGCTTCTATTGAGCCACATTGAAGCCCGTGATTTTTTTAAACCAAAAAAACTCAATTTTTTATTTTAATAAAAAACATGCGACTTCTCAAATTTGAGAAACAAACATGTCAGTGCGCAGGTGGGCTGCGCAGGCGTGCCCGCGCCACTGCCATTGGCGCGGGTAGTACTTTCTCCTGAAAACTGTGTTTACAAAATCGTATTTGCCTCTCTGACAGGACTGCCCGCGCCAATGGCAGTGGCGCGGGCACGCCTGCGCCAGTGGCGTGGTCAGAATCCGCGCAGTCCACCTGCGCACTGACATGTTTGTTCTTCTAAATACCTCTGTCACAGGTTTTTTATTAAAATAAAAATTTGGGTTTTTTTGTTTAAAAAAATCACGGCATTGAAGCTGATCCCGCCAATTACGCATTTTCGACTAAGCTAACCAAATCCAGCCCATTATAAGTTTGTGCACCCAGCTAGGGATGAAAATGGATCGGATACGTAGCGGATGTTGGTCTTTTCATATCCGTATCCATATTTTTTTTCGGATACGGATACGAATACGAATGCGTTCGGATACGGTTCGGATATTAAACGGATACGGATACGGTTCGGATGTTTTCGGATACGGAGTCGAATACGAATATATTTTGTCGGATACGGATAACATTTTAATCTTTTTTATTTATTTACAATAGCAGTTTCTCTAAATATAATGTTATTCAATATACTCAGTGTTTATATTAGTATTTCGTCAATATCAATAGTAGTACATGCGAATGAATATCTACTATTTTTCATAGTTTGAGCCAAATGAGCATTTCTTTAAAATATGAAAGTTAATTTTAATAACATTGCCTTCAATTACAATGTACAACTTTAGAAGTGAACTTCTTTAAAATCAAAGTAAGCAAATAAGAGACCTTCTAAAATTGCAAGCACCACATAAGTACAAATCTAATAGGATTGATCAATAAATTCGGTCTTTCCACAATTTGAATTCCAACAGTATATTTAACTATTCAATGTCAAACCATATCATGTTACCTTAAATGTCATCAACTCATCATGCATTAAAATAGTATATTAATCATATGTAATCATCATGATTAGAGAAAAAAAATAATTTTAGTATTGTTATCATATATAATCATCTCAATAATAAAAAATAAAAATAATTTTATGTTACTAGTCCAAATGAAAATATTACTATAAGAGAACTTATCTAATAAAAATTAAGTATTATATAATTAAAAGTATTCTCTAATGTAGATAAGTAATTATATTAATCATCTTATGCCGTTAAAAATACGGATAAACGGATTAATATCTATCGGATACGGATAATATCCATGTCGGATACGAATACGGATCGGATATTGTCAAAAAATTCAAAACCATATCCGCATCCATATTTTTTTGGCGGATACAAATACGAATACGAATACCGATATATTCGGATACGTTTTCATCCCTATGACCCATCGCAATTTGATATTGTAGACCGTTCTTTTTATGCGACAAAATCATGAAGTTTATGCACAGAGCACAGTTGTGATTTTTCTCCTTCCCTTTTCAAATAAAAATGTAAATTCACCGCTTATCACGCTTATTAAGTTATTAGTCGCTATATCGTTGTTATAAATGTAGGAAATGCAGTATATCAAGACTGATTATCGAATTATTTTTTTTTATTGTTTTAATGTTTTTTAGTACAACTGTCAAACATCACACTTAAATAATATCTAAAATATTTTCTCAAAAGGAAAAGAAAGAAATTCATTTGTAAAAAAGAAAAGGGAGAGGATGGAAAAATCCGAAAGAATGAGATCACGATGCTTCCTTTCGTCAACAAATAATCTGATCGAATTCACATAACTTTCTACAATTTGTTTCTCTTTTAATTGTCACAAAAATTAATAAGACATAACATTATAAATTTGAAATCATATTATAATTAAACCTTAGAATTAAGACATCAAATTATAAATTTCACAAACTTTCATGTAAATTGTTGAATTTCAAAATGATTTTTTTTATTACTGTTAATATTATCGAATTAATTATTAACTTTAAAATTGATATATATATATATATATGACATTAAATAGCCGTTAAAATAATTTGATTGTTAACAAATTTTTTTCTGCATGTATATGAAATTATGAACAGACATGATTAAGACCTTGGAACGCATTTTATTACAAGTAATTAAATTGGGTTGGTCAGCGATGGGGTGAGAAAGAGCTATATGGGATTGTGAAAGTTAAAGCAATATGAGATATACAGTGCTCTTCTTCGTCATTTCCTTTATTTATTATCTTTAATTCACAGGACCGTGGACAAAATAAACGGGATAACTAAGCAATCGTCTAAAAGAAAATTCAAGAGAAAAAAAAAAAATTTTAAAAAAAGAGAAAACTTGGTTTTGGCATTTATAAATATATTTTTTTTTCTTTTGTGGAAATAAGCGGGTGCGCCCACCACTCTTCATAACGGACTTGTTTGGATGGGGTTGGAAGAAGGAAGAAGGAATAAGGTCCAAATTTATTATAAACAATCCAAACTCTTCATAAAGTTACACACTTCCCAATACTTCTTCCCACTTCTTTCCTTCTTCCCTTCTTCCCACATCTATCCAAACGGAGCCGTTAACAAGATCTAACAAGCAAAATTAAACTTCACACTTATTACAAATTGTACTAAGGTAACTCCATCCCTGGCTCCTGAACTCCTAACCTACAAGTAACAGTTCCACTCAACAAACCTGTCGCGTTATTTCTAAGCTCTTGTAACTAGTGTTCTCCAATCTTGCGTATCGTATCGTGTCGTGTCGTGTCGTGTCGTGTCAAACACGATCGTGTTAGAGTTTCGTGTCGTTTCGTGTTGACACGGATTACTTTTTTAATCGTGTCGTGTCGTGTCGTACTTAGTGAGGAGAAGAGGTAACACGACACGCATTCTGACACGACACGACTAACACGATCGTGTCGTGTCGTGTTGACACGTCGTGTTAGTCGTGTCATATTATTTATTATTTTTTAAATTAAAAAATTATTAAAAAAATTAAAAGTTACTAAACATAATAATTAGGGGTGGCAAAAAAGCTCGTGGCTCGTGGCTCATTCGAGAAATATTCGACTCGATTCGACATTGACTCGATATATTTGGGCTCAAAGCAAAATTCGACTCGTTCGAAATTAATTCGAAATTGGCTCGAAATATAATTTTATTAACTAATTTTTATATATTAGTACATAATTTGATATATATGTTAGAGATATGTCCTAGAAGCCAATTTATTAGGCTACTTCTATAGTTTATGTTATTGGTGATTTCAGATCATTTGTTCTTTGATTTAATCATTGACAGTTCATTCAGGTTGAGGATCTGAATTATAGATCACTGTTATTCATTTAGTAGTAAATGACAACGATAAATCTAAAAGTCCATAATCTTGATAATTAACAAAGGACATTAATTATCAATAAGATTAGTATGCAAGTTAAGTGATGATTAAGTTCTATAAATCATAGGTTAAGAGTAACCAACTTAATTGCATATGTTTATGTTATAGAACATAGTACAGGACTGGACCCCACGAAATAAATATATGGATTGTGTTACGTGTCATTATTTATTTCGTTATGATTTTGGTTCTAAGTTTGAGATGATTATCTTTTCCACATGAGGAAAGATACTATAAATCATGTCTACCGCTGATTCTTGATAAAGGCTGCTATACGGACTTGATTTAAGTATTCTTGAATTGTGCGGGGAAAAGCTAATTATCAAGAAAACCGTATCCCTCATTAATTCACATAGTGAGTGACGATATCTGTTTGGGCCCCTTGATGGAGATAGATTGTTTGCTAGCAATTGATATAATTATCTCTAGATCAAGAAACGTATAATCTGCAAGAATGACACGTTCCTATCTTGGATTATACGATGATATCGTGTGACATAAGAATCAAAATAGAGAAACATAATTGTTCTCTTATGCAGGATTGAAATATTGTAGCAGTACATTATTTATGCGAATTGGGAATCATAACGTGTTGCTAGATACCGCTTATGATTATTGGAATTAAATAGCGATTTAACTCCATGTCCAACATAGCATAAATTTTCAAAGGGTCACACAAATTTGGAATTTAACCATACGTGCATTATTTATTTATTTGCAATAATGTGTATTGCAAAATATGATAAGTTAATTAATTAATTGTATAGCGTTATGGACCGCTATAATTAATTAAGTTAAATGTATCATATAGAAATAAATTAATGCATTGTCTAATCTCTAAATAATTATTATTAAGTTAATAATTATTTATAAATAACACACTTAATTTAATTAAGTTATTTGGGCTTTAATTTATTGGTAAATTAAACGTCCAAATTAAATAGCTTTGAGTGGGCCTTTAATTAATAGAATTAAGGGACCAATTGGAGATAGCATAGTGGCCCATAAAAGCCCTATATGGGGCCAGCCTTGCATGGTGGTAGGTGGGAGTGGGACACTTGTAAATAGTGTGAACTCCTAGCTAGGGTTAAGAGGCTATATAAGGCACCTAATGGTGGCTCCTTTGTCTCTCTCCTCTCATCCTAGCCGCCACCTTGCACCACCCATAGGGTGCGCCGCCCCCCTCATCTCCTCTCCTCTCAAGCTCATGTGTTGAGCATCCTTTTTCTCCCACAAATTGGTTTGGTTCTTTGGTTGAAGAAAAGGGAACGCTTGGGATTAGACTCGTTCTTCTCTTCGCTAGCACGAATTGAGAAGAACTTGGTTAATACCATAGTGGACTCGAGGCGCCGCGAATAGGAGGTGTTTAGAGAGCTTGCCACCGACACCAAAGCCGTTGGAACAAGCCTCTTGGTTGCGATACCAAGAGAGGTAAAAATCCACCCCTTTCTCTTGTGTTAATTTGGCTTTTGTGCACGATCCATTTTGTGTGTTGTTTTGATGGCTTAATTAGTTGGTAATTAGCTTAAAATTGAAAATTAGCACACTTTCTAACAATATAATATTTTTATTTATTACATATAAATGCTATTTTTATTTAAAATATTATTATAAAATGAATAAAATACTAGTTTATGAATAAAAATGATATTAAAATTGATAAATATTAATTGATTTGTATATTAGTTGCTTGAAAATATATATATATAAAGTACTATAATTTAGCTTGACGAGCTCGTTAAGAAACTCGATACAAATTCGATTCGATTCGACAAAACTCGAATTAATTTTAAATCAAGCTTGGGCTAAGATTAGCTCACTCGAGTTCGACTCGTTGCCAGCCCTAATAATAATTTATTATTTGATTAAGTTTAAACTTTTTATTAATATTTTTTATAAAAAAATAATAATTAGATTATAACACTATTATGATTTTAATGATGGTAAATAATATGATATAGTATTATAAATTGAAATTAAATTATTAATTTTGCTTAAATAATCAACATTAATAATTAAATTTGTGTTGAGGTGTCGTGTTAATTCGTGTTCATGTCGTGTTGCGTGTCGAATCGTGTCGTGTCAAACTTTCTAATGTTCCAACACGACACGATTATGACACGACACGATAACACGATCGTGTCGTTCCAATTTTGTATTCGTGTCGTGTCGTGTCGTGTCGTGCCAACACGCACATCGTATCGTACTAACATGATCGTGTCGTGTCATTTTGAAAAACACTACTTGCAACTTTGCATATCTGCACCAGTACCTCTTTATCTCAAGATACTGGGGCGGCCATTATTATCCGTCTTTGATTTTCACATTTGCATATGTTTCATGTTTGCATAAAATTCAACAATAAAAATATAAAATAGGTACCATGTTGAATTATCAGAGAAAAGTTCCTGATTAATCAATGCTATCGCATGTCACCAAACTTTCCTGGAAGCTTCGGGGAAGTTGCTTATACTAAGATGAATTTGGTATACGTGGCACTAAACGCTTAGATAATTTGATTATTGTCAAATTGCCTTTTGCATATGAACAGGCTTATATCATCAATACTTTGGACTGTAGTTCGTTGCAAGTAAATGACAATGCTGTCACATTTAGTCTAACTTTCTTGGAAGCTGCATGATGTTGATTAATAATTTCGTATTGCGGTGTGACTAGGCGTACATCATCAAGGTGAATTAATTAATAAAAAAACGCTGTATTAAAAGCCCGAATCCTAGGGAGCGTTTGGATCGTTAGAAGAAAGAAGAAGAAAAAGGAAGAAGAAGAAGAAAAAAAATTATAAACAATCTAAACTCTTCACAAAGTTACACATTTCCCAATACTTCTTCCCACTTTTTCTCTTCTTCCCTTCTTCCCACACCTATCCAAACGCACCCCTAGTGAGTAAGCAAATCAAAGCTCAAGACTTCTTCAAACCCTTTCCCAATTATACATTAACATTTACATGTCATGTCATAAACATGGAGGAGCATGTTAAATCAGCAGTGGTGGGGGCGGTGGTTGGCACAGCTGCATCCATCATCACCAACAAGTATGAAGAACTGACTGGAGTCTCCGACAAAGTTCAACGGCTAGAGTGGATGGTACTCAAGATCCAGAGCGCAATCAATGAGAGTAACAAGTATGATATTAAGGACGAGACATTACAAAAGATGCAACAAACGTTTATGGACGCAGCACAAGAAGGAAACAAAGTGCTTCAAGAGTTCAGAAACTGTTATTCTGCGCCAGACGGCCCAGATCCACAATGCTTGGATAGGGCTGTAGTATTGCTGAACCCAATACTTGAGCAAAGAAGATATCTGATACTGAATGCACAATTTCTTCATTTGTTTTCCATCAAGCAAATAGCGTACCGTATCAAGAATTTTGTCCTATTTTTTACGATAATTCGGGAGCTAAACCGCATACTTGAGAGAACAGGAATGATCTCTGGAGATGTTGGCGATTTTCTGGAAATGTTGAGGCACCAAAAAAGAAAGAGAGATAGAAGGCGGAGGTACAGGCCATACAAAAGCTTTCTCAACCTTACCTACCTCGAATTGGCCCAAGACGCACTGGGTTATTGGTGGGTTCATGTCTTGCCGCTGCAGTTTTTAATGCCAGAAATTGCCGATTTTGCCGAGACTGAGGCAGAATTTGCAATGGTGTCTGGCGAGGCCAGACTGCCAGTTTTTCTCTGGGGTGCGAAAATGCCGCTTGATGTTGTAAGTTTAGGGATAAGTAGCTAATGATTTTTTAAGGGCAAATATTTAAAGTAGGGCTTTTGTTATTTTATATTTGAATGTTGGACTGTTGGTGTGTTGTTGATGATAATATTGTTGTTATTATTCTTGTCTTCATATATTTATGAAATATTTTTATTTGGTAATTATACTGAAATCTCAAATCTCGTAAGAGATCAAATTTTTTATAGGTTTTGTTGTTTAAAAAGTCACTTAATCTAAAGATTATGAATCACTTAATAATAATGACATTTTCTAAAAATTATAAAAAATAGTACAATTTTTCTTTTAAAAAAATGAAATTTGATCTTGATCGAGAATCGTACAATTACAACTCGCGAATTAAGATATATAATCATGTTTGACGGACCCATATGTCAAGTGTTTGAGCATTACTTTTAAGTAGTATACGCAATATATTTATACTTTTCAATTAGTATAATTAATTTTTTGTAAGTTTTTGCTATTGTAAAATAATTCTCATGCCACACTTTCGCTGAAGGTCGTGGGTTCGAAATTTGGTTATGGTCTTTTGCGACATTTAATTTTAAAATAAATTGAAAAACTTGACTTCCGTCTTTTATCTTAAAAAAAAATAATAAATCTCATGTATCTCTTTGACTCTTTCCGTAATAAAAAGAATATATATATCTCTCCCCTTCGTATGGTCCAAATTAGAAGATCCAATAGAGAGTTAGAGACTCATTCTGTTGTTAGGCTTCTATCGAATCCACACTGAAGCTGATCCCGTCATTTACAACATTTTCGACTAAAGATAACCAAATCCAGCCCATAACAAGTTTCTGCAACCTATCGCAAATTTGATATTGTTTACCGTTCTTTTACGCGACAAATCATAACCTTCAGCAGAGGAGATTATGCACAGACAGCACAGTTGAAATTTTCTCCTTCCCTTTGCAAATAAAAATGTACGTAATTCTCCGCTTATCGCGCTTATTAGTCGCGATATATATATATATATATATATATAGAAATGCTATGGTGCATCGTGATATATTAAGATTTTTGTACATCGTGATCATATTTGTCGATAGTTTTATAAATTGAAAATCTAACTAAACAAATTCAATCTATATCAGTGGCGGAGTCAGTAGGGGTGCGAGAGGGGGCCTGGCACCCCCCAACATTTGAGAAATTCAATGACTAGGGGTGTGTTTGGATTAGCCATGAATAAGAAATAAGAATAAGAAATTTCGGTATGCGTGCTTATCCAAATTCCTTATTCTTATACCATAGTTTTGTTAGTATAAGAATAAGGACCCAAATTCCTTATTCTTGTATTGTTTGGGTTGCACAAGAATAAGAATAAGCACGCATATCGAAATTTCTTATTCTTATTCCTTATTCTAAGCTTATCCAAGCACACCCTAGGTATATATACTATATAGGATTATAGGAAGTGGAAATCATGAGCTTTTAACAGAACTGTATTTGGGCCGTATCAATGTAATACAAAAAGCCCATGTTTGGCATATTGGCCTCCAAAATGTGTCTTCTCATCACAATTTCGCTTCACGTTATCTTCAATAGCAACGCAGAAGAGAATTAGGGAAGGGAGCCTCCGAGCCTGGAATTCAGATATGGTGCCGCGCGGGACACCGTGTAGCGCGATATCATAGCCGTCTGATCAAGATCCAATGGACAAGGGAGCTCCGTGCATGTAACATAGATTGATAGGCCCGTAAAAAATGAATCGTCCGATCAAGATCAGACGGCTCGTACGCGCGCTACACGTTGTCCTGCGCTACAGCGGATTCGGGTCTCCGAGCCTGTGCTGTGCCTGTGCGGCTGCACCCTGCGTGGCTTTAAGTTAATAGAGATTTAGCTTTTGTTGGAATATCCAAGTGTAATAGAAATTTGACTTATATTTTGTACTTTTGTTGAACAATGCTTATAAAAAAGGTTTTTGTTTCTTATTTGGTCTTTGGTATTTTTTATGTCTGCATAAATAACTATTAACAGCTATTGGAATGAGCTAAGATTGTTATATTTGTAGGCGCAGGTTTTGCTATTTGGGGTTGTCGTGCTCTCAGATGGTCAATTTCATACCAGAGGCTACAATTTTGTATGGTACTTTTTTCATTCAGACAAACCTCCTTAATTTTCTGTCATTTTGGTTGAGCGTGTAGGTAGGGTACTGGTATTGAATTTGTATTTTTTATGTTGCTTTTTTTTTTCTCCTTGTGCCAAAGATGTGTTATGTGTAGTTAGATTTAGGTAATTTTATTGCTGGTCTTCAGCCATTGCACCCCTCAAATTCAAATTTTGGCTCCGCCCCTGATCTATATATTGAAATCTCAATACAAAACAAATTTTATATTTTTTAGAATTTTTTTACTATTTTTTTGATTTTTTTAAAACTTGCCATTTTTAGAATTTCTTTATTATTAATTGGTTTCCAAAAAAGAAAAGTTTTAGAAAATTCGAAAAAAATAGTAAAAAAATTTTTAAAAATATAAAATTTGGTTTGTAATGAGATTTCAATATGTAGATTGGACTAGTTTAATTAGATTTGTCAATTTATAAAACGGTTGACGGATAATGATCGCAATGTACAAAAGCCTCAATACATCGCGATGCACCATAGCATATCTCTCTCTCTCTCTCTCTCTATATATATATATATAGAGAGAGAGAGAGAGAAAGAGAAAGCCTTCAATCAAAGCGCTTTGACCGGAGTCTCAGTTAAACCCCGTCGGTTCTCAATTTTGAAAGTTCAAACGACCGATCCGAACCGTCAAATATGATCTCCATATTGAAATTTCCTTGCCGACCAAAATTTTTATTTATTTTTATTTTTTAAGTATTTTTTTCGGATTTTCAAAAACATCAATTTTTGTAGGGTTCAGAACAAATTAGATTAACGATTTTTGAAAATCCGAAAAAAATACTTAAAAAATTCAAAAAAATGAAAATTTTGGTCGGCAAGGAGATTTCAATATGGAGATCATATTTGACGGTTCGGATCGGTCGTTTGAACTTTCAAAATTGAGAACCGACGGGGTTTAACCGAGACTCCGGTCAAAGCGCTTTGATTGAATCCATTCTCTATATATATATATATATATATATATATATATATATATATATATATATATATAGAGAGAATGGATTCAATCAAAGCGCTTTGACCGGAGTCTCGGTTAAACCCCGTCGGTTCTCAATTTTGAAAGTTCAAACGACCGATCCGAACCGTCAAATATGATCTCCATATTGAAATCTCCTTGCCGACCAAAATTTTTATTTTTTTGAATTTTTTAAGTATTTTTTTCGGATTTTCAAAAACAGCAATTTTTGTAGGGTTCAGAACAAATTAGATTAATGATTTTTGAAAATCCGAAAAAAATACTTAAAAAATTCAAAAAAATGAAAATTTTGGTCGGCAAGGAGATTTCAATATGGAGATCATATTTGACGGTTCGGATCGGTCGTTTGAACTTTCAAAATTGAGAACCGACGGGGTTTAACCGAGACTCCGGTCAAAGCGCTTTGATTGAATCCATTCTCTATATAGGGTTTAACCGAGACTCCGGTCAAAGCGCTTTGATTGAACCGAGACTCCAGCAATTTTTGTAGGGTTCTATTCAAATTAGATTAATGATTTTTGAAAATCCGAAAAAAATACTTAAAAAATTCAAAAAAATGAAAATTTTGGTTGGTAAGGAGATTTCAATATGGAGATCATATTTGACGGTTCGGATCGGTCGTTTGAACTTTCAAAATTGAGAACCGACGGGGTTTAACTGAGACTCCGGTCAAAGCGCTTTGATTGAAGGCTTTCTCTATATATATATATATATTATAGTTGTTATAAATGTAGGAAATTCAGTATATCACGACTTATTTGCGAATAATTATTAATTGATTTTTGTAAAACTGTCAAATATTAGACTTAACATTATCTAAAATATTTTTCTCAAAAAAAAAAGTATTTACATACTGGAGACCAGCAATTTTCATTAAAATAAACAAAATAATGAAAATACTTGTTGCGGTGAAATTAAAAAAATTTAAACCTAGTACACAATTAGTAAAAAAATGGGTACTTCAGATATATCTTAATGAAGATGTACTAAAGTATCAATTAAGGATAAGCATTGCATTAATTTTGCTCTGCTGCTGTACTTCACCTACAAAGAACTTGTGAACCGTGATTTAAGAGGCAATAAAAGTTCATAACTCCTCTGTCCAACCATTAGTTGAAACTAATGTAGTATTGATACCACCTTTAAAAACAACTATTTCTCGCTCTTATCTCCATGGCCCATTCCCAAAACCCTTAACCCCTTCTCAGCTCTCTCTCTCTCTCTCTCTCTAGTCTGTATTGATGCCTCCACCCACACAGTATTAAGTTCTCCGACCCCCCAAAATAAACCCCATCTCGTCCTGTCTCTCTTTCTCTCTCTCTCACCCCCAATCCAAATCAGAGAGAAGTAGCCATGCTTTCTCTCTCTAGGCTTGTCCCTCTCCTCCTCCTCCTCCTTGTGTTCCTCATTTGCTCCCCTACCATTGCTAAGGTGGGTTATGGGTTCTTATCTTCTCTAATTTTATCTCAACATACTTGAATTCTCAAGATACTATATAGGCTGATTCCTTAAAATTTGGTAGGGTTCCAACTTGGTACCGCAACCGGCATACCGGTCAATACTTATAGAAGAGTCGAGGGCACGGCGGCTGACTGGAAGCTTCCACATTTGTGCCTTGTGTACCTGTTGTGGTGGGCCCAGAGGTTTGTGCTTGCCATCTCCTTGTTGCTATGCAATAAATTGCAATATCCCAAATAGGCCATTTGGGTATTGTTCTTTTACACCAAGGACATGCAATTGCTTCGGTTGCCGTCTGTAGGTTATCTTCTAAACAAAGAATTTGAAATTTGGGTTTGTTTATTTTTGAGTTCTATTAGTCATTAATTATATTTAGTAATGTGAGTGTTGAGAGATGCTAGTTAATTGTGAAAAGGGTTCTATTGTTAATTTTAAATTTTTTAGCATGTTTTATTGGTTATTTTTCTTTAATTTGGTATATTGATATATCTATGAAAGGGCATTTTGACTTTTAATTTAAGAAACTATACTGGTTAGTGTGCCTGATTTCTTTTCTGATATCTTTAGTTGCTCGAAATGTGTGAAATTCGGCTAAGAAAGATAATATAGGATGATTTTGTGCCATGTAATAATAATTCCAAGGTCAAGGTATATATGTTGGGATTTGGCATGACAATGTGCGTTTTTTAATTAAGATTTCTCGAGTTGGGTTTACTATGCTTGCGCTCGTATGACAGCTTTTAGTTAATGGAAACCTAGCTATTATTTTAATTGTTTGTGGGTTGAGGGTTTGGGATCTACTTTTCTAGGATACCTTATGTAGAAGATTACCAGTATGTTGGCATGATGCTCTCTACCTATCCCCTTGGACCATCCTCTATATAAAATCTACAAAATTTTGGTGATCGAAGCATAGGATATATAATATATTATTAAATTGAGCTTCATGGATGGGGGCTTAACTGCTTTAAGACACTTTAAGTTACACTACTGAAAAGTTTTTTGGTTCTTTTGTTTGGTTGTCAATTAAAAAACAGAGGATAATGTTGTTTAAATACAATTCTGGCGACCTTTTGCTTGCTTTCTATAAAAAAAACGACAAAAACAAAAGATGATCTATTTTCTTCTGAAGGGAAAATGCTTTTTGTGTAACAAAATGTTTGTCTTGCTAGCTGCTCAGAATGCCAATCTTTTTTTATTTGTAGTAGGCTGTAGGCCCCAAAATATTGAAACAAATAAGCCATCTGGAAAGTTTCAATACGTAAGCTTATTGGCATTGCGCGGTTGGATCTTTTAAACAGTCTCTATTAATGCTTGGCCATTGCTAGTTGAGAGCTTAAAATTTTACAATACTTAATTCATAAAGTAAGGGGCTTAATAGAAAAAAAAATCAGTCAGTTTGGCAATAGTACATTATTTCAGTATAACTGTATTTTGGCTTAATAAATTAAATTAATGTTCTACCAATCCAAGTTTTGTCGTTTTTGTTATGAGTCTCGTGTATGTAACCTACTAAAGTAATCGCTCTATCGCCTTTCTTCATATCACATCTTATGCAACATGGCAATATGGCATTGCTATTATGTGCTTTCGGTCGCTTGACGTCATGAAAGCTATTCTTGTCGTGTTTGATTGTTTATTTTTATATTTATTTTTGTGTGGATGCATGCAGAAGTGGAGTCAATGAAATTTTCAGAGTTGGAATAAAATGAAAAGACCAACACTTTAATTGTCATGAAAACGTTGTAATTATGTCAAAAACTTACAGTATTCTATAAATTAGACATTTGTTTAATGTGTTTAGGAGGATGCAAAATTTGCATTTACTTTTACTACATGCAAATTGTCAGGCCGGTACTTGGCTCCATCTGAAGAAGTTAAATTGTGGAAGTTGATGGGTGCTTGCAATTTTAGTTCCCTGTCACTTGAGTTTATTTACTTTGTACTAATACATATCCATTTCAAGCTAAGAAGGATAATTTAGCAAAGATTCGGGATTCAGTTTGCAACTCTAAGAAAAATTTAAGTACTAAAACACTTCCAGAATTTCAAGAAATCTGTTGATATTTTTTTCCTTTCCTGAGAAGTGGAATTTGTGTATTCTGTTTAAACATGAAAATTTGAACCGTCACAAAGAATGGAGCACAATCTTGTAAAGGAAGTACTAATTGACCAGAACGAAATGAACTGACAATAATAGAATCTACAACTGTACTATCAAAAAAAAATAATAAATAAGCCCTCCCCTTTGCGGTGAAAAGCACAAAATTAATTTACTGAAAGTGGTTGAAATTTTTGGTCAATTTCAGGTATCTATTGTCTAAAACAGCAACAAATATTTAAAATGAAAATTTATTGTTTTTTCCCTGAGGAAAAGGGCATTGGGATCATGTTAATTGATTAGTGCATTAGTGCAAAATTGACATGACCAACTAAAACGCCAAAAAGTTGGTGGAAGTTGGATGAGGCCATGAGGGGCATTTAAGAGTTCAATTAAGTAGCTAGGTTGTAACTAGTAGGGATAGAGATGGATGTACACTTATTGGTTGGCTACCCTATTTATGCGGTCATTAATAAACTTGCTTCCATATCTTGGACCAGGGTTAATCGGCTTTTGTGTGAACGCATCAATGTTTCATTCAAGGTCAAAGGAACCTACTGTACTGTACCATTTATCTTTTAAGATCTGTTTTTCAACATGGAACATTTAATATGTCAACATGTAAAAAAATTGAAACATTATTACCTTCATTTTTTTTCCATAGGATATGCCCATACGCACATTATTATCTTCAAGTTGTTTAAACTTGATGGTGTCAAAATTATATAATTTCTCCATGCTAATTGTTTAATTAAAATAAACAAAAATTTACCAATTACCAATTATCTTTTACCTTGTGATCGAATTGTGATACACTTTGGATATGTTTAGATTCAGAAATAACACGTATCCAAGTCAGCGATTATTCTAAAATGCTTTTCGGCATTTGAATGAGTGAGTAGCTGTTTGGAATAGTTGCTAACTCTTCTGTTCTGTTGTTCAATTTAATAAATAAAGAACTAATTTACTTTTTAAATCAAAAGCCGAATTATGATGCCAGCATCCACCCAAACATACCATGATCAAATATGCCGCAAAAATTGCTAGATCCAATTTGACTTCTCTATGCCTCCCTTGGATTTCTTTTCTCACTGGTCAAAGAGTTCTACAGGAAATACTTCTTCTGCTAATGATTGCATTTCTTTTCTTTTGTTCCATACAATTTCAGAGGGAAAAATACTCGATCCTTCCTATGATTGAAAAAACTTCACTCGTTTAGCTTTGACCTTCTTGCGCAAATTGGGATTCCATCTGGAAACACGAAGCAAACTTTAATGAACATCCATGCATGTTGCTCAGAAAAGAATGCTTTCTGTGTGAAAAAATTAAGTGTTACTATGCAGGTTTTTCTGTTACAGATTCTCTACAACAGGACATGTCACAGTCCAAGAATTATCTATTATCCATCACAAGGTCCACTCATTAATTATAGGCCTTAATTTGACAGTGAATTGGGACAGAATTTGTTTCATGGAATATGTAACAGAGGTTTTGAAAGCAACTTCCTCTGTTCTCACTTCTCAGGTCAGGAGGCAAATGCAAGGTGATACGGCATGTGCATGTTACATGCATTGAAAATTGGTTGGCTCAACGGACCCCCATCCTTTATTGCAATTTTGTTACTTAGTAACTTAAAAGGGCAGTTTAAAAATCAATAATAGCAGCTCTTCGGGTCCTACCATGTCAGGAATTTTGTGGGAACCAAAATTGCACAAATTTTATTGTGCTAATAAAATTGACAGAGAATGTCAATTTCAAATCTAAAGATGCAATCAAAAAATAATTTTTACAGATGGAGAACCTTTAAACAATACAAATAGTTCGATATCTCCAAACAAATTCTGAAAATTTATTTCTTGAGATGCGAATCAGCACCAAATAGGAGTATCAATAAGATTGTATCTAACAAATACGGTCCCAAATTATTGTATATTTGCTTCTAAGAACGCATTTCCAAGTTGAGGTTGTTTTTATTTTCTTTTTCATTTTGCCTAGGTTAAAGTAGTTGATTAATCCTATAATTTGGTTGAAGCAATGTTAATACGGGACCGATGCGAAATTGCAAATGGTTGGCAAGATGGACCAGCACTTAGATTGTGTTGAATTCATTTCTGTTGTCATTATCACACTACATGAATAAAAGCTTAACTGCTAAACAGTTCAACCTGTTGTATTAGTGGTCCGAGTTAAATTAATCCCGCTATCAAAACAGACGATTTGAGTGGTTGATGCAAGATCTAGTAGTATCTGGTGATAGCTTTGCTTTTAATCAGACGATTTGAATTAAACTTTGACAAAATCATGAAATGGATCGTATGCTAATACGGAAATGCTGCATCGTTTTGCATGTGTTTATTTATTTATTTTTATATATTGTTTATCAAAGTCATTAACACATTGTATAAAATTCACTTTTTTAATCACGGAAATGCTGCATCGTTTTGCATGTGTTTATTTATTTATTTTTATATATTGTTTATCAAAGTCATTAACACATTGTATAAAATTCACTTTTTTAATCACGGAAATGCTGCATCGTTTTGCATGTGTTTATTTATTTATTTTTATATATTGTTTATCAAAGTCATTAACACATTGTATAAAATTCACTTTTTTAATCACTGAATTTTGAATGATTTTTTTTTTTGACGCGAAATTTCAATATCGATCAAAATTTCTCCGCCAACGATTTAATTAAGAGTACTAATTTGGATAAATATGAAAGTTCAATGACTGAATAATAATTGAAGTTCAATAGCAATAAATAAATTTCATATCATTTTCAGGAATATCCAAAAAAAAGTTGGCCGAAGAAAGTAACAACGTGACAATAAAAAAAAAAAAGTGGGCTAAATGTATCCTAGGCACATCCGCACATGCTTAATTAGTATGGCGAATAAAATTAAATGTTCTGGTCAGAAAAATTTGTAAAGTATATTCGGTGCTTTTTGTAAGTGGAACAAAATCGTTGTCCGGATAAACTCGAAATTTATTGTTAATTTTGAAGCACAAAATGTTGCCTGGAAAACATTATTACGTATAATATATCGGAATTACTTAGGAACATCTCAAACATTATATCATTCCTGATTTCCAGAAAGAGAAAACTCGTAAACTAATCCCTCCCCTTCCGCGTACGCTGTGCTCCCTCCTTCCGCGTGAACTAATCCCTCCCCCTCCTTCCTCCCACGTACGCTGTCCCCCCCTCCCCCCTCATCCCTCTCACGTATGCTGTCCCCCACCCTCCCTCTTTCCCTCCTACACACTTCATAACTGTTGAAGTTAATATAGTTAAATGTTGAAGGTAATATTCTAACTGTTGAAATTAATATCATAACAGTTATATATATTAACTTCAACAGTTACGATATTACCTTCAACAGTTACGATATTAATTTCAACATTTATGTATATTAACTTCAACAGTTACGATATTACTTTCAACATTTATGTATATTAACTTCAACAGTTATGATATTAACTTCAACATTTATGTATATTAATTTCAACAATTATGATATTAACTTCAACGATTTTATATATTAATTTCAACAATTATGCTCGGAAGGGGGAGGGGGAAGGCCGTACGCAGGAGTGAGGGAAACATAACGACACGAGGGAGGGGGGATACGTACGCGAGAAGGAGAGAATACGCGGGATAAGGATTTCTAGAAATAAAAAATGCGTAGAGCCAAAAATAAAAAAACGCATGGAGATGATGGGGATGATGAATATCGGGATGATTCTTATCACCCCGATAATATATTATTTTTTTTGTCATTATTAGGGAAAATTCCACATTAGAAGTTCAGAATCTGCTTTACATTTCAAGGAAAAGAGAAAAGAAAAGCAAAAAAAAAGGAATGAAAAGTAACTTATTTAAATCATAAACTAGGTAAAGTAAATATTTTTAAAGAAGTAATTGAATCACTTTCTGAAATCAAAATTAAAAAAGTAAAAATAAATATATATATAAATAACAATCATCCCCCTCTTCCTCTCCATTTGAACCATTGAGAGCATATTAGCAGGGAGTAGAGTGAATTTTTGGTTACTACAAGGCTACAGGCCTACAGCTACTCTACAAAACCGCTATATTCCTTCCAAAAATATGAAAAAGCAAAAGAAAACACTAAAATAAGTAAAATAACGAAAAAAATAAAATCGTATGTTGGAAACAGCCCATTAAACCTCAAAACACGGTCTGTAAATGTTATCAGCCCGTTTAACACTAAGCCCAACTATCTGACCTGACACCTGACCCAGAAAAAACGCTCATTGTTATTTTGCAAATCCATCCTTCAGAAATCTAGGGGGACGTTTGACAAATTTTAATTCTAACATGAGTACTAAATACTAATTTTGTTGATCTCAAACTAGTTTGGGGGAATTGCTCAGTTCACGCTAGGGTTTACCAAACGGGGCGGGGCGGGTCGAGGCGGTCCAACCCGCGACGGTCCAAGGGTTAGGACGGGGCGGGTTAGGACGGTCCACGGATTAAGACGGGACGGGTTAGGACGGTCCATTCTAGAAATCTTGACCCTAACCCTTCTTAAACCCGCCCCATATAACCCGCACGGGTTATGACGGTCCGGTCCGGTCCGGTCCGCCGATTTTTATTTATTTTATTACTATATTATTTTTTTTAATTTTTCGTTAGTATATATATAAACTACATATATATTATATACTATAATAATCACTATAAATTTTTTTTTGTTGTTTTTCTCTTTTCTGTTTTTTTCAATATTTTTCCTTTTTTTCAATATTTTTTCTGTTTTTTTTATTTTTCGTAAATTATTTTTATATTTCACTTTTACGTTTTTCTTTTATTTTCTTAAATGAAAAAATTGAATATAATTATATAAAGTTACATTCCTCTTTTTTCGGGTTTGGGACCGGCTATGCTATTAAATTATTTTATAAAATAATAACATAGGCGGAGTTATAAAATAAAATAATAACATTGCACGGGTTTAAGACGGGTTGACGGGGCGGGGCGGTCCGGTCCACGGGTTAAGACGAGGCGGGTTAACGCGGATTTTTTTAGAAAGGGCGGCCCAAACCCGCTGTAGACCCGCCTCGATCTAACCCTTCGACCCATCACGGTCCATGGACGGTCCGGGACGGTCCGGTCCATGGGGCGGGTTTGGGGCGGGGCGGGTTTGACCCGGCGGGTTTTTGGTAAACACTAGTTCACGCCTTAGTTACTCATTCACTCCTATTTTGATCAAAACACCATCCCTCCAGCGATAAAATGTGAGAAAAATAAGATAGATGAGCAGGATATTTTGGTCATATTTAAGAAATATTGGGAGTGAATGAGTAACTCAGGCGTGGCCTGAGCAATTAAAGGAAACAAGTTAGATTATTAACCTAAAAGTTAGGCTAAACTAAACTCATTCATGCTAAACCCCCTAAAAATTAGTATTTCTAAGGATAAATACGCCTCCCATTCTGCTCCACGTTAGCCGTGTACGCCACCTCCCACTAAGCTCGGTGGGTACAGTGTAGTGCGAATGCCTGTTGTCTTCTCTTTCTAGTTTCCTTCCTTCAGCTGTTGAAAAGGAAACAAAACAATGGCATCCCTCCTCCTCTCCACCTCTCCTTTTCACCTCTACAATATCTCTCCACGCCACGGAATCCCATTTTTACACTCCATCCCAGCTCTAAAACCATTCAAGCGCCCCAACTTCTCCCCAGTTCTATCTCATCCCAAATTGGCCACACATGTAGTCTACCACAGGACTATTGCTAAGAGTTCTTCAATTGGGAGCAGAGAAACAGAGGACCCAATTCCAGAGGAATCTCCTTTGGGAGAGGATTCAGCTGCTTTTCAGTTGAGCGCGCAAAAGCTATCTTCTTGGGTTTATTTTACTGTTATTTTGGGTTCTGTGTTGTTTGCGTTGAATGTTCTCTGGATTGATCCCTCTACTGGATTTGGGACAGCATTTGTGGATTCAATTTCAAGCATTTCTGGTTCTCCTGAGGTGAGTTCTCTGGTAACCTTTTCTAGGTATGTACGTTCGGTTCAAACCCAACTATGTTTGTCCAGCCAAAATTTGATTCAGCTTGTTATAAACCGATCCAACTGAATATTTGTATCCTCTGAAATATAAACCTAACTTTAATTTCAGCCATTCGGGTGAACCAAATTTGTATGAAATCTTCAATTTATAACAATTAACTATATGTATTAACTTAATAAATTATGTATTCATGTGTGTAGTATTATAATGCTAACATTATTAACATTTCAGTTAATTGAAGTGTAGTTTGTTTTCAATTGTAAAAATGAAACCATAAACTAAATGCCGAATTCTGCGATTTTTAAAGAGAAATGCACTGAAACTGTTAAACCGAACAATGCAACCATTTTATCCAAAATATATTTAGTTTGGTTAAAAGTTAAAACCAATTTAACCGAAGCATTTGGACACCCCTGGCCTTTTTTCAGTTGGAAAGGTAAAAAGTTGATTTAGATGGTATATATTGGTTGTTGCTCTGGTAAAATCATCTACCAAATAGTCTGCTGGTATGCAACTGGTACTGCCAGTGTGCAGGGTTCACTATCATAGTCTGGTATTATTACTTTATAAAGCAAGCTAAAAGCATAGTATTTAGGATAAATAAGCAGAAGTGGTGCTCTGTTGCTGAGGTAATTTTAAAAAAGACTCCAAAGTGTCGGTCCTTAATGCAGGAGCATTTTGGAGAAATTACCAGTTCTTTTCTTTTTTTGCTAAATCTTTCATAATTGTGTAAATCTCATACAAATCTTGCTAAAGTTTAAAACTAGATTCCCTTGTGATGGTTCCATTCACAGGTTGTAGAACCAACTGTCATTTTTTGTTTATTGTTTATAGCTTGAGTTTGAGATTGTACAAAAGGGCTAGGCAAGAAATTGCATAATATGAAAAACCAAGTCAATAAACCAGTGGTCAGTAATGAAATAAACAATTTTAGCTGAGAAGTTTTCTCATAAATAGGTTACAATGTTGCTCTTAATGGCAATATTTGCTACTGTACATAGTGGCCTGGCCAGCCTACGCGATCCAGGTGAGAAGCTTATTGGAAAGAGAGCCTTTCGTGTGCTTTTTTCAGGAATTTCCCTTCCTTTGGCCATGTCTACAGTCGTAAGTCATGCTTACTATTTACAGCTTGTTTATTTTCTTCTTAATGTGTGGTTTTACTCTTCCATTTGTGGCAATATTGAGGGGTTAGGTTGTAAAATAAGCATCAGAATTTTGTTAAGCAAAAATTATGATAAAGTGTGACATTTTGTTGTGTAACAAAGAAACTTCAAAAGCAACAGTCTACATAACAATTTGATATATTCTCATGTAACTGAAATCTCTATTCTAGGTCTATTTTATCAATCACCGATATGATGGTACACAACTCTGGCAAATACAGACAGTACCAGGGCTCCATGAGCTAGTATGGCTCTCGTCATTCGTCTCCTTTTTCTTTCTGTACCCTTCCACTTTTAATTTATTAGAAGTGGCAGCCGTTGATGAACCAAAGATGCACCTGTGGGAGACAGGAATCATGCGCATCACTAGGCATCCCCAGGTAAATTTGTTGGTGATTGCAGGCATCATTGGGTAACAGTTATTTATAGGTCCATATTGGTAATGGCATATGGAGGTAGAAACAATTAGTTTCGTGACCAGGTTGAAACAAAAAAAAAGAAAAAAAATGAAACTATGCAAAGGACTGCACAGAGCAAAAAGGAGAACATGGTGGGCCATATTGAATTCTCTCAGTAAGGATTAAGATCACTGCATTGTTGACTTGCATGTAATAGCCAGCATTTTTATCTTTTGCAACTTAGAGCAAAAGTTTGAAATATTTACGAACAAACCCCATATACTAGATGGTTTGATGGAAGAGAAGATCCTGTTAGAATATTTGACAATTGTCCTTGTCTGTCTGTTTCCTAAGTCCACATTGAATTGAAAAAAAAAAAATGTTTCTAATAGTTGAATGTCACCTGCAATTAATCTAATAATATTGGATGTCGTGTGCAAATAATGTAGAACATGGGTCTAATTTGCAAGAAAAGAGCAAACTTTCTAATGCCTTTTTTGTTATAATTCTAGATGGTAGGTCAAGTAATCTGGTGCTTGGCACACACACTTTGGATTGGCAACACCGTAGCAATATCTGCCTCTGTTGGTTTAATCTTACACCACCTATTTGGGGTTTGGAATGGAGATCGACGGCTTGCAATTCGCTACGGCAAATCCTTTGAGGTTATAAAGAAACGAACAAGTGTAATTCCTTTTGCAGCAATTCTAGATGGTCGTCAGGAATTGCCTACAGATTATTACAAGGAGTTCTTGAGGTTGCCTTACGTTGCAATCACAATTTTGACTCTCGGTGCCTATTTTGCACATCCCTTGATGCAATCTTCTAGTTATAATCTTCATTGGTAGATAACGTTACTGATGTATATAGTTATTCTGATGCATTTTGGACTAAAAAAAAAAAGTTTAAGAGAAATGTAGTCAGGGGCATCATAATTTGGATAAAAATAGCTTTTACACTGTGTATTGTACAAAATTTTAATGGTATGGAAAGTGACTTAAACACGAAACCAGAATTTGGAGTAAAAAACCAGATCTGATTAACACTATAAACTTACCCTAAACATTCTTTATCAACTCCCTAAACACCCCATAAATTTTTCATTTATCTTATAATGCATATTGTCTATTTTGTGGGCGCATTGTTGTTTATTATGTTGATATATATTTGCATATTATATTAATGCACATTTATCTATTTCAACTAAAATACAATTGTTGATAGCTGTCACGTGGTTCTGGTTAATTCAAAGTTCATTTGACAGATGTTCGAAACTCATCTTTCGAACTATTTTGAAATGTACAAGCGAGTATTACGCCATGACACAACTTTATTCAACAATTTTAGAAGTACGCGAAAAACAGTTCGGACTTTGGAGTTCTTTATAGAGTGAAGTCTTGAGGGCTATATAATATATTTTTAAAGATTTAATAAAATATTTATAGAAACATAGTAGAACCGTCAAGTGCTGCTTTCTCAGCACCAAATTTTTTAACATGAGATGAAAAATACATGCTTAGGATAAAAAAGAAATATGGACTCATACAGCAGTGGTCTCGTAAAAAATTTGTCTTTACAATTGTAAATCCTGAGAGTTTCATTGTTAAAAGAATAGAAACAATAAAAGAAACAAAAGTGAATTGCGAAATGTCGATCTAGATGCTTGTGATCGGTTGAGGGTGTGATGTGGTGAGTTTGTTGGGGACTCCGTTTGCCCAAAACCAAAACCAAAGCCGAATATGTTTCCTTCTCCATAGGTCAAGGAATTGCGGTACTTCAGCCATACCTGTGAAGCTGCATCAAAGATCCGACTTTTTAATTAGATAAATCAATGGATATTAAGTACAATTAGTATTCCGGGTACCAGTAAATAAGGACTGGTACCAGAATTGACTTGCAGGAACCTAAAACATTTAATGGTTTATACTGTCGTTGAATTTCAATTCAATTTTAGCACCTCACACCTAATTTTCTTGCTATGAATCTCTGTTCTGTAACATGGCAAAACTATAAAAGTACAACGCCTTGAATTTGGCAAGTTCATGGTTTGCTAACTTGTGATGTGAATGTACCAGCAAATCAAATTCAGAAACTGCCTCACCTTGATCTGACATGCTATAGCTCGAGTCATCAAAACTTATAGGCCAGAGGAAGTAACCGAGCAACCTGTATTGCAATGCAAACACGACCTTCTCTTGAAGCACTTCAGCGCTATCAAAACTCACCCATGTGCTGCCAGAAGACAGATACGCAGCCACTGATCTGTTATCATATGAAACACTGACACTCGAGTCGTTTAACATATTCGCAATCTCTGAGTATGCCATTAACCCTGTGTGATTGCTCATTTTTTGTTTCAGTCCTGCAGCCACAATTGGAGATCCCAATTCATTCTTTGCCTTGTTTCTAAGAATCCAAGACCTTCCAAAAAGAGGTAATCCCATTACAATTTTACATGGTGTTAAACCAGCATCTAACCAAGACATGATTCCATAGCTTGCTGAGTAATGGGATGACATGTCATACAATGGTGCATCATAAAATGTGACATTGTCACTTTTACGAAAGCTGAATGAGAGAATGTTGGCCCAATCAAGGTTGTACAAAAGCGCTTCAATTGGGTAATCAAGATTTTGATCTGGCATATCAAAAATATGGTTTGAAAAGTACAAGGTGGCCGTTAGGAGGAGAGGTGGCAATGAAGTTTGATTTTCTTCATCTATTTTAGATCTCCATTCTGTGAGTAATTCTGAGAGATTTGGCATGTCAGCAGATGAGGTGGGGAATTGCCATGACAAATCTACACCGTCAAACCCATTTGTACGGGCTAATTGAATGGTCGACTCAATAAACTTTTTGCGGCGATTTGGATCAGAGGCAATTGATGAAAACTGGGTTGTGGCAAAGATTGTAACTAGGGTTTTCAGAGATGGGTTCGTGGATTTCAAGGTTGAAGAGAATTTCATGAAACCTGGTACTTCATCTGGTAAAGGTAGAGAGATCGTGGCTTGGTTATAGTCCACTGACAGAGAGCAGTAGTAAAGGTGTGTGTAGAGAGAGGTGTTTATGCTGCTCAATGGAGAGTAATGGTCTGAATTAGAGAGCCAGTAGCCAGCTCTTACTTGGTTGGAGTTTGCACATTGTTGTTGTGAGGCACAGAGAGAAGCAATTGAAAGCATGAGGAGAGAAATGAACAACAGTCTTGCCATTTTGATTCGTACAGAGAGGTCCGATGGGAGAGAGAAATGGTGGTGAGCATTGTTTAGAGAGAGGGATAGAAAGAGAGAGACAGGAAGAGAATCTCAGTTGTTAGAAAGGTTGGAAGGGTGTGATCGAGTTCAACTCTGAGCAGGTGTGAGAGAGATAGTGAAAGTCTGAAAGAGGTCAACTTTCGAAAAAGGAAAAAATAGAATGGGATAAAGAACCTCATAGCTTTAACTATAAAAGGGGAAAGGCTTACTTTTCAATATATTTGTTTTTTGTATCTGTCAGTATTTATGGTGGTAGATCTGGAAGGAAGGAGGGATACCTTGGTATGTATCGTCCAACAGTAACATGCTGAAATTTCAACTTTGGCACCAAACCTCAGCAAAATTGTACATAGCACTAATTGTATTATTTTAGCATTTGCATCTCTCTGCGGCTCTGCCTCAAATCTTCCATCCCTCTCCCCAGTTGAATGGTCTTAAATAAAGATGAGGACTTGTCTAAAAAATACCAAACATTTTTTGTTGTTTAAGCTACTCTAGACACAAAAATGCACTTAAATTGCACCATGCAAAAACGCCAGAGCTACATTTCCAACCAAGCTACGACGAGCCTTAAGCACAAACCTCACAAATTTGATCTATTGAAACTAAATGACCCGCTACAAAAGCTGCTACCTCTAAGAGTACAAGGGAGTTGTTGAGTGGTTTGGTATACGTGGGTTTACATTGGTACAGAATAAATTAAATACACTAACTGCCACTGGGATTAACTATTGCAACTTTGCAAGACTGGCCTACGACACTCCCCAGTACAAAAGCCATGTGCACTAAGGGCCTCTTCCAGTGGAACACTAGAGGGCAATGTGTCTTTTATGATTTGACACCATTTGGTTGAAAGAAGATACCTTCCCGAAATTGATACCAACGCCGAATGAAATCACCTAATGCCTTTTATAATATAATTTGACACACAATTTCTATGGTGTTGGATTCTTCTTATCCAACGAATGTCGAATCGCAACATTTTAATCGCCGGGAAGAAAAGTCAGAATTTTTTTTCCTCCTTTGTTTCTGGGTCCTCTGGCTAGTTGTTATGTAGGTATTCTTTTTTACTTTTTTTGCTATTTTATAAAACATCCTCTTTTAGGCCCAGATCAAAATCCCAATTTTTTTAACGTGGGATTTCATTTCATTTCGTTGAAAATTCTTGATCAAAATGAAAGAATTTGATGTCATTTGGTTAAAATTTCTATGTAATTAGATCCAACGTAATCCTACAAAATCCTATGAAATCAATTCAATTGAAAGGAAATGAAATGAAATCCCATGTAAACTTCATTTTGATGAGGGCCTTAGTGGCCCATTTCGATGGTACTGTGCCTATGGTTTTGTTAGTTAAAAGCAAAAAACTAAATAAATAAATAGTTGGTCCTGGAATTACTATCTTCTGATTCTAGGCATTTATCTTTTCCATTTTTTGGGGGAAACTCTTATAGGATCATCTGTTCAGTTTTTTTAAATATCTACAATACACATTTCTATCTATTTGCTAAACATCCAAGGAGATGTAAAATTACAGTCTTTTATAAGAGCCAAGCAGACTATCAAAATGGAGGATACACGTATCAAAATTCGTGTTACTTCATTAATAAATTTTAGTTTTCTCGACAAACTCAGTTGACCATTTGTCAAAAATTTCATAAAACACAAACCCTACAACAAAAAGGCTGAATGGAACTTAATAAAACATCTACACAGTAAAGAACATAGCAAAGTTGCTCATTATGCTCTCAACCACCACCAAGAACCTACCCCTTCAACCTTCCCTAATTTACAATCAACCAGCCAGCACAATCATTATGGGAGGTAAAGTGTAAAAATCATTTTACGAGAGCAAGGACACCAGAGAAACAAACTCCGTTGTGATTCTTCCTTTAGTCCTTGTGTTAATCACAAAATGCTCTGGATATTTCCTTAATAGGGTCAGAAGGCCATACCACGGTTTTCCCTTTGTCTCAGCTTCTGAGTAATCATCTGACGTGAGGTATTTGCGCACTCTACTATGGTGCCATACAAGCCCATATCTCTCATACATCTGGATGCAAGTACAGAAATAATGATAAAAATAGGAGCATATCTAATTAATAACACATGCATTGCCTGAAAGCATAGATGCATATTTTAAATTTATATACCTCACAAAAATGGAAAGTTAAAAGAAAAAAAAGATCTGAAAACAGTCCTTCGACTTTGTATCTGGAATTCTGCATAACTAGAGCCACTTGAATTCTTTTGGTTCAATCAAGGCCAAAAACTTGTTATTTTTGTTCAGTCAAAATTAAAGCTGATGCATCAATTTGGAAAATCACTGGACTTTTTTATTCCTGATGTCTATCCCAGGTTTGAATCAATTTGCATCAATTCCATAATTTTTGATAATGCATCCAAAAAATAACCTACCAGGTTTGAATTGACTAAACAACACAATCAAAGGTTCAAATAAACTATGCACCCTAATCCAAGGACATTACTAAAGAGTCCTCAAAGAGGGGGAAAAAACTGACCACTTCATGGAGTTGTATCATAGGCATCCATTCACCGGGGCCACAAAGATCTGATAAGACCGTGGCAACAGAAGATATCACATCTTTCTCTTCTAGTTGTAATAGCTGCCTGTTATCAGCTTCTCTATCTACTCCTTTTTTAACTACAATACAATAAAAGAGAACAATATAGTAATTAGAACAAAACAATATGAAGGAGAAAGACAAATATATATTCCACTTTTGTCCAGGAAGAACAAGTATAATGGTACCGATTACTGAATACCGACCGGGTCAGTAACCTTTAATTACATGTTTCGTTGAAAACCAAAAGATGTCACATTTAGCACAGCCAAAAGAGAAACTATTTTGTAAACACTCCTCAGCCTTCATTTATTGGGAAATTGAATTGTCTAATTAGGAATTCCTATGGTTCAAAATTATGGCTATTGGATCACTATCAGGTGGATCTGAATTGTTGGGCTTGTGTTTCCTATTTTTTAGGTGGAGCCGGCAGAGCTGTGCCGATTTTCTGTTGTTGTCACCAGTGTGGCTTTGCCCCATACACATCCTTTCATGGTAATTGGCCATAAGTGAACCTGTGAACTAATTGTTGATGATAGATTTCCACTGGCAACCATTTTTATACATGGCCTCTTACATTCTTTTGTACTGACTCGAGTAAAGTTACTTTTTAATCTTGCATCGTATTTTGCTCAACAAATGAATTTTCAATAATTTAAAATTTGCTGACTCTTAATTTACTACAATTTTACTATTTTAAAGATAACAAGTCAGCAGAATGTCACTGCAAATTGTAAAAAACAGAATAATATCTCGATGGAATGTTTTAGAAGATTGGTGAAAACTGTGAAGAGCTCGCGCGCATAGAAGCTTCATTTAAGTACAATGTTACTGCCACAAAACAAGAAAAAAAAAATTGCAATGTGCATCCTGGAGTTTCTTAGCTTTTAAACTGAATCATTTTATTAATGAAAAATTATTTAATTAATTGCCATTCTCTGCTTGATTCGAGAATACGATGGATTTTAGGATCTTCAGTCCACTGTGCATCAAGCTACATGGAAAGGGTCCAAGCCAAAGAGAAGAAGCAAACCAGACACTTCTAAGATCTTCAGTGACTCGACATTAAGTGTAGGTAAAATCAATCTAGAACATTAGTAATGGCATAATTCATGATTTTGCAATGACCACACTGTTGCCAGCTATTTTGTTCTTACTGTCAAATTACAGTATCAAGTGTTAAAAAAACCATAGATCTTAACAGTTTCCTACTTCCTGTAATCAGACTTACCAAAGGAAAATGTAAACTCTTACACAATATAGAAATTGGAAAACAAACTCGCATAATTTCACACCTCTCAATTTCTCAAATGTATATCGAAACTAGTATATAGAATCATCTCTCCTAGGTAAGTTTAGGGATACACTAATGAAGAGAAGTATTTTTTTTTCCCTTTTTGGTGAAGAAACTGGGGCAATCAAGGTAATAAAAAGGACACCAATCATGGAAGACTGGTATAGGCAATGGCAAATAATACTTTTGTTTTGCAGGTGTTGATTGAACTTTTTCTTGTTGCTAGATAGGCATTACAATTTGCAGTTTGGTATTATTGTGCAATGACACACGAGGACTTGACTCAAAGCATAGGGAGACTTTTATACTAACCTAGAAGCCCAGATGGTCCTGCTTTTCGTGCTGTACCAACCCCACTAGGAATACTGGCATCAGCCGATACCAGCCTTGGCCGCTTCCTCATCAATACGGGCTCAATATCCTCATCTCCAACACCTTCCTCTTTGCCATCTAGATCCCCTTCTTCTTCATCATCTTCTGTTTCTTCTCCATCTTCCTCTGTTATGTATATATTGGCACCTAACCCCGGTATCGGCCGGGGATCAAATATTGACCGGGTTGGTAAGAGAAAGTAGAATTGCTTGTCACCAATTTGCAGCAGATCCTACAATTGCATACAATTTATTAACTCTTTTATTTATTTCTTATTCTAATTTTACTCTTTTTTTTTCCCTTTTTTTTCAGGATACTTTATTGTTCAAATAACATCAAATTATGGTTTACCCATGTGTCTAGGACTAACGAAGGCATAAACATGTAACAAAAACCGTTCCTGCAAAACGAGCAAAACAGCTTGGTGTTACTGGTAACAAAAAATTAGGCTACAGAAATCTTTAAAAAAAATAAAATAATGTTTGGTCTGGTCAGCACATTTCCAAAATCTATCACAAACTTAAAAATTTACCATACCACTACTACCAATCATTGGCACAAATTAGCATTAAATCACAACTTGTAACAAAACCAAGTGCATTCATTAAAGCCTAACCATACAATACCTTAGAATCGAGCTTGACAGGAGGCGAACCAGGCACATGTAACACCCCTTCAACATAGCACCCGTTCTTCCCCAACACCTCGAGCGCGAATCTCTTGCGCGAGAAGTCATAGAAAATCCTGGCGTGGCGGCGCGAGATGTTCATTCCGCCTCCGATTCCGGCGAGGTCGACGTCGACCTCTCCCCCGAGTTTTTTGCTGCTCCGCCCGATCACGATTGAGTAGGTTTGCATGTAATACTCGAAATCCTCGCCTTGGAGCTTCGCGAATCCCACGGTTTCTTGCTCGCCTCCTCGGATTTTCACCATGGCTAAAGTCGGAGCTCTTTTTCCTTTTTTTTGGGAGAGGAAAGGAAGGAAGATGGAGAGAGAGAATAAGCTTCGTGTGTTGCGCAAATTTTTGGTTAAAAATTGGGAGAGACGGACTTGTGATGATCCCGACCGTCTGATGTACAGAAAAATGGAACTGGTTTTGAGGTTCGACCGTATGATTGAAATCGTACGGTCAATAAAAATAGGACTCCGATATGTAAGCGGGCACCCCAGAAGAAATGTACGGTCTCTGGACGATTATAGATGGTATGGGCTCTCGAAACTTACTAGGCCTTTTGGGCCTCAAATGTACCAAGTTTTAATTTATGGCCTTCAGATTGTGCTTTTGATAAAAACAAAAGTTGTAGAATATGGTCATATGGAGGTTGAGGCTTTTGGGTTTTTTGTTTTCCAATTTAAGCCATCTTGTAAAAGGATACTTTTTCTTTAGATCTTGTGACTAGATTTAATAAAAAGATGAAGGTTTAGGCGGTCTTTTTTTTTCTGAAACAAACTTAGAGATAAAAAATATTTAATTTTTTATTTTATTTTATACGCATACACGAGTTTGACTTCTTGATTCAACCTAGAGATTTATGCGTACTTAAAAATTGAGGTGTTGTTGTGGCTTAAACATTATTTTGATATATGTAGTACATATTGAATAAGAAGCAGCAAAGGTTTAAATAGCGGCCGCAATAGCGGCGCTATAGCGGTGCTATTTGGTACACCGCTACAACGCTATAGATTTAGCGGCCCGTCCGATAGCGCGATCTATAGCGGGAAATAGCGGGATATAGCGGTGAAATAGCGGGAAATAGCGGGTGATTTAGCGGTATAATAGCGGAAATAGCGGTACAATTTATAATTTGCTGATATAACAATAGTATTTTGGGTATAACTTTCGCATACGAACTCCGATTGACGTGATTCAAAATTCTATGAAAAGTTTACAAAAGTGGCCACAATTTTTATGTTTTGAACATTTTCAAATTCTTAAAATTTAATGCTCAAATCTGCATAAAAAATAAATATAATTTTAGTTAGCATTAATTAGTTGCATGAAATCATTTTAATTTTTTATTTTAGACTAAACTAGACTTTCAAACTGCACTTGTGTGTGCAAATCCGCTATGGTCCGATAGCGCCCGCTAAATACCCGCTATCCGCTATCCGCTATGATATTAGCATGTCCGCTACGAGTCCGCTATCCGCTATTTAAACCTTTGAGAAGCAGTAAATCTGTAACTTACACTCTTGTTTTAAACAAGAGATGGAAAGTAAGGCATATTGTAAATGCTCTTCCAGTTTTTCAGCTATTGAATTTTGCAAAAACTGTGATAATTGATAGACAGACTAGACTTTCGATTCAAATATGCTCAAGAATAGAAGGGGGTTATGATGCATTGATGCAAGACATTTCACCAATTGACAGATTGGGCTTTTTGGGATCATTGTTGCGCTTGTTTGGTGTGAAAGTGATAAATGACTAGATGAGAGCCATTGGCTGAGTTGATATTACTTTTCACATGTTGCAATGGCTGGTTTGGGGGACAAAAAGGAAAAGGTTTACAATTCTTCTGTAGCGTGTGCTAGTATGACTTTCTGTGTTGCTAATAATAGTAGGAAAAAAAGTAGCATGGTTTCAATTTTTAAGAGATGTACACGCTTCTTGTGTTACGAGTATGACGATAATTATAGGGGGAAAAAATACTAATTTCCATTCATATTTACCCAAAAAATGCATCATCTATTGATATATGTTATTCATATGCTACTCTTAAATTATAATATGTTTTAGGTTATATTTACGCCAATGTTTAACTGGTCTTTGATTTCTTCTTGTAAATGAAATTTTATTTAGTTATGACTTATGCAATAAAATATTAATTTCTCCTCCTATTAATCGATAATAGTTCAACCTTATGAAACTGTTTGGGTCACGTATCCTAGATTCCGTTTGGATAAAGTGTGGAAAGAAAAAATAAGGAAATAAATTTATTATAAACAATTCAAATTCTTCACAAAGTTACACACTTCTCAATACTTCTCAGTTCTTCCCTTCTTCTCACACCTTATCCAAACGGAGCCCTAGTGAATTACATGTTATTACTTGTACAAGGGTCTCTAAAGTAAGCCTCCTATGCTCGCTCCATATATTTTCACATTGCTTGTTGCGTTTATTAGATATTCAATTCAATTGGGTATCTATCTTTTATTCATTCGATTCTACAAATGATATAGTTTTTCCTTACTCATTTTATTAGACTGGCGAGGGCTTTGTGCCTTTCTTTTATTTATTTTGATGCTTGTTGGCTGTTAAAATATTCAAACATGTTTACATCTTGATTTGATTTGATGATGATAACTTTTTTTAATATGGCTCCGTTTGGATGGTGTGGGAATAAGAGAAATAAGGAAAAAAGTGAGAAGAAGTATTGGGAAATGTGTAACTTTATGAAGAGTTTGGATTGTTTATAATAAATTTATTCTCTTATTTCCTTATTTCCTTATTTCCACATCTCATCCAAACGAAACCTATTATGATATTAGATCCCAATAGCAATACTACATGAGAAATAATTTTAGTACAACTAATTATAGTATACTATCTATTTTTATCATTCTCGAGATACATGGCAAAATACATTTGACTTGTGAACAACAAACTGCCACAGAAGATTTTGATTCCCCCGAAGGTTTTTTTTTGTCACATGGCCATGGCTGTATAGGACCAGAACTCTCGTAGAACCGAGTTGTGATTTTTGTGAATGAATTGTAGTTTTGACAATTCATAAATGATTTTTTTTTTAGTTATGACTTACGCAAAAAAAAAAAAATTCTCCTCCTATTAGTCATAATAATTCAATTTGTGACAAAAAAATTCAGACACTCTAGCTGACCTGGATCAAGTTCAATTTGTGTCCTGGCTTCTGCTTACAGTTATATATCATGGGATATTGAACACAGACGTTTGTCTAGATTTCTAAACACGAGAAGAAGATTATTATCTTTTTTTAATTTTTATGAGATAAAATAGATAACAAAGGTACACAAAGTATTATATATATATTTTAGTTAGGGTCCCAAAATGGAGATTCCTATGTTTTGCTGGTAGATTCGCCCGTCCAAATCAGCCTACAAATCATGAATTTTGCCAAAAGTTTTTGAAGTTTGAAGTTAAGTTGTAATCACTATATAACATAATATCCGATATTAGACCAATTACATTAAAACGATAGATTAAGGTTTTGAACAGAATCATATAAAAAGCGGGAATGATAAGGATGATCTCCAAGATCTATCATCTCCATCATTTCCAGTAACCTCTTTTTATTTTTGGAAATCATCCATCTGACGCGTTTTTTTTTTCTGGAAATCCAACACTCATCCCTTCTTCCTGCGTACGCTATTCCCCACCCCCCTCTCCCTCCCTCCTGCGTACACTGTCCTCCCACCCCACCTCCCTCACACTTCATAATCGTTGCAATTACTATACATAAATGTTGAAGTTAATATCGTAATTGTTGAAATTAGATAGATAATTGTTGAAGTTAATATCGTAAATGTTGAAGTTAATATATTTAAATGTTAAAGGTAATATCGTAACTGTTGAAGTTGGGGGGATAGCGTACGTGGGAGGGAGAAGGGGGGAGGGGGACAGCATACGTGCGAGGGAGAAGGGGGGACAATGTACGTGGGAGGGAGGAGGGGGGGGACAGCGTACGCGGGAGGGGGGAGGAGTTAGTTGCAGCATACTGATTCGTGGGACGAAGGAAATGATGTGGGATAAGGGCCATGCTATAGATTCACGTCACGTGATGGAATCCTGTAGGGGATGAGGGATGATAGAATATTGAGGATGATAGAAAACAATTATGTATAAAAAACTTATTTGAGATAACTTCCTACAACAGGAAACGCAACTGATCATCCATAATGATTTAGAAGATTTTTGGTTAAGGAACAGGTTTCTAACGAGGATGACTTACAAGACTAACCATGATACGGTTTGGATGACCGTGTTGTGGAATATCTAGAAGGCACGCAATTCTGTCGTGTTTGAAGATAAGCAGATAATTATACAAGATATTGTTCGAAAAACGATCCAGAATATTGAAGTGTGGATAGCTAATTGTTAATTTCTTCTTTGCTACTTAGACTAGTGTATTTAGGTTTCTGTACAGTTTTTTTGGACTTTTTTTCTCTTTTGTTTTTCTTACTTGTACATTGCTTTTTAATTCAATGAATCTGTAGGTGGGATTTTCGTCTCCCTACTTTCAAAAAAAAAATATCACCCAATTGATTTTTTTTTTTTAAATGAAACAAAGAGAGCATGCGATATTTTCTTATGAGATCTGAGTGCTCCTACAAAACATTTACTTTTGGACCATCATTGTTTAACCGATACAAGGTCCTCTTCATGTCAGGAATATTTCCAGCCTAAATTTTTGGATCTTGGGCGAGCCAATTTGAAAATTGTTATTTTTTTTTTTTTTGGATAAACTAGATAGATCTAGTAGATAGTTTGAAAATTGTTACAGGCGCTTCTCTTCGGTTATTGTCACAACTCAAAATCTAAATTATATTAAATAAATAAAAATTTAATCACAATAAATTTATGAATTAAAAAAATTGTTAGCAAAAAATATCACCATCGACTGCAGAGGTTCTCTTTTTATTCCAAATATTGTTAAATGAAATTCTGCAAAAGATACTTAAATGTTCCAGATATTGTTTCAAAGTTTCCAGATCTATCAGTAAATGATCTTCCATGTTTTTGCAGTTAAAAACAAATAAGGGATTGGACCAATCAGTATCTTCCACGTCTTTTTTTGTAATTTGCTTTTTGAAAAACCTTAAACTCATGTCATGTGATATTTTGTATTCTGTCGATGGGGATTTTTATCTCGGTTTATTCTGCATTTTGGATTTCATGCATGGATGGCGGGAAGCTGACTGTGGCAGGTTCGGTTTTGTAATTTTATACAAATTTCTGGTAAAATCAAACCCGCCAAATAAGGAGGCTTAATCTTGGGATTGATGAAGTTTCAACAATTATTGAATTTTTAACTTAGTAGGCTGCTACTAGGGAATGCAGTATTGTTTCAGAAATGAAAAAGGAATATGACATAGGTAGTAACTCTTTTTATATTTAAGGTTGGTTGGCAAAAGTACAAATTAGTGTGACTAAGGTTAGTTGGCATGATGGCATGAAATTAAGCTATACCTTAATTTTTACAGTCACAATTAGTTTGACTTTATAAAGTGTTCTCTCACTCTTATCTCTAGTCACAATGACGAATTAGACTAAGTGATTGTGATTAGACAGTATGTAGCAGCCCATTTTTTAATCAGTAATTAAATAACTACAAAAAATAAAATAGTAAAAATGTTTATTAGATTTCTCAAAATAGGAAAACTGCAAACGAAGTTTGCAGTCGAGAAGTATAGCTCCGACGCTCATTCCGAATAGCACTTTTTAATTATTTGGTCAACAATTATTTTTTAATTATCACTTTTGAAGTAATTTTGAGTATTAATCAAACAACAAATATTTAAATCGCTACAAATACGTTATAGCAAACAACCAATCATTAGAACAAGAGAAAGGATAACTGCATTCCTCCACTAGCGGCTCCACACTTCTTCTGCATTCGTGCAAATGTTTGTTGACTTTTATAATTTCATATTTTGAATTTTAGTGGTCAATAATCTTTTCAAAAAAATTATTTAACCAAATAGATTTATCTAAAAAGATATATTTACATTTTATTTATTTTACCTTTCAACGGAGCTTAATCCGTTCCCTCAACAAAAACGACATTCTCACAAAAATTAACAAAAATAGTTTTGAGCCGTAAGCAAGTTTCACCTTTTTGGTTTTTGCACTCTTTAATCGAGAGGAATGTTCTAAACAAGGCATTATTATCATGAATTTGTGATGAAAGAGATGGGGACAAGTAGGGTCACGGGTTGGCGCTAATTACTCGAATAACGGTCTTAGGCTTTGGTTTCTCAAATCTCAATTAATATAAGATTCCATAAAGAAACAGACGAAAGGAGATAGATATGCTGTATGCGTGGATGCTTGCATCCTATCTAAAAATCTAGCAATAAATAGCACAATCAGACAAAGGAAAGGCGATAACATGGGGCGATTATTGTCTTAACTTAATATGTTAATTCATTTTTAGAAGGAAATCTTACAACGGCCCCCTACTTCCATTCTAATTAATAGATAGATTGTTTCAGATTAACATTATATTCTTTCTTTATTTTCTTTTATAGAAGATTATGTGAAAAATTTTGTTTAAGTGAAAAAAAGCGATCAAATTTACTTGATCTAAGAAAAAACCCCCCCAAAGTTTATATAAACAAATCAATTTATGTACCCTCAAAAAGCACACGCAATCAAATTTCCGACATTGTACCGGTACCAATCTGCCATACAGGAAATGACATCACAAATGTACCAATCATATCAAACAATAATAAGATAAAAACGATGTTAATCATTACAAATAATAACGGTCTTGTTAGTCTTCTTGTATACTCTGTTTTGCTGGGTCCATCCTCTGCAATTCCTCCCCAGCTGGAAGCATTTAAATTTTGCAAATGGCAATATTCTGATGTACACAATATATTGATATCTCTATACCAATTTAATGAAAACGCCAATTTTCATCCGAATTTTCCTCCACCTTCCACTTTTTTCACGCTGTTTCTGCCAACCCAACAAACTGTTCTCTCTCATTTGCAACCAAAGCTAAAGTCTACCACCTTGCTCCTCTCTTTCTCTCTCTATCTCCTCCCTGAATTCTTCCCTTCCCTTCTCTCTACTGCCATAAAAAGGTAATACTACCACTTGTCTTCTCTTTTCTTCCCTTCCACCCCAATACCACACGCAAAAACAAACTCTTGCAAAATAAACCAAACTCTTGCCTAGCCCCACCACCAACAAGCAAAACGCTAATAACCAAACAGATCAAACAACAATCCCTCTTCCTTTTTTCAAAATAGAGAGAGGAAAAAAGAATCACACTCCCAAACAAAAACAAGCCATGACCAAAATGTACACTTCTGACACCTCTCTCATGGCCATGTTTGTGCATGACCTCCTCTCTCTCACATGTTTCCTCACCTCTCACCCCATCCATTTTGCTTATCTAATATTCTTCTCACCTTACATCTTCTCTCTTTTCTCTTTTCTCTCCCCTCTTCTTCTCTCCACTCTTCTCTCTCTGCTTGCAGTTGTGACCATCTCTCCATATTGTACAAATTCTTCGCATTTGCCATTTGAGTCTGAATTTCTAGGTAAAACATGCGGCATTGCATTAAATATGCTGTGTACTGTACCGGATCCAACACAAGAAAGCACCATTGGGATGTTAGGGGAATTAGATGCGATGGTTCTTTCTCCAATTGCTCAAGCTTTGGTTGGTGATAAAGTTCTAACGGTTGAATCTGAAGGTATCATGGGTGAATTGTGCACTTCTTCTGCTAGTATTTGTGAAGCACAGAACGAAGTCAAAGACAAAGAGGCACCATTAATTCACGTTGGTGAGGGAGAGAAAATGTCATGTCATGAAAATTTGAGTCCAGTGCAAAGCAGGAACAGTAAATGCTGTAACTCTTCTAATTTGGTTACTGAATTGGGCACTAAAGATCAACAAGTTTCATTGGTTGGAAGTAATTGTGAAGAAAAGATGGGTTATAGTGTTAATTCTAAGAAATTTACTCAAATAAGGAATTACTGGGTTAACAACTGTATCTCCAGTGCAGAGCACAAAATTTTCGATGAAAAGAGTGTGTCAAAGAAAATAGATCATGAGGTGGCGGGAAATAATGCAAATTTAGAAGATTGCAAACCCAAGGATGTTTTGGTTGGCAGTGATATGTCAAATGGGGAATTTGATGATTACAAATCTTGTGCTAGTGAAGTGGAGGTAACAGAAAGTGACAGTGAAGAAATTAATGCCAAAATTGTGAATTTGGAGAATTATATGCAGAGTCAGAGTAATGTAGGCAATGGTGAAGAAAAAATGGAAATGAAAAGCATCAGAGAATCCTTAATTTGTAATGGAGTTGAAGAAAGGTTGACAAAATCTATCTCAACAAAGCAGCAAGAGCATTCGAGGACACCTTCGCTAGTTCTTCAAAGAGAGGGGTCCTTAAGGGTAGATAAAGAATGGAAGAGAACCCTTGCATGCAAATTGTATGAAGAGCGAATTACGGCTAAACTACGTGAAGAAAGATCGGTGCCGATACTGGTCAAAGAGGGGGAAGGAGAAGAAGAAGAGATGGATTTGCTTTGGGAGGCAATTGAGGTTAACTCAAAGAAGAGTGAAGGCCATAAAAGTAGTACTAAGAATAAAGAAAAGAAAATTATAGACAGAGAAGAGGAGAGTGAAGATGAGGAAGGAGAAGGGGATGACGGGCCGGCGAGGCAGCTGTGCTGCTTACAAGCATTTAGGGTTTCTACTAGGAAGATGAATATGGGGGTTGGAAGGACTAATTTGGTTAAATTTTCAAAGGTTTTGAAAAAGATGTCTGTTTTTCATATTGGTAGAAATAGTAGCAAAATAAGTGAAGAAAAGAATGCCGGTCAAATTAAGGTGTAAAGAGAGGCCCTTGTATGCTACATTATGAAAGCAGAAAGGTAAATCTATGACCTTTTTATATGTTGAATGTTTACTTTTTATTAGACTTATTAAGTCGTAATATAACATTATTAAGTATTAATAATATAATGTTATTAGCATGTTAAATTTATCAACGACAATTAATTCATGGTCCAAATATTTTGCTTGTGAAATGTTTATATACAGTGTGTTGACATATGTAAATATTGAATCCAGAAATTCAATGGATGACTTAATTGTTTGATGACTGAACAAGGTCATGCACTTTTCTTTTTTTTCTTTACTTAATATTCTAATCATTATGCATCCTCAATGTTGGTAAGTTTTAAGTATTTCTGATAAAGCTGCTCTGTTTCAGAGTTTTGGTCGGCACGCATTAGAGGGAAATTGGGGTAATTAAGAGGCAATAACCTGCAACTGCGAGTTGCATTATGGAAAGCATTAGGAAGGAGGTATCATATCCCTTTTTCTTTTTGGCTTCTTTTTTTTTCTTTATTCTGGAATACAGTATTTTATAAGTGTAAAGATTTATGTCTTGCTTCTTGGTGTTTATTAACTAATATTATGTGATGTAAATGTTTGTTGCTATTTTGCATATAAAATTCTTCGGTCTTGCTTGCTAATTTGCATAAAGAAAACTGGTTGTTTGCTCAAATGGAAGATCCTATGCGACTGGATAAAATTTAATTCGTTCATTGATTTTCTTTAACACATTACTTCAGTTTTTAGTTGTGAATTTGTTTTGATGATATCTTTTCGGCTTTTCCGCTTCAAACTGTAGAGCATCACATGCCACATGGTTACTACTTACTAGTGATGATTTCATACGCTACAATGGTTTTTTTGGTGCATGGTACCACAAATTTAAAAGGTTCCTCCATGCAATGTCTTCCCTTTTGGAGGCACATCCATTGTAGTCAATTTACTCCTTTGAGACCCCACGCCTATATATCTACAAATTATAAACATTTTTTTAAATTATGTTTTTATTTTAGAGAAATGCTAGAGTCCAATGTATTGGACGGATGGGCTCCGTCCAATACGATCGATTTCATATTTTTAAATTTCAAATGACCGATCCGAACAGTTCAATATGTTCTCCATATTGAAAACTTTTAAAAAACCAAATTTTACATTTTTTTCGGATTTTTTGCTATTTTTTGGTATTTTAGAAAATCGTTGTTATTTGACGATTCATAATATTTATATCATGAATTTTCAAAAATACCAAAAAAATAGTAAAAAATTTTGAAAAAAATATAAAAATTGTTTTTTGTAAGTTTTCAATATGGAGAACGTATTGAATGGTTCGGATCGGTCATTTGAAATTAAAAAACGTAAAAACGATCATATTAGACGGACCCATCCGTCCTATATATTGAACACTAGCATTTCTCTTTTATTTTTCCCATCTTTCACAATTGTAATTTATATTAAACAATTGGCATATACTACTTAGTAGTTACAAGTCACTAAAGCATGCATGAAGTTGAAGGTGTGTTGCTGTCCAAATTCACATTCTTTTGCCTATACAAATTCGCAAGCACATGTGGCAATCAGTTCTGGATCTGACAACTCGGATTATACCAGAGTTGACAGAGCTTTTTCCCACTTCCATGTACTGAAGAGCAGACCATTAATTGACGATCCTAATCGCATTGAACTCGACACTTACAAGGGATAATTAATTATCTAAAAAGGAGGCAAACTCTATATTCGACCAATCATGATGCATGTGGTCATGTAGAGCGTGTACATAACTACTTGTTTCTCTATGTACTGCCATCTGGCATGCTCTCATGTCAGCTTGTCCTTGGATTAAAATAAATTTAATATAGAGATTAGATAAAGCTAATAACCCCATAACGTAATGGTCCCCTGTACGGACCACTAGAATATGATGTCGATTAATCACATTGAAAACGACTTTCAAAGCATGAAATTAGAGGTGTCTCACCTTTCAGATACCACGAGCGTGTGCTGTTAATTATGTCTAGTTGCGTAAGTAATAAGATATATATGCAAAATAATTGCCAGTCATATAGATATAGACTAGATAAAATGCAGATTCAACCAAAATATATATTATTGAGTCATCAACTATTTGTCCCAGTTGCTTGCTAGTAAAGCAGAATTTATGTTATATTACATTGAACTGCACGTTCAAACATTTCAGATTATTCTCGTTTGGCTAAATTCTTATAACAGTAGGTTGTAATTTATACTTACTTAAAGTATATACTTACTTAAAGTATGATAACAGCATGTTCTACCTTATCCTGCCAATATAGAAGAGAGTTCCGGTACCACTCTACATCTACTCATGGAGGCCGAAAATCAGAGGGAACTCATCAAAATGCTCTAACCGGTAGTTTGGCCCTGCAATATCGATTATCGAGTGATAAAGTCGATGCATTGGTAACCTTTCCTCGGTATGAACAGCCACACAGGATAAAGCAAGCATAAAAAACCTCAAGATCTCATCGTCATAACCCTTCCCTCGCAATGACTGATCGATGCAATCAACAGCACATCCTGCAGCATTGAGATGACTTACCCGATCCACCAACGTACACCAGTCTGCCTCCTCAGTCACCTCTACCACCGCTTCCTTTCCTGTCACAAGCTCTAGCATTACCACCCCCAAAGCATACACGTCTCCCTTGGTTGTGCTGAGCCTGTTACACTCTGGTGCCGCATAAACTTCCTCATCACAACATTCTCTCATGATTGGGCACGCAATTGCCAACCGTGACAGCACAGAGTCCATTATCCTTGCCTCGTAGAAATCATCAAGGAGTATTGAACTGGAACTAAAGTGCCCATGAACAAGAGGTATTTCCAATCCATGGTGCAACCATGCCAGGCCACGTGCAGCACCGATTGCAATCCTCAGTCGTGTGTGCCAATTAAGTGAGGCAGGATCCGAACTTAGCCTGCGAGAGAGCATGCCATTACGCATGTATTTGTACAGAAGAAGTCGCTGCTTGTTTTTCAATACGGCGAAACCCAATAAAGGAACAAGGTTTGGGTGGCGAATCATGTCAATCCCACCCATTTCCAATCGAAATGCATGCTCAGAGAGGACACACGAGAGTAGACACTGCACGATGAGTTCGGATCCATCAGCAAGGATGGCTTTGTATGATGGTCCAACCCATGCTCGTCCCAAGCTGAGTAGATTAGATGGAGCAAAGTTTCTGGTGGCTGATATCAGATCTTGTAAGGTCACTTCTTTTATGGGCTTCTCGAACAAAACCACTGGGCTATCGTCTGTCGCGGTCGATTGGAAATTGATACTATACTCTTTCCATCTGATGAAGCACCAATGCCAGAGAATAATTGAAACAGAAGCTCCTGCCACCGCAAAAACAGTATTGAAAATAAAAACTATTTGATAAAGCATAGTCAAAGCCGGGTTGAGTGAGCTACAGATTACAGATATCTCCAGTGAGAAAGAAACCAAGATAAATTAGTTTTCCAATTCAATACATGGACAGGTTTCTTCTTTTCTTTTTTTTTTCTGTGTGTTCACAAATAGTGACAATGTTAGCAAAACAATATATCTATGAGGACACTGAAAAATATGGAGACCTAGGTTCAAGTCCTTATGGACTTGTAGGTGGTGGTCAAAGCAGGAGACTTTGACTGAGTACAGGAATTATTGAACTCGTATTCTGATTATTCAAAAATTCTACCGCGTTGTTTGGTTAGCTATGTAATCATTAAACTGCACATTATATAGCACTATAGCCTCTTCTAATTTCACTTCAAAACTGACTTGCTGCACAAAGCGATCTTAGAAAACGTGCAATATAAAAGTTGGACTTGATGGTGATCTGGGTTAGTCACAAAGAAGTCATGATCCATGCTGGTACAATACAGTCATGATCCATGATGGTACAATACAGTTCACAATTATTTCTTGGACTGGTAATTTGATGTATGGACAATTCGACCATGATTGGAACAAAAGCTGTGTCCATTACTTTACTAGTTTTGAATAGTAGTTTTCACACCGGTTCTGTTTGGGTTTAACATATCAAATTGTAACATCATGTTTAAAAAGTTTAGATAACGAATCTTTTTTATTTATCCCAATCAACGTAGAGCACATCCTAATTGAAAATATAATTATGAAATTTATCCAATTTTTATGAAATGTGTCGAGTTAGACATGATTAATGGACAATATACTCTTCTCTCGTATTTACCTAACTGGAGCAATCTTACATAATAGCAATGCTTCTGTTTTTCATTCGCGTTTACTCTTCCTCAATCCAATTGTAATCTAAAGTTCTCTTATGCGTGTTCTCTCCTTTACTTTTTCCCCCAGGTGATTTGCTTTTAATTGAGCCAACTATGTTTAGCTAATTCAAGTAGGAAAGGAGGGAGGCGTGGCCGCATGGGGGCCTGGGGCATGGAGATATGAGAGAATAGCAAGAAAATTCTCTCTATTTATTTTATTTTGAAAAAAAAATGAGGGGGAGAGGAGAGTTAAGAAGGATATTTGCATTTCTTATTTTAGAGGGACGAAGGTTAATTTCATAGGTGATGCATTAAATTCAGTAAAATGATAATGATGGGTAAAGATGATAATTTTTGCATTTTATAACAATTTAATTTAAAGTTTCAGAAAAAAATCAAGATCAAATTCAGCCGAAAGGAAAAAAACACAAATAATTACCCGTTTAGCTGGTGAATTTAAATATCGCTCTCTATATTTTGTTCAAAAGGACATATATACATCTAATATTTTTTAAAAAAATTAAAAAAAACAGCTAACTATCACCAATGGAGAATTACACCCAGAATTGACCCAGTCCAAATTTCATTCTTTTTTAGGCACAGAAAGGAATGAACCATGTACAAAATCTTTGAACATGGTTTATTCTTACTGTACTGAAATAAAAATGAACCTAGCATAGGACGAAATTTGTCCAAAATTTTGCAAATGAATAAGAGTATTTCCCCAATTAAAAAATTTTATTAAAAAAAAACCTATATTAAAATTAATCAATATATTGGATTCTAATTAATCAAGGTAATTGAGTCGGACTGTCTGATGCTTCAGATCCATTTAGATTAGTCAACTCTGACGGGGTTGATTTATCTGATTCTTTTGAATTTAGGAGGAAAGTCCCTAAAATAATGACAACAAATCCTAATATTTCAGTTGAAATTTGTGTTCCGCTCTCCACATGCCATTCCTGCAATATCCAGAATTGAAATTTGTATGCATCACTCTTAAATATGCAAATAGTCCAGAATATTTTATATTGCATAGAATATGGAGGTTCCAAAGCAAAATTTGTCACCTTAAGCATGATCATGCTCGCCAAAATGGTGAATATAGTGAAAAGCACATAATATACAGGAGAGACAATAGCAGTATTAAAGGTATCCAAGGCCTGCATATAAATTAATAGATTCATAATTAAATTGGTTACAAACATATAATACAAGACTATGCATGATTTCATACATACAATGTTGAATACATGATAAATTTGTTTGGTACTGAGCCTGTTGAGATTTGGTGCAGGTAGTGCATTATGATAACTCACTATAATATGAAATTATGAATCCTGGATAATTCTGTACCGTATCAGTTCATCACCGATATAACCACCATGTAGCTAGTACCCAAACACTATCGGCACAGTCTAATATATTATGAATTTTTATGTTAGATAACAAAATTAAGAAATAAATATCACAAAGTAGGGTGAGATCCTAACCTTATTTAAGTAGATGAGCTGTATCACAACGAAACCAATGACCACAACAATAAAAAACCATGTTTGAAAATAGATGAACTGATTCCTTTTGCTAAGCACAGATAACTTCAAAGCAATTCCAAATGCTTTTGCACTCATTACCTAAACATAAAAAATAAGGACAAGCAAACGATGCTTATAGAAAAATGTAAAGATGAGTATGAATTAATATATATACAGTAAATGCATATTCATTATCCAAATGGCTGCTTAACTTTTGGCAAATTTTTCTCCTCAAAATTATTTTTCTAAGTTTGTTTCAGTTCTCTTGCAGGGGTTTTGTTTATGTAGATTATGATTTACTTCAATGGGAAAAAAAAAGATAGTTAGATGTACCGTAAGAGAACCCATGAGAGAGCATATGGTGATGTAAACAAGCATTTGTTTTTGGCCATACCGGGGTGCCACTCGAAAAATTAGTACCAACACTATTATAAGAACAATGCAACAGTAGACAAGAAATCCTGTAAATTTACAGATATAACAATCAGAATGTGTTTGAGTACACCAATTTTAGAAAGGGAAAAGATTAGAATTGACTTTGGCTGTTCGATTAGAAGAATATAAATAGAAGTTTTGTTTTCTCTATTTTGAAAACAAAAACAAATATAGAGACTGGATTGTGATAATTGAGAGATAAAACTGACCAGGTGGGCCCTAGCCTATATTCTATACATTGATTCAGATATTAAATCTTCAAAATTAAATTCTGTACATATTTTATTTATAAAATGACATTAATACCCCTAGCAGTAAATTTCCCAAAATGCATGATGATATCAGTATGGATGGTCCAAGACAGGTTTAGTGCACTGGAGTTATCACCCAAAAATTATAAGCACATGAAAGAGAACAGATGCAGACAATTGGATTGGTTGGGTTGAAGAAGGATGTATCAATATTTGTTTTGATGTAACATATACAAAGGAGATATAACAAGTCAAAATGATAAGTTAGATGAAAAGAGGTATTGTACAGGAAAAAGGTAAAATAGATCTGTCTCCCTGATGCAGTTGGACTTTTGCTACTAAAATATGACAGCAACAATCAAACAAATAAAATTTATGGTAAAGCAATCCTACTGGGATGGGGAATATTTTAAAGTTACCAGGTTGGGTTGCATAGTGCCAGATTTGCTTCACAGATTCAATCTCTCTCTCTTTAGGGGCATGCAGAGCAATAATAGCAGAACCAACTATGCAAAGAATGCATCCAATCCAACCAGGCTTCTTCAGTTTCTCATTCAACACACAGTGTGCCAGCACTGCACTGTACCGTGAGATATTCAGTATATTGTAAGTGTTTCATAATTCTTTTATTGATTAGTTACTGTAGTCATACTGGTAACATTTGTATTCAAGGTGTCCAGTATAGTTAAATTACCAGATGATCCCTTATACTAAGAAAAAAAACCTTCTGAAACCCAAAATCTACAAATAACAAAAAAAGGAGAAGTACAAAAAGAAATGCAGTAAAATGTGTTATGACTGCATTATTATCAACATAACTAGGTCACATACGGAAGGTATCCTTAAAATCTTTTACAGCAATTTTATGAATATTTATTGGGCTGCCCAAAGAATGCTTCATATCAATGGTGTGTGCCATGATACCTTCAGGCCGAAACAAAGGCCTAAAACAACAATCATCAACCTGGTACAAAGACGAAAGGCTAATAGATATTTTTCAAATGAGATGATAAACCAAAACAGAGACCAATTTTATACCAGTATAAACTGCCGAGAATTGACACAAACTTACAAGGTTTCATGTTTGATGGAAAGGACTCATAATTAGATTTGGTATTATTACCTGACAATAATGCTAAGAGCACCCATAGGCGTCACAAGAATTGCTGGTGCAAATGCATATGCAGCAAAATTAGCTATTTCACCTCCGATCACTGCATAGAAGCACATGATATTAACTTCTAGTATGGAACAGGTCATGCAATTATTATCGTTGTCCTTTAATTTTTTAATTATTCCCAAGTGGGTGGTTTGCTGAGGACTTGCAAATCTTGTTCTAAATGTGTCACTTTAAGAAACTTAAAGCTAGTCAATTCCTTCCAAAAGGTGCAATTAACTGGACCTACAAAGTATTGTGCTATTTAGTTGACTAGAATAACTCGAGTAGAATATTCCAAAATTCCAAGTGGACAAATCTTGACAGGTACTTCTCTTCAACAGAAACAATACTTAGTATAGATCCTCCCCTATTCTAATAGAATATTTTATTTTTCCTCCAAGCTCTAATTCTCTATTTTTCGCTATATTATACTAACAAAGTTTATCCTAAATTTTGTTCTAGATCAGCTATAACATTCTGGTTTCAATAACAATAGAAAGTTGGAACTCAGAGTCCTATAAAGATAGTTTGACCATGTCAGACCTGATCCCCTTCATTTTTTTCTATGGTTCTTCCCTATGATATCTCTTATGGTGTGGTAAAAATTGCATGGCTTTGCCTATGCTAACTAATTTTCTTAGTCCTGACATTAACAATGCACATAAGATGGTACTGGTACGGTGGCCCCTGCGCACTCTAGTTTTGTTGTCGATAGCTTTGCACAAGTATATTAATTAGAAGTCATATTATGTGTGCATTGTACTGATGTCAACAAAGATCACAGATATATTTTTTCCCCCCTCTGTATTAAACTCACTAATCTCCCTCTATACATCGAAACAAACTGTCAGGCAATTCATTCATAGAGGTTCTATTAACAACATTTTTTTTTTGAAGGGAGAAATTGGCAGCACTAAGAGCTGCATGGGTTGGTGCAACATAAATCCAAGATAGCATACAAGGAAAGCAAAATTGCCTCTGTAGGAAGTAATTCACAGCAATCAGAGGTGTAAAGATGCCTTTATTATTGCTTCCAATATGTCTAATCCCATGTTATGTCAATGGTATCCATTCTTTAACATATATAGTTGTAATAGAATAAGCTAAAAGTCATGCAATGCTCATAACTAGTATGCACACTGATACTGTTAATAAAGTAAAGGTTCGGGTAAAGTAACTAGTAAATTAATAAATAAAAGACGTCCCTAAATAAATGCACTCACTAGTTATCATTCCGACCCACCATAAAGGCTCATGCAAATATGAGAAACCACCTGAACCTGAAACATAGAAATAGAAAGCAAATAAAACAAACATACTACTTACCCAATTAAAACAAAAATTTACTAAATATAATAATACAGGAACATGTACAAAAAGAAAAAGGTTTGCGCATTATGTGTATGTCCATGAATAGACTAATAAAGGGGTTTCCAATTTCTTTGTTATAACCAAATGCAGATATTTCTGAACTTGGAAAATTACATATCCATACGTCTCAATTACAAAATAGATCTTTTAAATCAAAAAATTAAAACAAAATCGAACCTGCTCGCATTCCCGAATGAGCGGCTTTCCGATGCCCGACCTTCTTTATGACAAAGCTCGAACCGATGAAGAAACTCGACGAAACCGCAAGCGCCAATCCCCTCGCATTATCACTCGACATCCCCAAGGTACCTCAAATCCAGAAATATACAAGGGTATATAACGAAATCGAACCAGATCACGGACAGGAAAGGATCCCTTGAGCAAAATTGGGATGAAATTAGGAGCGAGGGAGCTAGTACCTTAGTTTAATTTGAAGAAGAGGAGGTGAGTATCGGTTAATGAAACGATGGCAGAGCATCCATTTAATTCTAGTTCTAGAGAAAAGAGGGAAGGAAGAGAGAAAGGCCCGGCCGCATGTGAAACTCCACTGGAGATTTATGAGGGCGGGAGTTCGTATTGGATCTTTTGTGGTTTTTGTAATTGGTGATTTGGTGTTGTCGATAAGGATTAAAAATTGCTATTTTATATTGAGATAAATTGGGAAAGGCTTAAAATCCTTAGTAATGATTTTCCTTTCCTGCTTGACTTGGTCATGTTTCTTTATTAAGTAGATCACAAGTTATTCACCTCAGCATTTTGCAATTTTAGAAAATAAAAAATAATGTTTTTTCCATACTTTATTCATATGCACATCATAAGTTGCCAAATCAACCCTCCTATATGGACCATCGATTTTTTTATTTGCTCGGTGGTGTAGATGGTAGCAGGTGAAAAATTAACTCTGCATTTAAAATGGAAAAAATCCTTTATTTTACAATATTTTTATTTATAGAACAAAATTAATATCAATTAATTTTTCCTTGTATACCCAGATAGTGGGACGTTTTTACTAGTGTGTGTGTGTGTTTGTGTTGGCATATCATTTTTAAATTAACTCAAGAATTCCGTAAATACACAGTGCATATGCTATTTCATAAATTGCACTTCTTACTTACCTTAAGTTACCTTTCATCACACTAATGTATATTTGTTACAAAGCATATAGAATTCTTTTTTAGATTATACAACTATTTATCAGACATAACTAACAGAAAATTTCATCTATTATTTTTAACATTCATTTAATTACACATGAAATAAAAAAAAAACTTCAACAAAATATATATTAACTTGTCAAAAAAAAAAAACCACTATGGTAGTCTAATGGAATGCTGAGCGTATTCATTAGTCAAAAAAAAAATTTTGTCAGCGTTAATTGTTATGCAGCCTTATTACAGTCATTTTATTATATATAAACTCTCTTTCAGAACCTCATTGTTAATTGGCATTTTACCTACTTATTATGTGCAAGTTTATTTATGTCTTTTACTCTGTTATATTTCATATATGAAAAAGTTTTGAAGTTAAGAAAAAAAAACAACATTTTTATGTAAATTAAGTTTTACATGTAAATAATATTTTTATATGAAGATAACAATAGAAAGTATTTCGTAGCTTTATTCTTGCATTTTTTATTTTCAAATTTTAAACTTATATTATTTTAGAAACACCTACAAAAGTTTTTGAAAAAAATATCAAGCGTGAATGAGATAACAGTGACATCCTTATGTTTACATGGCTGGAAATTGTCAAACATAAATTGACTAATAGAACCTGATTTATCCTCAAGAAAAAATACTCAAATTATTATAAACTCAACTTTAGGAACTAAAAATTTCTGGTCCCATTTTTTGGTACGATTTTATGCAACTTTACTTGAATATTGTGATTTTTTTTCCCATCTCTCCAATTTTTTGCCAATTATTGACTATTTCCACTAACTTATTTATAATCTATTATTTCAATAATACTATTCTTTAAAAATATTTAATATTTCTATGAATTTATACAAATTTTATTTCATGCTCAAACAGAAGATCCTTGATCTTCCTAAACGAGGCCCAACCTTGGTGGGCCCTACCATTCTGGACCGAAAAAAAGCGACACCTTTTCTTTCATTTGGGTATGATTGTTCCACTTGGAACCTGTTCTGTGGCATCTGTTGTCTACCGTCCGACACGTGATGAACGGTTCATAGTTTAAATTCATGCGGCAGCAAGATTTTTTATATAATTAATAGAATATAAGCATCCCAATTTGGTGGATGTTAAGGCTCCAGGTATAAAATAGGCGAATATACCAGATCAAATTCCGGCTTGGGGTGCTGTCTCAGTGATTGAGTGCATGATTAGGTTAACTAAGAGGTTTTCTTACATGTATATTTTTTTTAATACAGTTGGCGTAGTTGGCACCGGAGTCTACGTGATTACTCACTGTACCTGTACTTGTAAAATTGGATTGCAACGTAATACGATGGTTCTTCAAGTTACACTACTAACATAATTTAGTGCATATTCTGAGAAAATAAATGTTCATTGGAAAAAGGAACAAAGGGAAAGATGTCTCAACGTGAGTGAAATAGTTAATGACTTAATGAAGTATGTAAGTGAGAATTGGTCTTTTGTTATTTGCTTGACAATTACACATCTATTATTTATTGTTTTCTTAAAGAAAAGGCCCCGGAAAGATCTACACGCTTGTGGAAACATTTGTATTTTAAATTATTGTATACAGTGCCAAAAATAATTTATAGTGCCTTGAACACACAAAATAAAGGAAAAAGGAAGAACAGAAATTTTGGTTTTGCGTAGTGTGAGTGTAATGGATTCTGCATTTACTGGCCTAAGTCCATGAGCATAAGTATTGTGAGGCCTATTGGGCCAATTCCTTTTGAAAAATTGGAAAACATAGACATTATGAAACGCATCCAAAGATGCGTACTGTCACTAGTCACTCACTACACTCCACCTCATTGGACGAAACTAAATTATCATCGAAGATTACATGATCTAAATCAAATTTGACCTGGTAATTTATGTTTCTACTTGTCCAAACAGTTTAAGAATCGAACTGTCTGAACCAATGCAACTTGAGAGATGATGTGAGTAAGACAGATCATTAGGCCTAGGCCCATTACTAGGTCTCGAGTGGAAAGGAGAGGGAACGAAATATGGTATATTTCATTTCCACACCTATACAAACTAGTCCTTGGCTTTACCAAAATTTTTGACCCAATAAATTCATGCTTTTAACTGAGAAAGATGACGAGGTTAAATTGGTTAGTATCATCTGGCGCTTCATCTGCACAGCTTATCATAAACTGAATGAGCAAACAGCTAGCAAACCTTCTTTATCTAAAAGCCACTGTTTTAGTGGTACTGAGCACCTGTGATTCTCAGTAATTCTTTTATTACACCCAGTTGTTGAAATTTATTTTTAGCTTTAGGCGAAAGGGCAGTCAATGCATGAAACCTTTGATTATATATTTAAGAGTTTTTATGATTGCCACGTACAGAAATTGTGGCATGAAACCTCAGATGTTCTGTTCAAAAAGTTGGAGGTTTATTTAAAACACAACAAAACAAACTGTGAGAACATACAGAAGTTATATGCTTAAAAACACATTGTGCAACGAAATAAATGTGCATTAAATTAGTTATTCCAGTCGATATGAGAAATTAACAACTAGGATACAATTTTGCACAGCCAATGTCGATCCGACCTAGAACTGATTCTCCCATCAATTCTTATTATCTATTAATAATTGACATACATCCTGGATATGCTGATAAATCTCTTTTACCCAAGATTAGTAAAGAATAAAAATTTGCATGTTTGCTACCTCAGCTAGACTATTTTTAGTTCACTGCATCTCACCAATTTATATATTAAGCCACTCCCTCGTTCGCCCCTTTCATAGTCTCATCTTCAACTCAGAAAAATTAAATTCTTTCGCCATGGCTTTGTTTGTAGAGAAAACCAGCTCAGGTCGTGAGTATAAGGTCAAAGATATCGCACAAGCTGACTTTGGCCGGCTCGAGATTGAGTTAGCTGAGGTTGAGATGCCCGGCCTTGTCTCTTGCCGCACCGAATTTGGTCCTTCAAAGCCTTTTGCTGGTGCACGCATTTCTGGCTCACTGCACATGACAATTCAGACTGCTGTTCTGATTGAGACTTTGACGGCACTTGGTGCTGAGGTGAGGTGGTGCTCATGCAACATCTTCTCAACTCAGGATCATGCCGCTGCGGCCATTGCAAGGGATTCTGCAGCCGTGTTTGCATGGAAGGGAGAAACCCTTCAGGTATTGCAGTTTAGATTTCAAGATCACCTTTTCTTTTACAGATAAAAAAAATGAAATGTTTGTTTTTTTATTAAGGCAACCAAATTTAAATAAATACATATACCATGCTGGAATTAAGTTATATAAGCTTTCCGTTTTCTACCTATGATATGCAACAAGCAGACCATATATGTGATTAATTGTCAACATTTGATAAACGTAATGTCATAATGATGCTTACTATCAGAAAACTTTTCCTTAATTAATAGGAGTATTGGTGGTGCACGGAGCGGTGCCTCGACTGGGGCCCCGAGGGTGGTCCTGATCTGATTGTGGATGATGGTGGTGATGCAACTCTTTTAATCCACGAGGGTGTTCGTGCTGAAGAGGAATATGAGAAAACCGGCAAATTTCCCGACCCTGAGAGCGCTGACAATGCCGAGTTCAAGATTGTCCTTGGTTTGATCCGTGATAGTCTCAAGGTCGACCCAAAGAAGTACCACAAGATGAAGGAGAGGCTCGTTGGTGTGTCAGAGGAAACCACCACCGGGGTCAAGAGGCTTTATCAGATGCAAAAGGATGGGACTCTGCTTTTCCCTGCCATTAACGTCAACGACGCAGTCACCAAGAGCAAGGTTTGCCAAATTTAATTACAGAATGTTTTCATCACGGTTTCATCAATATATGAACTTCTATTTCACATATGCACAATGTAGTTTGACAACTTATACGGGTGCCGCCACTCTCTCCCTGACGGTCTAATGCGTGCCACTGATGTGATGATTGCGGGAAAGGTCGCTGTTGTTTGTGGTTATGGTGATGTTGGAAAGGGCTGTGCTTCTGCCATGAAGCAAGCAGGAGCCCGCACAATCGTCACTGAGATCGACCCCATCTGCGCCCTCCAAGCCCTCATGGAAGGGTTCCAGGTCCTTACTTTGGAAGATGTGCTATCTGAGGCTGACATTTTTGTCACTACAACAGGTAAATTAACAAAAAACTAAGAGCAGTTTTTTGAAGTTGCAAGGTGTATATAATTATTTTCTACATTATATTGATTAATAACTGTTGAACTTGTGGTGAATAATTCAAGATGTTAAAATGCTTGGCAGGTAACAAGGATGTCATTATGGTTGACCACATGAAGAAAATGAAGAACAATGCAATCGTTTGCAACATAGGTCATTTTGATAACGAGATCGACATGCTAGGGCTGGAGACATACCCAGGTATCAAGAGGATCACAATCAAGCCTCAGACAGACCGATTTGTCTTTCCTGAAACCAAAACAGGCATTATTGTTTTGGCCGAGGGACGGCTCATGAATCTCGGATGTGCCACTGGCCATCCCAGCTTTGTCATGTCCTGCTCCTTCACTAACCAGGTTAGTTTGAGAGGACAATTATTTATATGTTAATCATAATATATGCAATTGTTTGTATAAATATTAACAGAAAAATTGTATATTCACTGCAAGAATAAGGGATTACCAAATACCATGCTATATAATTGCCTGGTACCAGTACAAATGGTCTAATTGTATATCATACATTGTCAAACAGAATCTCTTTGTGGTTCTTAATCTTTTCTTCAGACAGGATCTTGAAGTCAAAGGCACAATTAAGCCTCAACTCAATTGGACAACACCAGATGGGATTAAAAATTAAATAAAGAAAATAATATCCTTTGGTTTGTATGAAAAGAAATACTGTTTTTAAGCCAGCAAGATTCGTTTTTTCATGTGAAAAACTAACATAATGAAAAAAATCAAGTGATGTTTTGGAATTTTTGTGCAGGTGATTGCACAATTGGAGTTGTGGAAGGAGAGAACCACCGGGAAGTATGAGAAGAAGGTGTATGTGCTGCCGAAGCACCTTGATGAGAAGGTGGCAGCACTTCACCTCGGCAAACTTGGTGCCAAGCTAACAAAGTTGAGCAAGTCTCAGGCGGACTACATCAGTGTCCCAGTCGAGGGCCCTTACAAGCCGGCTCACTACCGCTACTGATCATCTTGCTACCAGTAGTATTGGTTTAGTAGTAGTTTATCATCAATCTACCTCCCTGGAGTAATTATTCTCCAGTTTCTGCTTAGTTGGTGTTTTGGCAGTTCTTTTTTTTTCCCTTCTTTTCATTTTTTGTTTTAGTTAAAGACAGTTTTGGAAGAGACAAATTGATAGTAATTTGCTTAAGCATCTGCATATTTGGAGTTTTTGGCAATTGGACTTTAGTTTATTGTGTTATGAGTCTTATGACTTTAGTAAAGGACAGTTTTGGGAGGAATCAATAAACCCCCACATTTGAATGTTTAAGGTTGTGTTCGTGTATGAAAGCTCAATTGTTCACTTGTCGGTTTAATTTGTATAAAAATGAGGTAATCAAATTGTGCTTATCCTTCATAAATTAGGGCAGGTATGAACAGAACGGGCTGATGAAATAATGCTCCTCTCAATTTTTGGTTTATTCTTTCCTTTTTTAAATTCAATAGTCAGAGCCGCTTTCATGGCCATTTTAGACTATGAATAAAACTTACCAGTTGCCAATCAGTTAAAAACTTAAAATAGCACTAATGCTAACCCAAAAATAGACCCTGCTGACCTTTTGTCTAAAGTCAGAAATAGACTAAGCCTAGAAAATGGCACGCTAGCATCTGAACCGGACTTTAACACGTTGGTAGATATCTGCCAGATCTCAGATGACATGGAATTCAGACTGGTGTACAGTGCAGGAAAATGACTACGATAACATAAGCCAACATCTTTTCCTTGAGAAAGACAATGCTACAAAGGACTAACAACAAAGCTAAGAACCACAATGTTGAATTGCAAGATCGATTGATTTCTCATTGATAAATGCGTACAATACCAAAAATTTTAAAATAACCGTATCAGAAGACACCACCACTATTTAGAAACACTACCAATTATTACGAAACAAAACCCAAATCCACCCTCAAACCATCCAAAACAAGTAATCTAACCTACAACCATACAACACAAGCCCCCGTGAACCAACACAACAAGCAGAAGAGGCACAAAGCCTACATATGAGTGAATGGGTGATCAGTAGCGGTAGTGAGCAGGCTTGTATGGGCCCTCGACCGGGACACTAATATAATCGGCCTGGGACTTGGTTAGCTTTGTAAGCTTAGCACCAAGCTTGCCGAGGTGAAGGGCTGCCACCTTCTCATCAAGGTGTTTAGGCAGCACATACACCTTCTTCTCGTACTTGCCACTCTTCTTCTCGTTCCACAACTCCAACTGTGCAATCACCTATACAAACACAGAAGTTAAAAATCAATGAGCACAGTAGAATACCAAATGATAATCTACACCAAGTAATAAAAACTAAAGCCTGCATAGGAAATAAGAAGTGAAGAAACAATAATAACCTGGTTGGTGAAGGAGCAAGACATGACAAAGCTGGGGTGGCCAGTGGCACAACCCAAATTCATGAGCCGTCCCTCAGCCAACACGATGATACCAGAGTTGGTCTCAGGGAAGACCCACCGGTCAGTTTGGGGCTTGATTGTTATTTTCTTGACTCCTGGGTATGTCTCCAGCCCAAGCATGTCAATCTCATTATCAAAGTGACCAATGTTGCAAACAATAGCATTGTTCTTCATCTTCTTCATGTGGTCAACCATGATGATATCCTTGTTACCTATCAGACAGGCATAACTTCAGTTAGTACCACAATCTGTACAATTTAGCAAGTTTAGAATCATGTGGATTATCAAGTTATAATGTACCGGTGGTGGTGACGAAAATGTCAGCCTCAGAGACCACATCTTCTAGGGTAAGGACCTGAAGGCCTTCCATGAGGGCTTGTAGGGCGCAGATTGGGTCAATCTCAGTGACTATGACACGGGCCCCAGCTTGCTTCAAGGCAGCAGCACAGCCCTTGCCAACATCACCATAACCACAGACAACAGCAACCTTGCCGGCAATCATGACATCAGTGGCACGCATCAGGCCATCAGGGAGGGAATGGCGGCACCCATACAAGTTGTCAAACTAAATTTGAAAAAACAATAACACATTAGAAATTGCTGGATGTCATATTTTGAGGTGAAGTCCCTTCTGACAACAATTTTTTGAGCGTGAACGGAAATACTGATGATGACTAACTATTGGCATTCACAAAAAAGGGGAAAAAACAAGGACAAATTTCCATTAAGACTGTTGTGAATTTGATCAAGTTTTTGTTACTTAACCAAACATGTTAGTAATGTAAGATAAAATTAATAACAGCAGTATATGAGGCAAGAATAATTTTCACAAAAAGCTGGAAAAAGTGCAGTTCAAGTGCACTTGATTGAGTTTTTGTTACTTTACCAAACATGTTAGTCATGGAAGACAAAATTAATAACAGCAGTATATGAGGCAAGAATAATTTTCACGAAAAGCTGGAAAAAGTGCAGTTCAAGTGTAACATTCACTTCAGGCCTTTTCAATTCAGAAGTGATGTAAATAGCTTATATATTTTGAAACCAGTCATTTTGGATGGAAAACACTATTACATGGGGGTAGGAAATATATTTGGCAATGACTAGACAGTTAGTGCCATGGTCTTTGTTAAAAGGAAAAATGGAGTATACTGAAATGACACATGCTAGATTTTCACATAAAGCAGGACGAAATGAAGTGAAAGTCTTAACAAATCACTTTCAGGCTTCTTCAGTTCAGAAGCAATTTTAGACAGCTTGTGATTAGAAAAGATATTTATAAACCTTTATTTAGCAACATTCCAAAAAAGTAGGGTTACATTAACATGTTAAGTTGTTAACAGTTTCCTTTGTCCACTTTTTTATAATAAATCCTGAGTAAATAAACCAGCAGTCATGAATAGCAAAGAAGGTAATTTCAATAAAATCATATGACCATTTATTCCAGTATAAATCTCCACAAATAGTTACTGCACATTTGGTCCACCACAGAAAAAGTAGATCTATGGAAAAAGAAATTCTGAAGACCAACTTGCACCCATCACAAAGTAATCAAGCAAACGTACAGCTAAATCAAAATATGAATATTTTAAGTTAGGTATGTCCCCATTACGTTAAGTGAAAGCGACAATTACCCTAGATCTGAATTAAAACCTAAGTCCCAGTCAACTCAAACACGTAATATACCAAACTCCACCAACCACAAAACCAAAGGTGCATAATTAGTTATACCTAAAATGAATTACCAAAATGTAAATCCAGGAAGAAAAAAAAAAAACCTCACCTTGCTCTTGGTGACAGAGTCGTTCACATTGATTGCGGGGAAGAGAAGTGTACCACTCTCTTGCATCTGGTACAACCTCTTGACACCGGTGGTGGTCTCCTCTGACACACCAACAAGTCTGTCCTTCATCTTGTGGTACTTCTTTGGGTCTGCCTTAAGGCCATCTCTGATCAAGCCAAGAACAATCTTGAACTCAGCATTGTCGGTGCTCTCAGGATCAGGCAGCTTGCCAGTTTTCTCATACTCCTCTTCAGCGCGAACTCCCTCGTGGATTAGGAGTGTGGCATCACCACCATCGTCAACAATTAGGTCGGGACCTCCTCCGGGACCCCAGTCAAGGCACCTCTCTGTGCACCACCAGTACTCCTAGTGTTCAGAAAAATATAAAATGTACAGTTAAAGGCGAAAAGATAGATCTTTTTGCTACTGCTGGTATTAGAATGCCAGCTAATTACAAGGCCTGCATATAACAAGCTTGTGGATACAGAAACCAATGATAGCAGGTTATAAAACAAGGTTAAACTATGCAGATCTATGTTTAAACATGAAAAAACACTGAAAAGGTGTAAACTTTCTTCGATGAAAACTAACAATAACCAACAAAATCGCATCATGTTCAACGATCTTCTCAATCCTAACTCTACTAAAACCATGACTCAATCAAGACAATATCAAATTGAGAAAACAATAAAGACCAAAAATTTACCTGAAGAGTCTCTCCCTTCCAGGCAAAAACAGCTGCCGAATCCCTGGCAATTGCTGCCGCGGCATGATCCTGAGTTGAGAAGATGTTGCAGGAGCACCATCTAACCTCTGCACCGAGAGCAGTGAGGGTTTCAATCAGGACCGCGGTCTGGATTGTCATGTGGAGAGAGCCTGAGATGCGGGCCCCAGCGAAAGGCTTAGACGGGCCGAACTCGGCGCGACAAGCCATCAAACCGGGCATCTCCACCTCGGCAAGCTCGATCTCGAGCCGACCGAAGTCGGCTTGGGATAGATCCTTCACCTTGTACTCCCTGCCGGAGCTGGTTTTCTCTACAGAGAGAGCCATGGCGATCGAGATAAGGGTTTGGATCTAAAGATGCGATACAGAGAAGAAAGGGAGAGTGGCGCAGTGAGAAGTGGGAGAAGGGGAGAAGATATAAAGGCAGTGCGAGTGATCTTAGCCGTTGGATCTCGGGTTTTTGGAGGGGTTTGGGCGGTGTGAATGTTTGGTAATATTTATCTGTGATATTTTGTGTAGCGGGTTGTTTTCTGATTTTTTATCGAGTCGCTATAATTATTAATTAAAAAATGGGATGCAGAAGTACATCATTAGATCCGGTCGGGGTTGGTGTGTGATATTACTGAGGGCCCACCACCTGACATTGGAGCGTGGAGCGGCGACGTATCGCGGAGCGGGATCGACTGCCAGCTGTGAAAGCGTGAATTAAACGTGCTTAGCTAGCGTAAGTGGAAAATTAACGGAGAAAGGTTAACAAAAAAAAAAAAGAAAGACAATAAGGGAAAGTAAAAGTTCCGGATTTTATACTGAAGAAAGGTAACGATAACCGATTCATGATCTTATCCTTTCGTTATGGTTTAATTTGGAAATAATAAAAAATAAATTTTCAAAAAATTATAAAATGTTAAAAAGTAAAAAAAAACCTTTAATTTTTTTCTTATTAAATATCGGAACCGATGTCTAATAAACATGATGATGCAGCTATTATCTTTGTGAGAGGCGTAAATTGATTTTTTTATATAAGAAATCTTTGAAAATAAATAAAGTTTTAAAGATTAATACATTATAAAGAAAGTTTTTTTTCATAATTATTTAATCAAATAAAAATATTTAATAAATTCCTGTAAATCCTATACGCCCATCCTGCTCTAGCATCTTCCTGAAACAAACCATCCATCGTGCAATGCATACCCTGTATATGCAATATCTATCAAAAGTGACCAAGCTTGCACAGCGCAGGCAATATCTCCGGCTGATTTCTCTTGCTAATGCTCTTTGATGTCGGTCTTCTGCAATTTTTGTGTTGTTTTTGTTCAGTAATTTTAATTTTACTTAATAAATTTAGCTTCTCGCTAAAAACTTTTTTATTTAATGAAAGATGAGGCGTGAGAGCCTCATTTTTGCTTCAAAAATATTATAATCATTATCATATAAAAATAAGAGGAGCGTTCCGCTGTCACAGGTTTTTGGTGCCACAAGTTGCCACAACTTCATATTTTAATCAATATTTTAAAATTTTAAAATTCAAACGTCAAATCCAAACTGTTGATCTTGTTCTATTTAACGAGCGATGCGTTTCTATATAAATTTTATAAAATTTGGAGTCATTTTGATACTCAATCAACTGATCAAATGATGAACGTATTAGAATTAATATGTCATAATTAACTAGATTCGTTCATTTGTTGATCAGTTGATCGAGTATCAAAATGACTCCAAATTTTATAAAATTTATATAGAAACGCATCGCTCGTTAAAATTGAACAAGATCAATAGTTTAGATTTGGCGTTTAATTTTAAAATTTTAAAATATTGATAAACTATGAAGTTGTGGCAAATTGTGGCATCAAAATCCTGTGGCAGCAGAAAGTTGCTCAAAAGTAGAAGACTCGTGGAATTTGCTGTGTGTTTCAACGCCGGAGATAAGAGAACTTATTGTTCTCAGTGGCGGATTTAAATTAATCTAACGACGATAATTTTTTAAAAAAATAAATGCAATTGAATTCCTATTAATCATGTGATAATCCAACTTCCAATAAATAAAAAATCAACGAGGACAGGACGATAACAAAGTTAATAACTGTTTCTTCTATTTTAGGAAGAGCAGGTCAGAACTCATTTTCACTTCAAAAAGCTTGCAATCATTATGACTAAATTATAAGTGAATTTACGATCACTAAATATCTATCTAATGATGTATGAATTTTATAAATTTAATGTAACAATATTAATATTATAAATTAAAAAAAATCCATTATAAAAATGGTATAACTCCGGCACCAAGTTTGTTATAATCCTCCGTGTTATTTTTTTGTGGTGTATATGGTTGGAGGCTGGAGCCTAGCGTAGTTTGACATTTTGTGGGAGTATATTCAAACCAGTCAGCTCAAATTGAGATCCGCTGCCGCGCGACACGTATGCTGACCGTTTGATTAAGATCCAATGGACAAGGGAGCCCCGTGTATGTAACCTAGATTGATAGGCCCGTAAAAAGTGAACCGTCCGATCAAAATCAGACGGCTCGTAGTGCGCGACACGCGGTGTAGCGCAACAGCGAATCCGGATTGAGTCAGCTCTATTGCTTCCTTGAATGTCTCATTGAACTTGAAGTGGAAAGTGGAAAAGGAACTGAATTACAAGTTCTTTGTGCCATTCTATATATATTACATTGATTCCAAGGCATCTATGATTTATCTATCTGTAAGGACAGACGGTGGCAGCTGGTATTGTGCCAGGAGACCTTGCAGGTCTTTTGGAGTAGATGCGAGCCTGTCAGCCTGATATTGTCGCAAAGCTAGAGAGTTTTTTTTTTTTTTTTTGAAATGGAAGCTAGAGAGCTTTTGGGTCAATATTACCGGTTGCTGCTGTATTATTGTCGCATATTATTTTTTTTTAACGTATTTATGTTGCTTTTTGTGATGATTATAATGTTTATTGCAACTTTGCAAGGAATCTTACTCGAGATGGGCTAAAATCAGCCACGACTGACGCATGGACCCGTCAGCTGCAATTATATCTCAACTTTTGAAGTTCTAATGGCTAATCGATCTGAACCGTTCAATGTGTTCTTCATATTAAAATCTCATTGAAGATCATATTTACATTTTTCTGATTTTATTTACTATTTTTTTGAGATTTCTAAAAAATCATAGTTATTGAAGGGTCCAAAATTGTTTAGATTAAGAATTTTGTAAAATACCAAACAAATACTTAAAAATTTCATAAAAATATAAAATTTTGTCTCCAACGAGATTTCAATATGGAGAACACATTGAACGGTTTGGATCGACTGTTAGAATCTCGAAAATTGAGATTTGATCATAGCTGACGGTTTCATTCGTCAGTCGCGACTGATTTTAGCCCATCTCATCTTACTTTAAGGGGCCGTTTGGATCACTTAGGAATAAGAGGAATAGCCTATTCCTAGGCGGAAAATATTGAAAAGTGTGTAATTTTGTGAAGAATTTGGATGGTTAGAAATAAATTTCCGTCCGGAATTTACTATTTTTACTTATTTCTTCCCCATCCAAACAGCCTTAGTGCCGATTCTTATTATACTTTTTTAATTAGTTGGCGGTTATGATAATGTTATTAAAGTAGTAACTAGTAAGAAAAGTAAAACATGTCTCTTTAATTAAAAATATACGATACTGCCTACGGGCTTTTCCTCAAAAAAAAAATATATATATATATACGATACGTTCGTATGATCGTATCATCTTAATTTTTTAAAAAAATATATTAGACTAGCTTGTTATCGTTAATATCGAAATCATATGGTCAAACAATCAATTCACAGGAATTTCCCAGTTTAATATTATTATTATGAAAGTATAGGATCTTTTTTGGGATTCGGCTTGGGATTCATTCAATATATATTATTTTTTTACATACAGGCAATGATTGAGGCAATTAATCTCGCAGATTATAATCATATTAATTAAATACAAAACAAAAAATTAAAAAATTACTTGAGCCTTGATACTTGAAAGTGTTTTGGGGCGCGGTGCTTTACAATTTCCCCAATTACATATTTGCATTTGCAAAAGCCACGTGTACGACGGGAACAAGCCCCGTTCTCTTCCATAATTTTGTATGGTTTTAAAAGGGGAAAATTAGCCATATAACCCCTCTAATCATAGTCAATTGGAAATATCCCCTCTAATCTTTATATTTGGAAATATCCCTCTCTAAACATCATTTTTATAGATATATGTCCATTCTCTTAATTCCATTAAATTTCTAATGCTGAAAAATATTTTTTTAAATGTTCGGACAAAATTGCCCTCAGCCCCTCACAATTAATCTTCGTTGTATTCACCTTTGATATCAAAAATAAATATAGGATGTCAAGCTCTAAAAGGAATTCCTTTTGACCCCATGCCTGAAAGTTATTCAATCAAATAGCACATTCTTGCTTCTGTATTGATCTTTGCAAAGAACAATGGAGAATCGTCAAACCAGCCAATGTTATTTTTTGTTCCTGCGAGGATAAATTGCTGAACCAACCTAGAAAGTGGGAAGCAAATGAAAAATAGAACCAAATGCACAGCAAATGCAAAATTTCGTTTAGTTGTTCATGTAAGGAGGAAGAAAAGATGCTACTGGTATCAGCTTTATTATTATTATTATTTTTGTTGTAACGGCCCTTAGGCAGTATCAGCTTTATTTCACGCAAAGAGGAAGAATGGATGAATCTAAGTGGAGAAGCCAGAATTTATTTCAAGCGAATAAGTTAATAGTTTGAACAATAATACACCTTGTCCCTCTTGATTTGGAAAAATGCCCAAATAAATCAAGAATAAATGCACTAGAAAGTGGTACCAACTCATTTTATGCACAATTATATTGGATATTTCTTTCCCTTTTTACAGAGTAGCAAATATCGAGAAGATGAATCGTCATGGTCCAAGGGCATTTATGTTCGAAATTTATTAAAATGATCTCTTAGGATTATAAAATTGCTGAAATTAACTAAAAAGGACAAATATCTAAAGCATTGATGTTTAGAGGGGGATATTTTCAATTTTAAAAATTAGAGGGGGATATTTCCAATTGATTATGATTAGAGGGGTCAGGGGTATATGGCTAATTTTCCCTTTTAAAAAAATCATAATTGTTGAAAGCACGGTTTCATTGTTTAAAAACCACGGTGCACTAACAAGAACCGTATAAAATTAAAATTATATGACTTATAAAACAACATGATACTATCTGACATTCACATTATTGTTTATGTGATAAAAAATTTCCGTCTTATATTATAGACCTCATTAACATTTCACGTACGTTGATGCGTACCAGACTTTAAAACCAATCACGCTACAACATGTTCGGAAACTGAACTAAAAGATATCTCGCGATGAGATTTCTTAGTAAAACCCTTGTCTTGAACTAATTAATTCAGCCATCATGATACTTGCTGGAAAGGTAATCGAAGGAGTGGTAAAAGAAAAATAAATGAATCAATTTTATTTTATTTTAGGAATAATTAGTTTCATGCCATCGTGAATTTTGATAATTAGAGAAATATCATTCTTAAATTGCTAATTAAATTTATACCATCGTAGAATTGCTAAAATTAGTTTTATGCCACTATTTCTCTAAAAACATACTAAATTCTAAAAATATCATTACCAAAATTATCATTAAATTTTGTGTAATGACCAAATTACCCCATTAAAAACAAACACTACAACAACACAAACGGCGTCCAAACAAAAAAAAAAAACGCTATGCCACGAATATATTTTTTGGGCGAGTTACTCATTTAAAGATGAGAATGTCATCCGTGAGGAAAAGAGAAATTTTTTTTCCGTCATCATTTACAGAAGTGTATTTTAGTTTAATTTTATGTATTCCACAATTAATATATTTTTTCCATCGTACAATATATTCAAGTATCAAAGAGTATTATAGTTGAATGACCCATAATTACTTACGTGAAAAATGTCGGCACAAAAAGATTTTTGCAAATAAATCTTAAAAACTTAATCTTTTTTATTTGTTATGTCATCACTAATTAGATCTATGCTACTATCTTTATGCACCAGTAGCATAGAATAATTTTATTATTTTGCAGTGGCATAAAACTAATTGTTAATGATTTATAATGGCATAAAACCAATTATATTTTCTATGATGGCATATTTCTAATTTTTAAGTTTTATAGTGATATATTTGAAAGGGTAAAATCGTCATATAATTGTTCGACGGCAAAAAACTAATTTCTATTATTTTGCTATTATTTTATAGTGGCAAAATAATAATTTGTCATTTAGTGATGGCATATCACTAATTTCAAATATTTGTAATGGTATATATCTAAATCAGTATGCCATTGTAAAAGAAAGGTTTAATTTAAAAAAACGATCATTAAATTTCTTTTAACCTCCGAATGTCGTACCTTTCAAATTAAATGAGACAAACGAAATAAAAATAACTTACCGGTCAACAAAACAAAGAAATGAATCGAAAAGGAAATCACAATATAATTTCTAATAAATTCGTCTTAGTTACCTTTCTTTTCTAAACTCTTTTTCGTACTTATCTAACTCTTGATGGCTAATGCCTAATGATGCCAAAAATATGGAAAATTCTGCACAAGTTGTAAACTAGTTACATCTTCAACAAGGATATTCTGCCAACGGTCAAATCATTCTGTTACCACAAACACTCAAAATTCTTACACTTGACTGCTGCTCTCAAGCTTTCTGAAAAAACTCTCAAAATTCTTGTTCTCGCTGATGATCTCTGACTAGGGCTGTCAAAACGTGGTAAGTGGCACGGAATGACACCAAATCGTTACCGTGCCACTTATTAAACGGTACAATACCGGTACACCACTTACCGTTTTATTTATTAAACGAAATAATTTTCTGTGCCATCAACCGTATATTACACATAAAACGGTTTAAAATGAGGTTGAAATGGTCGAAACGGTATAACCAATTGTGCCATCAATCGTGCCACTTAAAAAATGGTATAATTTTCAGTGCCACAAACCGTTTGATTTTAGTTAAACGAAACGACATAACAATAAATGATGCACCGTTGACAGGCTATCTCTGACACACCTTTCGTAAAGTTAATTCGAAGAACGAACTTTCTCTCTCAAAAGAAAAATATATATATGTAATAACCAACTTCATAACGTCACAATCCAAATGCTTTTTTTCTTCTCTCAAGTCATTTTTTCTAATACGATCTCTCAAATGTCGTCTAAAGGGGAGAACATTTGTCTATATGTTAATATATATAAAGAACACGTGTTGTTTAGATTCAATGTAATTTAATGATAAAGTAAAAAATATTGCATGCCGTTTTATGTAAGTTTGTCTAAAATTTATTTTTATTCATGTACAAATTTGATAATTAACAAAATTGAAGTCCCACTATTATAAATATTGGGAAAAAAAAATTAAGAACCAACTTTTGAACTAATGACAAAAACATTGCATCTTTACTAGAAGTTGCGGGTTCGAAACCATCTAGGAAGTCATTTTGTGACATTCAATTTTGAATAAGTTAAGAGTTTGACGTACATCTTATTTTCAAAAAATATTAAAATAATTAGAAAGAACTCGAGGAACTACAAGTTCAAGAATAAATAAAATCACGAAGCAAGGTGAAATATTATCGATGATCCCAGTCTTTCATTTTATTCTTGCGTATACGGTGGTTGATAAATAATATGGAGGGAGTAAAGTATGCAGTTTTTACCACAAATTTTTTGTCAAAGTAAACCCAAATTTCAGTTTTTTTTTTTTTTTTTTTTTTTTTTTTTTTTTTTTTTTGCGCTGTGCGCTGTGCGTGTTTCCAGTGATAGACATTGAATGCCAAAAGAAAGTAAGAAACTAACCAAGCTTAAATTTTCCACGGAATGGAAAATAAAAGCGTAAAGTTTCCACGAAATGGAAAATAGAAAAAATAAATAAATCTGACCATCACTATTTATGACAATCATCTCACGATATCGAGTTTTCGTCCGCTTCTTATAACTCCTCGTGAGAAAATTTTGGAGGACCTGATGGAGCAAAAACAAGAACGGAGTTGAATGTTTTGGTGCTTCAGTCAAATGTTTGACAAAAATTGTTCACTACTTTCTATTTTTTATTTTTTATTTTTTTTGAAAAACTACTTTCTACTTGTTACTCAAAAAAAGCTTTCTACTTCAGAAGGCACTCTTTTTTTCATTTTTTTTCGCTCTCATGTTTTTGACGTATTATTTGTTTTTTAATGCTGTTGATGTATTATAAATTCCGCCATGCTGAATTCCCTGCTAGTTAGGAGTGTCAATATCATTTCGTTTTAAACTTTTTCGTTTCATTTCGTCCAAAATGAAATAGAAACGGACGGGTAAACTGATTTTGTTTCTAAGAAGTGAGAATGAAACGGAAATGAAACAAAGAGTGGTACACATTACTGTTTAGTTTTATCGAAAATTGGCTGAAATCAATAGAACATGGGATGAAATTAATGGAAAACTGAGAACGGAATGGAAAAAATCGTTTTGTTTAACGAAACGAAACGAAAATGAAATAAGTTTTGTGTTTCGTTGCTGAAACGGATCGAAAACGACAGAAGGTATTTATGCTGTCATTTCCCATGTTTGACACCTCTACTACTAGTACCCAGCAAATGCTGACCCAGACAATAAATAATTTAATCCGAACAACAAAATATTTCAGAAATGACAATATTGTCATCGCAATTTCAAAATATTATAATTAAATACTCGTATTGTCATCGAAAACTTAAAAGATGCACAATATCGGTCAAAAACAGCAGCACAACAAAATTTGCAAAATTAAATAAACATGAATTTTGGGACATAAATTGGTTATCATTGAAAGGAGATTGTTAATCATTGAAATAAAAATAAAAAACAAAAAAACAAGATGCATTTTAGGAGACGATAATCTGGTTGGGCTTTCTTATAATGTAAAAAAATGTAAGAAACATTTAGGAAAAAAAATTAATTAAAGAAAGTTTTGGGGAGCTATAATTAAAGAAATTTATTAGGGTAATTTTTTAAAATATATTAGGGTAATTTAGACAACACAATATAACAGAATAATTAGGGTAGTCTGGTCATCAAATGTTAAAAAATGTTGTACGGATTAAATTAATTGTTTTCCGTATCAGCACCATTGCTGTTATTGCCATGTCAGTATGTCTCGGGAATCTTTTGTGCAAGATCAAGAAAATCTTTTTTTTTTTTAGAATGGCAACATCAAGAAAATCGCTAGTAGAGTGATAACTTCTGATCTAAACTGTTAGATCTAATCTCACGGTTAAGGGAGTCTCGTGCATGTAACTTAGATTGATAGGCCCGAAAAATCTTAACCGTCGAGATTAAATCGAACGGCTCGGATCAAGAATTGATCCTCTGCCAACCTCAAAAAGTTGGCGAAGCATACGGACCCTTGCATTCTTGCTTCACCAAATCTCACAAAAGAAACAGACACCAACCCATACCGAGATCTCATGCATAAGCTGATGAGCATGATGCCAAATTGCCAATAGCTTACGACAGCGGTACTTTACGAATAGAGATTTTATGTGGATTTTTCCGTGAATCTACCTATGGGTTATTAAAAAAGCTCTTATTTCCCGGTCTATGGCTCTTCGAAATACAATACAATGAGACAGTTAATTATGCATCGGAATGCATAGGACTTTTTTATGCATTGTGATGTTTTTTCGTCAGTATGTTTACAAATTATTAATCTAATTTAACTAATCTAATATACATATTAAAATCTCATAGCAACCAAATTTTATATTTGCTTGATTTTTTTTTCTTCTATTTTTTTTTCAAAACTAGCTATTTTTTTAATCAAATTATATCATGAATATTAAATAGTCTGTTTTAAGAAAATTGAAAGAAAAATAGAAAACTTTTAAAAATATAAAATTTGGTTTGATACAAGATTTTTATATGTAGATTGGATTGGTTAAAATTAGATTTACAATTTGTAAAAATATTAATAAAAAAGCTTCATGCTGCATAAAAAATCCTATGCATGATGCATAAACTTCCTAGTAGTATAATTACCGTATAGCATAATATAATACTACAGTTTCAAGTATGAATTGTTTATTTTTTAACAAATTTTCAAATTTCTTCAAGAACAGAGTTAAAAAGGACTGTCGCAGGTAACTTGACCATATTGCCAATTGGCACTAATAAAAGATAACATTAAGCCTCTCTTTCAATAGTTATATGAGAATCACTAATAATAAATTATTAATATTTACTATATATATTGTGACATCATAACCCCATGAAGTAAACTGCTGGCTCCGCTGATGCGCCCTTTTTAAACAAAAAATAATAAATAAATAATCAACTCAGAGCACCGACGAAAAGGGAAATTGGAAAATGAGGTCCGAGGTAAAATGATAAGTAGGTTACCAACCTTTTGTACACGCATGCCTACTCTACAGTCTTTACAAATGTTCCTTTTTGCGACTTTTCCTACTCCGAAGTTCAATTTTCAAACCCAATTAATTGAATTGAAAATCCTAAAGCAAGACAAAATTCACCAGCCGCCATGTCATCTTCATTTATTTTATTTATTTAAATAAATAATTATTCAAATACGGGTCTGTTACAATGGAATTGACATTTTAATGTCCAAGCAAGGTGACCCTACGATTAAATAATCTCAAATGTAACAAATCATGATTAGTTGCAAAGCATAAATCAGCTAACTTCCCCACCTACAGGAACTTGATCTTTAATTCTTACGGTTAGGTTTAGATTCATTCCTTTAATCACAAAATAACGTGTCATCCGCCCATCCGAAGTTCTTCCCCCCCCCCCCCCCCCCCCCATCCCCAATTATCTCGTCGTCTCTGTGTAAGATTTTATAAGAATTTGGGACATGGGAAAATGGACAGCAAATAGACGAAGGATTTGATCTCGACCTTTTTCTCTGGCGGCACTAAATTTTCCTAGTTTAGGATCCGTTTGGATAGGTGTGGGAAGAAGGGAAGAAGTGAGAAAAAATATTGGAAAGTGTGTAACTTTGTGAAGAGTTTGGATTGTTTATAATTTTTTTTCTTCCTTCTTCCTTCTTCCTCCTTCTTCTTCTCTCATCCAAACGGAGCCTTAGGTAACAAAATACCAATTTTTTTTAAAAATGTTTATAACAGTAAAAACAGACCCTAATTAATCTCACATTCTGTACATTTATTTTAATTAAAGATACTTATTCGAGAGGTAATATCCCAATCAAAAGAGATTTTGTCCCTCTTTTGAGTTCCGTAGAAATTGAACCTATTATCTTTATATAAATAATGGAGTCGCTGACCAAATTTACTTGACTCCCACATTCATTTCACATTCTGCATTTACAATTTCATATAAATTTGGCGCAATATATCGAGTTAATATAATTTTTACAATTGTGTATTAAAACTGAAAATAAGTTTTTTAAAAACTTTGTCTGCTGCAAATTAAATTCAGATATCTTGTGTGGTGATTCAATCAATTTTGAATCAATCAGTTCAACTTTTGTTTTCAACACATATATTGCTTGTGATTCTGAACATCGTCATTGCTTAAAAAAAAAAAGTCGTCATGCGTATAAACAAGAAACTCTAAATTGAATAATGAACCACACGAGAGAATAAAGGAACGGTACGATGTTGCTCTTTTATTTTATTATAATCAGGGGTAACTATCTTGATTATTCTTCTATGTGAAGAAGAAGAGCATAATTTTTACTTAATAATTATAAAATTATATATATTTTAGAAAAGTAACAAAAATAAAATGGAATTTAGAAAGACCGGTATATAAACATTCGGCCCCAACTTCTTTTATTCGACGTGAATGAAAAGAAAAAAGCATCAAGAAATTTCAAATTCCAACCTAAAAAATGAAATTTTAATTTTAAATCTTCAATCTTGAGATAAAAGATTTTTTTTTTTGAAAAATACAACATGTGTATCATATTCTGTTTTAAATTTAGCAGATGTGAATTATTATAAAAACTTAGAATCAAAGAATAGTGCTAAAAAAAGTACCTATGGCTCCGTTTGGATGGGTTCTTCCCGGAATAAGGAATAAGAAATAACCACTTTTTACCAATAAATTTATTTCTAACCATCCAAACTCTTCACAAAAGTTACACATTTCCCAATAAATTTACCTCTTCCCAATAAATTTCTTCCCTTCTTCCTTCTTTCTATCTTATTCTCAACGCATCCAAACGGAGCCTATAGTACCCTGTATCCGATGGGAAAATATCCACGCATTTTGGGCATGTAGAAACGCAATACCACCTACTCTTTTTGATACCAACAAAAAGTCAAATACCTTCCACCGACAATAAAATTTGTTTTCCCCTGTATCTCCGTCCCCGACTGGAATTACAATTCGCCTTTATGCTAACCACATGCGTGGTCATGGAGCTCGGGATCCAAGGTTGTCGGGTTGTAAAATATCTGCTCTTAACGGGCATGCTGATTCTATATTAAACCTAAGTTTAATTCTGAAAATAAATATTATGAATAGTAATAATTTGGAAGACCAACTTCCGCGGGTTATTTGTGTTACTCGATTAATAACAGGTTAACGGATCCAAGATTGAGAATCCGGATCCAAAATGAGTGGGACCATCAAACTGAGGTTGGTCAGTTCATCAGTGGGTGGGTTTGGTGTGTGGCTCCAGAAATCTCAAATCTCCATCGCCAACAACCCAAAAATTAGGAGAAATGATTAAGATGGAGTCCACTATTAGTAGGTAGATAGAGTATAATTAATCCGGGAGTACGGAGCATTATATTTTTTTCATTGTTTGGACCCGCCGCCAGGCCTCTTATATCAAAATCATAACATATATTAATTTGGAGAATTGAATCCGGATCCGAAGATACTGTTTTCAAACAGTTCTCCCGACAGTGTCTCGGACCGGATCATTTGTTGCAGTGGTTCAAAATGTGACCATATAGTGTAGAACAAACTAATGAGGATGGTTATAGAGAATCCAAAATCTAAATCCCGCCATGTACATTTGTTTCTCTCTCTTTCTCTTTCCTCCGCTCTGTGTTTCATCCATCCATTCAATATGTTCATCGGATGGCTAGAAAAGTATGACTGTTGCACATGGACGCATGGGTCCCACACGTTTTTCGCTGCAGTAAATAAAGTAATCGCTCTGACTATTTCACGTGTCGCTGCAGCCTGCGCACAAAGATTGGGATTTTTTTTTAGTTATGGCCTTATGGGCCCTTGCCCTCGAGTTTTGTGCGCACACAGTCATTAGTCAGCCCACACGTGAATGCCTGGGTGCTTTATTAAATTAAATCTTTCCATCAAATTTTATGTGCATTGCTGATAAAATTGTTGGTTTGCCTAAAAAAAATGTTGATAATTTGCTGCTATACAATTTTCTATTATCCAAGATTTTAGAATATTTCGCATGATTTTTCATATTTTAGTAATTGCACCAATTTTTTTTATCTTATAAAACGTATTATGTTTTATATAGATTTATTTGTGCAATATAAGTTATGTTGATGCTATAGATATTATATTCAATTTATTGATGCCAAAGTTTTATATTTGTAATGTTCGAATAATTTTATAGTTTTAAAAGAATGTTTTATTTTAGAAGTAAATATATGATTTTGCCGTTTTTTTAAATTTAAAAATATTGTTAGTACTTCAATCTAAATAGATGGAATGAAATTGATTGTGCAATGTTCTCGCACTACTAATCTTATTATGTCAAATACTTTTCTATAACCCAATATTATTATAATGGTCATATTATTATTATTATAATATTTGCGCAAATAAACAATCAATAGAAAAAACATTTATTATTTTTATGAATGTTTAATACTCATAAATTATGTTGATAATATATCTGAATTATAAATTTTGTGAATATTTGCCCAAATAAACAATTGATAGAAAAAATATACCGAGATTCAGCGATATTATATGATGAATCCTTTCATGTGATATTTTCTAATTATGGATCTGTAGATTTTTAAAAATTATTTTCCAGACCTCATAAAATCTGATGTTTATTATATTTTTCTTTTGGGATTGTTTGGAGGCTTTTAAAAATTTATTTCTCTATTTAAATTTATGTACTTATTTATAGATATATGGAGAATTTTTTCATATCAAAATTTCTAATTATGGCCGTATAAATATACAGAGAACTATTAACGGTGTCTCGAAAGAAATATTTACAAATATATAACTTAAACTTTAAGGGTAAAGATAAATCGCACAACAGTGCTTCGGACACTGAATCGCGAGTCCAGAACACTCAATAGACTGCTTATGAATCATGTGTTGATTTTCTGTCTGATTTTATGAAATTAGGACTTTTTTTCTATTTTTCTATGTTTTATCACCTAATCTAAAAATATTAATTTGTAAATTTATTTTTTTCATATTATTTATTCTTTTCAGACACAATTATCTTATATAACAAATTTTACTTCTATTATAAGAGACATGTTCACAATAGCTATATGTGGTAAAAATAGGTCGCGCAACGCGCGACGTCCCCACTAGTATATATTAATACACAGAATAAAATCCGGCTCCGAATACTGTTGCCCAACAGTTGTTTAACTTTGACCGGATCTTCTGTTGCAGCGAATTAAATTGTGAAAGAGCAATTGTCGCAGAAAATCCCATGTACTGATGTACATGTCTTTTTAGCCTCCTCTGCAGACCACGTGCAGAGAAATTGTGAGGAAAAGCAATGGACCAGGTGGGGCTCGTTCCAAGGTGGAGAGAGAAAGAGAGAGAGAGAGAGAGATAGGAATTTGAATAGAGTGACCTTGCCTACGGGGTTTTTTTTTTTAAAAAAAAAAATAGAGTGACCTGTCGATCAAAAAAAAAAAAGGAATATTTTGTAATTTGAATAGAGTGACCTGAACGAGAAATACAAAATATTTTGTATTCATATCACATTATCACCTGAACAGAACCATATTTTTTTAAAAAATTGAAGTTTTGGATGGTATGGATCACGTTCTAATTTTTTTTTCAAAATTTACATGTTTCCTTTAAAAAATTATAAAAAATCTAATAATATTGTTTCGATTTTTTTTTATTATGGCAGACATTATGTTGCAAAATTTTTTATTATTGTATTTTTGTTTGGAATTTAAGTGTAATCTTAAGTGATTATGTACTATTAGATATATACCATGCTAAAATTTATCGCGCAACACAACTAATCTATATGACCTCTCGAATGAATAAAATATAAAAATATATCAAAAATAAAAATAGATCGCGCAACGCGCGAATCCCCACTAGTTCTATATTATATATGCATATACTGATATACATCAGTGATTCAGAAGACAGAAATACTCCTCTTTTTCTTTTTTCTTTCTTTCTTTGAAGAATATGTTATTATTCATTAATAATGCAAGTAATCACATGTTCTTGTCACTTGTGATACTTCCAATTCTATTAAAGGTGCCATGCATTATTTATGTAACAAAATAATAAAAATCTCTTGTCTAGTCATGTGAATCAATTTTTTTTTTTTTTTGAAGATATATAGTCATGTGAATCTTTAGCTTACAATAGCAGTAAAGGCCTTCAGATTAAAAAAAAAAAAAAAGGTAAGACGTACACTTGACTACCATGACTTAGTTTTCACTATTAGTATCATCATTTGACTTGCAACGAATTGCATCCAGTTATTCAAAATAAACAACAATCATGAGACCAGCCTTAATTAATAGAGTTTGTTTGATTCCAGCATATATTAGGCGGTTGGGTGCGTGTGAGATCAGATCATGATGTATCACCAGCGACTTTGATACTATGGGGGCGTTTGGATGAGATTGGAATAAGAGGAAATTGCAAATTCCCGGAATTTCATATGCCAAATTTATTATAAACAATCCAAATTCTTCACAAAGTTACACACTTTCCAATAAATTTATGCCTAGAATTGCAAATTCTCCAAATTCCTACAACATCCAAACGGCCCCTATGTTCCTTTTTGTTGACTGAGAAGAAAAAGGGAGGGAATATTTTGAAATTGTTTCTAGCGTAAAAAACTATTTACAATGGCTCCGTTTGTTTGTGACTTAAAAGTGTGTATAACTTAAGTTATACATCCTTTAGTCACCAAACACCTCTTACATAAGATGCCTTAAGGGTAAATAACTTACAGTGGCGGATCTAGAAAAAATATCTAGGTGGGTTTGACAACCTCTGTTTAAGTCTTTAGCCCCACTTTCGAGTGCTCCAATGGCAGAAAAAATTAGCTGGGGCTAAAGGGGGGCTCCAAGGGCTCGACGGCGTGAGGTGGGGCTCTAGCCCCACCCGCCCCGGTGGTAGATCCGCCCCTGATAACTTATGCAATCTAAATAGGTTGCATAAGTTATGCATGGTCCCCTTTAATTTTTTTCCAACAATACCCCTTAGAAATAATTAATAATAATATTTAATAATTAACAAATAATTAATAATAATTAATAAATAATAATATTTAATAAGTAACGATAACTATTAAATCATAAATAATAATAATTAATAATACTTTTACAAGCAATATTAATTTTTAATAATAATTAATTAATTAATTAAAAATAATTAATAAATAATATTTTTATTATTAAAAAATTAATAATATTTCATAATAATAAAATGATTTCTTATTATCATTAATAATTAATAATTAAAAAATAATTAATATTAATTAATAAATAATAATATCTAATAAGTAACAATAATTATTAAAAAATCATAATTAATAATAAAGATTAATTATTATAATTAATAATATTTAACAAGTAATATTAATTATTAATAATAATGATTTAAGAATAATAATTAATTAAAGGCATGAATATAAGGGCATTTAAGTCTTTTGATATGAATATATGCATGCATTAAGTTAGTCATCCTTACTACACAACCAAACATCTATTACATAACACTACATAAATACTTAGGTATCCTTAACTTATGCAATCCCTTACGACACAAACAAACGTCCCCAATGTACATGAACATATAGGCTCCGTTTGGATGGGTGCAAGAATAAGGAAATAGTTTTTTCTATTCCTAAATATATTATAAACAATCCAAACTCTTCACAAAGTTACACACTTCCCAGTACTTCTTCCCTTATTCCTCTTATTCCCACACCATCCAAACGGAGCCATAGTCTTTATTGTAATATATTTTTTAGAGATGTAGGTGTCATGCAAATGTGAAATGAAATCCAGTCCCGTGCCAGACCGTACAGCGCACAAATCACAACCGTATGATTTAATCTCAATGGCAGAGGAAGTCCGTGCATGTAACTAAATTGATAGATCCGAACCGTCCAGATCAGATCGGACGGTTCGTAGACTGCGCTGGACAGTCCCGCGCAGGATCGGATGAGGATTCATGCAAACGGCACTTGCAAGTTGCCTCTACAACTGCCATATAAGGATTCTAACTTCCTAGATTCTAATTTTTTTCTAATAGCTATCTTCAATTTTCTACAAACTCAGGCGAAATCAAGGCGAGATAATAAACTGACCAAAGAAACTACAAATATTTTATGATCTTACATTGGCCATAACGTTAAACTTTACTCAACACTTAGGCCCTGGTCAAATTCCTTTTTTTTTTTAAAAAAAATATATGGGATTTCATTTCATTTCATTAGAATTGATCAAAATTAACGAATTTGATATCATTTAATTAGAATTTCCATATAATTAGATCTAACAAAATTAGGAGCAATAAATTCAAATGACATGAAATCCCATGTAAAAAACATTTTGATCAGGTCAGGAGTGGATCCAGGGAGGGGCAGACATAAGCCTGCCCTACTCCATGGCCAATTCATGATTGAAGATTTTAATTTGAATTATGAGAAAATAGAATGTTAATCAAGTGTTTTGAAATGTTAGACCTACTCTATGATGAAATCTAAATTATTAAAGTTTAATTAATTTCAACTTGATCTGCTCCAAATCTCAATGTTGTTCCACCACTGATCAGGGCCTTACTTTCCATTATGCATCAAGATATCTATTTTTAAATATGGATGACGCATTTGCTTTAGAATACAGTAACAATCTGTCAGATTAGATCTGTTCCGAAAATTATTGAATGGAACAAAAAAGGGTTAAAGAAAATAAATCATCGCAATACAAATTTAAAGATAAATTTGGTAACGAACAATTTTTTTTTCTTTTTTATGAGGTGAAAATAAGACTGGTCGTTTAAAATTATGAACGAGTGCGGTGGTCAATTAGGCTGTAAATGGTACTCTTTTAATCGTTTATCCAACCTGTATCGTATCTGATAAGACGGGTATAGCTAAAGTTTTATTTTCGTTAAGTTATCGTATATGGATATGGATAAAATAAATTTTCGTTAATTTAATGGGTAAGGCTATTTCGTATTTGTTAATTATTGTACCGTTATATATATAGTTTATAATAATTATCATAATAAAAAAGATATAATTGTAAGGTTCAATAATAGTTTATAATATTTATCATAATAAAAAAGATATAATTGTAAGATTCAATTGATACGTTAATAACAAACTATTTCAGAAAGATATGATTGTAAGATTCAATTGATACGTTAATAATTAAATTAGACAATTAAATATTTAAATTTGATTGAGATAATACTACATTAAATTAGTAAGATATAATTAATGGTAAGATTCAATTGATATGTTAATTATTATTATTTTTTTGGTTTTCATTCACATGCTACATCCCTCATTCATGGGCTACATTAAAAAAAACTAAACTTTTTTCAAAAAATATTGTATAATTAGTAATTGTCATGTACATAATTTTTTTTGTGACAATTGACATGAGAATATATTGTATGATTTTATTATTTTTAAAGTATTATTCAATGTTGTACTTTATTAATATATTTATCGGATATTACTTATTTGTCCCTATTGTACATTTTTTTTTTCGATGAGTTATTAACATTGTTTTCCATTTTATACTATTACCGTACCTTTACGGTTAATTCTTAACGTATAAGGATATGGTATAGGTAAAGTCAATTTTTAACGGTAAGGGAAAAAAAATTTAAACGGGTACAGATATGAAAAATATCTCTACCTCATCGTGCCTTATCCATTGACAGTCCTACTAGTCAAGGCTCGAACTATATTTAACGGATAAAAGTAGAATACGGATAAAAAGAATTTTAACGGATACGGATATGAACAATATCTCTATTGTAACCTACCCATGTCAAGACTCGAATCATATTGTAAAAAATCGATCCAACATTAAACATGCCAAATTTGTATGTACGATCCATTGATTTCGTGTTCATCTATTATACTTGAATTTAATAATTATAAAATATAAAATGGGTAAAGTAATAACAAAAATGACTTGGCCTAAATTCCCTTAATTTATTTAAAGAAAAAAAACCTCGTTCTAGGGGATTCAGATGATTTTGAATTTCTCAATATATTTAATTTATATATTTTTTTAATTTCTCTGGACGAGTTCGATTTCAGTATTGACAAGCAGTGTATCTGTATTGACTCTTATTTTAATGGAATTATTGCCCCAAGGGCAAACTCTAAAAAAAAAAATCTCTCCATGCAATTCAGTATCCTTTGACAGTTTCACTCGTGCAATCCGCCAATCCCACCGATCAGTTGTCAGACCAAACCGCACCCAACCAGACCAAACCCATACTGCAGAGTGCAGAATCACCGAAACTTGAAATTTAGCAATGCACTCCCAAATTTTTATAAATAATAGAAATACCCTTAAAATTGCGTTTGTCTGCCAAGAAAATAGAAAGGGAAAAAGTAAAAATAAGACTAGTTTGGTCACCAAGTATTGCTAAAATGAGAAGTTCCCAAACAATTCCCGCCGAAACCAAAGCCCTAGACCTAAATATCATCTCTCGTGCATATATAGCATACACACATCGAAAGTGGCGGCGTGCCTGCACCGAGTCGACTATATAATAAACAGTCCAAAATCCAGTGAAACGGTAAAATAAAATCTTCACAAAAAAAAGTCCGAAAATAGCCATCGCCAACATACGATCACAGATTCACAGGTCATCACCACACACCAACCCCCAATTCAATCCACCTCACCTCACCTCTCTATGTTCACTCTCACCCCCACCTCTCGCCTCCTTATAAACCCCTCACCTCTCCCTCTCTTCTCTCGTCTCCCTTCCATCTCCACCTCTCACTCTCTCTCCTTCCAATCTCACCTCAACCCCCTTCTCTCTCTCTCCACCTCCTCCGCCGCCACTCCTTCCGTCGCTACCTCCGCCATGGATCCCGTCTCCTCATGGGGTCTCACTCCTCTCTCCTCCGTCGACCCCGAAATCTTCGACCTCATCGAGCGCGAGAAGCGCCGCCAGTGCACTGGCATCGAACTCATCGCGTCTGAGAACTTCACCTCCTTCGCTGTCATTGAGGCTCTCGGAAGCGCCTTGACGAACAAGTACTCTGAAGGAATGCCTGGAAACAGGTACTATGGTGGGAATGAGTTCATTGATGATATTGAGAATTTGTGTAGATCTAGAGCTCTTGAGGCGTATCACCTAGACGCAACCAAGTGGGGTGTCAATGTGCAGCCTTACTCGGGCAGCCCTGCAAACTTCGCGGCCTACACGGCTTTGCTTCAGCCTCATGATCGCATCATGGGTCTCGATCTACCATCTGGTGGCCATCTTACGCACGGGTATGGTTTTTAATTTGAAATTAGGATTTAATTCCTTTGTTATATTACCATTGATGGAGGTTTGATCATTCTGTTATGGAAATGTTGACAGGTATTATACCTCTGGTGGGAAGAAGATCTCAGCGACCTCGATCTATTTTGAGAGCTTGCCATACAAGGTGAACGCTGCCACCGGCTACCTTGATTATGACAAATTGGAGGAGAAGGCCTTGGATTTCAGACCCAAGCTTATCATATGCGGTGGCAGTGCTTATCCAAGGGATTGGGATTATGCACGATTTAGATCCATCGCCGACAAGTGCGGTGCTTTGTTGCTTTGTGATATGGCACATATCAGTGGCCTTGTTGCGGCTCAGGTAAAAAACAATTTTCTAATATCTTCTTGTTGTGGTCGATTTGGCAGTGTTGATTGAATGCGGTAACTGGAGTAGATCTGTGTTATTGGGAAATGATGTTTGAGCAGCATTGAGAACACGATTTGAGCTCTTTTTTAGTAAAGTTGATCTGCTCGCATGGTGCTTGCTGAAATGCCTTATAACTTTACACGGGGAAATCATGTTTTTGTTATACTAATTGAATCATGCAGATTTAATCTTTATTTGATTATTGAAGGAGATCTTCTAAACTTGATTTTAAAAGTATTATTTTAGCTCATGTTTTATAAAACTGGTTTGCCCATAAAGTTTTTGATGAATTGACAAATGCTTGGCCAGTCCCCTTTTGTGTCTTTCAAGTTTGATCATGCAAGTGTAGAAGCATTTTAGAAGATTTAGAGGCATATAATTAAGTATTTATCAATTATGTTTCCATTTAATAATTATTATATTAAATGTAATGTGCCATTTGACCTGGTCAAGTCTGTTTTCAGGAAACCACAGAGAATTTTATTCTTGAATCAGGTTATTGGATTCTATACCAATATCTTTGCATGAGGCATTTTATTTAATAATTAATAATTAATGAATCTCAAATGGGCTCATGTGCAGCAGATATTTTATAAGATATTAGGTTTGTCTTTTTGACCCAAATAGGGGATTTATAATATTGACATTCTTATGGTGTAATGCCTATTTGAAGTAATATCAAGTACCTCATGTAACCTATAAGTTTTTTTTTTTTTTTAAATGGTAACTATTTCAATGGCTGGTCAATATCCAGGATGAGGAAATGGGATTTTAATATTTGTATATTTTATATGCATCAATGTTAGGTACAACAATATTTGAATCTAGTACAGGCATGGTTTCTGTATGTAATATGAATACAATTTACCAACGCGACCTCTTTTATCATTAATAATAAATTAGTTGTAATATTATTAGTTTTTTTAACTAGCTTCATAATTTGTTGGACTTTGTTTTCTATGTTTAAAAGGACGAACCTGTAGTTTTTACTGCTAATTTGTATAACTAGTGTTGCAAATTGCCTGATGCAAGTCTTAAACCTTGAATGTGATTTTATGACTCTACCATTGAACAATTGTCTTATTAGATGTCGTTCAACTAAAATAAATGCCTAGATCCATGTCCTCTTAACTATAATTGATTATTCGTTTCTTATTGATCATAGGAAGCAGCAAATCCTTTTGAGTATTGTGACGTGGTGACAACAACAACTCACAAGAGTCTTAGGGGCCCACGATCAGGCATGATTTTCTACCGCAAGGGGCCAAAGCCACCTAAGAAGGGGCAGCCTGAGGATGCAGTGTATGACTTCGAGGACAAAATCAACTTCGCCGTCTTCCCTTCCCTGCAGGGTGGGCCCCACAACCATCAGATTGCTGCTCTTGCTGTTGCCCTCAAGCAAGCCTCGACTCCTGGATTCAAGGCTTATGCTAAGCAGGTAAATCACTTAAATTTGACATTTTCCCCTGCAAGTTACATCTTGTTGGATCTTAAGAATCCCATGCAAAATTACATTTTAACCGACAAATTTTTTTTTGCTTGTGTAACATAAAAATCTTAAAGTAGCTCTAGAGTAAAATGTCAGTAATTTCCTTTTGAATCAAGTTATTTAATGTATCTGACTTGTGACATACCTGCTTGTTCTGAAATAGGTCAAAGCAAATGCCGTTGCAATAGGAAATTATTTGATGAGCAAGGGGTACAAGATGGTGACTGATGGGACTGAGAACCATCTTGTGCTGTGGGACCTCCGTCCTCTTGGCTTGACTGGTATGTTTATGTGGATTTGTGATTTTGTTGTAGCTTGCTCCTTGGATCATAGTAATTAGTGAAATTTATATCTGTTAAGACTTAAGAATGATCAGAAGAAAGCAATGTCATCTAATCCACAAACATAATGCTACTAGGAAACTCAAAAAGAGAAAAAAGGAAAGAAAGCAAGCTACTTTTGGACACATCTCATTTATTTCAGTTTGGCAACTGAATGAGGGTTTTTGTATGTTTCACCTCCATGTCATACCGGAATTTGGCATTTCGTCCACTCCTTAAATTTATCTTTTGAATTGTAATAATGCTACAGGGAATAAGGTGGAGAAGCTGTGTGATCTGTGCAACATCACATTGAACAAGAATGCTGTATTCGGTGACAGCAGTGCATTGGCTCCTGGTGGTGTGCGCATTGGTTAGTATCTAATTATCTTTCTTTTTTCCTGCCTTTTTTTTTGTTTTTTTCTCTTGGTGATGTCTACCTTTGAGTTAACTTAGTATTTAAGGAAATTTGGTATCATGTCTTTCTGGACCTAGATCTAGGCATGGATTTGTTTCAACTTTTAAATTGGTTTATCAAATCTCAACTACCACAAAGGTCATGTGAGAGGGGTCAATGTGTGCATGCTTGTCCTCACAGTTATGATTGTAGATCTGTTATTTCAGATCTACTGTTTCTTTCTGAATCACACAAGGCCCTTGGATTGGCTTATATTATATTTAAAGAGCAGTATACTTTGAAACCACTTGTCTGTAAGTAAGATAAATTAAATTACATCCGCTTCTTTTGGTTGCAGTCACACTGGGCCATGTGTTGTCTGACTATCATGTGCTTGATATAGCCAGAGTCCTGTTACTATAGGTTCTCACCTCTTTTTTTTTAAAAAAAAGAGTTTGTTGGTCTGGTTAGACCCTCACTTATTTATTGTTTTGCATCAGCGATCAGTGGTGTTTTACATTGTCATCTGTTCTAAGCAAAAATCATTGTTATTTATTTCCTAGATGTCTCTTAGTACAACTTTCAACTTCCTATTAGTGTATATAAAAAAAGGAAGTTGGTCATTGTATTGTTGAAGTGTTCTCACAAAATGCTTAGCATAAAGATACACTACAGCAACTTTGAATGTCAGTTTGAATCATTTCATAACTAACTAACTAGTGTCCTCTTTCTATTCAGGTGCACCTGCCATGACCTCAAGGGGTTTACTTGAGAAGGATTTTGAGCAAATTGGTGAGTTCCTTCACCAAGCTGTGACCTTATGCCTTAAGGTGCAAAAGGAGCATGGAAAATTGCTCAAGGACTTCAACAAGGGTTTGGTTAACAACCCTGAAATAGAAAGTTTGAAAGCTGCAGTTGAGAAATTTAGTTCCTCGTTTGAGATGCCCGGTTTCAAGGTATCTGAGATGAAGTTCAAGGACTGATTGGTCTATATGAGTAGCTTCAATTAACACTCCTTGAGAGAGAACTCTCTATATATTACTCGTTTACCTTGATTTGTTCGGGGCTGTGGTGTCAATTGAATTACAAGAAGTTTTGTTATGCCTTAATACACTAGATTTTGATCTGCTGGCTTGAATAATGATGATAGTAGGATTTTTAATGTATCAACTCCTGTGGAGCTGTGGTTTGGGGTTTGTTATTGTCATGTCTTTAGATTCAGAAATTCACAATACTCAGTGTCTTTGTCATGATTTTGATTGAGAACGTGATAACCCTGGGTAAATCTCGTGCTGTGCTCTGTTGTTGATGGGTAAAAAGGAATGAAAAATTTGGATCGATAAAACGGTCAATGGAGGGGACTTGCTAACCTCTTTTAGCCACTAATTACTGTTAATTCAATTCCATTTTATCACGTAAGAAGTTGTTTGAGATATTGAGGGCTTTGTATTATTTAACAAAAGAAAGTTAATTTTAAAGGGGGTATCCGTATAATGTGTCATCCATTAAACTCTTTAAGGCTCCGTTTGGATGGATGAAATAAGGAAATATTTTTTTCCTACTCCCAAATTTATTATAAACAATTCAAACTCTTTATAAAGTTACACACTTTTTAATACTTTTTCCCTTATTATTCTTATTCCCACACCATCCAAACGGAGCATAAGAGAAGTTGGGTCTTGTCCTTCGATGTTTGCATTTGATGACGGGAGTTTGACGTGAATATGTCTATATTTGGAAAAAAATAAGAACATGTTTTGGACGATAACAGCAAGTCGGCAATAGACTTGAGGTCCTATTGAATTTCAATTGAAGGTTAAATGTAAAAGAGAAATTAATTATTTTAACAGCGCACATCGTGTTACGTTCAGTTTTAGCATGCAGAGGAAAGAACAATTTGAACAATAAACTATGCAATTTTAGCACTCAAAGAAATTAATTATTATCCCTTTCCATGTCATACTCGTATTTGTATTGCGTTTCTTTTTTATTATTCATTCAATAGCCAATATAGTGCGCTATCAGTTTCTTCGATTGAGGGCTAGTTATGTTGCTTGATAGGCTGGTAGCGTCAGCGACAATTGACAAATTAATTTCTAATTTATATAACAAAAATTATTCTTCTGTTCATTTGTGCAGGAAAAAAGAAAATATTTTCTTTCCTGATACCAGTGAGATATTCTTTTTGTTTTGAGTTGTGCATGGGCATTTATAGGCAAACTTCATCAGCTAGTAAAGTAATTATGATACTAAAAATAGTTGAAAGTCGCGGCCAAGAGAATGTGAGAGAAAATTTTAGCCGAAAATGAAGGGGGAAAAAATCGCATAGACAAACAATCTATACCACATTATTCAACATTCCTATTTAATCTCCTTTTTGAGAAAAGTGACCTTCAAAGCAATATTTTGTCATTGCCTTGTCAATTTGCATTTATTAATCCAGCAAAATCTACCATAGTTGTAATAAGTAACGACCCTAACCTCGCTAGGCCAATCTTTCTTGATGTAGTAGTAGTACGATCAATTTCATTTTCTTTTTTAGAAAACTTGGTAGTGGCTAGTTGGCTACCAAGCGATCAATTTCATTTTCAATCTACTAAAATGGAGTGAGTCCATAAATTAAACAATAACAAAGTCGACAAAAGGAACCATGGAAACAGAAACTAAAAAACGGCTAGACCAGATGAGAATGTCCAAATTCAATTTACTGTGAATAGTGCGTTAAGTTATGAGAATTAAGTCTTTGATTTAGTGGTTAGAGGGATACATACCTCGAGTGAAAGTCTCGAATTAAAACTCTGATGAATACATCAATTTAAAAAAAAAAATTAAGAGAGTCGACCTCATCTTTCGTTAAAAAAAATGGAAAAAGAATATAATTCAGTGGTAGAGCATCATCTTAAATTGGTATAAGTCATTAGTTCTAGACTGAACAATTATAAACAAATTATTTTCTTTGAAATATTGTATTCGGAAGTTATGAAAGACTGAACAATTATAAACTAAATTAGTTTCTTTGAAATATTATATTTGGAAGTTATGAAAGAAGTTCAAGTAAGAAAATCTTTAATTGATAAGCAAACGATATGATGTCCCTATCCTTGAACGATCTGACAAAAAAAAAAAATTCATATCTTCTTTATCAAATAATAATATATGAATGAGGTAATCAGCTAAAAAAAATTTATTGAGACCCTATGTGGTATCCAGTACTACCAAAACCAATGGTTTGAAATTAAGAGATCAAACAGTAAAAAACAACTTCCACAACTTTTATCTTTCTTTTTTAACGTCAAAGAATTCACAGAAGCAGCATAACCGACATAGCCAAAAGTCACCTTATTTTAATAGGCTCCTTTCCGGATATTTGTAAATTTTTCATTTTCATGCTAATGAAATGAACCACTCATTTAAGGTTCCAAAGAGAAAAAAAGGAAAAAAACAAAAGAAAAAACAAGGGTCCATAAATAGCTGTTTTTCTAGTTGAAATTTAAAGGTACAGAGACAGCAAGAATCTATTACTGGTAAAATGTCACACAATTTTCGTTGCATGTATGCAAACCGTTGCAAAAAGCCAAACTATTTGTGAAACTAATTAGTTACTCATATTAGTCACTGCCATATTCACACTAAGAGTCTGATCTATATCCTTTTATTTATTTATTTATTGTAGTCACTGCCATACTCACACTAATTAAGAGTCTGATCTATATCTTTTTTTTTTATTTATTGTAGTGTGTCCGGATTTGCAACCAATGTAAAACACAAACTAACTACACCAAAATACCGCTTCTAATTGATATTTCTTATACAAAAATATGAAGAAAACAGAAAAGCTATGCCAATTCCAGTGTAAATAAAAATTATGTCAAAAAGGTATGAAATTTAAAACTTGTTGTTATGCTTTCCATGCCCTACTAAAATATCTAATTCAAATTGGTATCAAATCTGACTCATTTTGTAAGAGTTACAGGTTTTTATCTTCTTAGTACAGATTTTTTTTTTCCTTTTCGTCCACACTGTTTTAGTTTCACCAAAAAAAAAAAGGAACAGACAAGCTAATACTTCAACAAGTATTCAGAAGTACTTCAGCTAAATTAGCAATATGTAGGAATTGGTTTCAACTTTCAAGAAAAATGCCAAAATCATGAAATACCAACCCAACCCACAATGCAGATCTTACCATAGCACAATAAAATAACACAAATTAAAATCAAACCTCATTTACAACAAGGTGCTAGTTATAAGTCTTACAAAATACAAACCACCAAACACAGAAATGTTGGAAACCCAATTTGATCTACTTCAAGGGGCAGAATCTCTAGCACACAAGGTGATAATCTCACACCCCCTGGTGTAAGGATTAGCCTTAGGTAGAGATCTACAGTTGTAATATGGCACACCTGGTCTTTCACAAGGCACAGCATCTCCTCTCAGTGCTGCATAGCTAATGTACCTCCTTGGAGGATAATCCCACAATACTCGTCTATTGATCTCTGAATCCAGCTCCATTTCAATTTCCTTCTCCATTGGTTGGTTTGAGAAACCCAATTTGACCTCCATTTCTCCTGCATTGCATTGCCATGAGAGTAACAGTAGGAAAAGGGAGAGTGGGACTAGGGTTTTCATTCTCTTTCTTTCCTCTCTTTGATGGTTGGGGCGATTTTTTTTCTCTTGAGTGAATTAATGAGGTTTTTTTTCTCTTGAGTGAATTAATGAGGTTTGATGAAGGGAATTGCTCAGGTCACGCCAAAGTTACTCAAACACTTCCAAGTTTACCAAAATACCCTCTTCTCTCATGCTTCGTTTTCTCAGATATGAACATTAGATTGAGGTCATTTAGGTCATTTTAAAAAAAATTGGGGGAGTGGATGAGTAAACAGGGCGTGTGCTGAGCAATTCTCTTTGATGAAGGTCGTGGCACCAGCTTAATTTGGTCCAGAAATACGCGAGTTTTTCTATGGCAAAGTTTTCGTTATGGTTCATGCAGTTGTAACTTTGTAAAAGGTGTGTGCTATTATATGATAGTGTGTTAAAAAAATTATTAACATTTTAAAGCGAAGTACCTTTTTTTTATGTCATTATTTAATTTAAAAAAATTATTAACATTTTAAAGCGAAGTATCTTTTTTTTATGTCATTATTTAATTTAAAAAAATGTCTATTTCCTAGAATGAAAACATATTTTCAATTTCGTTGCACTGACATTTTAGCTATAATAAGGAATCGACTTTTTGTACTGATATTATTTATTTGACTTGATTCAATATTTTGTTGACTTATATGAGGTTAGTTATCCTATGGACTATGGTTAGTAAAATGATGAGGGTTCAACTGGCTATCATTTATGTTTCTTCACTTTTATAAGTTTCAAATTTTAACTTAAAAAAGTTAAAACTCAAACGTGAAATAAAATGTTAATATGATCTATGCCACTTTTTTTATAAGTATAAAATAATTATAAAATATATCATCCCACCTTTATTTTGATAGCGTCAGGACATTGCAAATATTATGTTCTCTGCAGTGGAAGTTATATCGATATATCAAATGGTTTTTTCTCTTTTTATTTGATTTATAAATCTCTACTACTTAAAGAAAGAGTGACTGAGAATATGACACTAACTGTTAGTTAACATCAATTCCATAGCATATATAAATCATAATTCAGTAAATTATTTTGACATCATGTCACCAAAAAAGTTAATAAATGCTAATTCCATTATTTACATCATGATTATAATTTATGGGAATACTCCCGTGTCATTTCTTAGTTTCAATCCCTTCCGAGGTTTAATGCTGAGAGCATGTTAATACTAGCCACATATTACAATAATAAAAAAAAATAGCCGCACAAGTAGGAACAAATTTCTTCACTTTTCATCCCTTGGTCATACAAGGAGGTCTTTAGGGGGAATGTATAAGTGACATCCCAAGAAAATGATATCCTTTGACATCCTACATTTAAAATTGATTCAAGACCCCCAATAATGTACCCAAAAGAAACAACATAAGAAAAAAATTTAAACAGAATTTTTCTTAAAAGGTATAATCGAACCCGAAATGCTGACCTAAAATATTCGAATAAAAGCCATTTAGAAATTAAGATTGGACATATAATATTGTTAAAAACACCACTAATATTTAATTTTCTTTATGAACGACTGGCGTATTACTTCACAAACTGAACCATACCGAAGTGCTCTCGCAGCTACCGAATCCATTGAAGAACCACCTGTAGGTTTCATTAAACCTGCAAAAGTAACACAGAAGAGTACCACGGCAATTATAAAGCAAAACAACACAATCATCCAGCTGTTGGTAAAAATAAGCGAAAACCTCTCCGATTGTAAAGAAGCAATCCGAGATATCAAAAGGGTCGTAGCGGACCAATCATCCGCTGGGACTTCCTCAGATATCTCAAAATCCTTAGCAGATTTGCAAAAAGGATTTCAAAAACTATCCTTAGGCGAGCCCATACAAAAACCAAGAAAGAAGGAAACACCCTTTTACGTGTTTAAGGACCCAAAGAAAATAATTGAAGAAGAGAAAAATAAATCTTCTTCAAAATGAACCAAACAAGAACCCAAACTACGATGAAATCACGACCATCAGTATCAAATCGTGATGAACAATCTCGAGAACAGACCCCAACCATAGAAGATCAAATCCGTGGCTACAGACTAGGCCACAGGGCAAGGCATGAGCTGAACAGAAGATTGCACCTGAGACCAAGGGGATATCAAAGAACGCTTGAATCACAACTAAATCCAGATGCTGAACTTAATATCTCACAATTCAGACGTGTACAAACAGTGCCCGCTGAAATTCTGTATCAAGCAGGAGGCTTGTTCAGAACACAACATCAAGTGTATCAACACTATTCTGACCAAAGAATCTCTGTTACAGGCAATCAACAACTCGAATTGCCATTCATTACACAACAGAGTTTCGAAGAGCTACATAGAAGAGCTGCTGGAGTAAATGCTCTAGTAGTATTCAGAGACACACGATGGTCAGATGACAGATCTATTATTGGCACCATGGAAATAGATCTCACTCATGATACACAACTTGCCTACATAGCCCCAAACATAATGTTATCAATCAGAGATTTCTTTAATCATATCCAACTGGTGATTCAAACACATGGGTATGATACCTGGCAGGCAGGTGAAAGCAATCTGCTATTAACAAGGTCATTAATTGGCAGACTCTCAAACACGAGCTACACATGATTCAGATATAATGTCTCAAATGTATCTGATTACCTAGCAAGTAGAGGTGTTCAGGCTATTCCAGGCCAAAGATACACAACCACTGAATTACGAGGAAGACAGTGGATTATCAGGCCCTCACAACAACCAGGAATACAACACCCTCAGGAAGCAGTATCACAGACTAGAACTGATGGTTCTATACTGCTTAGATTCAAAAATTATGTGGCTACTCCAACTCCCCAAGGCCCTTCCGTCGGTCCTAATGATGAGGAACAACTATCTGATGAAGAAACAACATTAATGTTCTGGGTAGAAGATGATGAAGAACCAGAAGATGATACTGAAATTTTCTGGGAAACTTTACAAATAATGGCACAACCTGCTGTTATACAAAATGATGGCCCCGTATGGGATACTAATTATGAAGATGAAGAGGATTGGATCAATCCTTTTGCGAAAGGTGGTGGGGTATATACACAATTCGAGCCTGAAACCAAAATCCAATTCGAGCCTGAAACCAAAACCTCAACTACAGGCGAAACCGAAACACAACATGAAACCAATGCCTCAACTACAGCCCAAACAAATATTGAAAGCCATGAAACAACCCTCATGATGGAATTAGAATACCCAAAACTAAAACAATTCCTAGAAGAAATACCAATACAAGAAAAGGCTTTTTCAAGTGTCACCTCAAACTATAGACCATCTCCTGAACCAATAATGGGTCCAATAACCTACCCACCTGGAAGACTGAGGACAGACGCAGGACCATCCTCATCCCAATTCCAAGGGATAAGGCCAAGGGGTTTACCTGGTGGAATCGGTAGACACCAAAATGAGCAATGGAATTTACCAACCGCAAGTCAAACACAAGGAGCCATGTTGGTATTACCAGAAGATATTGGCCTATACCATGATACAATATCCCGTTGGGAATCTATCACCCTAAACCTTTTAAGTGAAAAAATTTTCGATGATAATAAAGCAAAAGTGAGATACATCGAAAATTTATTGGGTGAGATAGAAAAGAAGATATGGATTCAGTGGAGGACTGAATTTGCAACAGAATATGAGCAGTTAATCGCAATTGCTGATGATACCCAAAATGTCATATCTCAAATAAGAAGGGTATTATTATTAGAAGATCCATATCAAGGAACCACTGAGGAACAAGATCGAGCTTATAATGATCTAGAACGATTATCGTGTGAAAATATGAAAGATCTCTTCCTCTACATGAATGATTTCAAAGTGTTGGCAGCGAAATCGGGTCGTATGTATATTTCTCCAGAGCTTTCTGAAAAATTTTTCAGAAAAATGCCACCACTTATCGGAAAAGAATTGGAGCAAGCATTCCAGGCAAAATTCCCAAATAATAATACGGGAGTAATGCCTAGGATACACTTTTCTTACCAATACTTGGCAGAAATGTGTAAAAAGACTGCTTAACAGAGGAGTCTAAAGGATCTTACAATCTGTAGTAAGATTCCCATACCAGGAGACTACCGCTCCAACCGAAAGAAGTTTGGTCTTAGAAAGGCAAAAACCTACAAAGGAAAACCACATGATTCACATGTCCGGGTATTTAAAAGAAAACACTCGGATAGAGTTCGAAAATGTAAATGTTTTATTTGTGGAGAAGAAGGTCATTTTGCCAGAGACTGCAGAAGAGGTCAGGAAAATATTGCAAGAGCAGCAATACTAGAAAATTTGGATTTACCAGATGATCTAGATATCATATCAGTAGACCTCAATGAACCAGATAGTGACGCCATTTGCAGTCTATCTGAGGGAGAAGCAGGCAACACAGAGCACCATGTCAGAGCATGTCTAGAAGAATTACCATATGAAGGGGCATTCATGCTTAATATCACAAATTATGGGTGGCGTTGTAAGGTGAAACTCTCTCCAGAACAAGAAACCTGTGAGCATCAACTCACAGAAGAATTAAACTTTACTGGGTCATGTAGTTTTTGCAAAGAAAATTCAAACCATAAAGTTGGATGTAAAGGATGTGGTTTAATAGCATGTCCATTATGTTCAAACTTTTACCTTGGCAGACCGATAAAATCCAAAACTCAGCCCAGGAGGTACCAGAACAAAGAACCCTTGATAAAAGAATTATTCAAATATATCGAACACCTGGAGGCTGAAAATGAAAGGCTGAATGAAGAATTGAAAAATCTAACCGAAGAAAAACTAATCAAAGACCTTTCTAAAGATTTTGAAGAACTAAACCTTTCTAAGGGAAAAGAAAAGGTTGAAAATGAAATCGAAGATATCCATGTTATGTTCACAGAAAAACCCTCACACCAAATAGAAGAAGAGCAATACAAAGCAGAAGAGATTTCCAAACCAGGCCAACGAAAAATTATCAACCGCCTATACAACCTGGTGATACTATTTGAAATTCCCAACCTAAAGCCATTCGAGATAAGAGCAATTCTTGATACTGGTGCAACAAATTGTTCTATATGCCAAACAGCTGTACCAGCAGAGGCTTTGGAAGATAGCCCATATCCTGTACACATAACCGGTGTAAACTCAAGGCAAATTGCCACAAAGAAGCTGAAATGAGGACAAATGACGATTGGTGAGAATAAATTCAGAATACCTTTTACCTACAGTTTCCCTATGGGTATGAGAGATAGAATTCAAATGTTGATTGGGTGTAACTTTATACGCTCAATGCAAGGAGGGTTAAGAATTGAAGGGAATATAATAACCTTTTACAAGAATGTAACGGTAGTTCAAACCAGCACTGAAATCGTTGCAAACACTATGACAATTGAGGAATTGGGTCTTGAAGAAATCGAATACCTTACAATCCAAGAATCTGTGTATTACCAAACTCAAATCCACAACAAAAACTTCGAAAATTGCTTTGCTACCTTATTGGGGAGACTAAAAGAACAAGGATTCATTGGTGATAACCCTCTTCAACATTGGTCAAAAAATAAAGTGGTGTGCAAGTTGGATATCATAAACCCAGATTTAACAATAGAAGATAAACCATTGAAGCATGTCACACCAACGATGCAAGAGCAATTCAACCGTCATATCAAAGCCTTACTAGATATTGGAGTTATCCGACCTAGTAAGAGCAGGCATCGTACCATGGCATTCATAGTAAATTCTGGAACCACAATAGACCCAAAAACCGGAAAAGAAACGAAAGGAAAAGAAAGAATGGTCCTAAACTACAGAACCCTCAATGACAACACGCATAAGGACCAATACTCTTTACCGGGAATAAACACAATCCTAAAGAAGATCAGCAACAGCAAAATCTTCTCGAAATTCGACTTAAAAAGTGGATTTCATCAAGTTGCAATGCACCCGAATTCTATTCCATGGACAACTTTCATAGTCCCTGGAGGCCTTTATGAATGGCTGGTAATGCCATTCGGATTGAAAAATGCTCCTGCCATTTTTCAAAGAAAAATGGATAATTGCTTCAAAGGCACGGAATCATTCATAGCTGTCTATATTGACGATATTCTGGTATTTTCCAAAAATGAGGAAGAACATGCAAGCCACCTGGAAGTCATGCTCTCAATTTGCGAAAAACACGGCCTGGTACTATCCCCAACAAAAATGAAGATTGCTGTACCAGAAATTGAGTTCCTAGGAGCGCATATCAACAGAGGAAAAATCAAACTGCAACCTCATATTATCAAGAAAATTGCAGACTTTGATATAGAAATGCTAAAAGAAAAGAAAGGATTAAGATCATGGTTAGGTATCCTTAATTATGCCAGATCCTATATTCCTAACCTTGGAACTCTCCTAGGCCCCCTCTATTCAAAAACAAGTCCTCATGGAGATAAAAGGCTTAAATCATCTGATATAAGTCTTATCAAAAGAATTCAGGAATTAGTCCAGAATTTACCAAACTTGGAATTCCCCCCAGAAGATGCTTACATTGTTTTAGAAACTGATGGATGTATGGAAAGATGGGGAGGAATTTGCAAATGGAAAAAGATGAAAGACGATCCGAGATCAACAGAAAAGATCTGTGCCTATGCAAGTGGAAAATTCCCGACGATAAAATCAACAATTGATGCTGAAATCCCTGCATGCATGGAAACACTCTCAGCAATGAAAATCCATTATTTGGATAAATCCGAAATTACCCTACGCACAGATTGTCAAGCTATTATTAGCTTCTATAATAAAACTTCATCTAATAAACCATCAAGGGTAAGATGGATTAAATTTGTTGATTTTGTAACAGGTACTGGAGTGCATGTAAATTTTGAGCATATTGAGGGAAGATTAAACACATTAGCCGATACACTCTCTCGCTTAACAACCTATACACTTCAGGCCAAATGTCTCACAACAGAGCAGGAAAATCTCATTGGCAAGCTAGGTCTAGTTCTGGAGGAACTAGCAGACAAGCAAGTCCCAGAGAAGCAGCTCCATTCCTTACAGGAACGAATAGAGGCCCACTTCCCTGTGATAGCCTCTCCAATATTCATGCCATGCACCATAATACAGAAATCAGGGGAGGCCCTCTCAATGAAGTCCAACTACATGGGTACATTAGAAACCAAATCAAAGAACTACAAGTGCGAAACACCTTGGATAACGTTAGATCATTAAAATCCATGATAGAAAAAGAAATTTCATATACGCGTATTTACAAAAACTGTGATTGCGTAGCAGGGGACGCATATTGGATAAACAAGGAGCAAATTGAACAGATTAGTCAAATGGAGAAACAACTGGAGAAAATGCTCCAAAATGTAGTGTAATAATTAGTCTGGTGGTAATCTACGAAAAACCACTGACTTTTTCTTATTTTTATTTTTAGAACGTGGTGGACCCATGTTTGATAACCATCCGTTCAACTTTCGGTGGGAAAGATACCCACTAATTTATCTTTTAGTGTGCTTTCTTTTATAAAGTGGGCAGAATACCCACTAAATTATGTTAGTGCGTTCCACTTTCGGTTAGTGGATGCATTATTATTAGCTGAGTGGGAGACAAAGGTTTGTGAAAATTCTTTAATCACATGACGATGGGGCCCAATGAGCACCCGGTGTGATAATTGAGATTCCATCCCGAGTCTCTATATAACAGTTTGTTTTCAGAGTTGCGAAACAAGCTCAGAACGAGCAAGTTTCACTTCTCAAATTCTCTTTCTCTCTTACCACTTCCCTCTTGTAACATATTCTAAAATAAATAAAATTCCGCTTGTGTGCTTGTGTACTTCATTCTTCTCGTGTTCATAGTAACCAACTGAAGTTTGAAGAACCTCTGATCGATCCATCATCCTGGTATCAGAGCAAGGTGTGCATTCTTAATATTATTTATTGGTTTCTAAGTTCTTATATATTTTAGGGAAGCAAATTAGGGGGAGATTTTACCAGATTATTAAAAACTGTTTAAAAACTTGAATTAATAAAGGTACCACTTAATAAATCAACTTAAGGACATTAACTTTTAGTGCGTAATTTTTGAAAAATTTAGTTTAACCAAAAAAATCATCCTGCCTTAAAAGTACCAAGAGTAGGGAATACTAAGGAAAACACGATGAGGTGAGATTAGACTAAAACCAGTAGGAAATACCGCCCTGATACGTTAATAACCAATAGATGATAAATTATTGTGTAACCAATCTAGGCCCAAAATCATTAAGGCCCAATAGGATGTCATGGGATGTCAAAACAGTAGGATGTCCCATATCAGTCCCGGTCTTTAGGAGTAAGGATCACTGACAATGGGCCTGTGAGGTTTAATTGGGTCATATATTAGAGGATAGAAGTATAGAATCAAAGCATCCACTTCATATTCTCAGCCCATAAAATGGTACTATCTTGACATTTGGCATCTACGGAAAAGAGAGAAGTAGCACAACATTGGTTGAGGTTTCCCACGAGGAGGTTTTTTCAAAAACATTGGTTGAGGTTAGAGATCCCGTATCTACTTATCAGTTATCACTTATCGCTGGGATGAAAACGGATCGGATATGGTTATATTTTTCAGATAGGATACGAATATGTTTGTATATGAATATGGGTCTGATGTTAAGTAGATATAGATACAAATAGAATATTATTAGATACGGATACAAATGCGATTTGGGATAAAAGGCTCAGACAGACGGATACAAATGCGAATATATTTCGGTTATTATATCTATAAATTAAGATAAGTTAAAATAAATTAATTCTATGTCATCATATTGTGTTATTAGTCTAACTAAAATGTTATTTTAAACCAACCTAACTAATAGAAGCTCAATTTATCAAATCAAAAGTCCTCTTTATAGCATTAGAGGAGTAATTCGGTTACTAATCTTGTGTCACAGATTCAATTAAGGATGAAAACAATTCGGATAAGGATCAAATACGGATCACATAGTATATCTTTTTTGTCATATACGGATACGGATCATACAGTATTCAAACCATTTTTGTTGTATGTGCTGACAAGTATAGGCCGACAAATTTACCGTTAAGCAGGGGCTGCGCTGGATATCCGAAATGAAGGGAGCTGAAAATTAGTTTTCTATTCTCGAGGGACTAATTAATAATTTAAAATTTTTTAAAGACAATATCATGTAATTTTAGATTTCGGAGGACTATTGTAGACCGTAAAGTGTTAGCAAATTTGATTATTAGACACTAGTCACACTACATATTTAAGGGTACAAAAAAATTTAGACACAGCATGTCGGGCACGATAGAGCTTTCAAATAGGGTGGCTTTGTTTCCTCTGCTTTTCATTTTGTAAATATCAGAAACAACGGGATCTTTTTAATCCATTCGTTTTTTATCCAAGGATGCTTACTAATGGATAATTAACGGCTTTGATTAAAAGGCCTTTTGTGTATATCAATAGATGGTTTAGACATTTGTCCTGAGAGTTTGTTTGGATAAGATTGACTGAATAACTATAGTAAAATCTGTCATCCGATGACCCCCTATTGATAAAATAAAATATATTGGTGGCTATAAAAAAATATGATAATACATATGTATGAATATATGTTGTACTTTTTATTGTTTTAATGGGTTAATCATTTTTTTTCTTTCTTTTTCTCTTAATCTCATGACATAATTTCCTCCATGACTCAATTTTACTTTGTTCGAGCTACTACTACCAAGAAGATAATATATATAAATATAAGGCAGCTTTCTATTTGTCAATTATTATAATTTCAGGTGCCAAAGCATTACTGTGTACATGACCTAGTGGCAGAACCACTAAAATTTCGAGCATTGCACGCGTGGCAAAGTTAAGTGCCCGGCTTGCTGTTCCACTAGAATATATATATATTGACTTGAGGCAACTAGAAAATTGTTCTGCTACCGAATTAGTAGAGCATGCACAGTTTAGTTATAAATTGATTATGATTGTTCAATGCAGCTGTTGTAATTTTATTATTAGAACTTAACATATTAACATAATTTGTAATATAATAAGATTACTATTTTAACAATGTTTATAAAAATATTACAATTGTATGAATCACAAAGATATAAAATAAGAAATGAAAATGCTATATACACATTAAATATTGAATGAATTACAGGGCTTATATTTAACAAATGCTTAATAAATGATTATCAAAGTTGCTGATACAGTACTAATTAATTGGTAACATAGCATCAATTAGAAGCAGAGTGCTTACAAAATTAATAAATGTTTTGAAAATGGCTAACAATCATTACTAATCTTCATTTTAATTCTTATTTTAGATCAGAAATATGTAATTTTAGTTTTTTTCATTTCGAACTATTTAGAATTAAATAAACACATTGCATTAATTTGTTGAAGTCATAAAAAAAATTACGAAACTTATTCAAATTATGCCGACACTAACCGATTTAATGTATTATTGTTATATCAAAAGATAGAAAACACAGCACATGCGTTCTAAATCCAGAACAACAGTAGATGCAGACTTGATAAAAGGCACGCTGTAAACGCATGAAAGAGGCCACCGACACCAAAAAGAGAAGAAGCCATGTCCTTGTCAAGTTCTGTTCAGTACCACATTTTCTCTCCATTGGGTTTACAACTCACTTAATGACAAATTTGGATCTTATTAGCCCATTTCATATCTGAGGGTTGAAAGATATCAAGATAACACATATCCTGTTGGAACTGTACAACATTATTGGAAAGGAGCTGACCCATTTTTATGATATTTGTTTAGTATAAATAATATAGATGCTTTAATTAATTAATTTTTTTTTCATACGAGATATGTATGCTTTTCGCTTTTGTTTAGAGTACATTATCTGCAATCTGATTGTTTCGCATCTCATCTTTATTGTCGTGCCGGCCACAAGTATCTACCTCTATATTACTTTACAATAATAACTAAAGTATACGTTTTCCTAAAATTTTTAGGAAAAGTTTTCGGGAGTGCTCTAAAATTTGTTAGGAAAACTCCACAACAGAATTTATTTTTAATTTTTTCGTCTTACACAGTACATAAATATACAGAGTCGAAAGTTGAAACCCACCTAAACTCTCAACTTTCATCATCTCATCCAAGTGGCTTTTTGGATGTGGGTTGGTGGGTGGGTGTCCGGGCGTTAGGACTGCCGACGGTATACCGTCTTCCGTGTTCCGTGCAAGTTCTGTCCAAATGAAACGAGTGGCGGAACAGATTTCGGTATACGTTTTTGAAATGGAACGGTAAATGGAACGGATTTCGGCATACGTTTGTGTCAAATACAGTGTAAATTGAGTCGTTCCGCTACGTTCCGTCCATTCCGTTGCAAACAGAACGAATAACGAATCGTTTCAGTGTATACCGTTTCTGGAACGGAACGGCAAACGGAATGACCCATTCCGTTGCCGTTTGGAACGTTAATCAGGCCTACCGGGCGTGAACGCTTGCACATTTTTGACCTTGTCACGAACCAATTTAATGCAATTATCATCATTCCATTGAATTTTTCAATTTCTCTCGGTTGGAAATATAATTAATACATCATATAAAAAAAATCGGCAAAAAAAGGTGCCATAAATTAAGCCCAATCATCAGTTTAAAAGATTTCGTTAACTCCGCATTGTACTAGTTAACATTGAAGAGATAGCGCTCAAGATTATTGGAATGAAACAAGAAAACAAATCTATCGGACACCTCCATCTCATCGTAAAATTAGAAAAGATATTTTCTCAGCATCTCTTGTTACAAGCAATTGCTGAATTTTCTGACAGTTAATCGGTCACTGCCCACAATGATTTTTGTAGGTACAATGATTGCCAGTGTATGAACTTCCAGGGTTAGCGCAATTTGGATTACAAGCAGGTCTATCTTTATTCAATGTTGATGGATACCCGAGGGAGCCGGCAAGGATCCTCCTGTGTATTTCAAGGTCCACCGGCAGTTCCACTTCATCCGATAATTGCGACTCTATTCGGCATGCCATGTCGCTGCCATTGCATGATGAACTGGTAGAGCTTAGAGACTGGACTGTGGCAGCTGCAGCCAACTGAGAGTATAGGAGGAATGCTCCCAAAATGAGAAGAAAATAGATGTGCCTTGAACTGGAAAGTTTTGAATTCATCATTTCTGTTTATAATTTTGGAAGTATACTGAACGAGCTTGGTGAGTGATGATGAGGTTTTGCTCTTTAAATAGGAAAAATGAGAGCGTAAACCAGCTTGAAATGGTGGAATAAAGTGACACCTCTTCCTTCAAGTCATCAAGTGGCTTTTTGGGTGGGGTTTGCGTTTTTGACTTTGTTACGTACCGATTGGCAAATTTGACATAATCGTTGGCACAAGTTTTCCTACACTTGAAAATTGAATTGAAGCAATCAAAGGATTTGCAGAATGAGAGTTACACATCAAAATTAATTTTAAATTAGGATATGTGGTAGGTACACGTTATATCAAGTAAACGGCCAGTAAATATTTAAATAATAATAACATTTTATTAGATGGGGAAAAAATGACGAGAATGTGTAGCACTTTAATTTATTACTGATAATTCGAAAAGAAAGGTTCCATGATGTTATAATGGTGATGCATGATACTAATATAGTAGTTTTTTTTTTCTTTATTCTAGCTTCACCTAAATTATTCTGTAGAATCAACATTTATTGTTAATGATTTAAATAAAATTTGATGACTCTCTGCCAAAAGATCGCACTATTTCTCACTTGAATAAAAGTAAAAATTAAGCAAAATTTCATAGATAGCACTGACTTTTACAGTTTCTAGCATTGAAGGATGATATATATATGGAATAGTACACAGAAATAATTGATCTAGGTGCACAATAATTTGCAGATTTGAGACCGTGGTTATTTTCTCACCGTCAATCAAATTATACACGCTTGGTAACAAAGATAGTTGGAGAACTGGTCTGGAAATGAATTTGTGCAGAGTATTTGCACGTGTAAATCCAATTCGATTATTTTGGGTGTAAGGTTGGAGCTTTTCCTATTTTTTATCTTGGCATTCCTTTACACTTTAAAAAACTTTACAATAGAGATTGACATTTATAGTAATAGAAAAAATTGAGAAGCGATTGCAATCTTGGGCAGGTAAATTGTTGTCGTTGGGAGGCAGAATTACGTTACTTAACTCTGTGATTAGTGTTATACCTCTTTACACAATTTCCCTATTTAAGATGCCTGAGTTAGTTAGGAGAAATATTTATAAGATTCCTTGTAGATTTCTTTGGCAGGGGAATGTAGGAGATAGAAAAAAAAATGCTTTAGTTAATTGGACCGAAGATTGCATACCAAAACAGGAGGAAGGGATGTGGATTTTAGATCTGTCAGTGATGAATACTGCTTTTTTTTATTGAAGTGGTGGTGGAAGTTCAATAATCTCCATTATTATTCAGAGTGGAAAAAAATGGTTAGTCATAAATACTATAATAATAGCTTAGACAAAGTTTCTCATTTTTGGAGAGGGGTGATGTCTACTCACCCTATTGGTTGTATTTCTAGTTTTTTATAAAATAGGGAATGGTAAATCTGTCGATTTTTGAAATGATACTTGGCACAATAGTTGCTCTTTAGCTACTGAATTTTATTTCCTTTATCAACTATGTAACACCAAGCACTGTACTGTGGAAGAGGTAGTACTCTCTCAGGGAAGGTGCCTCATTTTTAATAGAGTTTTGATCAGACCTTGATGAATATCATTCATCTCATTCGTTTAGATAATGTCCATGACTATATTTTCTGGAAATGGGATTCTAAACTTTGCTTTTCTACTCACTCTACTTATTCTTTTCTCAAGTTTAGAGGGGTTCATGTGCAAAAAGCTGATATGTTATGGAAACTGAAAGTCCCTCATAAAATCAGAGCTTTTCTGTGGCTGTTGTTTCATGATAGGATTCTAACTAAAGATGTGTTAAGTAGGAGAGGGTGGTCTGGTGACACCAATTGCATTTTTTGTGGCCACCTTGAAACCTGTGATCACTTTTTCCTTAACTGTTCTTTTGCTCAGAAGCTTTGGTTTTGGTTAGGACATTGTCAAGGTTGGTTTCTGGGTTGACATTCTGTTAGAGATATAATGGAGTTTGCTATGCAGTTGCATATCAGAGACAGAAATGCTTTTTTAATTGTGTTCAGTGCTTCTTGTTGGTGTATTTGGAAAATACGGAACGATTTTATCTTTAATCAAATAGAGATTAAAACTGTTAAGCAAACACTAATGATCATTAATCATTTGGTTATGTATTGGCTAGGTACTTGGAAGATGGAAGAAAAGGAAGATGTCAACAAGTGGCTGCCAATGGACTGGGATGTCATTCCCCTACAAATGAGGCCAGGACCCGTGATGATACAAGGAATGATAGAGCGTATGGATCAGATGGGGATAGAAGTTTCAGCGTAGGCGCCGTTTACAACTTTAAAAATCTCATGTGTCAGTGATTTATTTTGTAATAATTCTCCTTGTTGTGTCCTGCTTTGTGTTGGTGGGAACATGTGGTTTTACTGCTTTATGTTGGTTGATATTACCGAGAAGTTGCTTGTTTTGAGAGTAAGGTGAGTCAGTTATTGTTTAGGTAGGAACTAGTGAGCTGATATTTACTAGTTTTATTGTCGGTTTTAGTTTGTTGCAGCACTTTTTTTTGGAACTTTAGTTGTTTTTTTTTTGTTTCATTTTCATCATAAAATTGGGTGATGCTCCCACCTTTTTTCGAAAAAGGTTATACAGCGTCCGGGTTAACAATTTTTGTCAAACTTGAACCCGATCCGATTATGTCGGATTAGAAATATTTGTTGAGTTAATTGACCTGATATGAATTCATCTAACCCAAATAAATTCGTATACATAAGTTTTTGTAGATTATACGAATTAAAAAATGTATTTAAAATTCTTTAAAATATACTTTAGTAGCATTTTAATTTAATATTCAACATTTCCATCGATAAATGCTAAATAAAATAGAGTTCAAATAGTAATCATGGTAAATTATGCTATGGACCAATTTTTTGGTCTTTTAGATTTAGGTGGGTTTGAGCCCTAAAAACCGGATTCATTAAGGCTCCATTTGGATGGCTTCTTCCCGGAATAAGGAATAAGGAATAACCACTTTTTATCAATAAATTTATTTCTAACCATCCAAACTCTTCACAAAAGTTACACACTTCCCAATAAATTTATCCCTTCCCAATGAATTTCTTCCCTTCTTCCTTCTTCCTACCTTATTCTCAACGCATCCAAATGGAGCCTAAGAGGCTCATAATATCTCAGCCCAAAGTTCTTGTGAATCTCTTCTTGTAATAGTCACAAGCAAAATGAAAATAAACAAAACACAAAAAAGGGGAAAAAAAATGTTTGTAACACAATTTAAAGATGTTTGTAATAGTCACAAGCAAAATGAAAAAAATTGTTTGTAATAGTCACAAGCTCTAGACTGTCAGTCTGTCAGGAATACAGGGTAAGGGAGTGCAGGAAATAAAATATCTGATGCTGTGTTGTACACTGCTTGTTTCATGTTAATTTTAATCCAATAAAAAGGAAAAGCGAGACACTCCTATTGCTCTGTCCATAAGAAGCACTGAATGCATTCTAATTTTTCTTCCCAAACCCAAATTAAGAAAAAATTTACTTGATTTACCCAGGAGCTTGTTCATTAATTCAGTTGTTCTGGTTTGTCATCTGTTACAATTACCCCAATCATAGAACGGCTTAAACTCCAAGATTTGATGAAACGATGCATTTCACTGCTCCTGTTGTGATAATTTTGATGCAAGGAGTATTGACCATGATTATATTACGGAATGACTATGACTATTTATTGTCTACCTCTCTTGACCTCAGATGATAGAGGTACATCTTGATGAAAACATGCTTGATCGAAACAGTACATTAATAAAACAAAAATAAGTAGTACACCAATGATGTAATACAACTTTAAACATTAATTTCCAAAGTAAACCATCAAAAACAAACACCGTTAACATCCTCCGTAAGCTGCAGGTATTTTTGGGCAAAGAGAAACATTACTGGCTCTCGTGACCAGTTCATATTTGAACAACTAAGCACGTTACAGCTTCACAACATTTGATAGATTCAAATAAGTCACTTGGACATAATGATTTAAATAGGGAAACCACATAACAATACAAAAATACAAATACAAGATGGCAGTGGAGTACTTCAGTTTGGATTACAATAGTATTTCTGGTTGCAAGGTCTCATATAATAAGGATTCCCTTTCTGGGAGGTACTTTACTTGCCTGTTTGGATTTAATGGCCCGTAGCCTATAGTACTTTTACTTTCCTCGAGAAACCAGGGGGGTACCTTGAAGTCCATCTGAAATTCATCCGCCTCTGTTCCTATTTGCTTCCAGACATCAACATGTAATTTACCTTCTTGAATGGAGGCCGTTGAGTAGTGAGCACAACTGATGAGGAGGAGAATTGTTAACAGCGTCATTACCATTTTGGGCCTTGGCCTCGTTGCGAGACTTGTTAAAGAGGGAGGCTTTATTTATAGTGCATGCGAAGGGTTAATTAATGTTAACAATAACTAAATCACAAAATTATTTTATATAATAATTTTTAAGATAAAAACTAATTGGTGCAAGATAAACTATGATGCATGACTTAATCCGTACAATCTATAATTGCAAGATTGTTTTTAGAGAAGTTAATTCCAAACTGTAGGACTCTTGTTTTTGGCCTTTTATAACAAACAGTGGGGCTAAATTAATTGTTTAATTACTTTTAACATGTCTGTAAACACAGGGAATGTTCGAGCTCACTTAATTTGTTGCATGGTTTTCAATACCCTATTGGCGATAAAAATACTAGGTATTTTCACGCTATTGCCTCAGCTCGCGAAAGAAAAAAATCTATAAACTACCTGGAAGTTGAGGGTTCGATCTTGCAAGGAACTGGTAGCATCCTTCAATTCTTTACAACCTATTATAAGGATCTTCTAGGTTCTGAAATGCAGGTTGCTGATTTTAATCTTTCAAGCCTATATCAGGAAAATCTTGACATTTCGACCTTGGACTCTCCTTTCCAAATTGAGGAAATTAAGTATGCTGTCATGGGACTTGCTGACAATAAGGCTTCAGGTCCTGATGGATTACCGAATGAGTTTGCCAAAAGATGTTGGCCAATCATTGCTTCAAATCTTCTTTCCATCTTTGCTGATTTTTACCAAGGCAACCTGAACCTTCACATGTATAACAAAGCTTCCATTGTGCTAGTGCCAAAGAAAGAGGCAGCAATTGAGCCGCGAGATTACCGACCGATTAGTGTCATTAATTACATACCCAAGTTGCTCTCCAAGGTACTTGCTAATAGGATGATTAGGTTCATTTCTAAACTTATCCCACTTCATCAAACTGGATTCGTTAGAGGTCGTCTAATCTCCGAAAACTTCTTGGCTGCAAGGGAACTGCTTCATCACTTGCATACTTCAGGAGCCCAAGCTGTTATGTTAAAGATCGACTTCTCAAGAGCTTTTGATTCAGTTAATTGGAATTTTCTCCTGAATGTCTTATCACAGCGAGGCTTCCCTCCAAAATTTTGCTCTTGGCTTCATTTACTTTTGAAAACCGCCTCTTCTTTCATCATCTTAAATGGCTCAGCTGGTGAATCCTTCCTACATGCTAAGGGTTTGAGGCAAGGAGATCCTCTTTCTCCTTACCTCTTTCTCCTTGCTGCTGACGTACTTGATAGAATGTTGTCTTCAGCTGCTGACACACTTTCGGATACACTCTCCCGAAAGTTTGATCGGCCTTTTCAGATACTTCAGTATGCGGACGACACTTTGTTGTTTGCACCAGCAACACCTCCAGCACTACAAGCATTAAAGACAACCCTAGAACTCTTCTCGACTGTTTCTGGTCTCTCCATTAATTTTGCTAAAAGCTGCTTTGTGCCAGTGAACCTTCAACCTTCTTTGTTTGCTGATGTTCAATCTGTTCTTCAATGCTCACCTGCTGAATTGCCAGTAACTTATTTGGGCTTACCCCTCACCCTTAAACGACCAACTCGTCAGGCCTACCATGATCTTATACAAAAATTGAAAAGCGGTTGCAAGGATGGAAATCCAAACTGTTGTCTCGAGCAGGTCGGATTCAACTTGCTGCTTCTGTTATCTCCTCAATTCCAATTTATTTCCTTTCTGTTTTTCTATTGCCAAAATGGGTCCTGAACTCTATTGACAAGTTACGAAGACAGTTCATCTGGGGAGAATCTTCTGCCATTACTCCCCTAAATTGGACAACAGTTTGTCTACCGAAAGCTTTGGGTGGCTTTGGACTGCGAAACTTACAGCTTCAGAATATCACATTACTAATCAGGTGGTGGTGGAGGCTATATGGAATTGAGGATTCGATTTGGGCTCAAATAGCAGGATTGATCTACAAACGAGCTGGTCCCCTTGTGGGGCCAATGATGTGGATTTCTGCTGGCTCGTTCTTTTGGCATCAACTTCGAAGCATTCGCTTCTATTTTCAGCTTTTTACAAGATGGACAGTGGGTGATGGAAATGCTATTCTGGTTTGGGTAGATAATTGGAGAGGATCACCGTTACATTTTTTTCTTAGTGCTGAAAAATGGGACCAACAGCACAAGCTTCTTACTTTAAGGCAAGCTGTTGTTCTATCTCACTCTTTATTCCAGTCCCCACTTACTAGATCTGATTTTGAGCTTACTAACCACCTCAACCGGTTGCACTTGAGGAATACTCCTGATCTTATTCGATGGACTCTAACAAGAGATGGCATTTTCTCTTCTTCAAGCGCCTACAAGTCTCTGATATTTGCCGGTAAAATAAGATCACAATTTGCTTTCATCTCGCACTTGAAAATCACACCTAGTGTTAAATACTTTGGCATTTTACTTATACGTAATAGACTTCCTACTAGATCCAGGTTGCACAACATGAGAGTTCTCAATGAAGCTACATGTCCTCTTTGTGATACTGATGATGAGACTCATCTTCATCTCTTCTTCACATGCCAAGTTACAAGAGCATTCTGGCACCATTTTTCAAACTTGACTGGCCTGCACATGCCCCCCGCTGCCTCCTCGGTGTCCGATGTGATTTTCACTTTCAGATCTTCCCTACCTGTGGGAGATTGTTCTAGAGATCTTTCCTTTCTTTTTACGGCTTTGCATATAATCTGGCGAGCAAGAAATGCAATGATTTTCAGAGATGAGACAAGAACACCTTTGGTCTTGGCTGGGATTGCAGCAAGTGAGGCAAAGCTGATTTTTAAAAATGCTTAACACAAGAATGTCAAGGCTTTTTACAGCTGTGCTGATTTTCTTTTTGGCTAGTTGGGTTGTGTAATTCTGGTTTTTTTTTTTTTTTTTTTTTCTTTTCCTTAGCAGCCGCTGCTAAGTTGTCTAAAAAAAATACCCTATTGGCCAGTGATCGAAATCCAGTATGTTTCCGAAATTTTCCGGTATTTTCTCTCTAAATATCTGATACCGTCATTTCGGCCACTATTCCGATATCCGATGTTACCAGAATTTTCCGGTAAACGGTAGTGTATTGAAAACACTGATTTGTTGCATCACGCATAGAAAGCGAAGGGAGGCGCAAACGGTAAGTCGGTAACTCGGTAAGAGTATTTGACCCCATGGTCCCTGTCCAACAACTACTTTATGTTGCATCTGAAATGGCCGTTTATATATAATTATTATGCGACAGAAGGAAACTACGGGCGGACTGTTTGACGCCATTTAACAACTGATTTCTGTTGCTATCTGAAAAATTGTTGTTTGTATAATTATTATGTAACGGGATAGAAACTAAAACTAATTATAATTTTTGATGTCACAACTATATTTTAATTTTTAAAACTTTTTACTCAAATATTGAAAACCAACATATGTTATTTATATTGTTGTTTTATCCAAACATGAAAAACTATAATACTTTAGGCTCCGTTTGGATGGTGTAGGAATAAGATGTATAAGGAAAGAAGTAGTGAAAAAGTATTGGGAAGTGTGTAATTTTGTGAAGAGTTTGGATTGTTTATAATAAATTTATTTTCTTATTTTCTAATTTTTAGGGCTCATCCAAACGGAGCCTTAGAATATTCTTCTAGTGCCATGAAAAGTTAATAAAATAAACCTACGGGTTTCTTTCAAAAAAAAAAAAAAATCCTGATAACGTAACCCATGTTTTGATATTGATTTTAATAAAAAAAAAAAGTAAACTGCTATATTCTTTTCTACGTTAAATAGATCAGATGATAATATATATCATATCTAACATATACATAATTTGGTTATTAGAGTTTTAGTTTTTTTTTATTATTAAGAACCTAAAAATAAAATACGATAAAGGCATTTGAATTTTCGTATGTGCCAGGTTGCCGCGTTGTAGGGATTGTTGTTTCATTCGTTCAATAATGTCGGAGGGTCCCCACTAAAGTATCCACTGTATTTTGAACCTTTTGGAATTGCATTATTAATTATTATTTAATTTAATCAATTGAAATTTATTAAGCTGTTTAATTTAAATACTTTTTAACTAGTTTATTCATTAAAAACGGAGCTACTGACCAAATATATAGGACTCTCATGTTATTTTAATTCTTGCAAAACCACAGAGCTCTGCTGTCGGTACTTTCTTTGAAAAACCGAGCAGCTCTGTTATTCTTATTCGCGATGTGCAACCTGAATTTGATTTAGTTACGTCGCGTGATTTAGCCTCGTCACGGATTGCATACTATGTCCAGCTGAATCGGGCTATCTATCAAATGGACCTCAGAAATGATAACTGTCAGTCTGCCGTCTGTATTTTGTCATCTCTTACTATCGTAAAACACAAAGTGAACACATAAAATAAATGAGATAAACATATAGAAGATCAAAATGAACACTTACAAACAAATAAGAATTGTCATATTTTATTTAGATTTTTATATGCACATTCAACTTATTTTTATTGAGTGTATGTGTTCACTTTGATCGCTATATATATTCATCTAATTTATTTTATGTGTTCAGTTTCTGTTTAGCGATGGTAAGAGATGGTAAAAGGAATGATAACTGCCATCTGTAGTTTTGTCATCCCTACCATCGCTAAATATAAAGTGAACATATACAGAAAATAAGGTGAACATAAAGACTATCTAAGTGAACACTTACAAACAAATAAGTTTTGTCATTATTTGTTCAGAGTTTTACATGCATATTCAACTTATTTTCATTGAACTTATTTGTTTGTATGTGTTCACTATTTCACTTAGATCGTCTATATGTTCACTTTATTTGCTATATATGTTCACTTTATATTTAGCGATGGTAGAAATGACAAAACTGTAGACGACAGTAATCAATTTCTAATGGCAAAATTATAAATTGTAGTAATCAATTTCCAATGGCCCTAATTAGGGGTCGAAATAATTCAATTTAGAAATTGATTTACTATCAGGTGGGCTACAATTGAATAATATAATAGCAAAGGTTTCATTTTGGAGTCACGGACCTTCACTTCAGGTGTGTTTGAGCCTAATAAGACCCGGTTCATTAAGAGGCCCGCAATATCTCAGCCCGAGAAAACGACCTAGAGAAAAAACAAATGAACACAAAAAAGAAAAGAAAACCGTCAAGACTCAAGGCAAGTTACTCGAATAAAACCAGAATACATCAGCTGGGTGGGTTATGATTGATATTATATATATATAGAGAGTTTTGTTATGGTGAGTCGCGACTCATAAGAGGATTCGTAAGTCGGGTTCAAAACTCTTAAATTTTGTTCAAAATGACCGATCCAAACCGTTCAATATGATCTCCCTATCGAAACTTCTATGCTGACCAAATTTTATATTTTTTCGAAATTTTTAAGTATTTTTTTCAGATTTTTAAAAACTGCTATTTTTGAACGGTTCAGAACTAACTAGATTAACGATTTTACAAAATTTCAAAAAAATACTTAAAATTTCGAAAAAATGTAAAATTTGGTCAGCATGGAGGTTTCGATAGGTAGATCGTATTGAATGGTTTGGATCAGTCATTTCGAACAAGATTTATGAATTTTGAGCCCGACTCACGGACCCTCTTGTGAGTCGCGACTCACCATAGCAAAACTCTCTCTCTCTCTCTCTATATATATATATACTACTCTCTTTCGATCTTTTTAATTTTTTCCCCCATGCTAGAAGGAACTTTTGTGACTTGAATAATATTTTTTTAAGATAAATTGAGGTCAAGTCTTTGAGCTTATTTTTAAACTAAATGTCTATGAAAGATCCCCTAGCCGAATTTCAAACCTGCGATCTTTCACTCAAGATGCATTGTTTTTTTGTCACTAGACCAAAAGCTAGTTTTCAAGTGTTCCAAATAATTAATTGTGCAGATGTGGTAGTTTCTCATGTAAGTAGGTATAGCAGATACAATTAAATCAAGCTATACAATTAAATCATCTATCTCTCACCTCAAAAAAAGGTGAGAGATAGAGTGATTTGGAGAAGGATTTATTCTATTGTTTCTACATCCCGATTTGAAGGGTAACAAGATCGGGTAAGCTTCCTGTTCTCTACTTTTCGCTCCTTTAATGATGTTGTTTTGGAACCGACCCAGATGCTTCCGTTCGTTTATTTACAAAATGAATTTGATTAATTAAGCGCAATTTAGTATTAATTAAATAAATATCAATCTGCATTAAACCCGCAGATATCATTATCAAAGAAAATTGTTGCCAATTCAGTTTTTCTTTTTAATGAAAAATAGGGGTCAAGCCCCTATCTTATATTAAAATAAAGCAAAGTTCAATACAAGAATAACTAAAGAGAAAGCTCTTTAGCAAGAAGCTAAAGATAATAAAAAATAAAGCAAGTACTCATATAAAAAAAGTAAAAAGAAAATAAAGAGGGAAAAACCGGTAAGCTCATCCGGATTTTTCCCTGAAGAAATTCCATTCAAGAAGAGTTTCTTGGATTAAATCAGGGTGGAGACAATTCAGTTTGATTTGGATATTTATTAAATAGGTTAAAATAATTAATTCCTTATTCTTAAACGACTTAATAACATATTGTAATTTGGGCTCCGGAGACTGAATCTTGAATTGTTGACGCCTCTCTCATTTATAATTCTTATGTATACAAGAGAATTGAACAAACTCTAGAGGAGCTATTAGAGATGAATATAAATCAAGATTATGAGAAGTGACGAAGGAATGATCTCAAGGATGATGTAATCCTCGTTTAAATCGGCACAAAAATTCTATAATCGCATATTTGATATTTCAATATTATGCTTGGTACTATCCGCGTGCTTTCATACCATTAGGCAATAGAGTGGCAGTTGAGAGGCCTATATCTGCGTCGAGCTAGCCTGATACTTTACTTTTAAATATAATTAAGCTTTTTAGCATTGTTTATTAAATCCACTTGCATGGTGATTATCAATCTATAATTAACTTCAGTAAAAAAATAGAAAAATACGATAAATAAATAATTAAAATGGTTAATTAATAAACCAAATTGAAAAACATAAAATACTAGCAATCTCTATCAGCTCAGACAATACTCAATAAGTGAATATGATATATGGTTTATTTCGAGAAACTCTTCTACTTTTCTGCTTCCTAAGCGTTAACAATTTCCTTTCCAAATGGAACCCCAATGGAATCGCGGACTTCTCACCAGAGACAATCGGTTTTAACTTTTAAAGCATGAGCTGAAAGCAATCCAAAAACATCTCGATCGTATAAGAACAGCTCAAAATAAATGGAGGTGCAATTCAAGATGCATGAAAGAGCAAAAAGTGCAATTGACATCAATCATGAATGGGCACCAGCTGGCGAGAAGATTTTCCTGGAATAGCAATCGATTAGCAAGGGTAACCATGCGGAGATTGTGATATTTTTAGTTGCCATTATTTGCATTGGTTGCTTGAGTTTTTATGCTATTTCGTTAACTGTAATTATTATTTTTAAAGCAAAAAAATTTAGACCCTTTTTTTTTTATATAAACAGTTCGCACAATTCACAAATGATTTAACGGAATTTAGTTTGCTTTGTCTTATTTCGGTTATATAAGAGTTTCAAATGGGTTTCACTTATAGGAGTGACTGCTAATGTGAACTCAACTATATTGTTGATTTGTGGTTATGGTGCATGCGTTATGGACCATTGTATTATATTACAATTCAATAGACATAGTGGGCTGGCATGATTGTGTTGATGAATTCAATTTATTTTTTCTGGAAAAAACTTGGTAGGATATGAGCATTATAAAGGGCAAAAAAGCAGGGGAAAAAGTATTAACAAATTAAAGATTATAAAGGTCATAACTGGAGAAACTTTTTTTAATTGGTGGTGTATGGTTCATCAACTGCGCGCTACTGATTCATTTAATTAACATAATTATCAAACATAACAAAATAAGTAAAACCGTACCACTCGAACGTCAAACCCAAGTGATGTAAACACGATTAAAGAACAGGGGATGATCTTAAGTTATGATGATGCAGTGAAAATTGGAAGAAACATACTTTATATTGTGTCTAAAGAAAATATTCAACGGAAATGGCAACAGATCCATTATTAAAGAAAAAGAATAGAAATTTTTTCCAATTCCAAAAATCGTACCAGAAATATTACACGGAGAGATGAATCAATGAATTAACGGCGAACTTCATGGAGATAGAGCGCTTAACCTTGGCATGTGATGCTTGCTGCAAACGGAGATCCAAGGTTAGGATAAATTGGGCCTAGTGACACTTTGGAGTTTGGATAAATCAAAGTTAATACCGGATTATAAATGTAATTCCTTTCTAAATTCCTACATAATATAGGGACATGATCCTTGAGGTTAGCTAGGTTATAGAATTAAAGTTACTTAATTATATGATTTCAAGAAAACTTTAGGATATGACCCTCCATTAAATGGTGTTAAAGTCTTGTTGTGTATTAGTTGCACTATTTTGTCGCTAAAGTCTGGATATATTTTGATGTCCACAATTGATTTGTGTTACAATTTAATTCATTATAATTTTTCTTACTCCCGATGCATGCTATTTTCAATATTTAATGAAAGACAGGAGTTTATTATAGCATCGCATTCCGAGTCATGCTTCACTTTTTAGTGGATTTGGGTTTGGGGTTTATTACTTTTGTTATCTCGTTTTGTTGTTTTAAGACCAAAACCAACCTATTTGATTGACATAGATTTTGTGAAAGCGAAAACCTAATACTTAAATAATTTGTTCCCGTAAAACCTTTAAACCATATCCAACGATCTACTGCTTGTGGTGCATTTTAGGACACATTAGGGTATTATTAGTTTGCACTATCAACCATCACTTAACTTGTGTACTAATTTTTTTTATGATAATTAATGTTCCTTATTATTTAACAAGATTACGGACTCTTTAGAGATATTATTGTCATTCTAATGAGTGATCCATAGAGATCTACAATTTGGATTCTCAACTTGAATGATCTGTCAATAATAACTCAAGGAACAAATGATCTAATATACTCAATAATATAAACCAAATAAAGTTATTAAACAATTGACTTCTAGAACATAATTCTAACAGTTTCTTGGATTGGTCTCTCTAGGTCTATCTCTCGATTCATGTGGTAAACCCTAATCTCTCGATCTAGGATAACAAATATGATCTCTCGATATCTTGATCTCACCTCTCGGATTTCGACCTACAGGATTATGTTTTGCTACTTATGTTCAATATCAAGATAATTAGGTTTTTATGCCAAACTATTAAACTTGGCCTTTGTTTAATGAACAAACCTTATCACTTAAATCAAACATGTAGCAATAATCAATAAATTCACAAGAGATAATTCATCAATCAAGTCAACTAAATACTTAATTTAACATAATAAATTCAACAACTTAAACCATAACCCTAACGTAGCAAATATAAACATTCAAATAAACAAGTATCATAAATAAAGCAAGACACAAAAGACAAATCAAAGGCACAATAAAGAAATACAATTTTTCTCCCATATGTCCAGCTATGCTCTTCTTGGGGCGGATCATTTTGAGACCCAAGCAGACCGTCCTATGCTCTGTGCTAGTCTATGTCGGCTGACTCCTTGATTGAGTTGGAAAAAGAGGGGTTAAAACTCTAGAATTCGTGCATACCTTTTGTTGGGGACTTAGCTGGACTTAAATAGGCATCAAATATACCGACTTGGTACGGAGAACATGTTTGAAGTTGCCATCTATCGCAGAATAATGCGTGGAGAAAACTTAGTAAACGCAGCCACTTCAGTTATAGAAAGTCTTGTGAACTTGGAACGGTTCGTTCTAAGATTTGACAAGCTCGTTCCAAGTGAGTCAGGTTGTTGTCTGTTTGCTGTCTTCTCATGCTGTCTGGACTGGTCCATTCTATTCCTCTGGATTACCATTTTTTTTTTTTGGAAACAAGTGGGGAGCGCCCACCACTCTTCTAAAGGAAGAGTATCCAAAATTTTTGCAAAACAGAAATGTACAAATCGAAATGTTCAAACAAACTAATCTAAATCCTGACACCTAAAAACAACAGTAGCCCACTAGACAATATCTGAAGCTATATCTCTCCAATTGGAGATAACCACTCGACAACCCATTCAACTTCTACTTCATCGGTAAGAAAGAACTAAAAGGAAAAACCTACAAATCAATTATTTCCAGTCAAAATATATTGAATGATGATTTTCACTCTCTAAGCATATTCTGGTACTGCTACTGTCCATCCTGCTTTTTTCTAATAATGTCCTCCCGACTGTTGCCATCCAAGTCAAAGGCAAATGGCTGGTACTGCTGTTGTTGGAACCATCTCAGGCCTGGCCCACATGTCATACAGAGCTGGTTCTCTCGTCATCGCTGCTGTAGCGGCTTCATCAGACATCAAAATTGCCACCTGCTCTTTAATGTTGCATGTCCACAAACCTGACCAATATGAAATGAGATGCTTGATCTTAGTAATATAAGTATGTAATGTAGCTTGATTAGCCTCTCTGAAACATACTTCATTCCTTAAAAGCCAACAAGTCCATAAAATTACTGCACTGCACAATCTAAACATTGTTTGCTCATGCTCTTGGATCACATTGGCTAGAATAAAAAAATCATCTAAGGAATTTGGTACAGTAGTAATTTCAAATTTGGATAGCAACCACATCCATACTCTCTGTACATGGGTACAGGCAAAAAATAAATGGTCAATTTTCTCTTCATTAGGACAATATACACAGTTTAAAGGGCCTTCCTATCCAAAATTTCTTAATCTAGATCTTGTAAGAAGTTTTTTTCTACAAAGCAACCATAAGAATACTTGTATTTTGAGAGGGACCTTTAATTTCCAGATATAATCATAAAAACTACAAGGAACCCCTCTATCCTCCACCCATAGATACATCTCTCTAGTACTAAAATGCCCTTTGGTATTTCCTTTCCACACAACTTTATCTCTATCTAAAGAAAGTGGAAGATGGCTGGATATATCTTGTATCAAGAACATAGTCTCTCAATTGAGTAAATGAGAGTTGCCTTCTAAACTTAATATTTCTAAAGTTATTAGAGAAAGCTGATGCTACAGACATCTTATGATCAGTGTAAATATCATACAAATGTGGATATACCACCTTCAGAGATATATCATTATGCCACTTATCTTCCCAACTGAATTACCACTTCAAAGTTGATTAATCTTCGGTTTATCTTGTCGCTTCTTTAATAATCCTGCAAAACAAAGGTGGGGTTACGGCTGCACCTTACTTGCACGGTTGCACCTAATTGTTAGCAAATTAAGTTAAAAACACACGAAACTAAATATAATTAAGGACCTAAATTAGATTAAAACGTATGCATGAAACCCCCATCACTTCCTTCCTTCCATTACTTGCTATTTCGATTAGGGTTGCGGGTCGGATCTGATCTTTTTGGTTGCTATTTTGACAACGATACTGGTAAAGATAAGTATTCTGATAAAGAAAGTAAATTTCGATATCAAATTTGATAGATTGCGATAATCAATTTCTAATTTATTATTCCAAAGAAAGATATATTTTTTTAAAAGAAAAAAAAGAGCAATAAAAGACCGGACAAATTGAAAAAAATAAATAAAAATATCAAAGAGTTACATCCTTAATTAACTGATAGTGCACTTGACCCGTTCGCATGTGAAATCACAAGTGGCAAACTTAAATTTCTACTAACACAACAAGAGAGAGTTTAAGTTCAACATATATAGATGGCCTAGATATGAAAGGTCAATTTAGTCGATTATAGCATTTTAGTTTTCATCACCTGTTCAAAATTTTTGTAAAAAAAAAAGACGAAGAAATTTAATAGTGCTTATAAATAAATTGTTCCTTGATCTGGTAGATCGAAATAAATCCTCCATCATATCTAATAAATGAAAAACTGGTAGAAATGGAGATATCTCTTTCTTTTTTTCCCCCAATTGCTGAATGCAAGTAGATATGTTGGATCTATTAAAGGCAGACATCACCGTAAAAAGAAAGTGCTGTAATTTGGCGATAATACTTGTATAGACTTCAAAACATCAGGCAGGACATAATTTAATTTTATAAAAAGAAAGACTCAAAGATATATCAACCAAGCATATTATTGCAAATTTGCAATTATATATTGCGGTACTACAACGTGGAACGAGAAAATTTGAAAGAAATCCATTAACTTGCCACTCTCATAGATCATATAGCTAAAATATAATTAATAAACAAAAATATATCGTAAATCCTTTGTCACTGGCCGCACTTTTCTTTATAGGTACACGACCGGGTGTAGGAGATGGTGCCGGGCTTAGGTTGTCCCGCCGATTTGTTTGGATCTAACGCTCCATACCCTACGCTTGTCTGTGCTAGAATCCTTCGATGTATAGCCGAGTCCAACTGGAACTCATCTTCTTCAAACCAAAGATCATAATCTTGGCTACTTTCATTTGAGTGAGTTACTGCATCTGCATGGGAATAAGCTCCGCGACTATTATGGTTATCTGAATTGGCAAGAGCAGTAGTTAACAAGAGAACAATTATAAGGAGGGCTGTAATGTGCTTTTCCATCGTTGCTAGCTATCTCTTAATTTGGTATTGTATTGGGCGTTTGGGATCTTGCCCAGCTACTCCCCAATTTATAGTTATATATAGGACCATGGAATTAGATATTAATTATTAAAAATTATATCAATCCTCAATAAAGAAGTGAACAGTGTCACTGTGTACTCATCATTTTTTTAGAGTTTGCACATGGTGTACGTTGATGCCATAGTTAATTTGCTAGCTAGAAATGAAGGTTTTTTTTTTGTTTATATATGTTTATTAAATGAGTACTTTTGACCATGTGTGTTGGGTATGTATGGTTTCAAATTTCAATATTTTGTGTCAAACCTATTACTTTGACAGTAAATTGTTTTTTTTTTTTTATAATTGGTTTATGCTACTGTAATTTATTGCTTTGACTATAACTAGCTATTGCATCGCGCTACGCGCGATGAAAGTTTGAATTTAATTTGTACTTAAACTCCTTCACTAATATAAAATAAAAAAAAATACACTTCAGAACAAAATACTTAAATACAATACAATGCAAGCCGTATCAAAGGAAAAATATTACAATGCAAGCTATACCAAATAATGAGAAACGAAAAAATTGAAATTCTTCAAGTGTTTTTTTTTTTCCAAAACCAAACAACAACACGGCTAATCTGACATTAAACCAAGCACTAAGCACATGTATGGTAAGAAAGGAGAGAGACCTGTGAAAATAATTGTCAAAATTAAAAATCAAATAATATTTGGTATCTTTAATTTAACATCTAAGCTTTCTTTCGCCTAGCATCCTCGTCTTATGGAGAAACAAAAGTAATTTATACTATCACCCGAAATTTATTCCCTAAACGGCAAGAGATAAACAACTTATAAGAAGAATTTTGGACTGGTTTTGGTTTCATGGTAGCGCCGAGTATTTGCTTATCCAATTTCATTTTGTGTTCTCTTGATCGTTCTCTTTGCTCACATCACAACATACGAATGCGTCAATAAGACTTTTCAAACTAAACTTAATGAGGCAAGACCTTTGAGTATACCTAAAAAGAAATTATTGAAATTCATAAAAAAAAATTAAAACCTGTTTCGATCTGTGGAGACACACATAGGTTTGAGAAGATCTAGAACTTGAGCAGCTGAATCCATCGAGAATGCCTAATGTTAATATCACCTCAAATAAAAATTTTCAATCTTCCCTCAATTTAATCTAAATAATATGACCATCCACCCAAATTATTATCACCCAAAGCTAACTGTCAGTATATATTGAGCAGGACCATAATTTCATATATTGGAGTACGTTTTAACTTTTAAGCTATTGTGATAATGTTCAGAGATATGAATAAATGTTATTTATTATCCCACAAATTCTTAAATTAGCTAGAAAAATAAAAAGAAATGAATAGTTAACATTTGTTTTACCTTCTTCTAGAGATCAATTTCCCTCATTGCTTTTGTACTCTATGTCAAGTGATGTGAAGCCTAATCATCAAAAATAAGGATTATATTATAACAATGAAAGCCAAGCTCTCTCACAGTTAAATTAGTCAGTTGCACTTATTAAATAATAAGGGCAATTAGAATAAAGTGTAGTAGCTAACAATTCTTGAGGTAGAAACTAAACTGGTACAATTCTAAGAAAGAAAATAATTGTTTTATGATTTATAGCTACCCATTGCATAATGCGATACTGCACATATTTCGCTTATCAAGCAACATTTAATGCACATTCCAGTGATTTTTTTATGACAAAAAAGATTTGATTCACTTTATCTACAATTATAATAACTATAATTTCAATATAATAATGTATAAAAAAATGTCTTATTTAGAGTCTTCCTTATAGCTAACGTGCTGCGCATTTTGTATATATGGTGCAACCTTTTTCAATACGACGGTGAGCTTTGTTCATTTTTAGAAAACACGACTAATTTTAACATGAACATATAACCCATTTATTTAAATTGGAAAGAATCACTATAAGATAGCCAATGATGTTAGTTAGGATGCAACCTTGTTTATTTAAATTAAATGCCAAGAATAAATAGACGAACATTTTTACACCTTGAGATGATATAAAAAAAGTGGAATTGAGCGAAAGCTGCAGAAAAATGACACCGAGGACCATAAATATGCATGAAATCCCTACAAAAATGTTCTAGGGGCTTCCTCTTATATATTTTGTATAGACCGTCAAATTATAGAAAGCAAAATATCCTACAATACATGGTTTTCTTATGAACCGATTTCAAGTTAAAGCACATGGACCGATCTGAATTGACCGTGCATGTCCAATGAATAATCATATATCCATGACATAAATAGGCCTGCATAGCTCAACAAATGCAACATCACCAAAATAAACAAAAGGCAAAACATATAAATCACATGACACAATTTAGAATACAAAATATCTAAACCACTGGGCATTACTGATACAACATCATTACAATAATTGAGGAGATCACAAACCTGGGGAGTAGTCGAACCAATCAAGTAAGGTCATGCGAAGTTCAATCACGGCAATTCCAATGGAAGCTATAGGGTCCTATTGAGATCATAAAACGAAAACAGATCAAGTAAGAACACAATATTTTTCCCATAGTTAACTAAAGGGTTCGTTGATTGTGTTGAGAAGTAATTTCCAATCTCACGCTTGCTAATTTGCTAACTTATTTATAGGACAAAATTCATATTTTCACTAATTAACTTTTTAATAAAGAACACATGATAATTGTAGACCGAACAATTAAAATAAGAAAAGGATGATGAAATCGAGAAGGTAGACATTGCTGAAAGTTTATTTTTGTTGTCCTTATTGATTTGCTTGAATCAATCAATCAGGCTCCATAATATATTGAAACAAAAACCTCCTTTTATCTTCCTGAAACGAAAGAACAACCATATGAGAAATTAACTATATTATTCAGATATATTGTTAATTTGAAACACTGAAGTTAATTAACTAATTTAAGAACACTGAATTTAAAACATCATACTATTATTTTTAATATGTTCTTGAAACTTTGCTAAACTGTAAAGAGTTAATCGGGCCTATCAAGAAAAAAATAGAAAATATTGATTCCCACATAAAAAAAAATAGCATCCTAATTCCTAACTAACTGCACTTTCCTGAATTAATCACTCGTGTTCTAGCTGATTTTTATCCTTTGTTGTGTCATCGCCTATGTGATTGATATATTTTTATTTCTCTAGAAAATAATTCCCAAATAATAACGTGTCCAAACCAAAACCATTCTATGCCTAGAATTAGTATCAGTAATCATTTTTTGCACTTCTTTGGACAAATCCCAAGAAGAGGCACTATAAAAATGAGAACCAAAAGTATGGCATCATACCACCATATTTAAAACTGCACCAACAAAATTCCTAAATTCTTACTGCATATGCTCCTCTGATTTATGCATGTAAAAAAATCGACCGAATATTTATGAGAGAGTAAAATTTTAGGTACACTTGCATGTGTGAATTTTAAAATATGTATAATATCTCCACATTCAAAGCATATAACGACAATGCAAACACATTATCCCCAAAAACAAATAATATAACTTATTGAGAACTACATTTGAAGGGTATTCTGTATATACCTCTAAAAGGAGTTGTACTCTACCATGAGGCTGCATGTATCAAATTGGCTAGATGGATTTATATTTCATAAAATGTGGATATCATACCTATTGTGATAGAAATCAAGGAACTCAATTAAGTTCAAATACAGTTATGCGTAGAATGAAAAAAAAGCTAAAAACCTAACATTTTAAATAATGCGCAGAAGAAAGCGAAATCCTTATCGCAATCATATAAATGAGACAGTGACCTTAATTGCAATAAAAATAAGGGAACCTTCTAAATCAACAGTTGTTTAAATTTTGATCAATTTTACACAATTTTTGAAGGTTTCCTCTTTTGAAAGCAAAATCTAGTACTTTTGAGTTTATAGCTCTTCTTCAGGTTTTAGTGTTGTCGGGTTCTTTAATCTCACAATTAACTTTGCTTAAGAACAATAGATAATAGAAAGAAAACTGACCTGAGAAGAGATGCGCCAAATAACTCAGTAGCATAGTAGACACATGGCTACTACAATATACTGACAGCAGCCTCCAAACTATCTAAATTTTGAACAGCGCAAGCTGGCAAGGAGGTAAAAGAAGAAGGAAAAAAATATAATGTAAATGCGAAATCAGAGACGATTTGATTGAGTAAACAACTAAAACCAAAACTGATCGATCTATTTTGCCATGCCAAACTAAACAACAATAAAATAATTTCTAATAGTGACAGAAGAAAATCAGAAGAAGGAAGTACCAGTGGTGCATGAAAAGAGATGCGTTGAGACGCTGGAAAGGGAGCAGCAGAAGCAGTCGTGAGGCTTTGCTGCGCCTTGTGGCTTGATCGCCGGAAAGGGATAAATCTGATAGACGGAAAGAGGGAGGGAAAGGTCGAAGAAGTAATTGTAGCAAGACAACTCTCTGTTGCTTTCCTCTGCCGATCTAGCGCTCCTCTATTTCTTTCCCTCTGCCGATCTAGCATAGAAGCGTCAAGATCGGAAAAAATCACGCTCTGTCCTTGCTCCCTCTGCCGAGATCAGAAAAACCCTCGTGTGCAGTTTGGGAAGAAGGCTCAAGAAGAGAATAGGTATGGAGGATTGGAGAGAGAGAGAGAGAGAGATGCTCTATTGTGGTGAGGCGATGGGTATCTGATCGAGTGTGGCCAATTGGAGAATGGGCAGGATTTGAACATAGCGATTCCACAGAGAAGCGACAATAGAAAAACCAAAGGAGGGGACGCAGGTGAGAGATAGTGGACGCGAAGGGCTCAGATGCAATCTATCGCGGACATAACAGTAACAGAGCCATTGCGATTTGAGCTCTTTCTACAGTGAAATGAAGCTTTGAAATTGAATTATTATATATTTTCTCTTTATAAGAAATTATTACGATCCCTTGGCTTAAGAAACAATAAATCAATATTAAAGTAAGCAAAAAATAATAACAACGTTGAAATGTGAAATGAGTAGCGTTCCACTGCCACAGAATTTTGCTGCCACAAGTTATCACAAATCGTGAACCCTTCAATTAATTTCGATCAATGGTTGTGATTGATTCTACTTGAAACATTTTTTATTAAAGTTATTCAAATCCCAAGACCACTTTATAGCTTTTGGCTTTTGCTTTCTATAGAATAAAAAATTACATATCGTCCTTCTACCAACAAAAAATACTGTATTCTCTCTTGCTTAGCACTCTCTTCTCGCTCCAAAGTAACTCGCACAGTTCACCTCGCTATCTTTCTTTCTTGTTTGCTCTCTCTTCATTTTAGTATAGAGACCTTGAATCAAATCGTGGTTTTAATGTATTTATTTTTAAACGAACTAATAAGAGAAATTAACTTCGAACCAATTTTTTTTTAAAAAAAAACACATCTGTTGGATCTTTCCAATTTATCTTAAAAAATAAACATTTGTTGGATCTTTGAGAACCACTAGAGATATGCAAATAACAGAGTTTAAATTTTGTTAACCATAGAAAAGAGATTCAATCTTAGTATCTTACTGAGCAAAAAATTGTGGTTTGAGAATTTGATCATATCCTTATTTCTAGGGACTTAATTGAAGACTATAAAAACTTGGTATACAATTATCGATCTTTAAGGATGAAAAAATTCAGATTATATTACAACTTACTTTGCTTGATAAAGTGTATCATTTTATTCAAACTTAAGTAATTCAAATGAAAGCTGTGTTGTTGTTTTTTTGCGGGGAGGATTGTTCAATTGTGATATCGTTTGAATAAAAGTTATTTTTTTTACGAAAGTTATTAAAGAAAAGAACTCAGTATGCCCAAACAAAATCATTTTCAACTATGAAAGAATTCACCATGCAATAACATTTACCTTTAAAAACGATTTCTCAACCAAAAAATTTTTTCTCTAAAATTCATCAAAAGTGCACTCAATTTAACATAAGAGAGTAGATATGAGAGAGAGAGTAGCATGTTGCATCTATGGTTGAATAGAAGAGCGACAAGTAATTTTTGGGGGTGGAGAGAACAGAGAAATTAGCTAGTGGAGCAACGGTGAAAGGACAAAGTTGCGAGCAAAAGACGAGCGAGTGAGATCTAAGAAGTTAAATCTGTAAATGGTGCCAAATAGAAGAGAGATGATATTTTCTCGTTAGTTGAATGGCTAAAGAAACGAAGAAGTAATAATTTATTGTATTGAAAAAAGTAAAGGCTATAAAGTATAAAGTGACTTTGGGATTTGAATAAATTTAATAAAAAATACTTCTAGAAAAATCAATCACAGCCGTAGATCGAAATTAATTGAATGGCCCACGATTTGTGGCAACTTGTGGTAGCGTAATTCAGTGGCAGCGAAACCTCCTCAAAAATAATTATGAAGGATGTGTGTTTTGAAAGTTATCTTTATTAATGATAATTGTTTATTGTTCACGATTTTGAATGTTATTATACATTCTTGTTCTTTGAGATTAATATATTATATCTTTAGAAGTGTTCAAGAAGATGCTCGTGGTCTTGAACCATAGAACTCTTAAGATGAAAACATATATTTCTAAATAGGTTCACAATCGTGGTAATTAAAGAGGAATAATAATTACCAAGTAAGATTGTCATGTTGATTGAAAGTACATTGTAGTTCTATAAATGTTGATAAGTGATTATCATTCAATGACATGAGTATATATAAAATGAGCATGCTTTATATATATTGATTGAATATGACCTAACTAGATGGAATGTTATATGAATTGTGTTTTGTGTCATTAATATTTCCATCGTGTCTTTGAATCCAAGATATGAGATGTATAGATTTCTCACATGAGAAGCATGAATTGTAATTACTGATTAATACCATCTTTTTACTGATCTTAGTTATCTGTTAATGGAGGGAATTAGTAGTTCATTGAATGTGACTTGTGCGGGAAAAATTTATATGTCGATTATCATTGTCCCTCAGTTATTTGAGTTATGATATTACTGGGCCCCTTGGTAAAGTGGAATTATATAGCATGCAATATAACTGATGTAGTTATAATTATAATTCACTTAAGAGACCAAGAAAACGAATATAATGCAAAAATGACACGATCCTATTTTGCATATTATTCATAATATCATGAGACAAGGATAGACACATATCAAGTAGATCGAGTACGTAATGACTATGTCGTTTGGGTGACTATAATGTAGTGACAGAACCTCTAGTCTATAATATAAAATATTTTATATTATTGCCAAGATGACGTAGATCCTCTATAAGGTCACACCAACTGAAGAGAAACAACAAGTGTTTTACATTTTATATGATGTATGAAAATACATGTGATAAAATGTTAAAATAATATGTCATGAAAATTGACATGCTTAGGCCATAAATAAATTCATGAAAGTATATGAATATTATTGGTATAATGTTGGAGAGCATTATAAGAATAATATAGACATCATATAATATAATAATATGTTTCATATTATTAGTTCATGAATTAATTTATTAAATAATTTATAAAATATATAAAAATATGAAAATATGTTTTTTCTCTTTTTTTCGCTAGCCAACAAACTTTTTATTTTTGGTTTTCTTGCGATTTTTACATATGCTGAAATTTTTTGCGCAAAGGAAAAACAAGAAAAAGAAAATTGAAAAATAAATGGAAAGATGATATTTCTCTCTCTCCTCTTGATTATTGGCCGACACCAATTATTTTAATTGGTTTTTTTCTCTTGTGCAAATAGAGAGGCGGTTCTGTTCACTTGCGCAAAAAAGAAAAAGAAAAGGAGAAAAGGGAATTTTCATATTTCATATATTTTTGCATATTAGTTTAGCCAACAAGAAATCAAATATTTGTTGATTGAAAATCTAAGGTGGTTGGATCTAAGCTTGAAACTCACCAGCGATCTATCTAAGTATTGGTTGAGTTTGTTGTTTAGGTTCAAGATAAACCAAGAGAAAGAAACGCGCTAAACGGCATCGACGAGAATCGAAAGTTTCCAAGAGATCTAGAGAGAAATCGACTTCTCTCTATTAAGAGATTTGACAATCTCTTTAGGTAAAATATTTTTTCTTCTCAAATAAAGTTATTTGATGATTTTGTCATGCAAATGGGATGCTTGATTAAATGTTTAATCGTTATCTTGCTTGTTATTGTCATATAAATAAAGTTCTTTGTGTATTGAGTCAAATAAAAATTTTAAAATTCCGCTTCCTTGACATACACATGAAATCCCAACAAATTATATATAAACAATCAAAGACATGCCTTGCCCAAAACTGATAGGATCGTCTTCTTAATATGAGGCTATGTGTATATTAGTGGAGATAAAGAGAAACTTAGTAACTGAAAATTTTCATTCATATATTGATAAAACACTCTTATAATTAGATTTCTCTCTAAATTCTAAGTTCTCTAAGTTCTGAATTTTTTATCTTACTCTTACATTGTTTATATAACCAAACTAGTCTTCATAATTAAATACTCAACCACCTAATTAAATTGCATAGTCTTCTAGACAATAAAAACACACAACTTCCTAAACATAATTAATATCCTAGAAACCATAAACATTTGACCATGCAATCATAATTGAGTTTATATTTCCAACATCCTTCCTTAAACTCAATTATGCTCCAGCACTCATCCCGAGTAGCTTCTTGAATCGGTTGAATAATTCTGCTCCAAGCGGCTTAGTGAAAATATCCGCTACTTGATCACGACTCGCCACGTGAGTCAGCTCAACATCGCCATCCTTAACATGCTCGCGTATGAAGTGAAAGCGAACATCAATATGCTTGCTCCTTTCATGATGCACCGGGTTCTTCGTTAGCTCAATTGCTGATTTGTTGTCGACTCGAATCTCGGTTGGTTTGTCTCGAGCAAAATTCATCTCCTTCAGCAATTTTCTCAACCACAACGCGTGACATACACATGAAGATGCAGCCACATACTCCGCTTCACAAGTTGATAGAGTCACAATTGGTTGCTTCTTTGACACCCATGTAAATGCCGTGTCTCCCATGTAAAACAAAAAACCAGCGGTGCTCTTTCTATCATCAATGTCTCCACACCAATCGCTGTCCGTATATCCAAGAAGATCAAACTCGTCAGTATGAGAATAGAATAAGCCATGAGATAAAGTACCTTTCACATAGCGAAGAATTCGCTTTATGGCTTTCCAATGTGACATCTTTGGCTCTTCCATGTACCGGCTTACCAAGCCGACACCATATGCAATATCTGGCCTTGTGCACATTAGATAGCGCAAGCATCCAACCAAACTTCTGTATTGAGTTGCATCTACGGCTTTGCCTTCATCATATCGGGACAGTTTCGTGCCACTCTCAACCGGAGTGCACACCGGGTTGCAATCATTCATTTTGAACCTCTTTAGCATATCTTTTGCATATGCTTCTCGCGAGACAAAAATTCCAGATTTGTCTTGCTTCACTTCCAACCCCAAAAAGTATGACATCAGTCCCAAATCTGTCATCTCAAATTCTTTTGACATTTCCATCTTGAACTTTTCAATCATATCATCATTATTTCCCATGAATATCATGTCATCAACATATAAAGCAACAAACATAATGTCATCATGACATACCTTCACATACAAAGCATGTTCATACGGGCATTGCACAAACCCATGCTTCTTGAAGTATGTATCAATGCGGGTATTCCAAGCTCGTGGAGCTTGCTTCAACCCGTACAACGCCTTCTTTAATTTCAGCACCTTTTCTTCTTGTCCTTCCTTAATGTAACCTGGTGGTTGCTCGATGTAAACTTCTTCTTCAAGTACACCATTGAGGAATGCTGATTTCACATCCATTTGATAAATATTCCACTTGTTTTGGGCAGCCAATGAAATCAACAAGCGAATAGTCTCCATTCTTGCAACAGGGGCAAATACTTCTTCATAATCAATCCCCGCTTTTTGCTTGTATCCCTTGGCTACTAACCTTGCCTTGTATCTTTCAACCTCGCCTTGAGCATTTAATTTCTTCTTGTAGACCCATTTCACACCAATCGACTTATGATCTTTAGGCAACGTCGCAAGTTCCCAAGTTTCATTCTTCACAATAGCATTCATCTCTTCATTCATAGCTTGCTGCCATTTCTTCTCTTGAACAGCTTCTTCGAATGTGATGTTCTCGGCATCCGCCAAAAGACACACCAAATGCAACTCGCTAGTTGCTTCATATAAGTCTTGCAAGGTTCTGGTTCGAGGTGTTCTCGCATCATCATCGCTTGAGCTCGAACTCGAACTCGGATCGGCTTGCATTGTTGTGTTTGTCGAAGTAGAGCTCGCAATGATCTGCACCTCATTCTCAACATCATGCGACTTTTCCTCCATAGAATTCCAGCACCACACGGCTTCTTCATTAACCTGCACATCACGACTAATATGTACCTTATTAGTTGCTGGGTCAATGAGTTTGTATGCCTTCGACCTTTCATCATAGCCGATAAAAATCAGCTTCTTGCTCTTGTCATCGAGCTTTGTCCTTCGCTGATCCGGAATGTGCGCATAAGCCACACTTCCGAACACTTTCAAATGAGATACTGCTGGTTTCACACCGCACCATGCTTCTTGTGGAGTCATGTTCTCCAAGCTTGCTGTTGGACATCGGTTTTGCAAGTAAACCGCACATTGCACTGCTTCAGCCCAATATTCTTTTGGCATATTCTTACTTTTCAGCATGCTACGAACCATGTCGAGTATGGTCCGATTCTTTCTTTCAGCCACGCCATTTTGTTGAGGTGAATATGGTGCTGTTAGGAACCTTCGAATGCCATGCTCCTCGCAGAAATACTCAAATTCTTTAGAGATATATTCACCACCTCGATCTGACCTAACCGCCTTTATATAATTGCCATTCAATTTCTCAACCAGCACCTTAAACTTCTTAAATACAGTAAATGCCTCTGACTTTTCTTTCAAAAAATACACCCAAGTTCTTCTTGAGAAATCATCCACAAAAGTAATGAAGTAACGGTGCTTACCCAAAGAGTTTGGTGTGATCGGACCACATATGTCCGTATGTATCAACTCCAGCGGCTTCTTCGCTCGATAGCTTGCTTCTTTTGGAAATGAACTCCTTGGATGTTTTCCAAGCACACACCCTTCACAAAACTTGTCACAATTCTCAATATGTGGCAGTCCCTTCACCATACTTTTCTTTGACAACTCTTTTAAACCACCAAAATTTAGATGACCGAACCGCAAATGCCATAACCATGCTTTATCAACCACACATGCTTTCAAACATTTAGCTTGCACATTCATCAAATTCAGCTTAAACATGCGGTTTTTGGTCATTTCAACTTGAGCTATCAACCTATCATTTTTATCTCTCAAATACAAGGTTCTGTCCTTCATAACCACAGTATAACCAAGTTCCAACAATTGTCCCAAACTCAAAATATTACTCTTCATATCAGGCACATAATAAACATTTGTGATAAAAGTCTCACTTCCATTTTTCAACTGAATGAGAACTTTACCTTGTCCTTCAACTTTTACTTTTGATGCATCACCAAATGAAACATGGCCATCAACAACTTCTTGCATCTCGGTGAACATGTGCTTATAGCCACACATATGATTGCTTGCACCGGTATCCAAATACCACACCGTTTCTTGATTAGGAGCTGCTTCTTTGCTAGCAAGCAACACCACACCATCTCCAACCTTCTCAACTCTTTTCTCATTCTCTTCTTTTTTATCATGACATTCATATGCATAATGACCATATCTTTTGCAACTGTAACATTGAATATGAGACTTATTACCTCCTCTTCCTCGGCCTCTACCATTGCCAAATGAGCCTTGCTGCTCCTTCTCGTCTCGGTTGTCTTGCTGTCCGCGACCTCGACCACCTCGGCCACGGCCACGACCTCGACTTCGACCTCGACCACGACCTCGATCGCTGCTGGTCGGTCTTTCTTCTTTCAATGTCACCTTCGCTTGAAGTGCTTCCTCGAGCACCTCTTGCTTTTTCTTCTTCTTTCTTTGCTCATGTGCTTCCAACGAGCCCGAAAGCTCATCAATAGTCATCTCATTCAAGTCTTTTGATTCTTCTATTGCACACACAACATTTTCAAACTCGTTCGTCAATGAACGAAGTATTTTCTCCACAACTCGAACATCAGAAAGTGGCTCACCATTTCTCTTGAGTTGGTTCACCACAGTTTGTACTCTTGTGATGTATTCTGACACACCTTCTGTCTCCTTCATTTTCAAGGCCTCAAACTCGCCTCGAAGTGTTTGCAACCGCACTTGCTTCACTCGATCAGCGCCTTTGTATGCTTTCTCGAGAGTGTTCCAAGCCTCATGTGAAGATGTCGCACCGGCTATCTTCTCAAAAACCGACTCATCAACCGCTTGATAAATGATGTAGAGAGCGGTCTTGTCTTTCTTGCGATTCTCCTTCAAAGTCCTTGCTTGTGCAACCGTCAACGCCGTCGTGTCGGCATGCTCTTGGTAGCCATCTTCGACTATCTCCCATACTTCTTGCGCACCAAGCAGAGCTCGCATTTGGATACACCAATTGTCGTAGTTGTTCTTCATAAGACGGGGCAGCGGCATGTGCCCAAACGTCGAAACACCGGTACTTGCCATCGGCTCTGATACCAATCTGATAGGATCGTCTTCTTAATATGAGGCTATGTGTATATTAGTGGAGATAAAGAGAAACTTAGTAACTGAAAATTTTCATTCATATATTGATAAAACACTCTTATAATTAGATTTCTCTCTAAATTCTAAGTTCTCTAAGTTCTGAATTTTTTATCTTACTCTTACATTGTTTATATAACCAAACTAGTCTTCATAATTAAATACTCAACCACCTAATTAAATTGCATAGTCTTCTAGACAATAAAAACACACAACTTCCTAAACATAATTAATATCCTAGAAACCATAAATATTTGACCATGCAACCATAATTGAGTTTATATTTCCAACAAAAACAACGATGCTAAACATATTGCTATCATTTCATATTCTCATATTTTAGAAGATATAAATGAAATTTAAATAGATTGAAGTCACCAAAAACCAAAATAAATAATAATAACAGTAAAGATGACACAACAATAACTCTCTGATCGAATCGGCTCGGGCGGACAAGTCAATATGGCTGATGGAGTGCCGGCATGTTGTCATCCGATCTTGGCAAGCTGCTGGCGCTGCCGCTAGCTCCGACGATCCCAGTCAGAACCCTACCGTTGCTAAGGTCGTTCTTTCCCTCGATCTCCTCAATCCCGACGAATCCTCCTCCATGCAGGTTCAATTACCTCTCTCTCTCTGTCTTTGTTGTTCGGTTGCTACTGGCACAACCGATTAGATACAGAAGCATAGGAAGGATGGACTTTCATGTTACATTTTATTAAAAAAATTATCAAATATAGAACTGCTGGCTTGTTATGTTGTGTCAGGACTCAGGAACCTGCGGAGCTCAAGTCTCGGTTGTTGCATCTCAGAGCAGAGAATACATTTGTGTGTGTGTTGCTTTTCGTGAATACATGTGTGTGTATCTTCTTTGGTAAACCGAAACATACATAAATAAACAGGCAATCTATTGATCCCATCTTTTCATTTATCAGAATTATAGTAGGCTTAAATGCATCGCATATAGGATTGAAGTTAACATCTGAAATAGTTGGAAGCACAACCTTTACTGCTATTAGCGTCATAAGTCATAACCTTCTTCTTGGCTTTTCTCATGAGGTTCTTTTCTATTATGATGTTTCTTTTGTTAACTACAAATTTGTACACAAGCCAAGTATTGCAATTGCTCCCATATTTTTTAAAAAAATTACAACACATATTTAGAATGCCATCTATTAAAAGAACAAGAAATAAAGCAGAGAACAAATGTAAGTTCCAAATTCTAATGAATCTATTGGGAACAATTTCCTTCCTGTAAAAGATTTTCGATGCCAGTACATATTGTGTTAACCATTATGCAAAATGCATCTGTTTTTCACAAGAAAACATGCTTCACAGTTTATTATTAGAGTTACATCATAATGCACAATCTAACTTCATGCACAAATTATAGTCAGTATACTGTTTGATAAAAAAAGATGTAGTAATTGTACCCCTGTAATGGATCATGCATGTATGAAATAAGATGGAGATAAGAAAATCACATGGCATAGCAAAGGCTGCCGGTGTTGTTGTCTTGCTGGAGTCTGCCTTATTGCTTTCTACATGGGTAAGCACAGACACCGAAAGAAAGATATTGTAAGCATTTCTACGTCATGTTATATTGTTGATTTTAGCACTTAAAATTAGATAAGACTTTAGAACCTTTTCTTGGTACAACCTAAAGTTCATTTTACACAAAATATGACATATGTACTGGTACTAAACATGAATGGTTCATTGATGTCATGTTTTTAAGGTGTTATAGGCTAGCATTAAATTTCAATTGTGTTCTCAAGTGCTAATATGATTCTTTCTGTCATTCTATGCAAGTGCTTAAACCATCTGACAAGGTCAAGGACATGGCAAGCCACGCTTCTTTCTCTTCATTGTGGGTTGGCTATATTTTTTATTTGTCTGAGCAATATCTTCCATCATTTTTATGGAGACAAGTTCTTTATCCTGAGTACCATCATTTTATTTTTTGAGACAGTTTTTGGATTTACATGGAAATGACTAAAAGGTTTTTTGGTACACTAAAATGTAAAGGTAGTGAAAGCAGCTCAGGGAAGACTTCCAGTGTTCTTGGATGGTGGGGTTCGCCGCGGTACTGATGTCTTGTACTTTTCCTGTGTTAAAAAGGGTCTCGGATAGCTTGTGTTCTGAACTGTTTTCTCCAGACTATTGGCCCCAGTGCATTTTGTTAAGTCTATAATATGTTGGTGATGACTATCGGGTTTGGTTTTACTTTTTACATTATTAGGAGGAGCATTGTTTCATATCTGACGGCCAGAGCGAAGAGCTCCTCAAGACCTCTGTTCTAAAGCATGGCAGGGGAATGGTAAACAGTTCCCTTCAATTAATACATTTGTCTCCATGAATTTCATTACATTTGGCCAATTAACCCTTAGCATCCTGCTATTTGGATTACTGATTATAAGATCTCAATTTGTAACCCTTAATTGACCAAATGTCTACTGTATTCTTCAATGGAATTACCCGGTTAAAGTGCTAAAAGGACAAGCCGAACTAAAATGAGGTTTACAAAATGATCCAGAGAATAGTCTGATGTACCGATCATTTTCTTACTTTGTATCACTTCATAATATTGTATCTTCCTTTTAGGTTTATTATAATTACCAAAGGATTCAACAAAAACAAAAATGTATGAGCAATTTGCCAAGGAGCTAGAGGACATCTCTTCTCCAACCAGCACACCTAACTCAAGTACTGGTACAGGTAATTAACTTTCCTGTTCTTTTTTTTTTGGAAAACAATGTCTTAAATTTGATTAGACACTTTTTAGCATTGGTCCACCAGTCAGAAATAAAAGCAATATTAGTAGAAAGAACTAAAATAGGATTGTAAAAAAGATGCATACGACAATTCTAGGACTTCTACGCTTTAATGCTTCATCTTTTTTTGTTTTCAATTTAATGTGCCAACAAATTTTTTGTTTGGAGCTTATTGGGGATTTATTTCTTCCTTTAAAGAATGTATCATTTACATTAAGCTGGCGTTGTGTTTTTGTTTTACTTTTGTCTTTACTATTTGTTTTATATATATAGGTTCTAATATGCTGATCAATTGGTTTCTATTTGGGATAATTAATGAGGAAAATTTTAATTTAAATATAAAAGATGAAAAAGTGTAAAACCAAAAGAAACACTGTAAAATGAAAATATGGTCCAATGATTGAATTTTTGATGTAGTCAGGCTCTCTTCTTAAGTTCTTATATTATAAATTTATAAGCTACGCGCATATATAACTCATACGTCTATCCGGATAATCTTTTTTATTTGTCGAGTAGCTAGATCCGGCAGTACACTAATTAATCATTTCATTTAAACCTTGATGTTAGAAATTGAAGTAAATGGCACCTCATTTTTTAATTTGTTTTCTCTAATATTATTATGATTTTCTTTTCTATTAGAAAAAGGAGAACCAAAAAGCGAGAGTGTTGTTAGCTCAAGTACACAAGCAAATGGTGTAGAAAGAAATCAGCTGACAGGATACAAGATGATGAGAGCAACTTGGATATTTCAATTTGTGTTGATCTCTCTTGTACTTATTTGCACAATAGTTACTTACACGTACGACATATTTTGTTGTTATGTATATGTAGCTTAATTAGTCACTTTTCATGAGAAAGTAACTTAGTTCTACAAATAAAACCTCTGTAGATATATCAATCGACATGAAAATTGTAGTTGGCCATATTTATGACATTTAATCAAAATAAAATGACACTATAATTATATGATATTAGATATATAATCATAATAAATAACACTTAAATAAGTCTTTAACATTTTTGAAATATATCAAATAAAAATTGCCTGCATATTGAGTGGGCACTGTTGTTAGTTAAATAAAACCATGTTGAGTTTTTCTCTTCATTTCCTTTTTTTTTTGGCTCTTCGTTTTGCTTCTGTTCTTGGCAAGTTTATCCTCTTTTGTAGTTCTGTTTTCTTTCTCTGATTTTGTATGTGTTAACAAGTTTGCAAACTTATGTTGTCTGTTTTTTAGTTTTTATTTTGTGCTCATCGCTTTTGTTTCTCTATTTATTACATGTTTTGTTGGAGTAATATGTGTTAAGAACTCAAGTCCATGTGTAATTTTAAAAGGAGAAGCGTAGGAGGTTACCTCTTTCGAAATTGTATTCGGAAGGTTCAAATTCTTTCTCTAGGAATTGGTGGCGTGCTCGTCACCTTCACGGCTGTCCTCCGGTTGCCTCGAGTCCAACAAAGAAATTAACCAAGTTTTAATCTCATGTGCTAGCACAAGCAAGAACAATGCTAATCCCTATGTCATTATTCTAATATAATTCAAACAATTAGCCTTTTTAGAATAACTATTCTCAACATATGAAATCTATAGGGAGCAAGAGAGGAGATCAATCCATGGAGAAAACTAATTTTCTCCTTTGATTTAGGGCCGGCCATTGAAAAAAATGAGAGAAAAAAAAATAAAAAATACGGCTACGTTTCTTTCCTTTTTTACTTCTTTTTATAGCCAACCATTAATCACTTTGGATTAATTACAAAATGCCACTAGATGGCCGGCCTTGACATAGGCCATGTTAGACAACAACATATTTTGTTAATGATTCATTAATTCAATAATCAATGGAACTCTTATTTACTCTCAACTTGGACTTTTAAATTAACAATTAAATAAAGGCCCGTTGGCTCAATTAAATTGTGTTGAACAAGATTAATTATCAACCATTTGACAATTATTTTGGAATTAGCATGTGCATTAATTTATTTCTATAAGATCCATTTGCTTAATTAATTATAACAGTTCACAACGATAAATAATTAATTAATCAACTCATCATATTTTCACAATACTCATTGCTGTGAATAAATAATTAATGCACGCATGGTCAAAATCCTATTTGTGTCATCATTTGAGTATTTATGCTATGTTGGTCATGAAAAATAAATCACCATTTATTTTGAATAATCATAAACGGTATCTACCAACACGTTATGATTTTCAATTCGCATAAATAAATATTGTACCAATACAGTACTCAATCCTGCATAAGAAAAAGTATCTTATTGTTTTGATTCCTATGTCACATGATATCCTTGTATAATCCAAGATAGGAATATGTCATTCTTGTAGATTATACATTTCTTGATTTAGAAGTGATCGCCTAGTTGCACGCATACGATCCAACTCCATCAAGGGGCCCAATAGATATCATCACTCACTAGGTGAACTAATGAAGGACATGGTTGTCTTGATGAACAGTTTTTCCCTGCACAATTCAAGAGAACATAAATAAAGTCCGTATTACAGCCCTTATCAGGAATCAACGTTAGACGATATTTATATAACCTATCCTCATGTGGAGAAACTGAATCATATCAAATTCGAAATCAAACACATATGAAATAAATAACGACATATGCAATTAAGTCCATATATTTATTTCATTGGGTCATGTCCTGTGCTATGTTCCAGTAACATACACATATGCAATTAAGTCGGTAACTCTTTACCCATGATTTGTAGAATTTAATCATCACTTAACTTGCATATTAATTTTATATGATAATTAATGTTCCTTGTTAATTATCAAGATTATGGACTCTTTAGAGATATTATTGTCATTCTAACGAATGATATATAAAGATCTACAATTCGGATTCTCGACCTAAATGATCTGTCAATAACAAACTCTAGGAACGAATGATCAAGCATCATCAATAACATAATGATGCACGAACAATAGAGAAATGCAATCGAAAAATACGAATAAGAGAGATTTTGATTGAGATCACACAGATTCTCAAAGTTTATCTATCAATTTCAATTTTATTGAAAAAGACAAAAAACACAAAAATGGCGGCTGCCGAATTTTTATTAATCAATTCCGTCCTTTTTTTTCATCTCCCCTCCGCTTTAATACTTAGTACATTAGGTCAACACTTTTTTTTAACTTTTATGGAAATAAAACCAAAACCTAATTACGTGCATAAAACTAAAGATACAAGGCCAAGGCCCGTTGGCCCATATAATCTTCGTCTATCATTCTCCCCCTCTAAGAAAAAGATTCGTCCTCGAATCTGTCACTTCATCCTCTGCTTCAGATGTCTCTTTTTCGTTGTCAGTAATGTATGGAAATAGGTCTGCCACATTAAAGGTCCCTGAGACATTATATTCACCTGGCAAGTCCACCTTGTATGCATTGTCATTGATCCTTTCAAGCAGTCGAAATGGTCCATCAGCTCGAGGTTGTAGCTTGCCATACCTGCCAGTTGGAAAGCGTGCCTTTCTCAAATGAATCCATATTAGATCTCCTTCTTTAAACACCACCTTCTTGCAATGCTTGTCTGCTCGCTCATTGTATTTCTTGTTGGATTTCTCAATCTGAGCTCGAACCTGTGAGTGTACTTGCTTGATATGTTCAGCATGTTCTTCTGCATCACCACTGAATTGACGCTGGATAGGCAATGGTGTGAGTTCGAGAGGTGTTATGGGATTAAATCCATAAACAACCTCAAAGGGACTTTTTCCTGTAGTCCGTCTCTGTGATCGGTTGTAGGCAAATTCAGCTTGAGGCAATGTGAGATCCCATTGGCGTGGACTGTCACCTACCAGACTCCTCAATAAATTTTCCAGACTTCGATTGACCACCTCCGTTTGTCCATCAGTTTGGGGGTGATGAGATGAGCTAAATTGCAGCTGAGTGCCCATCTTGCGCCAGAGAGTGCGCCAAAAGTGACCTACAAACTTCACATCTCGATCTGAGGTGATTGTTTTGGGCACACCATGCAATCTAACAATTTCCTGCAAAAACAAACAAGCTACCTGCGAAGTATCAAAGGTTTTGTTGCAAGCAATGAAGTGTGCCATTTTAGAGAATCGGTCCACCACCACCATGATTGAATCTTTGTTTCTCTGAGTTATGGGTAACCCGAGAACAAAGTCGAGGCTGACATCTTCCCAAGGAGCCACTGGGACTGGTAGAGGTTGATATAGACCCGCATTGGTCCCTCGTGTTTTGGCTAGCTTATAAGTCCTGCATCTCCCCACAAATCGAGCTACATCTCGCTCCATTCTAGGCCAATAAAACTGGTCTTGCAACCACGCAAGTGTTTTATCAACTCCAAAATGCCTCGTAAGTCCCCCAGCATGTCCTTCTGTGATAACTGCCTCCCTCAACGAGCCTTTAGGAACACACAGGCGGTTACCTTTGAAAAGAAAGCCTTCTTGTCGGATAAAATGCTGAAAAGGACCCGATTCACATTTCTGCCAGATATCTGCAAAATCAGGATCATCTCCATATAGCTCCTTGAATGCATCAAACCCATTCACTTGAACCTGCATCGTTGTTATTAGTGAATGCCTCCGACTCAATACATCTGCTACCTGATTCAACACTCCAGCCTTGTGTTTAATAGAGAAACTGAAAGCCTGTAAAAACTCAACCCATTTGGCATGTCTTGGCTTCAGCTTGTGTTGCCCATCGATGTACTTCAATGCTCCATGATCAGAGTATAAAACAAACTCTTTGGAAATGAGGTAGTGCCGCCAGTACTCGAGACTTCTTACTATGGCATAAAATTCTTTATCATAAGTAGAGTACTTGAACCTGACCTCATTTAGTTTCTCACTAAAAAATGCCACCGGTCTACCCTTCTGGCTCAACACGCCACCAATACCCACACCAGATGCATCACAGTGCAGCTCAAAAATCTCCTCGAAATTTGGCAAAATCAGAACGGGTGCTTCAGTTACCTTTTTCTTCAGTAATTGAAATGCCTCCTCAGCCTCTTTGGTCCAAGTGTACTTGCCTCCTTTGTTACAGTCGGTAATAGAAGCAATGATAGTGCTGAAGTTACGAATGAACCTTCGATAGAATGAGGCAAGACCGTGAAAGCTCCTGATATCATGGAGGTTTGTCGGTATTGACCATCTTGTGATTGCTTCCACCTTGGCTGGATCCATCCGAATACCTTCCTTAGACACTATGTACCCAAGGAATGTCACTTCACCAGAGAAAAAGTGACACTTCTTGATGTTGGTATATAACTTCTGCACTCGCAAGAACTCAAAAACTTTTCTTAAGGGTCGGATCCGGATCTGATGATATCCACTCCGCAAGTCAATCTTGGAAAACACAGTTGCTCCATGCAATTGGTCAATTAGATCATCAAACCGAGGAATTGGAAAACGGTACTTGATGGTGATCTTATTAATAGCTCTACTGTCAATGCACATCCTCCATGAGCCATCTTTCTTTGGAACCAACAAAGCTGGCACTGCCCATGGGCTCATGCTCTCCTGCACATAACCCTTGTCTAATAACTCACGCACTTGTCTCTGCAACTCTTCATGTTCCTTCGGACTCATGCGATAAGCAGCTTTATGAGGAATGATAGCCCCTGGCACAAGATCAATGCAATGTTGGATATCTCTCATAGGTGGTAATCCGGACGGCAATTCTGCTGGTGCCACATCAGCGAACTCTTCCACTAATGACATGACCTGTGGAGGGAGTTCTTGACCATCATCATTAGCCTCTGTCACCACCAAGGCAAACACCTCACTCTTTTGTTCCACTTCCTTCTGAAATTCCACCCGAGATAGCAACTGACTTTTCGCCTTTTTCGCAAATCTGAAGGACCAAGGGTAATGGATACACCATCTTTCTGAAAAGTGTAAGTATTTTTGAACCCATCATGCTTTGTTCTTCTATCAAACTGCCATGGCCTTCCCAATAAGATATGACAAGCATCCATAGGAACCACATCACACCAGACCTCATCAGTATATTTCTTTCCTATTGAGAATTTCACTAGACATCGTTTTGACACTTTCACCTCACTACCCTTCTTGAACCAAGACAACTTGTAAGGTTGTAGATGATTTTCAGTACTTAACCCCAGCTTCTCAACCATGGTGTTAGACACTATATTTTCACAACTACCCCCATCTATAATCACATTACAAACTTTACCTCCACTGGTGCACTTTGTATGGAAGATATTGTGTCGTAGCCACAGCTCATCTTCACCAATATTAACACTCAATGCTCTTCTAACCACCAATGATTCACCTGAGTCAGCATAAGTGATATCCTCATCTTCAGCTAAAGGGTTCTCATCATCATCCCCATCATCATCATATGTTGGGGTCACATATTCTTCAACCAGTGTGACAATTTGCTTGTTAGGACAGTCAGCAATAAGGTGTCCTAAACCCTGACATTTAAAACACCGCCGGTTTGTGGAACCTCCTCTACTAGATTGTCCTTTCTCTAGGTAGGTTTTGGAATTTTGGATCTGGGTTGTTGTTGGGTTAGGTTTCGAAGGAGGTGCTCTCCTGTCTGTCTCAATTTCTGAAGAACGACCCTGGTATCTAGAACCATTAACCCTTCTCTTTTGTTGTGATTCAACCTTCAAGGCCAACCTACATACATCCTCAAAGGAATAATATTGTTGTAGGTACACCACATCAGCTATTTCTGGTCTTAACCCGGCAAGAAACCGAGCAACAATCTGTTCATCCTCTTCCACCACACCATATCGCATCCACAACATATCAAACTCATTGGTGTACTGCTCCACTGTCAGGTTTCTTTGCTTAAGGTTGTGATAATCAATAAAAGCTTCCTGTTTGTATTGGGTAGGTAGGAATTTGGCCATTAATTTCTTTTTCATCTTATCCCAAGTTCGGATCTTTAGTTTTCCTTCTCTAACACGCCTACTTTTCACATGTTCCCACCAGATTGAGGCATGTTTTCTCAATTTAATGGCTACTAACTTCACTTTCTGATCATCAGTCAGGTTCTTTACATCAAAAACCCGCTCAACAGTATGCATCCAATCAATAAACTCATCAGGATGAGATTTACCTTCAAACTTTGGAATATCAATCTTCACCCCAAGATTTTGAAAGGATTGCTCATGCTCTGGTCGAAATCTCTGGTTTCGCCCCTGATTTGGATTCCCCTACGGGTTGTAATCCTCCTCGTCGCCTGCTTCAGAAGAGTTGAAGGAATCTGACTCCTCCCCTTCTTCTCCGTTTGTAGAGCCCATCCCTGCTTCTGCGAGTTGGCGCTCTAACTCTCGAATTCGTCTTCCCAACGCAGCAATCTCTAGATCTCGTTGGTCTCGGCGGCACGGCTCTTCTTCTTCGAGGTTGAGGTTGACTCCACGACCACGACCTCCTCACCCACGACCCCGACCTACTCGCCCACGACCTCTACCACGACCACGATTCACATCCGTCATCCTAGGCTCTGGTACCAAATGATGTACGAACAATAGAGAAATGCAATCGAAAAATACGAAATAAGAAAGATTTTGATTGAGATCACACAGATTTTCAAAGTTTATCTATCAATTTCAATTCTATTGAAAAAGACAAAAACCACAAAAAATGACGGCTGCCGAATTTTTATTAATCAATTCCGTCCTTTTTTTTTCATTTCCCCTCCGCTTTAATACTTAGAACATTAGGTCAACACTTTTTTTTTTAACTTTTATGGAAATAAAACCAAAACCTAATTACGTGCATAAAACTAAAGATACAAGGTCAAGGCCCGTTGGCCCATATAATCTTCGTCTATCACATAAACTAATATAATAACCACCAACTGATTGGCTTCTAGGACATATCTCTAACAATATGTCAGTCTGATCCTTTGAATCAAGTATATAGTAATTGGATTGGTCAGTTCTTAATTACTTTGGAAATAGTTATTAATAACTGTTGTACTAAATTTCTCTAGATTTGTCGATTACAAAATAATATCATTTGGCATTTAACAATCTTCTTTGAGTTTTATAGGAAGAAGATGCAAATTATGAAGACTTAGATAAAAACTTTGAGCAAGATCAAGATCGAGTCTTTAGAGAGCTTGTAGGCTAGTTTAGACTAGGATAGAAGGTGTACTTTAGTCCTTAATTATCCTTAAAATGGTCTAGATAGCAGAAAAACTCAATATACCAGCAAAATCATATTTTCAGTGACCTAGTGTCGTACAACACTAAATAGTGTCACACGACGCTGAGGTTTCTAAACTAGAACAACTAAATTTTGACTTTTTGTGAATCAACGTTGCACGACGCTATTTAGAGTTAGGCAACGCTGAGTCACAACGTTGTACAACGCTCAGTAGTGTTGTACAACGCTACAATTAAAGACTTGGAAAATTTACTGAGTACCATTGTGCAACGACATATTGTCACATCCCATATCCGAGATACGAGGCGTGAGGTGACACAGTATCTGATCATCCATCCGACGTCCCGTCAAACTACGTCACAACAGAAATAAAAGCAAAACGGAGTCAGATACAAAGCCGAGTAATCAGTTATTTAATGACGCAGCTTCTCTATAACTAATTTATACAAGAAAAATCAACCAATCGGATTAATCCGCACATCAATAACAATAAATTAAATATATTTCACATAGACCAACGGGTCTATATTTTCTCAAATCACTTTCACATTAGCGCAAATCCCTCTCTAGACGATTTCGCTTCACATTTCATTTCACTTTTTCATTTCAAATCAAATCACATCAAAGATCCGTTGACTCGTAAAATACAGCAGTCAGAATTCTCATATATCAATTCATTCAAATAAACAAATGACTTTTTAATCAATCAATGCAAAAATTAAATTATAAAAAAGTCTAATTACCTCACGTGCAGTTTTAGACAAATGAAACGAGAAGCGACAATAACGTAGTAATCAAATGACAAACAGATGGATGATCCCGATGTAACTTCATATTCAAATATGTTATATTTTATTGGAGATGATATAAAAAATGAATAGGAAATAAAATCAAACTGAGAATCGGGTTGTATTTCTCGGATTGGTGATAGGGATGGGTTGTTATTACAAGTGGAACGGTTATATCTTTTTCCGAGTGCAAGGCCGCAGGCAAAATAAAATGATACGGTTATATCATGGAACAGTTATAACTTATACAAGGAACAAAAGGAAATGAAAGTCCAAGCCAATCATATGTATCTCATTAGTTATATTCTTTTGAATTATGCGAGAAAAAACTGTTCATCAAGACAACCATATGTCTTAAAAAATAAAGTCCAAGAATTACATAGGGCATCATACAAAGGAAATGAAAAACTGTCGGGTATAAAAAAGAAAAAAAAGGACATTATATGGATTCTAAATTGGTGCGAATAGAAAGGAAATTAAAGGCTGAGCCATATAAAAAAAAAAAAACATAGGCTCTGTTTGGATGAGGAGAAAAAAAGAGAAGAAGTGAAAAGAAGCATTGGGAAGTGTGTAACTTTGTGAAGAGTTTAGATTGTTTATAATAAATTTCTTCCCTTCTTCTCTTCTTCCCACACGGTATCCAAACAGAGCCATAGAAAAAAATTGAAACGGGCCATAATTGGATCTATAAATTTTCTTAATTAAAGGAGATGGGCACGGTTAAGTAACTTCATGATGGCAGAGCAATTAAAGAAGGAATTAAATGAAGGGCTCAAATAAAGAGAAATGGATACGCGTCAAGAAATATAGGTGACAAATGACATGCGATAAATAAATATATATATTTTTTGGACGAATGACAATTTAAAAATATCATTCCAAACAACATACTTTAATACGATCAAAATAATTAAATAAAAATAATGAAAAAAATTGGGGTGTTACACATATAGCGTTGCACAACGCCACAAAAATCTCAAGTTATCTGTGTTGTTCAGACAACGCTGTCCCATGTAAACAGCTGTTTTTACATGCAAAGTTGCAGGCAACGTTAGACAACGTCTTTCAGCGTTGTGTAACGTTAGTGTTGTGTGACGGTATATAGTGTTGTACAACGCTCTGTTGAATCTATCAATGTCTCCATTCTGACGTTGTGTAACGGTAATCAGTGTTGTACAACGCTCTGACAATTCCAACGGAAATGTCGGAGCTCTCTTTTGGCTGTACACTCTATCGTTGTGCAACGGCATATAGCGTTGCACAACGCTCTGACAGACCAACGACTATATTAACTAGTTGTTAGAATTTACAACGGTCATATATAACGTTGTACAACGCTATTTAGTGTTGTACAACGCCATGTCCAGTTTTTGCTGGTAAACTGCTCTTTTCGAGCCCTATTTATATCCACCCCTTGTTCTCTTTCTTTAGAGAGGTTTTGCCTTGTAAAATTACACCTGTATTAAGCCTTTGAGCACAGGGATACTCTCTCACTTGAGCTTTTCATAGCTAGACCATCTTGAGAGATTTAGTAGCCTCAAACACCACCGCCCCAACATTATCGTTAGGTGTAGCCCCGACATTGTCGTTAGGTATAGATTGGAATAAGTTGAGAGCTCTTATCCTTTGAGGCCGTTGTACCATTCGAGTTAGGCCGATCCGCCTCGAGTGTCCTTGTGACGAGGTGATTTGGTTCGAAGTTGTATACCCGTTCTTATTGAAATTGAACGGAGCGTGCCCTTTCGTGGTAGCGAAACTCCCGGAGACGTACGACTAAGACTAGTCTTTCCTAGCCGGTCGGAACTCCGTAATTATATCGCGTGTTCAATTTCTCTCTCTATCTTTTTACTTTCTTGCTATACTTGAATTGTTTGTGTGTGCTTGTCAATTGTTGGGTACCAATTGAATTGTGTTAGGATAGTTCATGCCATACCGATCTAGAACCTTAATTGTTTACGCTAAATCTTGTTTAAGCCGCTTCCTCTAGAGACAACAATAACAATTTCCATTTTCGGTTTTCAAGCGATATCGAATGTCATTTCAATGGAAATTCTATATGCGCGTTCACATTAGAGGTGTTATTGGAGATGTTATTGTATTTTTATTACAGAATTGTGGTTCAGATTAGAGGTCTTGCCTTTTAATCTCTCATTCATTTTTTTATATGTAAGTTGCAGGTTTTTGATGGAAATTGATGTCTTATGCTAGAAAAATTATTATGAATTGCAACTAGCGAAAGACACGTCAGCCGTCAGGAAAAAAATTCAACAGTTTAAGAAGCTTGCACTAAAAATCTAAAATGTCATTCTGACAAAAATCCACAGAATAAAGGTAATTATTCTTTAGGATATGCTCTATATTAAGTTCCCATATCTCTCCGTGTACCATAAAATACGCAATTAATTTCCATGGAAACCACATCTTGCATTAATCTGATTACTCATTTATTACTCTCAGTGTCTATTAAGGTGTTGAATAGCATATCATTTGTGGTCTACGAAGATTGATACTTTATTTGATGTTAGGTTACAGATGCTTTGTACTTAAGCAAGAACTTTTCCACTGATTTATAGTTTGGCATTGCACGGAGGACAAAATAAACCATCATATATGGTATTTGAAATAAATTTGAGAAGAATGCATTGATTTGCACGTAACTAGCAGAAGCATCGCGCTTCGCGAGATTAAAATTTTATTTTTCGTATTATTTAAATTAAAATATATATTACTGGATTTTTTTAAACGTCCATAAAATACAAAAATTATTTGAAAAGACTTGTAAACAATTAAATAAAAGACCCCTTGGATTGAAGGGACGTGAGACGGCAAAAGAAAAGAGTGGCAAAACTATTCATTGTTTGTACGAATATTTTGTGCAGTAATATGAAGACCTATTACAGGAGCTATTATGGAATAAAATATATAAAAATTTTGTGAACAAAGAAAATACTCTGTTTCCTTTTCTTTTGATAAACTATAAATTTTAAATACTTGTGGCATGTGACCAGCTCCTTCAGTTTGCTTAATTTGTACAACATCAAATTTTTCTTTTTGGAGTGCCTTAGCTTATAACATTGGTAGATATTTATCTGACACCCCCATTGAAGTGATATCGATTTGTCCCAACTATACGAATGTTACAAAAGAGAATTAAAGGTAAACAAAAGACTTAATAAGCATAACAGGAAACATTAAAAAATATAGTTTATGTTAATATTGCAACTTTAGCATGTGTGTATACTGTATACCAGCATTAATTATTACATATTCTGGATAATCATAGAGACTCAAATATCTGACATACCTCGAAGATGAAAATCTAGATGAAATTCGACCTGATATATCTCCAAAATTTGCCTTTTGTCGCAGCTCTAAGCAATGTCTTATAAAAATATACACTGTCACAGTGTCACGACATGTTGAAGGCACTAAAACTGGAAATGAAAAGTGGTTTATAATAGTCACCAGAAAATAGTTTATTAGATTTCACCTTGTGTCTTATAAAAGTGTCAAATAATGACTGAGTAGAAAGATTAGTGCATGCCAACCCTGGAACACCACGTGATAGGTATGGTAGTCTTTAGATGTCAGTCTTCTCATTTTTCAATACATACCTCTGAAAAAAGGGGAAACATGATAACATATGTAGTGCCCAAATTAATTTAAAAGGACATGGCAGAAATTTTGAACTTCATATATTATCTTTTTGAGTCATCATCAAATATTTAAAATGTAATTATTTGACAATTAAAAGGTAAAAATTAGTCCGCTAGAAAAAGTACATACAAGCTATCTCCTTCGATAAATCTCTCAGTCTCAATTTGGCATGTAAATCACCGAAGAGTGATATCCTAAAAAATAAACATTATGTTAAAATATGTTTACAATTTCATAAATCAAAATTTGCTCCATACCAGCTGGCACATAACTGTGATGTCCTTGGGCCTTGGCACAATTAATCACAGCCATGGTTTTCGTTTGAAGCAAAAAAATTGTTGCAACAATAGAAAAAATCAGCTCTCATGCACAGAAATTTATTTTAAATTTCTCTCGTGAATCTTTTTTGAAATGAAGGAAATCATCAAAATAAAGCAAACCTTAGTTTCATAAATAATCCAGGCAAAAAGGAAAAACTCAAAGGGCTCTTAAGAGTTACTAACTATGAGATCTTTCTGAGTTTTTTAATGCCCATGTTAATCCATAACATCCTACAAGGAAACCTACAAACAATAAAAAGTGAATAAGGAAGAGATAATTCTCCATGATTGTATTTTAATTTGGAAACCTATATCGGAAATGCAACCTAACTGACACAGATTATGTAGGCTAACAAATAACAACTATCAGTATGAGAGTGAACCTACTGGAATGGAATTCTTGTTTCTCAAAGAATTGCTGGTTTTTACCATGAAAATTTTCTATTTAAACCTCCAATTTCCCATAATAACATTTAAAGCAGTTGTAGAACTTCTAATATAAAATATGAGAAGGCACAATATAATGAGCTGAAGTAATAGTCAGAAGCCACAATTTACTGTTCAGGAGATATTAACAAAATTACCAAAATACTTTATTGCTATTCTTTTTATTAACTTTAGGACTGAACATCACATTATAACTAACTTGCATTAATTAATGTGCTGTTGGCACTCGGTCCATGATCTATAAAAATATTTGCGTAAATTACCAACTTGTCCTAATAGTTTGTGGAGGATACTTGAACCACCAAAATGAAAGATAAAGTAATAGCTAAACTTCTAGAAGCTTCTCAAGTGCTGATGGAACTCATCCTCTGAAAAGATATGAAAAAGATAAGAAATGATATTTCTGGTAAAGTAGTAAGCAAAATGAAATAATATAAGTAACAAATATGCATAAACATAAATCATGAAGCAGAGCAACAACAGACCTATATAGTCAAATCGATAACAATAAACAAACATAATAAAAAAAAATGTATAGCAATAACAGACCTGTGTAGTTAACTCCATAGCCAGGATGTGGTTTGTCACTAAAACCAAATCCTATCCAATCAGGGGTAAAACAGTGATAGTTAGAAATTGATATCTAAGAATTTCAGACTTTGTCACAAAACTAAGAACAATTGCAACAACTTATATTTCTGATGGCTTAAAGGAAGATGTGAGTTTCAATGTCAGTAAATTCATCAAAGACTTTAATTGTTACAAAAAAAATTCCAATCATTGTACAAATTAATAACTTGAACAACCATACAAACATCAAATCAGAAAGCAACAACATCTTACAAAGACGCTGATGAATTGCAAAATTCCCACATATATGGGTATGGCCTGGTAACCACTCTGAGTGTCCCAGTCAAGCACCAATTTCATGCCATTATGGTCGGCTTTCCCTAATACACGTGCCAGTACCTATATAATTAATACTTTGTATATTTTCTTTCTTTTACCAGTACATGTATTTACTCCACAACTCCACTACTTTCGCCTTTCTCCAACAACTCTCAATTTTGTACCTTCCTTTTCCCTTTTCACCTTCCTGCCTAATCCTCTTTCTATTATTAGTCTACCCCACTACTAAATTTTGAAGGAGCAGAGATAGTCCCAGTCGAGAATGACTATCTCTGCAGAACGGATTGGAAGCACGATTTGGTACGCTTTCCTCCTCTCTCCTATTGTCATGCCTATGGGGCCATTGTAATATAAATTAATAGAAGAAAAAAACCGTAAAAAATCAAAGCAAAGATCACCAAAAATCTAGAAACAATGAAGTTGTGCCCTACAAAAATCCGATATGTGCCTCGAGATGAAAAGTATTGTTACCAAAAGCAGATAAGAAGAAGAACAATAACTTACCGAATGGAGACCTATCAACCATGAAACAATAAATAAAGACTCGATTCTATAGCCAGAGCCATGAAACAGCAAAAAGAAAGGAAAAAAGAGAAAATAGAGAGAGACGGAACAAACCAAAAAGGTGGAAAAGAGAGGAACAAACAACGGAAAGCAGAAACGAACAGAGGGTTTTGCTCTCCATCTTCTCAGGCAAAACAAAGGAGACCTCACTGCTCAATCGGCATGCTCTCTTTCCATCTTCTAGGTCGGTAGCTCTTTTTTTTTTTTTCTCATTTCGTTGGGAAAACCGGGAAAGAGGAAACATCGAGAAGATCGATAAACAGAGCCACAGAGGGAACGAAGGGACGTGATTGGGCTGATGAAGAGAGAGAGAGAGAGAGAGAGAGAGAGAGGAGTGTTGTGCTCCATATCGATCAAAAGGACGGAAATATCGAAGGATAATCGAACGGATGAAAGCCTACGGGCATTCAACTTAAAAAAAAAAAAATCGAACGGATGACGTCATCAAAACACTGTAGAAAACCCCCTGGATATGGAGTATTTTTTTATATCAGTGCAGTGTCCCTTCAAATCCCTTCAGTTACTTATGCGTTGTATTTATGCATTGTAGAAGAATGCAATGTATTTATGCAAAAAGTTGAACTTTAATATCAGTGCAGTTTCCCTTCAAATCCCTTCAATTATTGTTTTTTGTTGTTGTATTCTCTGATTTTACATTAATTCTTAGGGTCATGCTATGGTGGACAGAAGTTAAGCTCGGCTTTAATCCCGGTTTCAGACTTTCAGTTTAACTAAATCAGATCCGTCTATTATTTCAAGGGCAAAATAGGTATTAGAATTTTTATGTTAGTATCTCCGTTACTCATTTCCTTTTATCCGTCGCATCCGATACGAAAATCTTCACTTCTTCGTTCGTCTTTCTCTTTAGGCTCCGTTTGGATGGCTTCTTCCCGAAATAAGGAATAAGGAATAACCATTTTTTATCAATAAATTTATTTCTAACCATCCAAACTCTTCACAAAAGTTACACACTTCCCAATAAATTTACCCCTTCCCAATAAATTTCTTCCCTTCTTCCTTCTTCCTACCTTATTCTCAACGCATCCAAACGGAGCCTTAGCGCCGCTAGCGCACCCGCCGCAGTCCTCTCTTCAACACCTCCAGTGCACCCGCCACAGTCCTTTCTCCAGCGTCACTGCTGTCGGTAAGAGAGAAGGCTGTCCGAGTAATTTTCGTTGCTCTTCCAATTTTAATCACACAGCGCTACCATTTTTTTGGTAAGTTATTTATTTTTAGCGTGATTTCTCCCTTTCATTTCTACGCCTCTGTTTGCCTCTAAATTCTACTGCATACAATCATACAATAAACCAAAACCAAAATATGAAACATCTGCAATCAACCAAAACCGTCTTGACGCATCGTCATGAAACATGAAAGGAAAATGCAAAGTTTCCTAAAAATGGACAGTAATTCAATTATGAAAAAGCCATATGGAGCCTCTGATATCCCTACAGTTGATTACACTCAAGTCCCACATAACGAAAAATTTGTAGCAACCACATTCCCTACATCTATATGGGGAATCCGGCAAAATAAAAACATATAATATACAAGCTAAAACCAACCATATTTACAACCATACAAAATAACCTTGACAAACCGTCATGAAAGTATGGGAGGAAAAATACAAAAATTCCTAAATAGTGGATGGTAATTTAATTATGGAAATGTCATATGGAGCCTTTGATATATACCTACAATTAATTACATCTATGTCCTATATAACGGAAAATCTGTACCAGTCATGTTCCTCACACCCATATGGAGGACCCTACAAAATCTCGTGCCAAACTGACCTATGGATAGGCACCAAAATAATTTTACAAAACCATGTAGCAAAATTAACCTCAAATTACAAATATTAAATTAGGTTGGGTTTATATTAAAATTAAAAGGCCCATTTTCGCTTTTCATTTTCCCACGGCCCATCACCAAATAAATAAAGAAGCGGCCCATTACAAAATAAACAAAATAATGGCCCAATGCAAACAAGCGGCCCAATAACAATTAAAATCAGACGAATCCAGATTTCCAGACCCGTTAGCACAATCAAACCCGATAGCGGAATAGACCCATGCGGGATACACCCATGTTCGATCCCGACAGGACCCTAAGCCAAGTAAATTGACTCGACTGAGTCACATAAAGAGCGGTACACGTGGCTCCCTCCGATTAGAGCGGCACCTTACCGTTAAATGAAAGGGAGCTGGAGGATGCAAGAGTATTGCTCAAAATGAAAACTGAACAGATTGCAATTTTAGAAAAGGTTTGGACTCATCTTTTAGTAGTTTTGGACAAAAAAGCGGGTTTATGTTGATATATAGATGTTTACATTATAGGAATTGAACAAAGCAAAAGTAAATGCAGTTACAAGGATCAGGATTGTACAAGAAGCAGAGCAACAAAAGCCGCAAATGGAACAACATCAAAAGGTAAGTAGGTTATATTAGCTTCCCTGAATCCAAATTAAGCATATAGTCTATGAGATTTTATGTTTTAGAATAGGTTACATTTTATACTTTGATAACAAGTGGCTGGTACAAGATGCAATGCTTCATTTTACATTTACTCCATTGCTCCTTGTTATGTTAAATTGACAGTTTGGTTTTTGTAGAACACAAGTCAGGATCATGGGTACTATTTTAAATAGATAGATGGTTTTCAGTTTCCATAACATCATGAATTAATTAAACATTTAAACTAGATTCATATGAAATTTGGTGTTGTATAATGGCATATGGAATTTGCTTAATTATTTATAATTTTCAATTATGATTCAGGAAGAAGAAGCCAACGAACAAGTGGAAGAGGTTCAGGAGGAACTAGCAGCTGAGTCGGCAGCTGTTGATTCAATGGAGACTACAGACCAAATAGAGGCAACTGTGGAAGGGAACCTCAATGTAGATATTCTGCTTCTTTCCTCTTATATATTGATGAATTTTCAGCTGTATAATAAAGCATTGGTATATATTACGTTGTATCATCTGTAATGTGCTTCAGTGGTATATTATCATCTCTGCTCTTGTAATTTAAAGTATTAAACCAATTTTTTGCACAATTTTTTTTTTCTGCAGGATGAGTATTTCGATGTGGCATCGCTAAGGGAGTATGACCGCATCGTCAACATGACTTTCGCAAGTGAAAATGAAGCTTTTCATTTTTTCAATGAATATGCGAAGAGAGAAGGATTTAGCGTGAGGAGGAGTAGCACTAAGAAAGACAGATTACAGAACACCATCAAGTTTCGTCAGTTCTGTTGTAGCAGACAAGGCTTGAGAGAGAAGAAGTATTTGGAAATGCCAGACCGAAAAAGACCAGCCACGCCAATCAGTCGTTGTGACTGCCCGGTCAAGTTATGCATTAAACTTGACCCGAAAACCAATAGGTGGTGGGTGCAGAATTTCATTAATGACCACAATCATGATTTGACTGCTCCGGATTGCACCCCTTTTCTTCGGTCCCATTGTTCCATTAATGAATCACAAAAGTGCGAGATATCATCTATGAAAGCTTCGGGCATCCGAAATTGTCAGATACTAGAGTATGCCGCACTATGCAGTGGAGGCTATGAGAATCGTGGTTTCCAAGAGGAAAACTTGTACAACTATACCTTGGGGCATGAGCAATCCACGATGCTCGCAGATGATGCAGATTCAGTTTTAAGGTATTTCAAGGAGAGGGAAGAATCTGACCCAGATTTTTTTCTCAAATATGACACAAAGGATGGGTGTCTAAATCGACTTTTTTGGGCGGATGGACAGTCTGTTGTTGATTATGCTTACTTCGGTGACCTAGTTATTTTTGATAGTACATATAAGCTTAATCGGTACAACATGGTAGTTGTTCCTTTTCTAGGTTGCAATCACCATCGTAGCACCATCATTTTTGCATGCGGCATTGTTTCGTGTGAGAATAATGAGACATACCGATGGTTGCTTGAGGCATTCCTTCAAGCAATGTACCAGAAACATCCAGAATCTGTTCTCACCGATGGTGACCATGCCATGGGTAAGGCCATCAAGTCTGTGTTTAAGGGGACGGCACATCGAATATGTTCTTGGCATATGGATCGTAATGCGCAGAAATATATCCACGATCCAGCTGTGCTACAAAAGTTCAAAGAGTTGCTGAGTGGAATTTGCAGTCGTGAAGAATTTGAGAAGAAGTGGATCAGTTTTGCACAGAAAGTGAGTCAAAGGGTGCTCAGTAGGCAGTGGCTGAAGAGGACCTATAAATGCAGAGAATCATGGGCTGCGGCTTTTGTGAATAAGAAGATGTTTCTAGGGATGTCAAGTACTCAGAGAAGTGAGGGTCTGAATGCAGATCTTCACTCTCACATCAAGAGTAAGATGTCCCTAGGTATGGCCGTGCAGAAATTCGAGCGGCGCTTAACACACAAGCGCACTAAGGAGGCCGAGCTTGATTGCAAATAAAGATGGTACGGAACCATGTGTATTAAATTGCATATACTGAGAAGTAGATAACATAGGTACACTGGTACGATCTCAGTAGGTACCAGTGAAGGGGTTTTATCAATCATTTATTTTATCAATCTCAGAAAAAATCATTCTATTGTAACTATGCACAACAAATATTTATAAAATTTGGGGAAAAAAAATCAGAATTAGATTCTGAGGTGATAATAGCGAATCACCTATGCGAATAAGGAGATCGACTTCTATCTCTCCTACTTCTACTGCTGTATCTAGGAGAAGGAGATAGAGAAAATGGTTAGGAATTGAAGAAATTCTCTCCATGTAAATAACGTAAGAACCATCAAATAGATTGACGAATCCTACAATATAGGAAGGGAGACAAACTTAAAACGATCTGAACGAAGAAACCATGGCGTAAGTAAACCAAATATAAGTAAAACGAAGAAACCATGGCGTAAGTAAGGGGAGATCGAACAAACCTTGTTCCCTTCGCTCCAGGGGAGATCGAAACAAGATCATGGCCTTCGTCAGAGAAAGTCGAAGAGACAATCGCGCTCTCATGCGACTAAAGTCAGGAATTTGACATGATAACTGCTAAATTTTAGGCACCGCAAATTTTTTTTTATCGATAGCATCCGAGTAATTTTCCCACCAAAAAAGTAAATTTTGGTACTAATTTCCGTATACTTCGTTTAGATAACCGTTTTTTGAAAAACTTCATAATTTTTTTATCACACATGGCATTTCATGATTGGTTGGTTTTAAGAGTCACGGATCATACCCATGTATAGATGACGTGGACAACTATGCTGCATAGTTTTAACAGTTTTTAGTTGGTATATTTTGATTTTATCGCCGAATTATTATGCATAAAATATTAAATTTGAAAACCTAAACTATTGTCCAAAATATCATCAATTTTCTTTTATCAATTTTTAAAATTGGAAATATTGTCCAAAATAAAATATTTTTTTTTGTAAAACTCAAATTTGTCCTAAATAAAATTTTTTTGAATCGTTTCTAAGATTTAATGAAGAAGTAATTTGTTTTAGCAAGTTAATAGCTCTTATGCTTGTATTGTATATTAAACTAAGGAGGGCTGCTTTGACTAATCGCTCTGTCAAACCCGAAATAGATCTTTAATTCAGAAGTTCAAATAAACAATTCAAACACGTAAGGTGATTTAATCGCCAAATATCATTGTTCATATTAAAATATCATCAATTTTCTTTTATCAATTTTTAAAATTGGAAGTATTGTCCAAAATGAAATATTAAATTTGTAAAACTCAAATTTGTCCTAAATAAATTTTTTTGAATCGTTTATTTGGCATATGAAGAAGTAATTTGTTTTAGCAAGTTAATAGCTCCTATGCTTGTATTGTATATTAAACTAAGGAGAGCTGCTTTGACTAATCGCTCTATCAAACCCGAAATAGATCTTTAATTCAGAAGTTCAAATAAACAATCCAAACACGTAAGGTGATTTAATCGCCAAATATCATTGTTCATATTAAAATATCATCAATTTTCTTTTATCAATTTTTAAAATTGGAAGTATTGTCCAAAATGAAATATTAAATTTGTAAAACTCAAATTTGTCCTAAATAAAATTTTTGAATCGTTTATTTGGCATATGAAGAAGTAATTTGTTTTAGCAAGTTAATAGCTCCTATGCTTGTATTGTATATTAAACTAAGGAGAGCTGCTTTGACTAATCGCTCTATCAAACCCGAAATAGATCTTTAATTCAGAAGTTCAAATAAACAATCCAAACACGTAAGGTGATTTAATCGCCAAATATCATTGTTCATATTAAAATATCATCAATTTTCTTTTATCAATTTTTAAAATTGGAAATATTGTCCAAAATAAAATATTTTTTTTTGTAAAACTCAAATTTGTCCTAAATAAATTTTTTTGAATCGTTTCTATGATTTAATGAAGAAGTAATTTGTTTTAGCAAGTTAATAGCTCCTATGCTTGTATTGTCATACAGAAAAAACACATTTTAAAAGTTTGTTAAAAATAAAAATGAGTTTGAACCAAGCTTTTAAATTTCGGTTTTTTCGGTATGACGGTCCAAGTCCTCATGTTATTTCGGTGTTATAACGGCGATATAACGGTGTAGTATTTTTTTCAAAGTTTGACACACATCAATTCTATAACTATCAATTTATATGTTTATACATCTCCAATACTCCATACAAATAGCATACGGCCATACCAAATTCAATATACTGCAGTGTACCAATATTGAGTAGCAGTAGCAGCTTGTACCAATTTAACAATAGTTCAATATTGAAGGGAAAGCTAGAAACTTGTGGAAAGAGAGAAGGTTAGAGTTGAAAGTGATGGAAACTAACGCTACAATGGAAAACAAACATCATCAATCTGCTTTTAGTGTACGTTTTTTTTTTCCTTTTTCACCATTCAATTTTGAAGGGAAAGCTAGAAACTTGCTCTCATGTATAGGAAACTAAAGGTGCTATATATGCTAGTTTTACGAGAAAATACGCATGCATCTTTTATAAGAAAAATACGCATGCATTTGTTATCACTAAATTTCAGTTTATTGATTTATATCCTACATTTACATTTTTTCTAACTGATATTTTTGAAACTACAAAGGCAATTGATCTAGCAGGCCAATTTGCGAATTTGCTGGCAAATTTACATCCTGCACAAAGGAGACAAATAACTGAATTAGGTTTTGGAGATTTCTTTGAAATGCACTCAATACAACTCTCTCGCGCATTAATAGTGGATATGGTCGATGTCTACGATTCCACTTCTCAGACTTTCTACATTGGAGAAAAACATGTGCCGATAACACCGCAAGACGTGTCATGTATCCTAGGTCTGCGTGACGAAGGAAAAATTGTTAGATTCGACAAAAAAACACCCAAAGATGAATTAGTCCAGATATTTGAAGATCCATCCAAGGGAATAGTCACATTTGACTACGTAAGAGATCTAATTCTTCGTACCGACGCACGTGATGATAACTTTACTCGAATGTTCATTATCTTGATGGTTGCTGAGGTTCTAGCCCCACCATTAGTCGACTATATACCATACCATTATTTGAATTTTGTGGACCTGAAGGACATCTCGCAGGTTTCCAAAATAAATTGGGCTGAATTCACCGTTCATGTTCTTATCGAGGGCATAGAAAAACACTTGTTAGATAAGACGAGACGTATTCAAGGAAGCATGTTCTTTCTTCAAGTAAACATGGAACCCTTCATTACACTTTTCTATTTTTTTCCCTTTCTTTTCACTATTTTATGCTAATGTAATATCCTTTATTTCTTTTATTGTAGTTATTTTATTACGAGCATGTTCGGGTTGGCGACATGGATGATGATGCTCATTTCCATCCACTAATGTCTAAGTGGACTCGTGAATGTGTGCGGATCAGAAATAATCATCACCGTATGAGAGGTCGATTCGTTGGCGAAATTTTAGTGCAATTGAATTGCACAGGAAAGAAAGGTAGCACACCGCCTTCAAAGACATCAATCAATAAAGGTAGCACCTCAAAGAGGATAATCGATGGAGCTAGTGATGGCCCAAATGTAGAGATCCTTAATCAGGTAACTTATTGGGTTTATTGAGTCATGATTCACATAGGCGTGCATGAAATTTGATAGTTTACAAATGTATAGTGAATAGACCAACATCTATATGACAATTGACAAATCATTGATACGTACACAGAAGCCGAGCTAGATAATTTACAAATGAGCTTGATAAGTGATAACCACAATCCCTACAAACTGAAAGCCACAAAAGCCAATAAGATGTGCATACACTGAAACAGTAAATTAAAAAAAAATTAGAGAAAGATAATATGTACATGGTAGAGAGAAAAATGAAACAGCAAGTAGCAATATCATACTAAGGCTTTCATCGTATTAATTCAAGAAGCAAACTATTTACC